>CM057009.1:294253965-295453965 GCA_029891345.1 Dryococelus australis | reverse complement strand
AAGGTTTCAAATTTAAATACCAATTGTAGATTGGTAAAAGGCAAAATTATCAAAAGTTAATTGTCGTGAATCTGCAACAGTCTCAGTCCTTGTTGCTACATGCACATGCTGAAAAGGATTTGGTCGTCGGACTTTCCTGTAAAGTGGTTTAATTTCGGAACCACCTTCACACCAACGCCAAGAAGTAGTTAGATCTCACTAAAGGGCATCATGCATGGAGATGCAGCGACGCCACTTCAAAGGATACTCGTCCTACCTCAGTTGCCAGACATCACTATGACCTAAAAGCAGCAAGGTTTTGCCACCGGGACGGTGGACCGCTGCAAAATTTAATTTAATCCACAAAATAAGTAAGCACGGACACAAAAAAAAATTAAAACGTCAACGAAAAACAAACCGAACCAAAATCACTCACCATGAGCTGTAAAAACAGAGCGATTACTCCATTTAGAGAAAGGAAAAGCCGAAGCTACAAAAATATATGTGATCACGCCATCATGAGAGTAGACGAAGAAGGCGGAAGCGGGCGCGTTCGGAAAATACCAGTGACGCGCACTGTTGTCGGGTCGCTTCATAAATCACAGTTACAAAATATTCGTTAAGCGATATTTTACATGTATACCTGAAATGTCTTATAAATACAATATGATAGACACAATATTAAATAAACGATAGACAAAATTAAATACGAAAGTGACAAATGAATATTTCATAATAAATACAATTTTAAAGTTACTTTAACATTTGACATTTTTATTGGTAGAAATACTTACAAAAATCTCGTTTGGATGAGATAGTAGTTTAAATCAGATTAGTGTAATTGGTTATCAATAAATTTAAAATATGCAAAGTAACAAAATCACAAATAATTAATAAATTGTACATAAACAAATAAATGAATTACTGCAACAGTGTCCTAACTAATTTAACCTTGCTTTACATAAATCAAAAGGAACATTTAGGTGCTGGAAAAGAACACCAAGGGCTTTGCCATAAAAAAAATTCGCAGAAAGGAATACCAAATTACAATAAAGAACAGTTAAAAACTAAGCGAGTGCCTAGGAACGGCACACTGCCTCTACGGAGTTCAGAAGTTCCCCTACCTCCGCCTCCAGTTTCCTCAACAAGCTCTCAGTCGTACTCACGTCTGGCTGTCGTGTCCTGCAGTTCCTCTGCGGTCATTGGATTCTTAAGAGTCCTGTCCGGCCACACGCCCCACGTTGCCGGCACTCAGGTGGATAAAAACAGGATTTCCTAGCACTGACTCTGGCAGAAGTATCTTTCATTGTGCCCTCCAACTTCTTCAAGTCGTCCAGGATGCTATCTCCATCATCGTCATTGCACGGGGTAGCTGCCTGTATTGCATGCGCGAGTGTCGGCTCCTGCTTTGCTGATTACAGCTGGCGTACAGCCCGGCGCACATCTTTATCAGTAATATCAGCCAAGAAAAAATTGACTGCAATGACGTCTCGTGCCTCCTCAGAGTTAGGTATGTCAGCCTCACGATGTCCTGCCACAGCAACTTCTATTAATTTCACTATTTACATTATATACATCAGTAGTAATTCGGCTACCCAATCCTTCGAACAAAGCACGGATGGCTTCTATCTGAGCTGACATTTTCCTAGTTAGCATTCACAAACATATGTCTAAATAATTCCTGGACCTGTTATTACAAATTCGTATTACCAGTTATTATTATATTTGTAAATTTTACCATACAAGTTAATATACTACTCTTATCTTACTTACTAACTTTTTTTAATAAATTGCCTACTTCCTACTTCTGACACTAGTGTTAGAATTTATAAAAAGTCAGTGGCCTAAACCAGGTTCGTTAAGGGACGGAGGTTCTTAATTAAACAAAAGAGTTGATTGTAATCCCCTCATTTCATTTACAATAACTACAAACAAAATTCTCTCGACCCAGATACCCACGATAAGTTGATATTACTTGCTGTTTACAATATTAATGAAGTAAATCTCTTCAATATTCAATTACCTCAAAGAAATTAATGTATTTAAATAGTTAAGAATAAAACGCAATAGACAGTGTGCCAAAACATATTAAATTAATTTATATGTTCTATGCCCATAATTGACAGATCCAATATTTATAATAAAATCCGTATAACATGTTCATTTAGTCCCACCTCAGTTTAGTCCAGATCCCACCAGTCAGCAATGTTCTACAGTCCTCCGAGCGCCCCCATGACCAGTAGCCTTCACTCGTCGGATTTCACACCCTTTTGTCCATTCACGCCACGAACATCTTGTCCACCGTCGTCTCGCAATCTCCCGTAGTCGTATGTCCTTTTTACTAATGTCCCTCGTCGACTTTGACCGGTTACTGCACTCAGCCAGAAGGATTCTACCAAGACTGCCCGACCATTAGACTGCTGCAATATTAATAGGGTCGAAGGCCATCGTCCAGTAATGTCTCTAAATGACACGATGCGCCGAGGGTCCTAGCTCCAAGAATATTCTTGCGTATCATATAAACTCATCGGCTTCTCCAGCAAGGGGGGTGGGGGAGCTGTGACGCCCGCCAGATCATCGCTGTCAATCATCCTCCCTCCGGGCGAGCGACGGGTCAGCGAGCGGGTCTACCTGGGCGAAGGGGAGGATCGAGGAGGGTCACCCCCCCCCCTCTCCCAGAGCCGGACCACGCATGGAACTCGTGTCTCGTGCGTCATCCGCCCGTAATAATACGTTCCCTGGCTATACATTACCACGTAGTATTTAAGAACACAGAGTTGAAATAACCGCTTATACCGTGAAATCCATCCGCGCACGCCAACATTGGCGTCACTAGCCAGCAGCTTGTTGAGACATCGTTCTCCAATCAGCGCTTGGTAACTTACCAGCCAGTCATCAGCTCAGCAAATAGAAATCCTTTCACTGTATGTAGTAACCAATCAGTCTCAAGGCACATTCTCAGCCAGTCAAAGAATGGGTATGTCCACATCAAAGTAGCCGCCGCACCTTTTCGTCTCTGTTTTTTCTACTCTGTGACATGACATAGGTACGGATAGGAAAATTCCGCGAATTCGTTTCGGGACAAAATAGACGTCAACCACATATACAGTGACGTTACCTTCGCAATTGGATGACAGTTTATTAAACACGCCCTGAATGCCTCTGAGCCAATAGAATCACTTGCAAGGAAACAGGTAGCGAATCCCATACTGCCAGGTGTGGTGTAACACTGGCTAATCTCTGGAGCCGTAGCCAATAAACCCACAGCTGAGGCTCGAGTGTACAGAGTACTGCGGCGTCTACCCGACAGGTCATTGAACTCGCGAAATTTTCCTATCCCTATACATAGGTAAATGGATTAAAATGGGCGGAGAGTGGAGTGGAGAGATTTGGCCGATGAGGGTGAAACGAGGTGAGTATGGAGCAGCGTCGGAATGCAAGGGCGAGGGAAACGGTAGATCCCCAAGAAAACCCGCCGATCAGCGGCATCGTCCGCCACAGTTTCCACATTCAAAAATCCTGGAGTGACACCATAGCGAGGCGAGTAGTCTAACCACTACAGCACTGCGGCCTCTATCAAAATGGGTAATTTGCGTACACTGCAGTGGTTTACATTGTAAAAAGACAATACAAACGACAGTAATATTATATGGATTTCATATCGAATCAGACAACGCGAGGACAATGTGTAGCACGCGTGGTTGACTTCCAAGATTTATTCACGTAAAAAATGTTCGAGCGGCAGGGATTACATTCGCAGCTTTATCTAAAAATGAATCACAGCGATTACGAACTTCCAATCTCGTCCGTTACAAGACGTAAACATCTTGCGATGTGGACTTTCAGATTCTACCTACGTCCGTTCAAGATAAATGTATTATTCCATTCGTCCTTTGAACTGCCCGGATAATTAAATAAATAAATACGTAGATCTCTCATGGAAACCTGCAGAAGAAAAGTTTTGTAAACACGAACTTATTAAGTGAAGGACACAAACCCAGCGATCTTTATTCCTTTCAGACCCACATGAACTTGGGCATCAGCAGCTGCAAACAAGAAATTTTGTAATGCGTCCTGTGTACTTCAAATTGTCACAGCAGGTGTTTCATTGTAGAAACGAGTGAGTTCTAAGTTTTACGCTCGGCTACAGTAATATGAACCAATCATAACACAGAACATTAGCACATTTTACGAATCAGCATGGTCAGGAAAATACCGCGTTTTAAAAGACCTGTGTGCTAGACTCCACACTACTGTGTATTCCCGGGCCTCAGCTTTCTGTCCATTGCTTGCTTCCCCAGTGTGTGTAGACAGTTTTACCTCAGACCAGCTGGCACGGGATTTGGTGCTTATTTCCTTGCAGGTCTGTTATTGGCTCAGAGTTCACGTGGGCGTGTCTAATAAACTGCGATCCAATTGAAAACGTAACAGAAATACACATGTGTTTGAATTATAGTGAGCCCTTAAATAAATTCTCAAAATTGTCAAGTCCCCAAATATAGAAATGAATTTTAATGGAAAACACATTTTTTTTAACACAAGTTTTATTTCCAATGAATTCTTTAAAGTCATAGGAACGACAAGAATATTTATTTTTGATAGCTGACACTTTGATCACGAATAGTCATAGTTTAAATTCTAAAAAATTAATATACAAATTTTGTTCTAAAAATTTTAAAAAAATTATAGGGTGTAAGTTATATGAAACGCATATTTATCAAAAAATATACGTACCCTGATATTCTGCCATTAAAGAAAGATATGTAAAGAACTATCTAAACATTTAATTTCCGTACTGTTTATAAATTTGTCTGCCAAAAGTTTTACATTTTTAATTATAACGTTTCAGTTAATTCGTATTTGAGATTTATCATCCTGATATTATATCACCTTTCATCATCATACTGTTTATGTGATACCACAAATACATTAAATATGCCGAAAATTTAAAATTCTTTAGGGCTAGTAAAGTTAAAAAAAAATTTTTTTTTTTTTTTAAACATTATTTTGACGTCACTAATGAAACCATTCAGACCCAGTGTTCATAACTCTGTACGTAACGTACAGAAAAATAATTTTAGTCGGTACTGTACACTGAAAAATAATTGTCTAACGACCTTAACTGTGAGTAACTGATTTGTAGGACCTGGAACATTTCGCGAATTAATTTTAGGATAAGCTATATTTCAAACACACGTTCATTTCGGTAATTTTTGCAATTGCTCACAGTTCATTAGACACACCCAGGTGAACTCTGATCCAATAACAGCCTGCGAGTAAACAAGCACCAATTCTCGTGCCACCTGGTCTGAGGTAAAACTAGCTACACACTGAGGCAGCAGCCAATGAACAGACAGATGTGGCTCGAAAATACATAGGATCGTGGAGTCTAGCATACATGGCGTTTAAAATGCGGAATTTTACTGTCTCTAGGTATTCTGTAATCGACATAATTACGCTTAACTTTGTTGCATTGATTTTTTGCATTTATCAAATTACTTCTTGTAAAATGTTACAAAGCTAAAAATATGCTCAACTCACGGAAACAAAATATTTCACACTTCAGTTTCTGCAAACTTACAGTGTAAGTATTTGTTGTGAATTATACTGGAACGTGATTTGTGCATTTTTGAAAAGTACAATAATATCATCTCAAATTTTCTTTTGAACGTTACTGGAACAGTAACTATACACCTGGAAAAATTTCTCTACTGACCATACGTGACAACTCGCGTGCATAATTAAAATATATTACATCCTCTGATAAGTATTTTAAATATTTGTGAGTGATATGCTGCTGACTAATAATTTAAACTGAAAATTTTATCCCAAGTTATTTTAAATCAAGGAATTTTCATTGCCTTTAGGTACTTTGCGAGGAAAATTATATTTCATTTGATTATGATACCATGTGTATTCCCCTTCACCTTTTTAGTTAATCGTACGGATTGTAATAATACTTTGTAGGTAACTAATGCCATTATCCAATGTCACGAATAGATGATTTTACTTACTCCTCGTCAGAGGTGCCTGTCTGCGAATCGAATCACAGACGTTCAGTACTGGAACAACTCTTTTGTGATTGGCCCAGTCAAGTAGCATAGAGGTACAATGACATATGTGACACCGACGTATACTTGGGTGACACCAAGCATGCTACGAAATTTCATGTAAGATTAAGACATAAGGAATTTTTAAAATAATTACTTTTTTTATAGTATCGCAGCTTTACTTCACTGACGCATGAATAACGTGGTCAGGCCCACGGCAAAGTTTATTTTACATGCGGTGGAAGAAGACACAAGATGCATGGAAATACATCTTAAGAGAGGCTTCCGAAAGTTCTCATATTACCGTGAACAGCCTACAGTTAGCTTGACTCACGCTTGGCTCAAATTGGTTTTCTTGCACGGCAGGCATGCTCAAGTTTACATTCTTGCCATAACAAGCTTGACCGAAGCTCGAATCAAGCCGATTACGCTATCGGGATAAATACGTCGGCAAAGAGGGAGGGTCACTCGACGCCACGGAAAGAGCCGAAGAAGATAGGAAGGAGAGAAGTTGGAGCAAAAGAGCACGAAAAAAGGAAGAGTTGGCATCCGTAGGTTAGAACAAGTGTCTTATTTTATCACCAGAGTTGGGCCAACTGACGATATTTGTTCCCAGCGGCACAGCGTTAACTCAGTTTCTTCATAATTTACCTAGGTCTTATTTATAACACGTGGAGTCGAAGAACACAGTTTGTAGGAATTCGTTATGCGTGGAACCGTCTATTTTCCACGAAATTAATTACGGACAGGCTAAACTTCAATACATCACGTTTTCAATTGGCACTTCCCTTTGGCTACTGGCTGCCTTTCTTTGCGAGGACACGTCTACCTACCTCTCTGCGACAATGAGAATTCAGTTACTCTGACACGAACGTTTGTTCGTATTTTGCGGGCAGGCACGTCAGCAGATAGGCCTGTTTAACCCATTCAGTCCCAGTGTACACAGTTGTATACATTACACAAGCGTATGTAATGTTTGATCTCTACTGTATTGCGAAGCTCATTGATCAATGATTTTACCTGTGGGTAACTTAATTGATTACAAATCGTCTTACTGGTCTGTCCTAATTCGTTCATATATTTGCAGTCGAAATATAGCCTACATATCATTTGCTGTGACAACGAAACAAGTGTTGTGGTGACATAAGTACAGCACGCATCATAATTTTTTTGTTTGCAACACATGAAACCGCAATTTAAAGTGGGTTTTAAAGGGTTAAAATCATCCAATGGCGAAGGTGAACCTGAATGAAAGTGTCTTGGAATACAACTAGTCAAGGACTCTTGCCACAAAAAAAAAAACAGGTTTTATAATTAGCGATCATTCGTGTGTATTACGTTATCAATTCTACTTCTAACAGCTTTTTTCTATTTATTTATTTTTTTAAGAAAATTGCTTTTGTCCCAGCAGCATGACGTAATCAGTTACATACGTAGATTAGACTGTTATAAAAATATGAAAATTATTGGTATACTGTGAACAGCAAGAATCAAGTGTAATGTTTGTGAATTCAATGAAAGCAAAAAATTTAAGAAACCAGCAGGCATTTGTAAGAGTTCTTGCTGCGGGCGGTGAAAATTATTTCTCTTAGTTTGGGGTTCAAGGTGTCGTAAATATTAATACACTCGTATTTTAGAACATGGAAACATGTATTCGCTGCAAAGCAAACAAACTTAAATACTCTTTACGAACATTATGTAATGACTTTGAATGCAGGGACTGGAATAACGGCATGTGACGCTCAAGCAATGACGAACAACAGGAATTCACACCAGCAGAGATCAACTTCGACACCGTGCTTCATATACCGACAAAATTTACAGTTCTATTTTCTCGATAGTTGTGTACATGACGCACTTGAAGGTTATATTTGTCCTGTAAGACAGAGTAATTATTGATACAGAGGTGAAATAGCCCCTTACAGCGCGGACACACGCCAGTAAAATGGCGCGACTGGCCAGCAACATGTGAACCGACACAGGGGCTGACTGGCATTGCAGGGGTCTCTGTTCGAAACTGTCTTGAGTTGTTTTTTTTTTTTTTTTTTAAATGAGAAGTTGGTGCTGCCAGGAGGTTTCAGCGTATAAAATACCGTTGGCACAATGTTCGATTTGAGACGTTAATGGAGGCTTTATACACTATAAAGCTGAATAAGTAGGAATTTCACTTTTTCAATCAGTCAATAGTATCTGACTGATTCAACAGTCGCTTCAGAGAATTTAACTGGTGAATCGGTGGGAAAGTGCCAGATTTCCTTCACTTATTATTGATTCAGTGACATTTTCCACTGATTCATCAGTAATTTTTTTCCCACTGGTTTTCAGTGGTTTTTTAATTGGTGTAGTAAAATTTACATCTCTCGAGATGTAAATAACGGTTGATTAATACGAACAATCCACGCAAATGGTGCATCAATATTTTTTTGTATGTATTTATCTACGTGTAGGACGAGGTTTATACTACGGATCGTATAAGTATTTAGAAACATGATCAACAGGTGTAGTTATTTTACTGCTAGTAATAATAACAGCATTTATAGGATATGTATTACCTTGAGGGCAAATATCATTTTGAGGAGCTACAGTAATCACCAATCTACTATCAGCAGTACCATATTTAGGAACAGATTTAGTACAATGAGTATGAGGGGGTTTCACAGTAGACAGCGCAACCTTAACTCGATTTTTTACTATCCACTTCCTAATACCATTTGTAATTCTAGGTATAGTTGTAGTACATTTACTATTCCTACATCAAACAGGATCAAATAATCCACTAGGATTAAAAAGAAATATAGATAAGATCCCATTTCACCCTTATTTCCCATTAAAAGATATTGTAGGATTTATTATCATAATCATAATATTAACATATTTAACACTAATAGAACCCTATCTACTAGGAGATCCTGATAACTTTGCCCCAGCAAACCCTTTACTAACACCAACACATATCCAACCAGAATGATACTTCCTATTTGCATATGCGATTCTTCGATCAATTCCTAATAAACTCAGAGGTGTAATTGCATTAATACTATCAATTATTATTTTAATAATTATACCACTACATAAAAGAAATTTTCAAGGACTAACATTCTATCCTATTAATCAACTAACATTCTGATTAATAGTAACAACAACAATGTTATTAACAGTAATAGGCGCTAAACCAGTAGAAGAACCTTATATTATTTTTAGACAGATACTAACATGAGTATACTTTTCATACTTCCTATTAGATATTATTATCAAAATATATTGAGACAAACTAATAAATTAGTTAATAAGTTTTATAGAAAGATATATTTTGAAAATATAAAAAAGAAGATAATACTTCTATTAACTTCATAAACTAAAATTAATTCAATAAATAAATAATGAAATAATAAATCATTTAAATCCAATAAAAAAATTAAATAGTTAAATGACAAAGGAAGATAACATTTCCAAGCTAAATATATTAACTTATCATAACGAAATCGAGGTAAAGTCCCACGAATCCAAACAAATAAAAACGAAATAAACATCATCTTAATAAAAAAATTACATAAAATAAATCACAACCAAAGAAAAAAATACAAGACAGTATTCTCATAAATAAAATTATAGAATACTCTCTTAAAAAAATCAAAATAAAACCACCTCTACTATATTCAACATTAAACCCTGAAACTAATTCAGATTCATCCTCAGCAAAATCAAAAGGAGTACGATTAGTATCAGCTAAAAAAGAAGAAAATAAACACAAACATAAAGGAAAAAAAGAAAAAAATATACCAACAATAATACTGTAAAATATATAAATCAAGTAAACAATATCTACCAATAATAACAATAAAAGAAAGTAAAATATAAAATAAACTTACTTCATAAGAAATACTTTGAGCAACAGACCGATGACCACCTAATAATGAATAATTAGAATTAGAAGACCAACCAGCAATTATAATTCTATCAACAATTAATATGCAAAACACACGGAATAAACCATACCCCCCTAATTTTAAAAGAACACCCGCTAAAATTATAGACCCAGAAACAGGTGCTTCAACATGAGCTTTAGGTAACCAAACATGAACAAAAAAATTGGTATTTTAACCAAAAATGATAAAATTATACATAAATAAAAAATAAAATAATAATAATCCAAATTAAAAATTAAAGAAAAATTTTAACTACCACATAAATTATAAAAGTATAAAATACAAACTAATATAGGCAAAGAAGAAAATAAAGTAAAAAACAAAAAAAAATATATTCCAGCCTGAAGACGCTCGGGTCGATATCCTCAAACAAAAATTAAAAATAAAGTAGGAATTAAACTAGATTCAAAAAGTAAATAAAATAAAATTAATCTATTTATAGAAAAAGACATAAATAAATTAAAAACAATAAAATAATAAAAAAATAAATAAATAAGATTAATAATCATACCGATAAATGGACTCACTTGCTATAATCATCAACCCACAAAAAAAATCTCAATAAAATTAATAAATAAGAAATAATATCACAACCAACAAAATATCTTAAATTACAAAAATAATAAGATCTAGTAAAATTAAAATAAAACAAAAATATTAAAATAAATAAACCAAAATGTACTAATCACCAACAACCAAAATAAGAAAGAGGTATTAAAAACCAAGAAAATAAAATACATTTTAACATTGAAGTAAATTAAATGATAAAAAATAATCATTACCATAACCACGAATCAAACTAACTAATAAAGATAAACCCAAATCAGCCTCACAAACTCATATAGTATGTATCATTATCATAAAAAATATATTAAATATATTAATAAATATAAACAAATAATAAATCAAAATAAAGATAAAACAATATATTCCAAACTCAATAAAGTAATTAAAAATGATCATAATTAAGGGAAAACACTAATAAACCACAAACAAACATAATTAAAGGTAATATAAAATAAATTAACACTAGTTTTAATAATTTAAATAAAATATTGGTCTTGTAAATCAAAAATGAATAATATTTTCTTAAAACTTCAAAGGAAGAGATTACACCTATCAATAATTCCCAAAACTATTATTTTAACCCTTAAACTACCCTTTGTATTAAAATTATCGTAATAATAAATATAATCTTCCTAATAATAAAAAATCCTTTATCTATAGGAATAACAATTATTATGCAAACAATCTTAATTTCAATAATCACAGGAATAATATATAAATCATTTTGATTTTCATATATCCTATTTTTAATATATGTAGGGGTAATAATAGTCTTATTTATCAGCGAGTAAAATGGCCATAAAAAAGCTTTTAAAAATGGCTGTTAAACAACGGGTATCAAATGAAATAACAACGAAAAAAACAAATAAAACCAATACAAAAAACTTTCTAAAATATGAGTTTCGTCTTTCAAAACACCATTTTATGATGTAATAAGAACATTCAGCCTTCCATTCCGTTTGTACGTCTTTCATTTCGATTTAATGTAATCATCACAGCGCTCTGTTTGAAGGTTTAAACGGCATATAATGTGGCGAAGAGAGCGCACTCATATCTACTATTCGTTTTAACAATCCCAACGGTACCAATTAAACCAAAAAAGAAAAGCGAGGGTATACAATTTAAATCTTCACGATTTTGTTAACAACTATAAGAAATATATTTGCTTCCCAGTTTTATCATATTAGCTTGGTAGCGCGGATGGTAAGGTAACGCCTTAAAATCGAAGTGCACAGGTTGAGTGAATCCAATCCCGGCTACCTCTGGGGAATTTTTTTATTTACGGTAAATCGAGCAGTATAAATAGTAAACTATTGTAAACATGCTTATTTCACGTAATTATTTGGCTAAATTCTATAAAAACGGCAGGGTCTACTTAGCCTAATTCGCCACTGTGGTCGGCCGTCACTTATTCAATCAGTGAAATTGTTTCACGTCACTAATTAAATCAGTGAATTTTTTTCACTCAAACAATCAGTGGTTTTCCACTGATTCGAATTTAGAGTGCAACGGTGTAACATTTCTTGATCATCGCTTTTCTTTCCTTTTTTGCAACGGTTTTATCGTATGGCTGTTAATGTCACTCCTTACCCTTCCCTGTTCATGATCTTCTGTTATCAAACATGTTTAGAGAGCCTCTGACTATGAGAAGAGTTAGTGATATTTCGCGAAGAAATATCAGTACACGGTAGACTTCAATAATACTGTATAAGCACCCAGCAGGAATTTGTTTATAACCAATTGGCTGTTGTCTGCTTGAGAAAGCGTTTTCATATTTGCCTGGTCCACTCAGAATTCGGCAATATCGGCACGGCTCCTACGTGATACGTGTGAAAACAGTTAGCACGTGTAAAAAAGTAATTCGGCCAATCAAGATAGGTAAATGACCCTACCATGTTTTAAGAAATAACTTGTCTAGAAATCTTTTCGCGGAATTGCACTATCCCTAGCTATGAGGACCTCGAGCGGACTTTCAACCTCCCAACCCTGGAAGCCTACACTCGGCGGCCGTATGTAGCGTCACCCTCTGGTTGTAGCCGACTCGCACACAGCACAGCGTGACAGAACAGCGGGCTGGATGGACAGCGTGCGTGAGCTGTGTCCTCCCCCCCCCCCCCCTTCACCTTTTCCTTCCGCCATTCATTTAGACCCATCGCGTAGACACCCTCGGCGACTTCCCCCCACCCCCTCGAGTGTCGCCGGGGGTTTCGGAAGCCAATCAATAGCGCCCCTCGGGCCGCCAACATGGCCGCCGCCACGCGTTGTTTACAAACAAGCCTCGCCACATGTCCCCAGCGGCGCTGCCACACCGGACACCCTTGCATGGCGACCGCCTTCCAGGCAAATGCTGGAGCTGGAGCCGAAAAAGAGGAGTTGACTTTCTAGAGCAAATGCCTTTAGGGCGAACTCTGTCATGGCACACTATTTTAGAGAGAAAACCTTCAGGGCAGACATTTTCTGGCGAAACACTACAGAAAAAAATCTATTCATGGTTACTTCAGATTTTCGTTAAGCCTCGTTTAAGTTCTACTTCCAGGATATTCCTCCACCTCATGCAAACAAAGCTTAACTAAGTCTACAAAATTATACCAAAAGGACCACACACCAAGTTTGTACACACTCAGCGTAATAATATTTGGCATAAGAACTATTTCCTACTATGTATTACCAGCACACCTGTTTTCTCATAGTATTTAATTCATATTAATTATGAACGAAATATTATAATTTATAGACAAAATATGAGGAAATGTTCAATTTGAACAAAAATAAGATATGTTTAAGTTAACAGGAGTATAAAACGTGTGTGATACACAGCATATGGGAAATAATAAAATACGTCATAAATGGGATGATTTTTCAAAGGTTATATTCAAAAAGTGTGACGAAACTGCGAATAGACTATACACCGATGTATCGTTCTGTCGTATGCCAGAACAATGAAATCTTGTTTGTGGTTGATGTATTTGGCAGCAGACAGAGGAATATATTTTCAACAGCGAATGATGTCTCACACACTTGTGAGACTTTCCTTATTGGTTCTATGCCGTATACACTGCAGCTTAATGAATACACTTGATTTGAAGCGTTCTGTATACAGGACACCATGACTGAAAATCTTTAACAGAGCCGCTTTGAAGGAAAATGCTTTAGGAGAAACGATTTCCGATAAAAAGCCTGTTCCGAGGAAATATTTGAGAGTAAACGAGGTTTAACCCTCTCAGTAGCCGTTCCCATGATCGTGGACATGTCGTACCTGAAGCATTTATTTTTAGTTGTCCGTGCACACAACAAGGACTCAATGTTTGGTATCTTGCACAACGCCATTGTGAGAAATCTGATTTGTGCAAGTTCTCATCTCATTTGTGAATGATCAACGCTGACATAAGCGAATACGTCATCCGGTGATAATGAGAAGCACGCTCCACACGAGTACAGTGACCATCGAAATATTCAACGATTGCTCGTAAATTCATTTGGGACTGAACGGGTTGAGGGAGAGTCTTTTATCGCAAAATGTCTCTTAGGCCGGAATTCATAGTCGGAGGCTGGTTTGGCAAAGAAGCTATACTTCATGAAGAAATGCTTCTTCTTCAAGCACTACCTATCTAACGAATGAATTCATAATTCATAACTTGACGATGTGATTATTGTATAAGCACTACTTATTTGGGCTAAGTTGTACTTGGTGAAGTATGGAAATAAGTATCCGTATAATATCAATACCAACATAACGTAAATACATTTGTCACTTCATTTACAGCCTTCACCCGGACGAAATGAATTTGTAGGTTAGTTTGTTATTATTTTATTTTTTCACTGCTGTTTTGAATAATTTTAATTTGTTTTATTGCATATTTGAGATTAAAATAATCGTATGTGCAATAAAAACGTGTTTGTTTCATGTGTTATGAAATAATTTTTTCGGAAGTTTGTTAGCCGTGCTAAAAATAAAACTTAGTTGACGTGGATACTAGGCGATTATAATTGTGATGTGTATGTTCGTTTTAATGACATCTAGGTTAATTTAAAACTTACGATACTTTGTAATAATATAATTCTGGACATTTCCGTCGAGCGCCAATAATCGCCATTCCACGAACGACATTATCGACAGTAAAAATGCTTGCTTACATCTCTTGCTACCCTCCAGCTGACATAACCTGTGTTTCAGACCTCATATTGCAAACACAAGCCTGTGCGAATATTGGAATTTTAGAATGCCGTTTCGAATAATGGAAGAAAATAGTACTCCAGTGCCCGTGAACTGTGCTAATTTGTATCACGTTTATTCGAGTACCTTGTTGGTGTTGTAGAAAATGTTATCAGTAGTTAATTATTTTTGTATGTGCTTTCATTAGACGTGATTGGTTACAGAGACAGTTTTAGTAGCTTTATTGAGTGGAATTTAATATTGCAGGCATATGTTTTACCACAACGGCTCGTTCCGCCATTTTACAACCGCAGTGCCGTCCCCCATGAAGCTACATACTCGAAGTATTTACGTTTTTTCCATGGTTTTAAGTTTGTTGGTTTCAGGGAATGGGCAAAGTGTTGGTTTTACTGAATGATTATGCAAATAATCACACGACAAGTGTTGTGTCGACTTTAGTACAGCACGCATCGTTGAATTTTTTTGTTCGTAACTCCTGAAACAGTAAATTGAAACGGGTCTGAAAGGGCGAGGGAAGATACATTTAAGGGAAAACTCCTTCAATGGAGCTGGAACTTCCATGCGTGGCTGGAGCCATGCGCGCGGGGAAAAAGCCACTGCGTCGGTACACGAGAACTTTTGCTGGTTGTGGACTTTTCTACGTAGGTTTGGTCTAAAAAAAAAAAAAAAACCATTAAATTAAACTTCGTCATGAGTTGGATTTAAACCATCGACCTCTTAAATGCGAACTCAGCGGGTTGCCATTGCGTCACCTTGCTCTCAGATAAAATTTTGTCGTGAGTAAGAAAATAAAACACAAATAAGTAGCACACGCGGCAAGGCTTGCCCACGTCACCTCATGAAGAGTGAATTTTCTGGAGTCATATTCGTGTTACGTTCACTAACTTGGAATGAAGGAATTATATAATCCGTTCATAAATTGTTAAGAATATTCCTCATTAATTAATTAAATTGATAAATTTCAGGACAAGCTAGACTTCAAATACGTGTACTCTGTTGTTACTTTTCAATTGGAAAACAGTGTGTTATTCGGTCCGCTGTCACGCTGTCATATTTTCGCCTTCAAATATATTTTACAACAAAATATGAAGACGAAATTCCAGCATTGAATTTTTCCGGTAAAATAATCACGCCGCACTGTCAAATATTTTACTGGCAATTTCTAGTCAGAATTTTCACTTGAAAATTATTTTCAAAGTCAAGTTGTTTCTGTACGGTACAGGGCAGGGAGAAATGTAAACGAACGTTGAGCTTATTTTCAATTCTTTTCTAAATTAAAATTTAATGTTCCAGAGATATTTTCTACGGAATTAAATTTAATATCTCCGAGTTTTTAGTATAATTGTGAATTAATCACTTTAAATGTCATAAATCCACAAAGAGCTTCTATACAAATTTAATTTCTTCATTACCTTGTTTACTGTCCAGCAGTCGTTCGCCATTTTAAAGTTTCTTGATGTCGGGTACGGCCAATTTTTGTCATGCACGATTCTAATCGGCTGAGCCCGTCACACCTCAAATAATTTTTAGAGGCCGTCCAATTTCCCAAATGTTTGGTGGAAACTAGAGCTAACCCCAACTTTTCGAGGCAAACATGACGGCGATAAATGGCGTTTCGGTGGCGTCGGATACATACAATTTTATTTGACAAACTTTATTTGAAGCAGTTTGACAGAAACATTGTGACTGTGTGTTTTATTGAATGCAGCTGAATAATTACGTGAAATAAACATATTTACGATAGTTTACTACTTATACTGCGCAATTTAGCGTAATTAAAAAAAAAAAATTTCGAAGGCGGCCGGTATTGAACTCACACGCCTTTTCTGCTACGCTTTTAGGCTAACATTTTTGAGTACGCGTTTGCAGAATACACAGACATGATACTTGTGTATGGCACTGCTGAAGGTAATGGAAAAGCAGCTAGTCGGCTGTATCAACAGCGTTATCCACAACGTGCGACACCATCGCGTACCCTTTTGCCACAGTTACGCAACGGCCCCGAGAACAAGGTACCTTCACCGCCGACAGGGACAACTGTGGTGCTCCAAAGAGACGCCGCACTCCCGAATTGGAAGAGGCTGTACTGTATCACGCTGAACAGAGCCCGTCAGCGAGTACGCGAACAATTACGTGTGAAATGGGGCTCGAGACAGGGTAGACGTCGCGTGCGATCAGGTGATTGTCTGAAGTAATGTACTGCCTACCCGGTTGCATACCAACACAGGCGCATCCGAGACATTGCTCTTTCCCTCAGCGGAAGTGGACAAGTGATATACCTGATTTGAAATGCCTGTAGCAGGGAAACGGTACGTTTCCGGACATGGGTTCCTGTTCAAAGACACTCTACTCAGTCCCCTCTACAAGTGCTAGGTGTATGTAATGGGAATTTCCGAGCAAACTGCTTGGTAGGCTACAATTATATGAGCCAATTGTGACCTAGACCAATAATACTGTTTGCGAATCATTTACCCACGGATAAGATCATTGAGCTGGGCAGTGTGCAGTAGAGACCAGAAATACCAACGTGTACGTAATGTACACACTTGTGTACACTGGGTCTGAATAGGCTAACATATTAGCCCGAGTACACTCGTTTACGTGTGACATGCCGCAGAATAGGTGAAATCTGGTTGTGCGGTACGCAAGTCCAGAAGCTGGCACCAAAAGACTACAGGCATCGCCTTAATGCTATTGGCTGATGCTACACACCAAACATTTTAAAATTGTTTGCCTCTTGTGCATGGGTCTGCTGAATACACCTTACATAGGTTCCCATGTGTAAGCTGTTATAAGAAAGTCGTAAGTACTGCCCACACCATAAATGTCCTCTTTGAAACACATGAAATAAATAATTAATGTGTACGTTAAGTGGTTAATGTACCTGCCTTTCTGATTTGCAGCTAACTGGGTGCGATCTACACTGTAAAAATATTTTAATATTACAACTAACCCGTTCACTCCCCATTGTCCATGTTCGAGCACATGTTGCACGTTAAATATATTTATAGTGGCCACTAAGGGCCCTTTTATGCATGCGATTTGTGTCGTACGACTCGAAGTCATGCGTATTGTAAGTGCAATGGGAGTTATGATTAATTTTATGCATGCGATTTGTGTCACACGACTCGAAGTCATACGTATTGTAAGTGCAATGGGAGATATGATTAATTTTATGCATCCGATTTGTGTCGTACGACTCGAAGTTATGCGTATTGTAAGTGCAATGGGAGATATGATTAATTTTATGCATGCGATTTGTGTCACACGACTCGAAGTCATGCGTATTGTAAGTGCAATGGGAGATATGATTAATTTTATGCATGCGATTTGTGTCACACGACTCGAAGTCATACGTATTGTAAGTGCAATGGGAGATATGATTAATTTTATGCATGCGATTTGTGTCACACGACTCGAAGTTATGCGTATTGTAAGTGCAATGGGAGATATGATTAATTTTATGCATGCGATTTGTGTCACACGACTCGAAGTCATACGTATTGTAAGTGCAATGGGAGATATGATTAATTTTATGCATGCGATTTGTGTCACACGACTCGAAGTTATGCGTATTGTAAGTGCAATGGGAGATATGATTAATTTTATGCATGCGATTTGTGTCACACGACTCGAAGTCATACGTATTGTAAGTGCAATGGGAGATATGATTAATTTTATGCATGCGATTTGTGTCACACGACTCGAAGTCATGCGTATTGTAAGTGCAATGGGAGATATGATTAATTTTATGCATGCGATTTGTGTCACACGACTCGAAGTCATGCGTATTGTAAGTGCAATGGGAGATATGATTAATTTTATGCATGCGATTTGTGTCACACGACTCGAAGTCATACGTATTGTAAGTGCAATGGGAGATATGATTAATTTTATGCATGCGATTTGTGTCACACGACTCGAAGTCATGCGTATTGTAAGTGCAATGGGAGATATGATTAATTTTATGCATGCGATTTGTGTCACACGACTCGAAGTCATACGTATTGTAAGTGCAATGGGAGATATGATTAATTTTATGCATGCGATTTGTGTCACACGACTCGAAGTCATACGTATTGTAAGTGCAATGGGAGATATGATTAATTTTATGCATGCGATTTGTGTCACACGACTCGAAGTCATGCGTATTGTAAGTGCAATGGGAGATATGATTAATTTTATGCATGCGATTTGTGTCACACGACTCGAAGTCATGCGTATTGTAAGTGCAATGGGAGATATGATTAATTTTATGCATGCGATTTGTGTCACACGACTCGAAGTCATACGTATTGTAAGTGCAATGGGAGATATGATTAATTTTATGCATGCGATTTTAAAACGTCCGATTTACTTAGATGTCCGATTTGGAAGTCATTTCGTCATCTCCTAGGAAACGCACGACTTCAATAATCATATACGACTTATCTAAGTACATGGCGTACAATGGATCGTTTTATGCTAACGGACGACTTGTAGTGAACAGTGCTGCCAACAACGCCACATTCCAATGTTTATGTTTAGGTGTTGCGAACGTATACGAACACATGTACACACACAATGGCATGTAAACACTGATTTTGACAGATGCTACATGGCAGTCACTTGGCAATGTTTGTTTACATTTGGCGGAAGGACACGAAACAGGTATGCAAGTAGATATTTAGCAGGATTCCGAGAAAGTTGCTTCCAGTGGTAAATGGACTATAGTTTGTACCGTGGCATAGCCGACGTAATTTGACGTGACTTGGCGTAAGGATATTCGTCTTTCGTCTTATTGTGGAAAGTTTTCAACGCCCTCCAATTAGAACGTGGGACGTCATAGGCAGACTACCACTGTCATGAAATGTGATCTGTATATTGAAAATAATATCGTAAATTGACGCCATGTATAGCTCGAATGTATCTTCCCGGCATAAACTGAGTGATTTCTGTCCCTCTAGTTTTTATTGTGCCATGCGCTACCTTTAATAAATCAAGACATTAAAAGTCAATACATACAGAAGTGAAAAATGAGGGAGTTTGAAGACTTTGTAGTCTTATCTACAATAAAGAAAAATCAACTTCTCATTGGTAGCTTGTCTCAGTGGAAGACGATGATAGGGTCTCTATTTTATTGCATGTTAATTATTCACTCGGGGCTGTCCAGGAGGTGTCAAATAACGGATGGACCAATAGAACAAGCAAAAGGATTGTTCATGCTGGGGCAGCAGGACATGTTCGCGATTACCTATGGCCAACATTTAAAAAAAAAATATTTTTTTTTAAATATTTTTCATCCATGTGCTTACAATTAAAATTATCACTAGCAGATATCACAATATTTGCAGAAAATGATTATTAAAGTGTTTTATACTAAGGTTTGGTTAAAACTTCCATAATACACGTTCACTTTGTTTTTAACGTGATAAGAAATATATTTAATGAACAAATATCTAGAGACGCGAAAAATTCGCGAATTCAATGACCTGCAGGCTAGACTCTACAGTCTTTCGTATAAATATGCTGATATCAACTGCACATTGGTTGTTTGCTGTCTCAGTGGAAGACGACAACTGGACACTGTTCTCTCGGGGGTGTCAAACACAGTGTGGACAAATGGCTTAACTTATATAAACACACCTCTTTTGAATTCCAGCTTGTCCCAAAATTAATTCGTGAATTCTTCCGCTCTTTACAAATATAACATTATATAAATTCTATAAATACTGCGCGATTACTCTAGAAGCATTTGACATCTCAAATAAATAATATTATAAAATAATACTGAAACAAATTTTTACGTATTAATTAAACAACAAAAGTAGTAGATCTAGTGAGACTTTATTATTTTTTCTGTGAATCTGACTCTTAGATCAGATTATTAGGGGCTCATATGACTCCCCTGACACACTGTTCTGCCGTCCCTGTGAACAAGGGTTTGAATTTATTCTTGTTTAGCAATAAATACGCGAAATTTTCATGCATCTATCACTACAACCCACTCAACAAGATAAATGTCCCCACCTGATAAAACTCTATCTTATTTCCATACTTCATTCTGACTGGGCAGGCAAAATTGTTCCCGTTTGTTCGCGCCGATCGCGGGCTGACGATTAACACATCTACGCTTCCTGTGTTACGCTGTGCCGCGCCACACCAATTGCAGTCGAGGCTTAAGAGTACATAAGCTTGCAGAGATTTCCCCCCCCCCCCCCCCCAACCCCGCGTTCGTGGAACAGCTGTACGGGCGACAATAACACGCGCGTCCAGCGTCCCACCGCACATAAGCGCGAGGAAGAGCAGTGCTCCCGTCATCGTGCTGCACTGTGTCAGCTAGGTTTGTAACAGTGGCAATTTATGCACTGCACGCCGTGCAAGCCCACTCGTGTAACTGCGGCTGTACGGTTGCACATTTCTCCTACTTCTAAATAAAGTTGCGCAGGCAAGCCTTGAATATGCGATTTTTTTTTGACAATTTTCACGTTTTTCTTTAATAAACATAATATTATAAAAACAAAACCGTACGGCCTTAGATAAGTGCTTTTTATCCTTTCTGGAAAAAAGTTCGTGTTGCCAGGATATTTATTTGCTGAGATACACGTAAATGCGCAAACAACGTTTGTACCGAAAATACGCCCAGACTGCTAAAAAAAACCTTGCTGGTTCGTCTTGAAATATTCAGACAGCGAAAGAAGTTCCATCATCCATCATGAAAATAGGGGCCGCAGTGTTTTATGTAGGCAGAATATATTTGCGCGGCATCATACCGTCTCTACCTATTGGCAAGGCGAGAAGCTGTTGTCCTTCAGCAGGGGGGGTGGGGTGGGATCAGAGGGAGAGGGAGAATTGTAGGCAGCTGACCCGTGACCTTGACCCTGCGCACACCTGGCCTCGAGCCAGCCCCCCTCCCCTCCCCCAAAAAAAAGCACCCGAACCGCACGCGCCACTCCAGTTGCAACACAAAACAGTATAACTGGGTGGCAAAAAATTTACACGCCCTGTCGATTCGCTATGGTCTATTCGTAGAGACCTGAAAAAAATCGCGAGTTCAATGGCCTGTAGGCTAGAGTTTACAGGCTTGTGTACAGATATGCCGATATCAACTGCACATTGGTTGTCTGCTGTCACAGTGGAAGGCGACAATTGTACACCGTTCTCAAGGAGATGTCAAGCACAATGTGGACCAATGGTTATAGTTATATACACGCACGTGTTTTGAATTCTAGCTTGTGCCAAAATGAATCCGCGAATTCTTCAGGTGTCTATCTATTCGTGGTTTCTTCACGCATTTTGTATCAAATCTTCGAAAAATCACCCCGTGTTTGAATTGTGTGGTTATTTCCTAAATATGCCATGTAACACAAGCGGTTTGTACTTCTGATAACATAAGAGTAAATTAGTTTGGGTAAAAGCGAATCCTCACGTGTATTTTATCTATAAATAGGGATAGGAATATTTCACGAGTTCAATGACCTGTAGGCTAGACTCCACAGTCCTGTGTACACTCGAGCCTCAGATGTCTGTTCATTGACTGCTGCCTCAGGGAGTAGCCAGTGTTAGTTCACACCTGGCAATATGGCATTCAATGCTTGTTTCCTTGCAAGTCTGCTATTGTCTCATAGTCGTCCAAGGCGTGTCTAATGAACTGTATTCCAATTGTAAATGGGACTTCAGTGTACATGTATTGGACGTCTATCTTGTCGTGAAATGAATTCGCGAAATTTTCCTATTCGTATATATAAATTATAATATTTCATGTATAATTAATATGATTCAAAATATTATTAAACTGAGTGCACACGAATGAGGTGCATTGTCCTTTTGGTGTAATTTTCTATACTCGGTTAAGCTTTGTTTGCATGAGGCAGAGGAATAGGCAGTATAGGCTTTTCACTTTAAAGTGAGCACTTTTGAAAGCCATCTCATTTGGAATATTAGTCAAAAAATATATTTTATTTTAGCCTCAGACGTTAACTTCCGAGTGAGGTGGAATAAACACACTGTGTTTATTACTTACATGACCATATTTATTTTAAAAGGTGGTTAAAGGATAAAAAATGGCTAATAGGAAAAAGGAACTAGAGCCTCAAAAGTGCTCACTTTATCGTGAACAGCTTATAATAGTTAACTTTACCAGGGCGTCTGAAAGTCGGAAGTAAACGGGAACAGACTCTGTTTCCTCGGGCCAAATTCGCGTTGCTAATACCTAGAGGCAGGAAGAATTCGCGAATTAATTTAGGCCAAGCTAGAATTCAAAACACGTGCGCTTATAACTGAAGCCGTTGTTCCACACGGTGTTTGAGACCTCATGTAGAACGACGTCCAATTGTATCCTTCAAGTGCGACAGCAGGCAACCAATGTGCAGTTGATATCGGTATATTTGTACATAAGACTGTAAAGTCTAGCCTGCAGGTCATTGAACTCGCGAATTTTCCAGGTCTCTAGCCATGTATCATAAGCGTTGTATACATTTGTTGACATAAAAGTAAACCATTTTTGGTTAAATTGGATTAATACTCACATTTTATTTATAAATTATAATATTTAATCACAATTAATATGTAGAGACCTGCAAAATTCGCGTTATTATCTGAATAAATGTTAAACTTAAAACACTTTTCCTTTGCAATATGTTTGTCATTGGACCATTCTTTATTTGACACGCCCTGGGTAACTCTGTGCCAATAAATTAACACGTCACAATCGTGTGACCCAATCACGTGCATTTCACTCAGAAAGGGAGTAACTGCGCTTCTAGGCAGCAGCCAATAGAGAAACTATGCCGGCTCGAGTATATATAGTACTGTGAATTTTAGCTTAATGCTAAAATCTAACGCAAATTTTGCAGGTACCCATTCATATGACTAAATAGTGATAAAACAGGTGTGTTGGTAATTCCTAGCAATAAATACGTCTCATGCAAAATATAATTAGTGATTGCGCAAGCATGCGGTGCGCGTTTCCTCTGGTGTAAAATTTTAGACTCGGTTAAGCTATTTTTGGATGAAGTGGATGAATATTCTGGAAGTAGAACTTAAGCAGGGCTTTAGAAAAGTTGGAAGTTACTGTGAATGTACTATATCATCAAATTGCGAAAGGTGGACAAATAATGTTAATATTTATTTCACATACCTGGGACTACTAAACCAGCGTTATAAATATTTTATTTGATTTTAACACTTTTCATCGCAGATAAGTATATGATTCAGGTGTTGCGGTTACAAAATGTTTTTTTCTGAAAGTGTGCAAATATCAGTTCAGCTCACTATCGTTAGGGGCACCTTTTTTTTCGCGAAAAGATTTCAGGACAAGATGTGTTTCAAAACACTTTAGTTAAGAACCACTTTGATGATTGGATCATTTTAATTTCTACACGTATTGCCTGCCTACCCGCGAATCACCAATGGTCAGAATCGGAGAAACTTAATTCCGATTGGTGCAATCATTTGACAGACACTCTTCACATAAATACAATGGGCCAATAGCCAAAGTATGGCAGCAAGTGTGCACATAGTATACTGGAGTCTTAGCCTCTTGGTAAATCTTTTAGCGAAAAACAGGTGGCCCTGGCTATCGTGTATCAGAATCAATGAAAACCTGCTTGTGTTTGGTGCTACTAGAAGAAGCTGTTTATGACATAGAGGAATACAGTCCCATCAGTGAGTGACGTGATCCTCAAGTCAGGCAATTTTCATATTGTACACTGTTTCCTACTGTGTACAGTATTATTAGGGATACCTGATTTTCCTGACAACATTTATGCACGTGCTATATTTCAATATTCTACGAGCGAACCTGCGGCGTTTCTTTGTTTATAGAATGCTTGTGTCTGCGAGAAGAAATTCTGGCCAATCAGAAAAAAGGCTGCTCCGATACTGAACGTATTTGATTAGTGGACAGATGCATAAGACAGAAACAATAAAAATCATCCAGTAACGAAAAATAGAGCTGTGCTAAAGTGTTTAGAAATACAGCTGGTCATGAAAACTTTTCGCAAAATTCTTATGTTCCTAAGTATATTTGATATATCCCTCTTCCTATGCAACCTCCTATGAACAGTGCACCATGTCTGAAAAGTTTAACTAATTTTAGTATGTGTACTGGAGTAAATTTCCACAAAGACAATTAAATTTCTTGTAAATTAAGTTTTTTCTTTTAAATTGAAGAAGCTACCAAATACTGAATTTCGGGATATGTTTTTAACACGGACGTTAAGTTTGTTGACACGCTCATATTGAAGTGTGACATAATTATCAAATATGCCGCTATTTTACATTTCGCGCGTTTATCACGTCCAACACGCGCTGAACTTCACGTAGCGAAATCATGTCCTCAAACGAACGCGATACGAAACCGCCTGTATATTTTCCGTGCGCGTAAAAGAAGAACATTTCTCTGGCAGTCGCACTCTGTTTCGTAACGTCTTTATTAGAGTCGCCCACAGAGATATGTCAAGAAGTGTATCGACAGCCGGCTGTCAATTCCCCGCCGTGCATGAAAGATGTGGCTACGCCTACGCGTGACACCGGTGGTGCACATAAACAACACTCGCCAGTTTACCCCGCTCCGTCGAGAATTTCTCCAGCCACGTCACAGACTAGTTATGTAAACAGAAGCGAAACACCGTAGCGGTTCCTTTTATACGTCTGCCGTTGGAACACATTTTATCTGACACGCCATGGGGGGACCTTTTCGCCGATAAATAAACGCTTCGCAATTGTGTGCCCCAATGACGTGCCGTCGGTCAGAAAGGGCGTGGCTTTACATCCATGTAGCAGCCAATGAAGAAACGACGCCGGCTCCGGTATACGCAGTATTGTGAAGATCAGCCTGATGCAAAATAATAACGCGAATTTCGCATGTCGCTACTGATCGACTATTGTGCGCTGCGAGGTTTTTCTGTCTTATTGGTTGAAGCGCCGGATGTCAAGTTGGTTACCACGCGCTGATTGGCGAACGTGCGTGCGGCTGGAGTTCGCGTTATAAGCAGTTATTTACCTCTGTACGGTCAAGTACTCCGTGGCCACACGACAGCTTCTCAAGGACACAATTATCTTCGCACGATCGTTGTTTACTATTCGTACGAATAAAACTGAATCGATCAGTGTACGAGATTATACACGCAAGTCGATCAATTTTGATGAATTTCTGACGTGTGGGCAGAGACCTTGTAATTCTGCGTTGTAAAACGCCACACGGCTAGAATCCATAATACTTCGAGACTAGGAAATTTTGCGATTTATTTTTGAGGAGAAGCTCCACTTCAACCACATATACAGCTGTAGTTTTTCCAACTGGAAAGCGATTGGCTAGTCCCGCTCTAAACGTGTCTGAGCCAATGACAAATCGGCAAGAAAACAGGAATCGAATTGCGTGCTGACTGCTCCGGTGTTAAACTGGAGCATCAGTAAGAGACCAACCAGCTGAGACTCGAATGCACACACGGATGTGGAGTGTAGCTTGTCGCCAAATTAATCCGCGAAATTATTTCCATGTCTGTAACAATGCTTTATTAATCGATTAGATATCATTTGTACATTCGCTACTGCTATATATATATATATATATATATATATATATATATATATATATATATATATATATATATATATACACCCCCTACATTCGAATCAGTGTGGAAAACCACTGATTCGCAGTGAAATTCAACTAACACAATCAGTGAAAATGGCTTCACTTAGAATCAGAGGGAAACCACTGAACGTTTCAGTAAAAAATTTCACTGATTGAATTAGTGACGTGAAACAATTTCACTGATTAAATAGATGACGGCCGACTGCAGTGGCATATTAAATATTGCTTTTATTGAATGTAGACAAATGATGACATTAAATAAACATATTATTGAAAATTTACTATTTATATGGTGTAATTTACCGTAATTAAAAAAAGTGAACAAAACTTGCAGTTGGTCGGGATTAAACTCTCTCACCCTTCACCTCTAGGCCGTTGCCTTGCCATCTGAGCTACCACGCCAAGTTGAAGTTGTTGGAGGAAAATATAATGTCTTAAGTTGTGCTGCGGAATGTATGGTTAAAGAATTCTTTGCTCATATTTTTCGTTTTTGGTTTGATTGGTCCATTAGGATCGTCAAAACGAACAGTGCATATGAATGCACTCTCTTCGCCGTATTAAATGAAGTTATCTTCAAACAGAGTGCTGTGACGATTACATGCAAACGAAATGAACGACGTAAAAACAGAATGATAGTATGTGTATTCACATTACCTCGTAAAATGGCGTTTTGAAAGACGAAACGCATTTTAGAAAGTATTTTGTATTAGTTTTATTGGTTTATTTGTTGTTATGGTACTTCACTTGATAAACGTCGTTTAACGGCCATTTTTAAATGACATTCGACGGCGATTTTTACACGCATTTTCACTGATACACCAGTCAAAAATAGAGACGTAGTAAGATGCTCAGATGTTTCAATGGTCCATCAATCAAAAAATAAACTACCGAGAAAACATTGGGGAAAATGACTGACGAATCAGTGAGTAATGTCACTGAATCAACCAGTGAAGGAAATATGGCATTTTTTCACTGGTTCATTAGTTGAATTCACTGAAGTGACTGTTGTGTCAGTCAGATACGTTTGACTGATTGAATCAGTGAAATTCTCACTGATTCAGATTAAAGTCTATTTCCGATTACTTCCAACTTTTCGGAAGCCATGCTCAAGTTCTACTTTCAGGATATTGCTACGCCTCAAGCAAACAAAGCGTAGCGGAGTGTGGAAAATTACACCAAAGGGCAGCGCATCACATTCTTGCGCAGTTATTTTCATAGTATTTTACATAATATGTATTTCGTACTAGGCGTTAGCAGCACACCTATTCTCTGCTTGTTGTTAATCATATTAACCATAAACAAATATTATTATTTGTCGGTAAAATATAAGGAAATTTTTAAGTTAACAATAAATAAGACGCTTTTACATTAACAAAAGTATGCAAAGATTATGATTGGAGACGATGGTTTATTGCGGGAAAAGTAAACTGTTTACTAGGATTCAATGTACTGTACACATGTCATACTGTTTTTTTTTTTTTTTCCTTATTGGCTGTCATGCATGTATGAAGCTGCTTCCGCATTTCACTGGACCATTGAGGTTTCTGATACAATATGTCGGAACGTTTGTGATTGGTCTGCAAACAACTTAGCCGAGTCAAAACCTTGTTGATTCAATCATGAAAGAATAAACTAGTTAGAGTGTTATAGAAGATATGTTGGCTCAAAACATTTTCGCGTCTTTCCATCATCTCTAATTATGATTAAGTACCTGACAATTTCGCGAATTAATTTGATAACAAGCAATACCTCAAACCCATGCGCATGTAAGCCTATGTTGTGTTTACAATTGGATGACAGTTCATTAGACACGCCCCAGCCTATAACACACATGCAAGTAAACAATCACCGAATTCCGTGTCGCCTTGTTTGTGGTAAAACTGGCTCCACACTGGAGCAGCAGCCAACGAAAAGGAAGCTAAAGCTTGAAAATACATAGGATCATTGAGTCTAGCATACAGGTAGTTTAAAACGCGAAAATTTCCTATCTATAATTATGATTAGAGACCCGACAATTTCGTGGGTCTTTTCTAGACAAGTTGGAATGCACACGCATGTACGTTCATGCTACCTTTGTAACTGGTCGACATTTTGTTTGACACCTCCTGGAGATAAATGAGCCAATAACGAACATGCAATAAATAGTGCACCCAACCACCGCTTTTTACAACCACAACACCCAACCAAATACACAGTTGATATATGTATGAGAGTATATACGAATGTGAATTCTAGCCTACACGCCATTGGACTCGCGAATTTCTCAGCTCTCTAATTATGATACATGACATATTTATGAAATAACTAAGCACGAAATACATGGGGTGATTTTTTAAAGTTTGAATAAACCGCGAATAGACTATACATATATACACAATAATAATTACGGTTAGAAGACATTGAATGGTTCAGAAATAGGCTTCAGTTTTTCCAAAAAAAAGTTTCGGGGAGTATCACTATCCGAAAATATGCAAAACCCTAAAAAATGATGAGTTTGCCAATGTTGAAGAAAGCATGTGAAGTAGGTTAAAACGTATTCATATGTCATGTCCTTACTATGTACTCTGCGCATGTCGAGTTTCGTGAAATTTCGTGCAAGCTTTCAGATCATTTTAGAGGGCACACAGACAGAATTGTTATCACGTAGATGACGTGAGGTTTCTAACAAATACGGAATCTGCGTAAATGGAAAAGTTGTATAACGGAAAGAAAGTTTGTTGAAATATTTATAAAACCGTATGTATGTCATTTCACCTGTCATTTTTGGAAATGATGTTATATCGCCGGTAAGGTTGACTGTTTTCTAGGATCCAGCGTACTGTGCCTGTTTTCGACAGTTTTCTTTTATTATTGGCCACCATGCATGTATGAAGTTACTATCCCATGTAACTGGGCCAATGATGATTCTGATAATCTAAAAGCAGAACCTTTGTGATTGCCATGCAAAAATCTCAGCCGAGTCTAAACCTTGGTCATCCAATCATAAAAGCATAAGCCAGATATGTTGGCTCAAACGGTATTCGCGATTTTCCATCATACCTAGTCATTTTATTGCACCACATACTGCTGAGTGTTCCTTCAGTATGTGAAAATTCCGATTATAAAGTTGGTCCAACTGTTTTATATTTGTGTAAACTTTTATTTATTTTGTAGGTTCTTCATATATTTACAAACAATGCGTTTATTTAATTCAAAGCTGAGCTAGCTCGTTAATAGCTGGCTGCAGTATATGAAGTTATCTGATATTTACACTCGCCCAGCGTTGCTGGATTGCGCAAGCAAAAATTCATGGGAGGGATTATATCCCTAAGAAATCCATTTTCATTCAACAAATAATTCCATTAACTACTATGCCCATAACTCTTATAATTAGGGATACCCGAATTTCACGAAAAAAAATTTCACGACCAGTTGTGCTTCATAACACTTTAGCTCAGATCCACTTTTCTGATTGGGTGATCTATAGATGTTACGCGTCTTAAGTGTCTTGCAACGAATCAGAGACGTACATTATCGGAGTAGTAACTTAATTCTGATTGGTCAGTCATCTAAGAAAATATATTCTCACAGACACACGCCTCCAGTAAGCAAAAGAAATAGCTGGTACGCTAGTAGGGTATTGAAATCCAGCATGTGCGGAAATTTTTTGGCGAAGTTCGTGTATCCCTAGTTATAATAGATAGCTTTATTTATTTTGCAAAAAAAAAATTGATTAGTTCTTCATTACTTGGATTATTAAGGAAAACATTATTATGTACATACACAAGCCATTGCAGACATTTGTGAACGTAAAAAAAAAAAAGCCAAGAGTATATGTTGTCAAAGAAATTTAACTGATTAATATGGTTGACATAATATTACCACGTTTCAATATAACACAGTTATATGGTGTTTGTCGTAATATTATAAAGTCTAAGTCTCTTTAAGACATTGCTGACATAATATTACCTCTCCAGTATGTTACACGACGATCACTGCATAGTAATAACACCTCAGAAGCTCTCAAAGTGTAAATCACTCAAATGAACACAGTGGACTGTATACTGTGTTGGGTAGGAAAGAATATTCACACATCGCAAATCATATCGACTGTCAGCCAGCCAGTAATAAACGTTGCCCAATACTAATAACTACGGAATATAATCGTGTTGGTTGAGTGTTCAGTAAGGTCGCATGAGCGAACGACGTGAACCAGACAACACAACGCACGATCGTCGAACTCATGTGTCGTCACGGCCAGAATAGAGAGCGGACGAGATGCTAAATGAAATGGGGATGGAGCGGGCGCGGAATGAAGACGGGGGGAAAAAAGCGAGTACCACGAGAAACAAATACACACCACCGTGGTGTATTCCCGGGACGTGGAACCGAACCACTGGTACAGAGCAGTTAAGAATACAGAGGTGAAAGCGCCACTTATTCCGCGAGCTCCAGTCGCACACGCCACTAAATTGGCGTCACAGTACCCCCAACATGTTGGAAAAGCCGTTCGACAATTAGCGCCTGATAACTTACTTACCAACCGACACTTCAACAAATAGGAAAAAAAATATTGCATTTCGTAGTACACTGAATCTGAATCAGTGAGAACTTCAATGTTTCAGTCGGTTATGTGACCCCTGACTGATTCAACAGCTACTTCAGTGAATTTTGCTGATGCATTAGTTAAAATAAAAATTTTTACTTCACTTATTGATTCAGTGACATTTTCCACTGATTAATAAATCTTTTTATTCACTGTTTTCGTGTGATTTTTTTTAAATTGCTGATGGATCAGTTAAACTACGTGTAAAAATACCTGCTAAACAACGTGTGTCAATGAAATAACAATGCATAAACTAATAAAACCAATACAAAATACTTTCGAAAATGTGAGTTTCGTCTTTCATAACACTATTTTACAGGGTTAAAATGAACAACAGCCTTTTATTCCGTTTTTATGTCTTTCGTTTAGTTTTCACGTATTCATCACAGCGCTCGGTTTGAAGGTTTAACCTCCTAAATTTAACGTGGTGAAGAGAGTGCACCCATACTTACTATTTGTTTTAACAATTCTAACGTTACTAATTAACATAAACACGAAAACAAAGGGCATACAATTTAAAACAACACACTTTTGACATATATTTTCCTCTCAAATATTAGCGGTGGCTTCGTAGCCCGGATAGTAATGTAACGGTCTATAAGCGTGGTGGTACGGGTTGTGTCCCGACCACACGCATAATTATTTTTAGTTTTTAAATTTCGCAATATTAATAATAACTATCGGAAATTTGTTTATTTCTCGTGATTATTTGGATAAATTCAATAAAGAAAACAATATTTGATTCGCCACTGCAGTTAGCCGTCACTTATTCGATCAGTGAAATTGATTCACTGAAACCATCAGTGGTTTTCCACTGATTCTACATCTAAGTGGAGCCGTTTTCACTGATTCGGGTAGTTGAATTTTTACTGCGAATCTGTGGTTTTCCCTGACTCGAACTTAGAGCGTAGCCATTCAGATTCAATACCACGGGGCCGCAGTGGTGTAATGGTCAGACTACTCGCCTCCCACCTGGGCGAACCGGATTCCATTCCCGACGGGGTCGTTTCCGGATTTTGGCGCGTGGGAATCGCGCCGGCCGATGTCGCTGGTTCCCCACCCGTGCATTCCGGCGCTGCTCCATTCTCACTTCACTTCACCCTCATCAGCTCTCGCACGCACCTCTCAAACCCACTCCAGATCCTCGCGCAGCCCAATCAGAGAACTGGCACGCTCACATCAGAGGAGCCGCCTCGCCATCTCGCCTCTGTTTGCTGATCTACTATGAGACTCTGATATCAGCGGCTACGGACTAGCGACGAATTGCTACGCCAACGGTAGTTCTCTTGGGCGGTTCTGCAGCTTGAAGACATCTCCATTTTCAGAACGTGATTTTGCTATAGTTAGAGACCTGAAAAATTCGCGAGTTCAATCACCTGCAGGCTAGACTCTACAGTCTATATATACAAACATGCCGATATCAACTGCATATTGATTGTCGTATGTCTCAGTGGAAGGTGGCAATTGGACACCGTCCTCTAGGAGGTGTCAAACACCGTGTGGACCAATTGCTGAAGTTGTATAAACGCACGCGTTTTGAATTCTAGTTTGTCACAAAATGAATCTGTGAATTCTTCAGGTCTCTAATTATATCGTACTCCAATACACTTTCGTACAGATAGATACACTTTAGTGATTGGATCATTTTAATTGTTATAATTTTGTGCACTCGGCGAAATTACTTTCCGAAATTATCGCCTACTACAAGCTAGATAAAAAATATTTTTACACTATGGACTCTGAAGTGAGCACTTTTCAAAGCCCTCTTTTTTAGAATAATAGTCAATAATTATATTAATACTTTTTATCCTTAGACGTTAACTTCCGAGTGCGGTGGAATATACACACTGACTTTATTACTTACATGGCAATATTTATTGAAAAAGGCGGTTAAAGGATAATAAATAGCTAAAATAAAAAAGTAAATAGAGCCTCGAAAGTGCTCACGTTACCGTGAATAACCTATGTATGTGTATGTGGAGAGCTGAATATTTCATTTAGTATTTATTATTTCTATCGTCATGCCTTCTGTTCAATAGTCAATACAGAGCTCATCAGGTCTACAGATGAATGATATTTAATGGCCCGCTATGTTTAAGGGCGTGGCCATATTCACGTCCACCAATAAAAACTGCGAACATAGCCCAATTAATAGTGTTTATTGGTTATCGAGCTCATTCGCGTAATTCATGGTTTAGCTAATTTTTCAGCCCTATAATATTTTTGGAGCAAATTTTTCATCATTAGTAATTGTTTACGGTACTTAAGAATAAAATTAATTAATATAGACTATTTTAAACTCTATTATATATCTAAATGATTGCCTCTATGGGAAACGAACGCCTTGTTGAATATGTGAAGCGCATTAAGTGTCTTTCCGCTAATTACGGAGTTTAGTTTCAGAGTATCTTAATTATGATTGGCCCGTTCAGGTATACGCCTTCTCACTGACACGCAACCAATAACAAATGGGAAGTTGCACATGTGTACGTACGATAGCGACATCCAGCTTGTGCGTGCAACATTTCGTTATCTATTGTACGTTCAGGTATACGCCTTCTCACTGACACGCAACCAATAACAAATGGGAAGTTGCACATGTGTACGTACGATAGCGACATCCAGCTTGTGCGTGCAACATTTCGTTATCTATTGTACGTTCAGGTATACGCCTTCTCACTGACACGCAACCAATAACAATGGGGAAGTTGCACATGTGTACGTACGATAGCGACATCAAGCTTGCGCGTGCAACATTTCGTTATCTATTGTACGTTCAGGTATACGCCTTCTCACTGACACGCAACCAATAACAAATGGGAAGTTGCACATGTGTACGTACGATAGTGACATCAAGCTTGCGCGTGCAACATTTCGTTATCTATTGTACGTTCAGGTATACGCCTTCTCACTGACACGCAACCAATAACAAAGGGGAAGTTGCACATGTGTACGTACGATAGCGACATCAAGCTTGTGCGTCCAACATTTCGTTATCTATTGTACGTTCAGGTATACGCCTTCTCACTGACACGCAACCAATAACAATGGGGAAGTTGCACATGTGTACGTACGATAGCGACATCCAGCTTGTGCGTGCAACATTTCGTTATCTATTGTACGTTCAGGTATATGCCTTCTCACTGACACGCAACCAATAACAAAGGGGAAGTTGCACATGTGTACGTACGATAGTGACATCACGCTTGTGCGTGCAACATTTCGTTATCTATTGTACGTTCGCGGTGATTATAATATTTTCTGTTGTATATCGATGTCAGTTTATTCCTTCTTCCCCCTTTTTTTTAAACTCGCACTTACCTTTAGACACTCGCTCGAGATATATTCTTAGAAATGAATGAAATCCTGAGAATATTTTCTGCGAATAATCTTTTTCCTTTATGATCTTGTGACATAGTTTGGGTATGGCTTGCCTGCTTGCAGACAAACAACAGAGTTCCAGTGTTAAAAAATCAGAGCTTGCATTGCCGTGTAAAATGGACGAATACCTTCACACACAAACGAAAGTTGACAGCGAACATTAGACATCGGAAATATTCGTCAACTCAGTGAAATGCCGACCTCTGGACACTAGACTTCGAATATGTATGTACACACGCAAGCAAACGTCGACTGATTAACTGAAGCATACATCTGGACATACGCCACTGCAACAGTTTATTGTTAGTCTTCGTGTCCTTGTGTGTGGTCTCTGATGTGTTGTCTATGTATACATATGTTTTAGCCATAGCGATTGTCTGTGTTTTTTTATATTTCATTAAGTTTTATCCTGGAATTTTCTGGACACATCATCCTCATTTTGTGTCGCATATTATTTCTGTCGTTATTTTTTGTCGTTTTATCTTTTGTGTCGTTTGTATATGACTTGCTTACGTCTATTAAATTATTTAAACGCTTCAGCAATTTTGTTTACAACAGCCAGTGCTGGTTCGATTTTATTTTGATTTGTCAGCTTTGAAATTATTTTTGCTTTGTAATTCTGGTGTGAGATATTTATTGGCACGCTGTAGGCTTTCTGCGACTTACGATAAACTATTACAACAGCGCATGTCCTAGTTAATGGTTCAGTTAATTACTTACCCAACTGGGGCCGCGGTGGAACAGGTAGCTCGCATTGAACCAAAGTGGACAAGATTCGGATCTCGGAGGGGCAACTCCCGAACTTTCGCATGTGGGAATGAATCATGGTGGACGATTCCGCTGGGTGCCGTGTTTTCTCGGGGATCTCCCATTCCCCTACCCACCCTTGCAATCCGGCGCTACTCTAAACACACCTCGCTTCACCATCGTCTGTTCAGAAAACCCCGGTGCTAAGAGCCGGTCAATACTCCACACTCCACTACACTTAACCCCATTGCAATAATAATTTAAAAATCACAGTGCCTAACAGCGAGAGGCAAATATTTTAACTACATTTTGTTCATCTTTTGTTTCTGCGTGGGAGTCAGACAGGACGTGTCGATTAAGTGCTGGGCAAGTGCGAATGCAATACGAAGATACTAATTTTTCAAATCTAGCGTTTTCCTAAAAAAATTTGGAAACTTTTTCAGGAGACTACAAACAAAAAAATTATACATGAACGGCGCATATTGAAGTTAACCGGTTGAATTTTCTGCTACAAAGTGGTAGCTGTACCAATGTTACATTAAAATCCCTGCTGCATGTCACTATCTGCGACTGTGTGCGAGGAAGAAGAAAAATTTCGTTAATTTTACATTAATCCATTAACGTTCGCATAAACTTTCCTTTTAGTCTGTTAGAACGGAAGAAAATTTGGGTCTGAGAAATAACTTGCAACCAAACAGTAACTTACACATTGGAGCCTATGAAAAGAGCACGTGTCCTTATATTGCACAAGCAGCAGCCAATTGTAATGTCTGACGTGTCAGCACCTTGAGGCGGCGTAACAACGTAGAAGCTACACTGTATACAATTTCCTGAAAACTTCCTAATCTGAAATGAACCCTTTAAACCTGTACACTGTATAGCAATAATAGCACACATCAAGCTGCAGATAGACAAATCTTCAGCATCGCTACTATACAAAATTAGGAATTTCCCTACGCATTTGACTGTTTACTGAGCAAATGTTGGAACACTGCAGTGAATGGACAGGGGGAAAAAATTATCATTCCCGCTTTTTCACTAAGCGTGTACACTGAATAATTTCTTAGCGTGTATGTCCATACTGGTGCTAGTTTATGAGCACGACTAACACAGGTTATGACTTAATTTATTCTGTTCCATGTCGTAAATAAACTAGTACATTTGGTAGGAACTATTGATTTCAGTGAAAAAATGCCCACGCACACTATATTTCAAAACCCTACCGGCGTTTCATCAGCATTCCTTTGTTTATTGGCCACGCGTGTTTTTGTCAGGAGACATATCTTACTTGAATAGCCAATGATAATTAAATAACTCCGTTATTGCATGCATGTCTTTCGCGGGCAGGCAGATAAGATGCATGACACCTACACCATCCAATTACGAAAGTGGATATGCGCTAGATTGATATGAAATATAGCAAGTCTTGAAATCTTGTCGCGAAAATCGGGTGTCCTCAAAAATCGTTATAAAGTGTTAAGGGGTTTAAGGGGTTAACTTCTTGTTAGGTTTCAGTTCACGGCGTACATTTCTGAAGATTTTCTTCCTCTGTTGGCTGCCTTCTTAGTGTATCCATTTCACTGGACCAACGAGAAATCTGCTCGTATAAAACTGGAGGTTTGTGATTCGACCGCAAATAGGCGACACTTAACCGCGAGATTCATAAACCACTCTTAAAAGTAGTTAAGACTCTGCAGTGTTTTCGTAAGCTATGTTGCACAAAAGATTACTCGCGATTTTCTGTTGCCGCAATATATTGCGTTTGCATCACACGGTTTGAGGACGGCACAGAATAACTTGCACTATAAGGCTAATATTGAAGTGATCTGCCTATATTCATCACTACAGCGAAATCAGTTGAGTTGGTCTCTGTGTTTCATGTCACCATCGTCCTATTCGCCCTGGATACACCGGGACACGAAAACTGTACTCAGCAACGTTTATTATTGGCTGGCCGTACGCCAATGAAGTCCCGCGTTGACTATGTACAGTTTAATGTGTTGCGAAAACAGTAACATTTCTTACAACACATTATGTTTATATAATAAATTATTTAAAATAACAGTTTTATTCTAACGTAAAAAAATTTGACTAGTTGTATTTTTTTCTTATATTCCGAGAGGCCTACAGTACAGCAAAACAGTAAAACAATAAAAGTGTGAGTTTAGTCTTCAAGAGCAACGAAAAAAAGTTTATACTTGCCTACTCCCCAAAGGGTTAGTAAAAAGCAAAATAGCTAGAGGCCTAAAAAATTGGCGAGTTGAATGATCTACACGATGGTCTTATGTACAAATCTGCCGATATCAACTGCACGTAGAGACCTGAAGAATTCGCGGAATTATTCTGGGACAAGCTAGAATTCAAAACACGTGCATTTATATAACTTTAGCCATTGGTCCACACGGTGTTAGAGATCGCCTGGAGAACGGTGTCCAATTGTCACCTTCCACTGTGACAGCAGACAAGCAATGTGCAGTTGATATCGGCATATTTGTGTATAAGACTGTAGAGTCCAGCGTACAGGTAATTGAACTTGCGAATTCTTCAGTTCTCTACACATTGGTTGTCTACTGTCACAGGGGGTGGCGACAATTGGTCACAGTTCTCCAGGAGGTGTCAAACACCGCGTGGACCAATGACTAAAGTTATATAATCGCACGTGTTTTGAATTCTAGCTTGTCCCAAAATTAATCTGCGAATTCTTCAGTTCTCTATAAATGTCAGTGGTGATATTTTAAGTGTTTTTGGACGTTGAAATACAATTCAGGCTTCCCACGAGACATTTAAGCGCGTGTTTCCTCAAACCAGCAGTTAGTACGGTGAAGTTATAAACCGTGGACAAACGGAGATCACATCGCACAGAGCGTACATACTGGGTTCAACACCACGAGTGTGGGTGCGATCGTAGCAAAGCTGTAGGGTCGACTGTCACTAGCCGCCATCGACCCTACGGCTCGTTCACGCCTAATTAAGTGCTATAAACATCAATATTTGAAAATATACACATCTCCCCAGTTAACTGCGTGCGCCTAGCCCGAACAGTTGGTTCTATAATTGCTGTAATAATGTAAGCAAACTAAGTATAACTAATTCGGTCTCGTAACGTCTATTTAAATGTTTAATGCTTATATTTGTTACCACTATAATATTTTTTTTGTTATCTTTACTACACGTTAGAGTAATAATATGATGTAGTTATGCGAAAAAACAGTACTCAAATGGTTGTTTTTATGCTGCGTTTTTCACGTAGTTATCAATAAAAATGAAATTGAGAGAAATCGTTTATGTCAAATTTCCAGGGCTCTGCCAATTGCACGTTAATGTCTGACAGCACACTACACTTCTCTTTCTTTTGTATAGTCGTCTATGTGCCATTGTTCGTGAATTCTGCAACAGCGAGAATACAGTTTCCATTCTGACATTGTTGGAAGAGATTGTGTCGGCATTTCGCTACTGGTTCCTTGTTTGTTCAAAGCCGTTCGAGGCATGTCAAACGATCCGTATACATACTCCAATGACGAAAACAAGACAGTCACGCATTTGTTTGAAGTGTAGCCCCTCTTCAAATAACGGAGCTAATTCTGTAGTTTACTACTAATTATTTCGTATCTTGTATATGAGGCCCAGTTCTTGTATTTTTCACTAATATGTCCAATCAACTTATAAAAAGGTTTAATATTGTTTTTTTAATTCACAATATCGCTTGATAAACGCATAGGTATCAACCGTTAGTTCGATGCCTGAGTTTGTGTTTACATACTGCTGTGAAAGAATAAGTTTTTGGGGAAGAAAAGAAACGAACAATTTTTCTCTAAAGCTCAAGTTGCCTCGAGCCAGTCTTACGTAGTGTTAACACGTGGCCGAAAAGTTTGAATATGTCGTTTTACGCGCTCGTTGTCCCACTCTTATGTAGACGATAAATAGAGATGAAGGTGTTAGAACACGATTAGCTGTACGTAAATTTCACGTACTCCTTTGGCAGCAGCCTACACTTCTCAGTTCTTTACGTATTCTTGCCACACCTATTTAATCATTGGCTGCTGCCACCAAACGAGACCTCGTTTATAACATACTTTCGGAAGGAAATATAGGCTTATGCAATCACCCGAATGTCTGTCTGGAATGTATGCCCCCCTTAATTACTTTTAAACTAGGCAACCGAATTTCGCCATACTAGGTCTTCATACAGTATTTTGTATTTTAATATGTTATCGGATTTAATAGTATAAATATTTTACATATTTAGGGCACTAAGTTTTATCTCGGGAATTATTCAACCTATTTCAACCCAATGCGGTACGTTTATAGTGATAAGCATTGAAATTGAAGGGTGATCGTCGTATCAGTCATTTTGTAAGATTTAAACCAACATTGGTACGCTGAAAGTGCTTTATTTAATAATTTAATTAAGAAACCAATAATTTTTAAATCCTCAATTTTGGAAAATGATACAAATTGAAATAATTTACTTTTCCATTATATCTCGGGAACCATTTAACCAATTTAATAAATTGCACCCATGTAAAGGAAAGTAGGCCCATTAGTTATATCGATAACTTCTTGTTTTCACTCGACTTGGCAGCATGTGATACGGTCACGGTATTCCCCCCCCCCCCTGTTTATTACAGGCCATGGAGTCGTCCACGGTGTGCCAAAACACCGTAGTACAGTCGTAGGAGGAACACGCGGGCATACGCGCTTGAAGTCTAGAAGCAAGCCACAGAAACATTTTGTTACATTCACGTACGTGCAGCCGTACGTGACCGCGGACATGGCCGTGGTGACTCACCGACCAACTACAACTTGCTGGGGCGTCACGCTGCGAGTCCAGAACCCCACCCCCCCCCCCCCCCTTTCGCCACCTTTACCCGGATATACGCTATTCACGGCAAAGTGAGCACTTTTGAAAGTAATTTCATTTGGAATAAGAGTCAAATAATTTATTTTATTCTAGCAGTATACCTCAACATTCGAGTATTGGGGAATGTAAACACTGTGTTTATTTCTTACATTGCAAAATTTGTTTAAAAGGCAGCGAAAGAATAAAAATTGACTGAAAGGAAAACTTAAATACGGCCTCAAAAGTACCCACTTTACCGTGAACTGCTTATACTCACGATTTACTACCGCGTACTGGTTTGGAAGCCTGCGGAAACAGGAGGACCCACGTATTTACTGGTATTTACTTCGTGACGTAAGTCGCCGAGATTGCTATACTCCAATTATAAACGAACGTTTTTGAATTACTGTTTTAATATTTTCTTCTAGAACGTTGTGTGCCCACATGTCTCCACGGATTTAACGATAAGTACACGTGTTTCCATCTGGCTGTGCTGTGAACTTAATTGAAAAATGGTTAAAAACGGAAATTTACAATTGTATTCACAGACAATATCCAAATAATACACCAGAAAACAGGCAAATAGTAGCTGTTATCAATAGATACGGCGATAATAGAATCAATAATTGAAATATCAAACCGCAAAAGGAATTTAGTAAATAATTTAAATTTAAAGCACACAGAACGACATAAATAATGACAATGAACGAACACGGAGAACGTACATATAACTCCGGAAGACACGCCAAAGAAAACAGACGTATACAGTATTTACACGTGTGTTAACAATGACTATTCATGATTTATTTTCAGTGTTTCTCATTTGTTTGCGTAATATTGTGGATTTTCTGTGTCAAATAATCTCTGGGATGACTTACGTCCATTCTTAACCCAGTCACTGAAAAGAACACTGTGAAAATTTCAGAAAAGCCGGCGTAAACATGTGCGCGACCATATGCAATGTAATGAGCTAGTTCCTGTGGCCGCCTCTTCAAACGACAGGACTGCGGTAATCCATTCACTGTTGCCTCATACTTTTCTTAAGACCTGTTATAGTTCTACTTCCATTACATTACTCCGCCTCATGATAGCATAGCTTAACTAAGTGCGGAAATTTGCACCAAAGGGACAGCACACCGCATTAGTGCGCACTCAGTGAAATAAAAATTCTGCATAACAACTATTTCTTACTGGGCACTATCAACACGTCTAATTTCTAGCTGTTTTTATTCATTTTAATTATTAAATAAATAATATGATGTATTGATGGAATATAAGTAAAAGTTCAATTTATCGAAAAATTAGGTACTTTTATGATAACACAAGTATTAAACGCTTGCATTACACGGCGTTGGTAGGGTACAATTACACATGTAATTCATAGGGTGATTTCTAAAAGGTTTTATTCATAAAGTGTGAGTAAACTGTGAGTGTACTGCTACTCGTAAAGCGACTGGCTCATGTTGACGTGAGGAAGCATGCATGTTACGCGCGGGTGACACACGTGAGGCTGCCCCTGGCAGCAGCGCGCAGCAACCTAGCACACAGCGATGCGACACGCGGCTGTCTACAGCCACAGGGGCAGAGGCAGCTAGACTCACCTCGCTGGAGTGGAGGCCGGTGTGGCGGCAGTCGTGCAGAGGAGGCGCGGCCGTGCGGCTCTGCTGTCGACGGCGGCAGCACTGACATACCCTCCGCGCGCCAAACCACCTTATCGATTGATATGTGACGTTATGAGGGGAAGGCAGGGGGGAGCGTTTTTATTGGCGGGGAAACAATAGGGCGGGAGGGGAGGCGGCCCGCCCCTCCCCCCAGCGGGCGGGGGAGCCACAGCTTTCAATTTTTCAGCAGAGGGGACGATCACACCGCCGACCGCATTCGCGCTAATTACAGCCTGGATGACGTCTGTGGACACTTGCCGCCTTTGCTCAGTACACACCGCGTTCACACGTCCAGCTTTGCTGTTCCACGTGTTGCATTCCAGCAGTTCCTTTGTCAGTGCTGTACTAATGGTGACTCAGCACTTCCACCTCACTCATGAGCAGTGATTGGCATCCTCAAACCAGAGATGTAGAAACGACCTCAAAAAACCTACAAGTAAATAAAAATCTTTGGTTCTACAGAGTAGATAAGTACACAGAGAAGAAATTGTGTGGCGGTACCTTTGATGTAGGAGTACCCGTTCGTTGACTGGATACGCGAGGTGCTGGTGGAAACGGGACTTGTGTCCGATTGATTACTGTAGGCAGCAAAACATTGCCTACTTGTTTTGCTGCCAACTAGTGAGTAGGTTATAAATGTTGGCTGACATTTACGAACGGCGTTCTAACATGTTCGGTGACGCCATTTTGCAGGCGTAGGCGGCTCGAGTTCACGTATAAGCGGCTATTTCACCTCTGTATACTTATATTCTCTATGATTATGTTTCTGACGAGATATTAAGTCGTGCTTTATATAACCTAGGCTTCTTCACACTGCCCATCAAGGACTCAGGGCGCCGCGGTGGTGTAGTAGTTAGACTACTCGCCTCCCACCTAGATGAACTGGGTTCGATTCCCGGCGGGGTAGCTCGCGGATATTCGCTTGTGAGAATCATGCCGGACGATATCGCTGGTAAGCAGATTTTGTCAGGAATCTTCCGTTTCCCCCACCCCTTCATTCCAGCGCTGCTCCAGACTCACCTCGCTTCACCCTCATCGCCCATCGGCTCTCAAGACATCGATGTGAGAGCCGCCCAAATCTCATCACTCACTCACTCACCAGGGACTCACTCACAGTAGCCTGAATTTATCCACAAAAACTACTTGAATCTCGTGCAGCACTTGCCTCTTGTTGCAACAATCTAACAAGAACACAAGAAAAGTTATGCTCAGGGATATCTGATTTTCCTGTAAAGGGTTCCACGCACGCTATATTTTAATATCTTACTTGCACTCCTGCAGTTTTACTTTCATTATTGGCCCCTTGTGTTGTGGAAGACATTGTGGCATTTGAAAGAGCCAATTAGGATTATGTTACTCCTGTGCTGAAAGTCTGTGATTCGCCGCTGGGTACTTGAGAAGAATAGCTGTTAGATCCATTCATTCACGAAAGAGGACATGACCTAACGTGTTATGGAATAATACTAGCCGGGAAATCTTCACGCGAATTTCGTTTTTAAAAAACATGCACACTATACTCCACTATCCTATGTATTTTCGAACATTACATTTCTGTTCATGAAGATTCGTGTGTACCTCTTACGACTGGCCCACGGTTCTTTGGCATACCATGGACGACTCCGTAGCGAGTAACAAACACGAATGAAAACATATATAGTTTTACCTTAGACCAGGTGGCACGGTAATTGGTGCTTGTTTCCTTGCGGGTCTGTTATTGGCTCGAGTTAACATGGGGAGTGTCTAATAAACGGTGATTAAATTGCAAAACTAACAGAAATTTTGTTGTGTTTGAAGTCTATCTTGTCCTAAAGTAAATTTGCGAAATTCTCCAGTCTGTAGTAATAACTTTTTGTGGATCGCACTGTTTTCCTGGCACTGAATACAAGGTTGTATTGAGTTACGTATATTCTCCACTACAGCAGTATCAGTTGTGTTGGTGTCTTTATTTCCACTTACCATCACCCTATTGGTCCTGGCTGTGCTCTGCAAGGTTTATTATTAACTGGCGATCGATCAATAAAGTTGCGTGTTGACTGTGTACCAAATAATGTGTCGAGACAGATTTTATAGTTAAAGAAATGAAAATTGGCGAGTTCAGTGGCCTGCAGGCTAGACTCTCCATTCTTATGTGCAAACATGCCGAAATAAACTGCACATTGGTTGTGTGCTGTCACAGTGAAAGGCGACAATTGGACACCTTTCTCCAGGAGCTGTCAAACACTGCGTGGACCAATATCTTAAGTTGTATAAACGCACGTGTTTTGAATTCTAGCTGTCTCAAAATGAATTCGCGAATTCTTCAGGTCTCTAGTTATAGTTCTCCCGTCCATCGTGTTTGTTCGAGAAATTATTCAAAAGAACAGTTTTGTTCTTACGAACACAAATGTCGATTAGTTAAATATTTTTTTCTTAGATTCCTATATAGTCCAGTGAAACATTAAAACTATAAACATATGACTTTAGTCTTCAAGAACAAAGAAATGCCCATATAAATTTGCATACTCCTCAAAGGGATAAACGCTATTGAATCCGCAAGCTGACTTTACCTCGTTTTGGTGTATATCAAGGTAATTGAAAATCACTTTACAATTTTAGTGGAACTAAGGATTTATATCTGCCAGTAAGGCAGAAATACTTCTTGAACTATCTACCATGTAGTCTAGACTCCCCAGTATTGTGTATAATGTAGTCTGTGCTGCTTATCCATTGTATTCCGCCCCACTGAGCAGTCAGTGATTGAGTGGATAGATTTGGCCGACTCTTAACATCGAGGTCTTGAGAGCCGATGAAGGTGAAGCGAGGTGATTATGGAACACCGCAGAACTGAAGGGGCGGGGGAAACGGGATTTCTCCGAGAAAAAACACCAACCAAAGACATCTTCCTGCACGATTCCCACGTGGGAAATTCCAGGAGATACCCGTCGGGAATAGAAACCGGTTCCTCTTGGTGGAAGACGACTACTCTTACCACTACACCACCGCGGCTCCATTAAGTACCCAGTTTCACCCAAACCAGGTAGCACGGTATTCCGTCCCTTTTCCTTGAAGACTTGTTATTCTGTTGGAGTTCTTCAAGCTGATAAGATCATATCCTATTGCAAAACTGACTTGCATGTACAGCTGTTTGAAGTCTCTCATGTATTCGAATAAATGCTTGGCGTCTGATAGTCCCTGAGCATCAATCATAGTCTACAGCACTGCCATAAAATAAAAAAAATAACCAAGTAAGTAAATCCTAAACCGTCTAATTTAATCCATCAGATACATCGTTTATTTAAAATTTAAATGAAACAAATTGAAAATTAAAAATTTTACCAGTCAGTTGCAACTGTTAAGGAATACGTTTCACAATAGCATCAATTACGAAGTAACAGCAGACCAACAATAAATAAAACATTATTCCACAGATAACTAAGAAAGTAAAAGTTAAAAAAAAATGAACATCTGCTTGTATCTTATCGCCTTCCCAAAAGAAATAAGTGGTCATACTAATCAAGCATACCAGATGATTAGAGCACAAGTTATCTACAATATATGCGAATAATAATGTATCAGTGATCGCAGGGAATTTAAAATACTTAAATCGCTGAAAGGCGTGATTTACAGCGATGTTCCATTCCTTGAAGGCTGCAAATCTGGCGACAGCTGCAGAATACTGTACGTCGCAATGACAAGATGCTTCATTGCACCCACAGGACAACTTTGCCGTTGCTCCAAGTAATTGAAGATTCATTGATCCTTCCGCTACCAGCAGCAAATATCTCGGACATGGAAATCTTGCTTGTAACCGAATAATCTTTCCTTCACTCTGCGAACCAATAAAATAATCTCCGAACTCCTCAGCAAAATCCCTATAGATCCTACCTATCTCCTGTGAGTATGGACTCTGGACATTTGTGAAAATATTATATTTCACAACACGTTAGTTGTTATCCTCTTTCACAATTGTCTGGTTTGAACCACTGCTCAAGTTACATTAGGTGCCTGGCCGCGAACTGCATGTGTTCAGTATCGGTGTAAGATGATTCTCATTTGCGGAGACCAATACCACAACGTTGTTTCTGAAGTTTAATGGAAATGGTGTGTAACTGGGTTCGAATTTTGATGGGATCTCCATTATCCACAATAATTGCGAAAATATAACAAGAAAAAATCGAAGAACACAATATATGGATAAGAAACACAAATGTAATAAAAACGTGAAAATGTAAATGACTTTTGTATTGTAAATTGCTTATTAACGTCCCCCGGTGATACACCTGAAGAGGCTTATCAGCGGACGGCTTACAAAGTAACTTATGACATAACTTAAACTAATGCCCGTGCGATGCCTGGTGTTCGAACCCCGGACCTACCGCAACACAGACCAGCGGCGCACCAACCGACTGTGCCACGGGAGGTCGGCTAAATGAGTACTAATATGGAACTAGAGACAACCATCCAATTAGACAGCGAGCGACATAGAAACAACCAGTACAGCATAAATATGACAATACGAAAACAGAACAACTACAAGCGATACACACGCTGTATTAAGTGAAAATAATAATAATATGTAAAAGGATAAAAAAATTATTTTAAAGATCCAGCATGACAATGAAAGAAACCAAATGAAAACATTTAAAAGTCACGATCGTGTGATTATCTGTATTTCCCTTGCCTATACATTTTTGTAACTAAACTGTACCCATGTACGACGAAAAGACATAAATATTAATTATCATATCAACCAAATGCACGAGTCCTTGGCACACAGAAATCAGACAAAAGCCATAAATAACACAAATGAACCAGTGGCTCAAACTAATTAACAACATAATAAAAGCCAAAGACCCTACAACCAAGGACTAGCTCTGAAGACAGACAGAAAGGCGAACAGCTATGGCATTCAGTCGTGACTAGTAGTTGTGAGGTTAAGGCAGGACATCGCCGCAAACACAAAACTTAGGAGAACTTTCAGTAACCAGGATTGCTTGAATTGCTCGACCCCTCTCTACAACAGAGAGTGCCAAAACTATCAGTTAAATTACTAAGCAGTTTAAAAAAAGGGGGGAGGGAATAGTAATTTGAAACTTTGTTCGTCAACGAGGGAACAAGACAAACGGATAAAGTCATGAAATCAGCATCACCAAAATTCCTACATTAAACCTAATAAACGACCTAACTACGGCATTAGTAGCCATAAAGGCCTACATTATGGTAAGACTACCTGTTCATAAATTAAGTCCCAAAGAACACACAAACGGGAACACAGCGGACACGTATCATCTTGCTCCCCAGCCGAATCAGAAGTGCCAGAAACAAAGCATTGAAGCACGCAGTAACATGAAACAAAAGAGTAACGAAATGACTGGAATGTAGCCGATAGATGTCGCAGACTGTCCAGAAGAGACTAAATGTGCTGAAGTGCACAGAGGTGGGGGAACATAACAAGTGAACAAAGCAGCATTTTAAAATGTGAAATCACTCGCCAAGCGGCAGGGATGCGCTGAGAAAATCTGCAAGAACTGCAGCTGCAGGGAAGTGAGCGGAAGGCGTAGCTTCAAACGGCGACTGAAAGAATTTGCATCGTAGCATTGCATATCCGGTTAGTAGAGAAACAATCTCTCTTGAAACACGTGTCTGCAGGTGAGACGGGATTAAAAACGTAACATTCAAAGTACAGGTAAAAATGAATCGAAATCAAAATTACGACAAAAATACGTAAATGATAAAATATTGATAATGATTAAATAAACTGAACTACGTTAATAACACATAATATACTCTTCGATACAGAAATTTAAAAAAAATATTTATCATTAAGTTATACCAGAACAACGGACAAATAGATATTGTTAAATAAACAAGTACATGGCAGATACTCAAATGGATAATGAAAGCATCAGTTATCACATTAATTAAATACCAAAGGTAATAAAATCATTAAATATTACTCTCAATAGTGTTAACTGAACTAAAGACTGAACATTAGATTTCAAAACAGTTTAAAAATAGCTCGCTAGCAGTGACGCAACAATAAATTTTTCGTGACTTATTTTAAAACCGCACAAAGCGAACTGACTGTACTAATATTTTGGTAGAATATATTGCCAGTAAATATCGTCCAGGCACAAACGTTCATAAATCAATATATTATATAATTATGAAACCACAGCGATGCAAATATGTAATCTGCAGAATTATGGTATATATCTGAGGTTCAGTATTCCTTTAAATCACTTACTTAATTCTTCCCAAGAGGTAGTGTTATAACTTCAAGGTAACGTATCCGAGCATTATACTTTCCAGAGAAAACACGTGCCGAAGTAGACGTGTGATGTAATACTTACGATTACACCAGAGGGGTTGCTTAGGTCCAGATTTGCTGCACACAGTAGTTTCTTTTACGTTACATAACTAGAATATTTCCCAAATATTACTTAGTTAATAATTAAATTTTCTTCAAGATAACATTAAAAATCATTATTTTCCGTTCCTTTACAGTATAAGATGAAATGCAATCTTATAATTTGTAATTTAATAAATGTATGAATTGTTAGTCTACTTATTAGGATATAGAATTTTTTACGTTAAAACTTTTTGTAGACGTACAAAACAATGTTTTACAACAGGGTTTCCACGATTTATCTTGTAAAAGTGTAAAGAAATTCTACAGTGTACGTACATAGACGATAAAAAAAATCACTGAATTCGCAGGTCGTTACTGATAAAATTGAAACTATTTTATGAGAGATGTGGATAAAACATAAATTGAATTATTTAGAAGGAAGTAAAAATAATTATAGAGGGGGGTGGGGGAAAGAAAACATAAAAACTAGTTATCATTAAGTTTCATATTCTACGTTTTCGGCGAAGTGCAGAAAACATTTCAGTAGTGGTTGTCTATAGTAATAGTTCAGTCAATCAAAAATACAATTTACTTTTGTATACCCGGAAACTGATAGAAATGACCTGCAAAATTAGCCGTATAAACAGAGTTCAGGTTTGACGTCACAGTCCTGTACATACTTCAGCGTGTTGGTTGTTGCCTCGATGAAATATCATTTCCCCACGTCACTGAATTGCACATCGTTAGTAGGATCTTGAAGAATTCGCTAATTAAATTTGGGACAGGCTAGAATTCGAAACACATGCGTTTATATAACTGTAGCCATTGGTCCATGCGGTGTTTGACACCTTCTGGAGAACGGTGTCCAATTGTCGCTTTCCACTGTGACAGCAGACAACAAATGTGCAGTCAATATCGTCATATTTGTGTATAAGACTGTAGAATCTAGCCTACAGGTCATTGAATTCGCGAATTTTCCAGGTCTCTAATCATTACATCTTACCACTATAAAGGTTTTATTAACACTTTCATACCTGATTCAATTAAAATTCTGAAGTGTTGCAAATAATAATAAATTTTATATATGCGTTCTAAACTTAACCCATTCTGACTCAGTGCACACAAATGTGTACATTACGTACATTAAGTGTAGTGGGTCCGAAAGGGTTAATAATAATAATCAGTAAGTAGCAAGTCATTCGAAAACATTTGTTTGAAACGAAATATTTCCGTCAGAAAGTATTAGTTTGTAATTTTTTCTTCACTGCTTCAACTCATCCCTGGTTAGTTCCGGGGCCGTGGCGGTGTAGTGGTTAGACTACTCGCCTCCCACCTAGGCGAACCGGGTTCGATTCCCAACGGGGTCGCTCCCGGATTCTCGCATGTGGGAATCGTGCCGGACGATGCCGCGGGATGTCGGCGGGTTTTCTCAGGGATCTCCCGTTTCCACCGCCCTTTCATTCGGGCGCTGTTCCTTACTTACCTCGCTTCACCCCCATCGGCTCTCAAGACCACGATGTTTAAAGCGGCCCAAGTCTCTTCACTCGCTGGTTAGTGCAAACCTTATTTTCTATGTGTGTTACAAATACCGCTCTTGTAAACTTACAAAACATATTACTGCATTTTTACAAAGGTTGGTAATTCTACAAACATTTCTGCAGTATAATTAACGAAAACAAACTTACACATTACAATATCGTAAGTTCAGTGTGTCACACAACAAAGCTTTGCAACGGCGACTTTCCAAAAAGATAGTTTATTCAATCACATAACTTCATTACAAGAGTCGTTCATAGACACCGCGTGTTTGTGACGTTAGTTTCTGTGTTAACGTAATGTACACGGTGACGAGTAATTTTCATTTGTGAATGAAGACGGTGGATGATATAAAATAAATACCTGAAATTCTTCAAAGTAAAAAAAAAAAGGTACCGAATCAAAAGCAAATGAATACATTTTTCGCATGTTTGCATTTTTATAAATTATAGCCGTCAATGACGGTCGTTGATCTCGAAGTCAAGGCGACGAGAATTTTCTTTGTTTCGGAGGCGTTAAGGCTGCTAACTGCCACTTTTTGTACGGGATTTACCATATCATGGGGCTAAAATATTTATCCCGTTTGGAGCTAGGGCGGGACGTCATGTATCAGACTTCTAAAATAAACTTAATATCAATAGACACATTTTTCAGTAATTTATCACTTCCGTGACTACAGGCACGTCTACTCAGATGCTAACACAGTGGCCACAGAGAGGTACAGTGGGGCCACGGTGGCTGAGCGATTAGCACGCTCGCCTCCCACCAAGGCGAACCGGGCTCAATCCCCGGCCGGGTCGCCGGACTTTCACAAGTGGGAATCGTGCCGGACGATGGCGTTGGTCGGCGGGTTTTCTCGGGGATCTCCGGCTTCCCCCGCTTCTTCATTCCGGCACTGCTCCATATTCACTTCAATCACTTTCATCGGCTCTCAAGACCTCGCTGTAAGAGCAGCCTAAATCTCTTCACTTCACTCACTCACAGATAGTTACAACTGACGCCGACAGGTGGCATTCGTCTACTATAGTATATTCGCGGTTTCTTCGCACTTTTTAAGCCAAACCTTTGAAAAATAACCTATGAATGACGTGCTTGGTTGTTTCTTAAATATGTAATTTATCACGAGCGTTTTATACTTGTATTAATATAAAAGATTTTATGTTAAATGGAACTTTAACTTATATTTTATTTAAAAATAATAATATTTTATTTATCTTTAACATTGAGAATAAAGGTTATTGGCAATGCATGTTGTAAGAAATAGTTTTTATGCGAAATACTATGAAATTGAGTGCTCACGATTCGGGTGCGTTGACCTTTTGGTGAAATTCCCTTGGCCTAGTTGAGCTCTGTTTGCATGGAGCGTAGGACTATTCTGAAAGTAGAACTTAAACACGGCTTTAGAAAAGCTCGAAGTCATCCTGAATAGACTTTAGCGCAGTTGTGGAAGTGGCGCTTGTCGAGATGCGTGCAGTGTTATTTTCTTCCAGTGTGTGCTGGTGTGTCCTGTTTCAAAGACGATCCCATTAGACTCTTAAAATGGCCTTGAATTATGACACTAGTTGCAGCTGATACATTGCTGTAACATACTATGTTTATAGAAAATTCTGAGTGATGATTTGCACACATTACATATATTACATAAAACCATTCTGTTTTTTTTATAACAAATTTTCATGGCCATTTCCTTTGGATCAGAGTTGGTAGTGTGTCTAATAGGGAAATATGAAATAGTAGGCAAGTCTGAAGTGGTAGTGAAGTTGTTGAACCACGCATGACAATGTACAGGAGCTGCGATGGGAGACAGCTATGGAAACCTGCTTGTCGGGAAGAGTTTCACGCACAGTCTAGACTTCACTATCCCACGTACACATCGCCACTTCCTTTCTTCGTTGAGCCATCGTGCCAACCAAAGTCCAGCCATGCTTTCTTATAACATTTCTTAAATCCTGCTCTCTTCCTCGTGTCAATACAGCTGAAACCACAGAGTAAATACAGAGGCGAAATGGCGTGGCAGTTTCTCTGATGTGGACGTGCCCACTCCCTGACTGGCTGGGTACGGGCCTTGTCGCTGATTGGCTACTGCATACTGCGAATTGTTCCCTATTTGCCCCGAGTTTCCAGTTGGCTATTAGCTTACGAGGCGCTGATTGGCGAATGGCGTCCCAACATTTCGCTGAGCGTGACGCCATTATGCTGGCGTGTGATTCTCTAGTTCGTCATGCAAGTGGCTATTTCACTTTCGTGTTCTTACGTACTCTGTGGCTTAGCTGAGTTTGCCAAAGGGACAACGCACCGCATTCGTAAGCAATCTTTTTAACAATATTTTGCAATTGAACCATTAATATTAGGTTTTAACAACACATCTACATTCTCTGTATTTTTGTCCGTAACATTTATAATTTAAATACTATAACCTAGAGAAGAAATGTAAGCAAAAGTTCATTCAACATATAATAACATGCTGTTATGTCATCAGAAGTACAAAACGCTTTTTGTATATTGTATATTTAGAAACAACGTAACGCGTCATGCGTGGGGGATATTTTTAAAAAATTTGATTCGAAAATGTGAAGGTAGCGCGATTGGACTATACTTTTCAAACTTGACTGCGTCAATTTCAGTTACGTCATTTCAGTATCGAAAACGTGTGCTTCGGGTTAGGGTGGCCCGGTTTTTGAAATTCAACTAGCCATCAAAGCTTTTCCCGAAAATCTGTTATCTGTAGGCGTGATTTAGTTTACCGAAAAATGAACTTATTTTAAAGTAATCATTAGGTTAGGTAAAAATATATTGGCCACAATAACGCGCGTTTTAGTGTAAATATTTATACAATTATTTAAAGGTCTGTATGTTTGTGTTTCATCAACAGAGCAATGACGAAGTTCGCCTGATTTTCGCGAAATAGTGTACCACGCAAGGTATATTAAAATATTTAACTTGATCAGGTGAATTTTGAATTCGACTACTTGCAATATTAATGCGTAAATTGATGGTCACCATAAATGGTTTACACAGGATGGAGCGGGAATTCGACCAACAAGTTTCGTGAAGAGATCATTTACGCAAAAAGAAGTGTGAAATATACACGACACTTTCACCTAACTTGAATATTAAGAGAGATGTGACACCATAAAAATTGGAATTCTGAAATGTATTTTTGTAGAAATTTGGAAAACAAGTGAAATCAAACTACAGTTCTCCGAACATTGTTATGTGATATCAAGATCTTTAGACTAGGAGGATTTTTTTTTATGAATACCTCCTCACGCAGGGATGGCAACACTTTTCTTGATGGCAACTTTTCACCGCCAGGAATTACAAACTACTGATTCTGGTTTACTGAGCAGTATGGTCTAGCTAACAAAAGTGGTCCTCTTGTTGCAAACTGCCAAGGATCCACCGTTTTCTTGTAAAACGCACACAAACTTTCAGTGGCAGCGACGCAGTTCCAGGCGCGTAGGCAATATAATCCATTCACGATTACATAAAACTTTTCTGAAGCCCCGCTAAAGTTCCACTTCCAGGATATTCCTCCGCCTCGTACAAACTAAGCTTAACTAAGTCTGGAAAATTACACCAGAGGGACAGTGCACCGCATTCGTGCGCACTCAGTGTAACAGTATTTTCTATAAGAACTATTTCTTACTAAGCATTACCAACACACACGTTTTCTCACTCTTTTTAATTCAAATTATTTATAAATAAAGCATTATAATTCATAGATAAAATATGAATATAATTTCAATTTAACACCAAAAAAAAGTAGCTTTTATGAACACAAGTATAAAACGCTTGTGATATATGGTATATGTTGGAAATAACTAAACGCGTTAAGAAACCGCGAATAGACTATACAAACACTTCCTGCAGGAAATCGCATGCTGTCTTTAATCAGAAACATTCGGCATTTTCAGTACTTTAAGCTCATTAATGTGTAGCAGGCCTTTATGTTGTTTACAGTAAGTGGTGGAAATGTATTCCGCCATTGACTTTGCAGTAGGTACAGTAAAATTACCACACACGCGTGTTCGGAGTATTGTCTAATTAATAGGCACCGTATCACTGCAGCCGAAGATTTGTGTACGTTTTACACGAAAACGGCGCGTCCTGGGCAGTTGCAACTATTGTGCCAATTTTTTTCAAATAAGGTGTACTGCCCAATAAACCAGCGATACGAGTTCATAATTCCTGACGGCCTCAAAGCGGTCTGCAAGAGGGTGGTCAAGAATGTAAATTTCATTACAGGGGAGATTAATGAGAGTTTGCCCCTACGCTGAAGATCCTGATAACATAAAACGATGTTTGGAAAATTGTAATTGAATTTCCCTTCGCTTCCGATTTTTTTAAAAAATACATTTTAGTATATATAAAAAGAGAACGATGTGCCGGTATCGTGCATTAGGGGCCAGGAGCCACCAGCCACCATAGGTTGTCTAGGCGGCCTGGGACGGCCATTTAATAGGAAAAATTTCCTGTTTCTAATAAAAAATCACTTCTTAAATTAATTATTATATTTAGAAAATTTAGTCTTTTAACGAAAAAATAGAGAAAAAAAATGGATAAATGAGAAAACCGGATTTGAAGATCCTCAAACAAAGAGACGACTAATCCTCAGTCGAGCAAGAGGATTAGAGACCCTTATCGGAGCGAGTCTCTTAATTCTCAGAGCAGCAGAGTAGGATTCGAGACTCCGAGCCAGGTCCAGTGGATCGGGAAGAATGAGCGGACCTGGCCCCCTCCGCCGGCTTAAACATAACGCACCAACCACGTCCACACCCCGTTACCTCAACCCCTCCCCATCACCAAACACCCCTCTTCACCCTCACCTGACCCCATCACCAACTAACCACCCACTGGCAATTATTATTTTAGAAAATCACAGAAAATATACCTAGAAATCGATAAACGTGTCATGTTAACCTCACACTCATCTCACCGCCCTCACCACACCCCCAAGCAATTATTATAAATATTGACAAAAAGACTCAAATAATCGAGAAAAAAATTCTAAATATTTGAAGAAAAAAATACTGTTTACATCAAACTCCTCCCAAAAACCTCACCCCATCCCTCTCAACCCACCTTCTCCCAATCGATCATAAAAATTGTCGAAAGACACTAATAAGGGTTTAGGAACATATTACACCACCAATGACTCAGACATCCATACTGGATTCTGGTGACCCCTGACATCGACCACAATGTCCTTGAAACTGTAAAATCAAGAAAAAATATTGTAAAAAATCGAAAGAAACTAATAAAAGTTTAGGAACCTATTACATCACTCACTCCGACACCCATGTTCGATGCCTGTGACCATGACCTTAACCACAATGAACTTGGACTCGAAAAACCGAGAACAAATTGTAAAAATCGAAATTAACTAATAAAAGTTTTGAAAAACATTACATCACTGTTTTCAACACCCATGTTGAATGCAGGTGGCATTGCCTTGACATCAATGACCTTAAACACGAACCGAGAAAAAAAATTGCCAAATATCGAAATAAACTAATAGATGTTTTGGACAACATTACATCACCGACAGTCATATTGGATGCCGGTATCTTTGATCTTGACCTCAATGACCTTGAAAACAAAAATCGAGTAAAAAGCGAAAAATTCAAGAAACACTTGTAAAGATCGACGAACATATTACGTTTCTGACTCCGACCCCTATGTTGAATGTTGACAACCTTAGCATTGGCCCCAATGAAACCCCACCCCCAATTTTAAAAAAATCATAAAAATAATCCAGGAACATATAATGTTAACCTCACACTCACCCTAACCAACAAACTGTGTGCCCCTCTTTTTTTCTCGACAAGCAGCACCATCATTAACAAAATCGACAAAATAGCAACAAAAAAAAATCTTCAAAACGTTAATATAAAATTAGACCCTCTTCCATTCTCACCCCTACACTACCAAAACCTAACCCCTCCACGTCGCAAATAATTAATCATTGCACTCCACACATATCCCTCAATCGTATCTGTACATTGACCACGAAATTACAGCTTTAACGCATTTTTTTTCTTTTCTATTATTGGACACTATAGTGTGATTTAGTTATTTATTTTCCATCTACCACCAGAGAGCTTCCATGTCGCATATTTCCAAACCTAAGGCCTCGGTGACAACGCATGCATTCTTCGTCTAGACCAGCCTGGCCCAGGCGAATTTGCTATAGGCATCGATGACTGTCACTACAAGTTAGCGGATATCACGTGCGGAAGAAGAATCGCGGAGTCAAGTTTGGGGTGCAGGAACTATCAGTTACGAGCTAAAGACGGTCGCCATGATGCAATTAGATGGATGGTGCATTGTAATGGCGAGAAGCACTCCGCCATCCTGGACAGTGGGAAGATGGCATGGCTGACCTTGTGCTCAGCACTCACGTGTGACGCCTATCTAGCAACGACGTCGTGAGCCGGCAGCCAACTTAAAAAGCCTTTGGCTATATAAGCAGCGGCAGCCGGCTTGATCGCCTGTTCTCGGCCTCACCAGCAAGCATGTCTTCCAGTCAGCATATGCTGTGTGGTTGCAAGAAGTTTACTAGTCTCATTGCTACCAGCCGCTACAGCCAACAGAGTACCAGTTCGAAGTCGATGACTACAGCGGATCTGAAGGAGAGGAAATTTACGTGCTTTCAGATCCTCGCCCAGAGGAAGATGTCGACCGCTGCATGTTCCATCCTAATTCGTGATATGATTAAGTCTTTACCAGTGAACTGTGTGCAGAATATGACATCTATTTTTAAAATGAGTGTGGTGATGTTAACAGTTTGACTTATTTTGAAATGCGCAATGGTAATATTCATTTCTGGCTCAGGTGGAATATATTTTCGCCGCAACACACCTCCCAACTATTAGCTAACTTCCTATGTGAAGATGAAAAGTGCTACGTTTAATTTTGCAGTTCGCCTTGGCCGGACGAAATTGCCAAAATCTGTAACGGTATGACACAAAAGGAATCTTAGAAAAGAAAGGGGGGGATGGATGCCGACATTAGACACGCCCTGTGCATCACATTTGTGGTCTGTGTACAGAGACGAATTGTTACGTAGTGCTAACTTCAATACATCAAATACTGTTTCTCGCAAGTGCGGTATGTAAATGAAACGGGCACATGTTCTGTTATATGTATGTAATTGACCGAGCAGTGGCATGGATTCAGAGCACTCGTGTGCGTCATCTAACGACGACATAGAAAATGTGGAAATGGAAGGCGTAATTACCTGCATCAAAAGTAAATGTTTCGTTGCCTTTTTTTTTTTTTTTTGGTGAGAGAGTCTCAATGTTCCTGTTACTGCTTGCCGAGATCGTGAACGACGTCATGACCAACTTCCAAGATGGTGGCAATGTCGCCATTTTGTAACCGGTCCTATAAAATACAGACCCGCACTGTCATCGAGCATCCAGTGTGAGGCAGACAGACAACATAGCAGGCTTCCATCCAGCAAGAACGTATCATTACTTAAAACCTGGACTAAGTTGCATTGACTATAGTTACTGGTTCGGTAGCAAGCTCAAGGAGTATGAAGAGGTGTGCGACGGAAATTTGCACTGGATCAGTGCTGAAAATCCCGACTCGTTTGAGCCTTGCCAGCAGGTGAGCTACTGTACCCCCAGGCTACGGCAAGTGTTGTGATTTTTACATGCGTGAAGACACCAAACTTCTGTGCTCACCTGACGACGTGATAGCTGCTGGAAAATGTCGAGAGAAATCACCCCTGCATTCGCCGAATTGTGCATCATCATAATTGTATCTGCATACCTCTAAGGCCGCCATCGCAGATCCATCTACGTCGGAGTTGGTAGTCTTAGCGACCGCAGTACAGCAACCTGACACCTTCAATCAACGAGCAGCCTCTCAGAGACCCTGCTCCAAACGCAAGACTGTACCCGAACCCAGCTCCTCCCAGATGGGTAAACATCGAAAAACATCTGAGCCTGACCTCAGCACCGATGATGCGGTGTATTGGCTGTTTCCGGAGGCAACCGACACGCTCCTGGATGTGAGTGACTCAGTTTACAAAGCTGTACTAAAGTCAATTTGGAAATCCGTCCTCACTCAATTGATCGATGCTCTGTGAAAGTTGTGCGTTGTTCTAAAGGCCAACGACATTTATGTTTATGTGTCGTTATTTCTTGTTAAGCTGTGCATTGCACTCTAAATTTGAATCAGTGAAAATTTCACTGTTCCAATTAGTCAAACGTATCTGACTGGTACATCAGTCACTTCAGGTAATTTAACTGATGAACCAGTGAAAAATTTGCCACATTTCCTTCACTGATTGATTCAGTGACATTTCCCACTGATTCGTCAGTCATTTTTTTGCACTGTTTACTCAGTGGTTGGTTTTTGACTGAAGGATCAGTGAAACATCTCAGCTACTTGCTTCATCTCTAGTTATTTTTGACTGACGTATCAATGAAACTGCGTTTAAAAATGGTCATAAAACATCGTTTAAAACTGGCTGTTAAACAACGTGAATAAAACTAATACAAAATACTTTCTGAAATGTGTTTCGTCTTTCAAAACGCCATTTTACGAGGTGATATGAAAACACGGCCTTTCATTCCGTTTGTACGTCTTTCATTTCGATTCCATGTAATTATCACAGCGCTCTGTTTGAAGTTTTAAAATGTATTTAATGTGGTGAAGGGAGTGTAATCACATATACTACTCGTTTTAACAATCCTAACGGTACCAATCAAAACAAACACGAAAAGTATGAGCATACTACTTCAAACTACACAATTACGCAGCGGAACTATAAGATATATATTTTCCTTCTATAGTTCCAACATGGCGTGGTAGCTCAGATCGCAAGGTAACGGCCTAGGGCCGAAAGGTGCGCGAGAGCAACCCAGGTCACATGCGGAACTTTTTTTTTTACTTTTTTAAATTACGGTAAATTGCACAATATAAATAGTAAACTATTGCAAATGTGTTTCTTTTAAGTAGTACTTGGCTACATTCATTAAAATAAATATTTCATTCGCCACTGCAGTCGGCCGTAAATTATTCAGTGAAATTGTTTCACGTCACTAATTAAACCAGTGAAATTCTTTCGCTGAAACAAAGAAATGTTATTATGTTTTTCACTGATTCTAATTGGAGCCATTTTCACTGATTAGAGTAGTTGAATTTCACTGCGAATAAATTGCTTCCCACTGATTCGAATTTAGTGTGTGAATACTGAATAAGGAATAACTAGAATTTGCAATTATTACGTGATGGTTGTGTATGCGTGTATCTAACGTTCTGGTTCGTGTAAATAAATTGCATGTATAAAACTTACTACAATCTTTTATTTAGATCGATACCTGTGTCACAAGGAACAGTGTGCTGATTTAAGATTGCATGGAAAAATGCATAAGAATTTAGACAAAATGGATAATTAACTTTAAATATAACTGGTTACTAAAATAAAAATATATCATACTAACAAGGTACATTAAAATAAAAGTTTTTTCGATCACGTAGTTACAATGACCACAAAATACCTACACAGTCAAAAACCGACAATTTTTTGTCGGTTTTTTTCGAGTTCTAGGTCATTGGTGTCAAGATCAAGTTCACCAACATTCAAAATAGGTGTCGCGCTCAGTGATGTAATATGTTCTTAAACTTGTATTAGTTTCTTACAATTTATTGCAAAAAAAATTTTATTTATATACTTCGAGGTTATTGTGGTTAATGTCAGGGTAACCAGCATCTAACATGGGTGTCTCATTATGTGGTGTAACGTGTTACTAAACTTATATTAGTATCCTTCGATTTTTGAGGTTTTCTTTTTATAATTTTTTTATGTTTGGTTAGTGAGTGTAGGGAGAAAAGGGGTGAGGTGAGGGTGGTGTGATGAGAGTAATGTTTACGTTTTGTGTTCTTCGATTATGTAGAAATTTCCATTAAAATTTTTTTTAGCGATTATTGACGACATCTTATCATATTTGCTTGGAGAGGGTGTGAGGTGAGGGTAGTACGATTAGTCTGAGGTTAACACTATACGCATGCCGGTTTTTTTTAGAGTTTTTTAAAGAGTTTTCTCGATTTTAGATTAATTTTTTGTTATTTTTTATAATAATTGCCAGTGGTTGGGTGGTGAGGTGAGTGTGAGAAGGGGTGTTTGGTGATGGGGAGTGGTTGAGGAAGCGGGGTGAGGACGTGGTTGGTGCATTATGTTATGGCCCGGGGAGGGGGCTCGATCCGCTAGTCCTGGCTCGGGGTCTAGAATCCTTCTCTACTGCTGTGTAGATTAAATTACTCCTTCCGCTAGGAGCCTATAATCCTTTGCTCGACTGAGGACTTTTCGTTTCTTCCCTCGAGGGACTTTAAATCCGCTTTCCTCATTTGTCCATTTTTTTTTTTTTTGGGAATTTTTCCGTTAAAAAAAAAAAGTGATTATTTTCGTCAAATAATTAATTTCGGAAGTGTTTTTTGTGGTGAAACAGGCCGCCTACCGCGACCGCCTCGACAATCGGGGTGGCTGATATCAACACGACATTGGCAGTGTGTTGTCCCAGCGGAAGGCGACAATTATTGGAAACCGCTCTCCAGAAGGTGTCAAACACCGTATGGACCAATGGCTACCGTTATATAAACACACGTGTTTTGAATTCTAGCTTGTCCCAAAAGTAATCCGCGAATTCTTCAGGTATCTACTGATGAGCTCTCTGCATGAGAGGGAACCAAGACGTGGTGAAAGTGTGCCGCTTTGAAAGCGACACTACCCATTTTGTTGGCAATTTAAAGTATTTCATAATGTATTGCTTAGAATTACGTATTTTGCTAACCTTGTATTTTGCTGTTTCATTGCAGTTTGAGAGATTTTAGGGTGCTATTTTTGCCCTCGCTTTTCCGAAACTAATTTTGACTAAGATCCCTGAGTATTAACCTGTATTTGATCATTTTAGTGACTGTTTTCATAGGCCAGTTATTACCCTGTGTCACGAGTAATTTTTAATCGTTATTTTGCTTGTTGCGACACCTATCGGCAGTTGTGTAATACTGTTTCGTTAGTGTGTGTGTGTGTGTGTGTGTGTGTGTGTGTGTGTGTGTGTGTGTGTGTGTGTGTGTGTGTGTGTGTGTGTGTGTGTGTGTGTGTGTGTGTGTGTGGTTTCGGTGCATCCCATGTTGTTTGTGTGATTTCGTTTAGCTATTTTGACATTCATTTTTCCTTATTTGAGCGTTTCGTATCGTCCAATATTTTGATAAACTCAGTTTTGTTTCCAACATACATTTTAGGAATAATTCGACTCGTTCGTGTGTAAAACGAATTATGTAATTCTGTCAATCACTGTTACTATAATTCTGTTACTATTTCTGGCTATTGTTTCGTGTTTTGTGTTGTTTAGAAAAGATAAGGTTATATGCTCATCTATTTACATATGAAAATACTTTTGCCTGATCTAATATATTGTGTGCTTTCCTAAAGCACCTTTTGGAAGTGACAAAGTATAAAAGAAATCTTTGGTGTGTAGTATTTTACTCTCGTAAATTTAAAGATTGTTTACTATGTCTGAATATTTTAATCAAGTACTTTAATCAAATATTTCTGTTTACTTTTATCGGCTGTACACTTTGGTGTATTGGTTTTAATTTTTGACATTGCCGATGACAAATTTGGAGTAAATATTATTTTCCCGAGATTAACAAGCAATCATTAAACGACGCATTTCCCGGAAATATAATTTTATATAGGATTATTATTTTGTTTAAAAACGCAATTCAACCAAAAAACATTTTGAAGTTCGTATTTGTCGTTTGATAAAATATCGTAATATTTTGTACATCGATTGTGCGTGACTGTCCAGTATCGACACAGTCTGGCAACGTCCTTGAAAAGTCCACGAGACTTTCTTCTCAAACTTGGTAATGGAGTGACCATTTTATATTAACTCTCCTTCTGCAAGACTCCTCTTCTTTTATGTGTTAAAATAGCATCTCGACCGATACCGGGTAAGTGATTATGTTAGGCTATTTCCCCCCCCGGTGTTTTGTATAATGTTTTATGATCCGCAGCTTGTTTTGTGTATTTTCTTGTGTAGCGGTTCTCGTGGCGTTTGCCCGAGTTCGGCGTCCCTTTCGCCACTCCAGTATTATGAGTGTCTAGTCGTCCTGGCAGGAGAGAGACCAATTTGGCGATGCCCTGACTACTAGCCTCGCCTCGTCAACAGGCCAAAAATTTCGATTTTTTTTTTGCACGTGTTTCTGCATGCGTTTGGAACTATTTGGTGAACACGAACCTGAAAATTTAATTTGTGTTTTGTCAGACAAGCCTTGTTACTGGACAATCGCTTCATCTCCGTGAACTTAAAAATATTTTTTTGTTATTCTGTAGTGCAGTTTCAAGAATTCTGCCCTAACTAGAGTGGCCATGTTGGCCTTGTAAAATTTTGGTCTCAGCTCCTGCCGAGAGTCAGGTATTAGTACATGTTGTAATTTTGTAGGGGATCCCCACTTTTTAAAAATACATATTATGAATGAATAATCTCTAAATAGATATTTATGAAGGCTTTGTGAACTCAAATTATTATTTTAGTAATATAAAAGGGAATATTTATGAAAATGAAAATGTAAAAAAAAAAAAAAAAAAGGGAAAAGAAAACAAATTTGTTACTTATTATCTATCGTTCGTTTCGAGTCACAGTTTATTTCTTGTTATGGTTGTTAAAGATGTTGAAAGATAGTTTGAAAAGAGTAAAATAAATGTTATGCCCCGTTTTTCTGGCTTTTCATTCAAGGTAACCTCATGCACTAAATATTTTGCATATATATAACAAAATATTGTAATGTATTGGCTATACTCTCCAGGTACTACTTAGTAATTTTACAAGTACAAAACTTTAATTAAGTAACATATACTTTTTTTTTTACTTAATTTATAGGCAACTTTGAAACCTTGAAAACGACCTATCAATATAAATTCACTATAGTCATTTTGTACAGATGTTGGAAAGCCAATATATAATTTCGGCTTGCCTACTACAAATTTAATTCTGGTAAGTATGCACGCTGGACACAACCTGGTCCACACCCATATGATCTGATCTGTTCCCCTCTTTGGGTTGTGTCGGTATTTGGGGGCGTTTGGTTTTTAAACGCGCTTCCGAACCCGTAAATACCGGCAAAAATAAAAAATAAAAGGCCAATGAAATGTTCACCTCTTCACAGTCACGTACATACGTTTTAAATCTAGCTTGTTGTAAGAGATAATTTCGTTACGTAATTTCGCCGAGAGTTTTAAGTTTTAATATTTTTTGTAACATTCGCAATGAACTAACATACCAATTCCTTTTACAAGAGCACATTCAGTCTTGTACTAGTCCAGACCCAGTGTGCACAATAGTGGGCATAACGAATAGCAAAGTTTGGTCGGCACTATAAACCACGAGGCTCAATTACAAAATACGTAAGTTTACAGAAGCGAAATGGTGTGGCAATTCGTTTGATGTGCGCCAACTCGGTCGTTCATTGGCAGCGCCAAGCTGTGGAAACGGGGACTTTGGTCCGATTGGATGTTGCATGTTATGGAATATTTCCTATTGGTCGGGCTGCTGTTGGCAAGGTAGAATCCAGTGGTTGATTGGTGGACGACGTTCAGCTCATTTTTCTGGTGTGTGGGGTTGGAGTTCGCAATGTACGCCACCATTTCACCTTTATATTCCTAAATACTCTGTGGTTTGGTTGACGTAAGTACAGGAAACATCACAAAATTCCTGGAAGGGCTGAGAAAGCAAAAGCCATTGAATAATGGGGTTGTTTGTAAAACTGGAGGAAGATTTATTCGCGTTAGTTCTGACCGCAAAACAGAAGATTTAACATGCGGCAGGATATTTGCGTGAGTGTAGCGGAACATTTTCAGCAGTCAGTGATTTTTTTTTTTTTTTTTTTTTTTTTTTAATAAAATTTTGCTAAGCACAGATTAAAATCAACAAGATATTACCTTTCAGTCACTGTTGTTAAATTTACTGTGAATGATTTGGTCTATTTTATAAGTACGTCCCAATCACGATAAAATTGCGATTTTGTAGGCAATGGTGAAAAAACTATGCGATATAAAACTGTTTTATCCAAGAATAGAGTACTTAAAATAAATGACTGAAAGTTGTTTTTTACAAGTATAATATAATGCTTTTCTTGGGTGACCAACCCCCTTATCTTGCGACACTGATCATCATTCCTAATCACGGGATAATATTACCCGTTCAAGAATAATATTGTAAATTATACTAAAACATCATTACTGTCAAAAATTGAGCATTGTTATTGGTGTGAACCTCATTCTGTTAAACCTCACTGTATAACCTTTCACACTTTTAATGATCTTGGTCTCCTTCTTGACACGAAACTTCTATTTATTGGCCGTATGTATAACATACTTCGCAATTCGCCCTATACATCATGTCTGGTTAAAGATGTCACCAAATATTTTCAACAGTAATTCGCTATTCAATTTATATTAATACCAAGTTATATCCCGATTGGAATATTGCACTGTGGTAGGCAGTTATACTAACTGTCTCAAGGCGTCTTGCGAATTTACAGAATAATTCTTTGGAAATAAATAATACCATTTTCGCTCCAAATGTGTTTTATTCAAATACAGCTAATGGTGTGTTGGTTAAATATATAACACCATTATTTAATTTAAAAATAACAGCTGTCAATGTACAATTTATTCAAACATTTTCTTATCTGCTAATGTAACAAAATCTGGAATAATAAGACTGCAATGTTCGAACTTCACGTAGATCATTGTTAAGTTGGGTTTTATTCTTTTAAGAATGCTAACTGTGATCTTACATGCATGTTTTAATGACGCTTATTGTTCTCTTGCAACTCCTAATTACCTACGGTGTATCTGTGAACGACTGGGAGTGGAAGGTCTGCATACCACGACACGCCCTTCTCTCACGGACAACTGTAGTTTGTGTGCTTTGATCCTATTTCTTTCTTTAGCAGGCAGTTTGTCCTAGTTTTGCGTTTTGTTGGAATCTATTGGATGAATTATTTTCGGATTATTATTAACATTTCTGGAAATTGTTTGTCGCAGCGTGTGATCTTTTGTTTGAGTTTGTGTTCGGAGTTAGTCTTGTTCGATCTGCACACTCCGGTTGACTGACTGACACGACGCATTAAATAAACAAATTAGTACGCTACATGCACTGATGAAAACGTACTGTTGAACGAAACAAATGTGTCTGGCGCGACCGAATAAATTTTTCGTATAGGGCTATTCAAATATTTGTTATTCTTATTTGGTTGTTTCCAACGTGTACGATTTGATTGGTGCGACTTAAGATTTGTCTAACTGCACGTGCCCTAAATCTTCTGTAATTTTGAACTAAACGAAAGCTTGATTTAAATGCCACCCCAAAAACATACCACTCGAACGCTGTACCTCAGCGACCTCGATGATACTGACCGCTACTAACGAAACTATGTTTTTAAATCAACATACCGTCTAACGTTTGACATGTACGAAGATAAATATCTTCATGTTCTACAGATTTACTTTTTTTGTTTACTGTTGAAAATGTTTCATTCGGATTGTCAAGGCCGCCATTAAGGGGTGCTGGTCGTCAAATATGCATTATTCTTTAGTTGTACGAAACACCATCCACTTGAAGAAATTACCTAGAAGTAGGTATGTACTGTTTCCTCGCATACAAAAAATTTTATCACACAGATTAGCATCATGGCTAGGGACACCCAAATTTCGTGAAAAGATTTCCGCATATGCTATATATCAATACCCTACGGCCGTACCAGCAGTTTTATCCTGCTTATTGGCGGCGTGTCTGTGTAAGAAGACATTTTCCTACTCGGCCGGCCAATCATAATTAGGTAACTTCAACTCTGCACATCTGCGATTCGCGTGCACACGCCTAAGACGCCTAACATGGAAATCATCAAATCACGAAAGTGGATCTGAGTTGAAGTGTTGCGAAGTACAACTGGTCGTGAAACATTTTCGCGAAATTCAGGTGTTCCTAATCATGGCATGTCAAAATCACCATTTTAGTGTTTGTGGAACGTACTAATAAAATTAACGAAATAATTTACAGAAAAATTAACAAAAGTGACTGCAACTTAAGGTCTTAATTCATTTTAATGTATACTTGGGAAATCGTATTTTACAAAAAAAAATATAGGCTGCTGCAAATCGAAAATATGCAATAATTTCCTTATTTTGAGCAATTTTTTTTATACGAAAATATTTTAAAGGGTGATTACAAAGATTCCTTGAAGTAGTTCACTGGGTCTCGTGTCAATACGAGTGATTTCATTTCTGCAAGTGAATAAGTTTTTATTACTTGTACATTCCAAAAAAACACTAAAATTGTGATTTTGAATGTCAGTGTGTAAAAAATATGCCAAATAATTTTTTTTATGCGAGGAAATATATATTGCAAGTAGTGTCTACGAGTTCTACATTATTTTGTACAGCGTGACCTTTAGTATTTCAACCACAGGTTCACAACCAACCACCACACCCTCCTTGCGTCTCTTTGTACGTACGCGAGGTACAGACATAAGGAGATTACAGAAAACGTGATCCAACAGCCAAATTCACCAACATCAGTGTAATTCAGTGTTAATAATGACCTTGCAATAACTGCGTTCAAGCAGGGGAAAAAGAGTTTCAACACTACCTTAGAAGCCACTCTTTCAAAATTCAAAACTTTACCTTTATTCAAAACACTCACCAAAGGCACACCATTTAACAATAATACAAAAATTTGCGTTTGGACAACGTAAAGGTCCAAAACAATAAGAGTTTACAGGACTATCTCTTCTCAATACACACGAGTTTTTACAAATATAATCCTAGATTGTTTGTACAATATTGCAATACAGATTGTTTGGTAAACTTTTAACAGTACTGAGACATAACTTAAACCTACTTCGCTCCAAAAAAAACTGTAGTGAGTGGTCTAAAGCACTCTCCGTTTTAATGTTTCCCTCTTTTACCCGGTTAGAATTCTCTTGGATGGAGACTTCAATCACACCAACACACATTTCCTCCCTTGGGTTCCCACTGTTCCAGAACTGTCCTGTTCCTTCTACTGCGGATATAAAACACCCTTCTTCGTGAACTGGCCCCCGTAAATTACAAGTCCCACTTAGCTCATCCATCATACGAGTGAAAATATTCTAAGTCCATTTGGAGAGTCTGAAAATTACAATTTCTACTCGCAGCCTTACTTCGTAGTTCATACTTAACTCTCTCGTCGGACGACACTCAATCTCTTCTTGACCAAGGAGGGCTCCACCTTACACTTAGTCTTATCCCGCTCGCCGGCGGGGCACGTCTCTGCCCAGCCGTCCTCGTGCACGCCTATTTATACACCCAATCCTCCATACTACTAGTCTTCCCCCTCCTTGACAACGCTCACTCCAACGCCCCCTATACGATCGTGACGCCGTCTTTACATACGCCGCGACCTCTATACTGATACATATTTCCCGGCCGCTTCCGCGGTGGGAAACCACAACCAATCAGGTTCTTACAGACTAGAATATCAGCTCCTTCGCCTTGCGGGTGGCGGACCGCAACCCGTCACACATCTCATCACTGAGGGTAGCGGCGCACCAGGTTACTGCAAGCAACAGAACTCATTGGTACTCAACTTTAAACAAACGAAAACTATTTGTGACGGCCACACATCTGTCACAACATATACAAAAAGACTAATTCGCCTGCGACGAGCGCCTTTAATCTAATCTATTAACAAACTTTACTGTCATACAAGCTATAACCAACCTCTTCAGATATAAATTCGAGCAAAGTCAGTCTAACGACCCTATTGCTCTAAACCTACCAAAAAGTTTGTACTGGTTCATACTGATATTGTTTCTGCCATAAATTCTCTGATACTAATAGATATATCATTTTGTTTCAGCTAACAAAATGCTCATTTAATACAAACCAAATGTTAATTTCACTCTACCTTTATATTTATAATGTTTACGGAAAACAACCCGATTAGGCCTATTTTAATATACTTGCTGGAGCAACCAAATTAGCGTCAAGCCCAAAAAAAATTTTTATGGTTGGTTTGTTACAAGAGAACGAATGCAGATGTTTAGAGCAAGCGCAAATTACTTGGGTGAGCAAAAGTAGCCTTCAAAGAAAACAAACTATCATCAAGTAATTTTATTATGTACCTGAAACGAAATGTTTCTCTCGGTGTAATTGCGATACTACCTGGATAACAGGAGCTCATTTCTCTTTGGAATAGCTGCGATTCCAATAGTTCTTGCACACTTGCTCTGTACACTTTAAATCTGAATCAGTGAGAATTTCAATGTTTCAATCAGTCAAACGTGCCTGACTTATTCAACAGACACTTCAGTGAATTTAACTGATGAATCAGTGAAAAAATGCAAGATTTTTTTCATTTATTGATTCAGTGACATTTTCCACTGATTCATCAGACATTGTTTTCACTGTTTATTCAGTGGTTTATTTTTGACTGATGGATAAATTAAACGGCGTATAAAAGTGGCAGTCAAGCAAAGTTTAAAATGGCCGTCGAGCAACGAGCATCAAGTGAAAGAACAACGAATAAACTAATAAAACCAATACAAAATACTTTCTAAAATGTTTTTCATCATTCAAAACAACATTTTAAGAGGTAATAGGAACACACAGCATTTCATTCCGTTTTTACGTCTTTCAATTAGATTCTATGTAATCATCACAGCGCTCTGTTTGAAGTTTTAAAATGCATCTAATGTGGTGAAGAGAGTGCACTCATATCTACTATTCGTTTTAACAAACCTAACGGTAACAATTAAATCAAAAAAGAAAATTAAGAGCATACAATTTAAATCTTCACGATTTCGCGGCGAAATTATAAAGTATATATATTTTCTTCTCATTATTTTGACTTGGCGTGGTATCGCAAATGGTAGCCATGCCCCCATAGCTCAGGGGTAGGTTGGCCGACCTGTAGGCAAGGAGTCGTGGGCCCATGCCCCGGCCTCTCCGCAGCGGATTTTAAGTTCGCTTGTCGCACTGGAAATTTGTCAACAAGTTAGTCTAACTTGAGCTCGTCAACATCTCTTCAACTCAACTACAACAACAACGACAAAATACAAAAAAAAAAAAAAAAGATTTTAAGATAACGGCCTAGAATTGAAAGGTTTGTGAGTTGAATCCCAGCCACCAACGAAATTTTTTTAACTTTTTTAAATAACGGTAAATTGCCCAATATAAATAGTAAATTATCGTAAATATGTTGACTTCACGTAATCATGTGGCTACATTCAATAAAACAAAATTTATTTCGCCACTGTAGTGGGCCGTCACTTATTCAACCAGTGGAATAAGTTCACGTCACTAATTCAATCAGTGAGATTTTTTCACTGAAACAATCACTGAGATTCCACTTATTCTAATTGGGGCCACGTTCCCTGATTAGAGTAGTTGAATTCCACTGCGAATAAGTGCTTTCCCACTTATTCTAATTTAGAGTGTAAGTAAACATGAAAAAGAACTGTTCGCGGATTTATTCGATGTCCCAAGAAACGGCATATGTGGCTGTGATCCAATAATCAACTAGAAGCAATAGCTTAACCGAGTCGTAAACAACACAGCACAAAGTTTTCTCGCTGTAGTAAGAGCCAATAAAAAAGTTACTGACTTAAGACTAGAGTGGACATTGAAGTCTAGCCAGCTGCCAGGATAAACGCGCGAAATGTAAGCATCTATAATAATGATCGGAGGGCTTATGTTCAAGAGAAGATACACTTAGAGAAAAGTTTTGATCAAAAGGAAATTTCTTTGGCGTAACTGCATTGATTTTTCGCACAGCAGCAAGCCAATTCGCTTATTTTGTTGCTGAAACCAAATGATTGTGTTGTTCTTATTTCACTACCCAAACGGATAAGATTTGGTTAGCGGTACTTAGGATTGAACGGGTCTATGTAAATTTCAGTTTCTTTTTTTGAAACAAAAACAGACACACTCGTACCCGAAAGCGTAGCATCCGAAGTGCATGTCTTACCGATATCATCACCGCGATGGTTAATAGGGTGGCAATCTTTTTTAAACTATAACTAGTCAAACGCACGATTATTCCATACAGAGCAATTTTTAAGTTTTTACATATTTAAGTTTCTGATTTTTGATGAACTGGTAACGCCGGGGTGGTTTGTACTCACTAAATCCACTAACAAACACTGTGAAAGGCTATTCACGATAAAGTGAGCACTTTAGATATGAAACTTAGAAAAAGTCACTGCCCCTGCATGCATATATTTAAATGGACGCACTGAGTAACAGTTGCCAGTAAAGTTGGTAACAAAGTATTGAAAGTAGTTCCATATCTTAACGCCAAATAAAAAATGTTAGGTGACCATTTCCGATAACTTAAAAATAAATCTTTCGCTTTCTATTTTTTTTAATGCATCGAAATGTAAAAATAAGCAGATTTGTAAAGTAACTATTCACTTTCTTAATAATTTCACATTTTCATTTTACCGATGCATGAATAAAGTGATGAGGCCCATGGTAATGTTAAATTTACATAAGGCGGAAGAATACCCAACGTGTATACAAGTATATCTTAAGCAGGGCTTTCAAAAGTGCTCATTTTACCGTTAACAGTTAATATCGACATGATTGTCATATAAATTATATACCAACTCATCGCAGAGTAGATAATTACACATAGATTAAATTTTGTGGCGGTTACTTTAAAGTGCGCTCACATATACACTGATTGACTGTGCGAGTAATTGGGAACGGACCTTGTGTCTGATTGGCTACAGCTGGCTGGCACCTGGAAATTAGGATACCAGGCGCTGATTAGCGTGTGGCGTTACGAGATGTTTCTGGCTAGTGACGCAATTTTGGTGGCGTGTGCTCGGCTGGAGTTCGCCACGTAAGTGGCTGTTTCGCCTCTGTATCCTTAACTACTCTGTGGCTCTATGTTCGAGCCTATGCAGTTCTTCGTAACCAACCAAACGAATATTGTTACTGCAAACAAGCTGTGTTTCTTCACACGTTCACCCAATCAAAATATGCATTTGACTATACCGTGATATTTATAACGTTTGCAGAAACCAAAAATTATTGTAGACTATTCACGGTAAAATGAGCACTTTTGAAAGCCCTGCTTAAGATCTACTTGCCTGTACGTTGCGTATTCATCCGCCTTATGTAAGATTAACATTGCTATTGGCCTCATAACTTTATTGATGCGTCGGTCAAGTAAAACCGTGGAATTATTAGAAAAGTATATATATTACAAATACACTTATTTTTAGTCTACGATTAATTAAAATAAACAGAAAACGAAATAGATAATTAAAACTATCACTTATGGTTACCTAACTCTTTTTATTCGACATTAAGAAACCGAACTACTTTCCCTCCATAGTTACCAACTTTACTGGGCGCATGTCACTCAGTGCGCCAGTTAAAATATATGCAGGTAGGGGAAGTGCCTTTTTTCTAAGGTTGATTTCAAAAGTGCTAACTTTATCATGAACAGACTTTAGGTAGTTGAACGTGCTTGTAAATTTTTGTATTGGTACCAAGGAGACTGTGATTTGTTTGAGTCAACTAAAAATTGGCTTTTACTAGATGTATGAAATATGTGGAGTTAATTCAGCGTGTTGTTTTACAGGCAGGATGCCAAGAAGTAGTGGTATATAGTTCCTCCGGGCACACATGAGATTGGGATGAGGATCGAGGATCTGACCTTGAATGACATCACGCCAAGGTCATGTGACCGCTATGTAAGATTCCGGAATTCCGTGTCCGCCATATTAGATTCCACCATGTTGCTAACCAGTACTCCGCCATCTTTTAAGCCAGTACGCCGCCGTCTTGGACCGTCACATTACCCACTTTTTCTCTTTTAGATTCTTTCTTACTTTTATTCTTTCTCTTTCTTCCTTTCCTTCTCTCTTATTCTTTCCTTTCTCCTTATTTTCTTTCTCTCCCATTCTCTCTTCTTTGTTTACATCGGTTTGTTTACATCGGTGCTGGAGGCCGCCATCTTGGTTTTTCGTTAGTAATTTGTTTCCACCATTAGTGGCTTTGGCCATCAGGAGCGTCGCCATATTTTTTCTGGCATTGGCCGCTTCGTCGCTCTCGTTCGAATAGTCATTCTCGCAGCTGTCGCTTGTGCTTCACTACCATATTGGTTCTGAAATTGGCCGCTAGGGTTGTTGCTTTTTTTAGAACTCAAAATACCACCTGGAATATGGAGGGATCGAGCTGCCAGAACTTGGGTCGCCAGACTTATGCCTTAGACCACTCGGCTATCGCGACATACACTGGGACAAGAGTTTATAAGTAGTATATACCTTGTAGAGGAATAAATAATATCTTGCCTTTCATTTAAGATATTACATTTTTTTATTATATAATTTTTAAGCATTTCATTTAAATATCAATATTTTTTAAATATTATATACAAATCAATAAATTTTAAGTATATATTTTGTATATTATAATTTTCATTTCTTATATAATTTGTTTAATATCTTAAATTTATTTTAATTATTTTTAAGTATTTATTTTTTATTAGATTGTTTTTAATTTTTAATTTGTTATAATTTTGTTTTAACATACATTTATATTATTTAGATTTAACTTATATAATTTTTAAGAATTTATTTTTTATTATATAAATTTCACTTTATTTTTTATTATTTTAGTTTAACTTACATACTTTTATTTTTAAGTATTTTTTATTAAACTTTAAAGTTTATCGAGTGAGGATTCTACGAGTTCGAATTTTTCAGGAGATAAGAATATATCATCAGAATATATGTTTGCATGAATACATTAAAACTGTTTTAATAAATATATTCCAAGTTTTTTAAATTATAAACGTTGGTAATTTAATTTTTTTTTTCGATTTTTATTTACATATGTTATTTTTTTATATCCCAGACTTAACTATGTGGGGTTTTCTATGCGAACTTAGTAGAATATTTTCTACTCCTATGTAATGTAATGCTAGTAAATTTCGTACCATCCCATAATCAAAATATTCAGTATCCACTTCGCTTAACCTAAGATAACCTTACCTTACTTCACCTAACCTAACTTTACCTAACCTAAGATAATTTAACCCAATCATCTTGTAAGAACTCTGCATAAATTTTTTTTAATTTCCCCCGACATTCAACCATCACACTCTAGTCATCGTCAGACACCTCTTCACCTCCCCTCCTACCAGGCTTACATAAGAGTTATATCGAATTGTACTGAATACCAAAACATATATATAACCTTTCAGCATGCCATTAGCTTGCCTCATTCATGCCATTAACAATACAGTTCCATATCCACCACCGTACCTCAGACTTACTGATCCACAATAACAGTAAACTATATCGACTACCATTTCAGCCCATCTGAATTTGCCAGTTACACATATAAACAAGCCACACCAGCTGCCGAACCAATCAAATATTTCATCCATGCTATCATAAGATCAACAATATTAATTTAACCATCTACAATATACATATCGTCTAAAATCCCATAAAACCACCCCGCTCCTACTAACTGACCATACCAGCTAAGAATTCAGCTCCCCCCATTTAACTAACTAAACATCCCAGCAAACAATTCCGCTATTACAAAAAAAAACTAATCATTCAATTAAACTATTCTCCTCACACCATCTAAGCTACACTTTTTTTCATACTGCCAAAATAACCGAATATGTGATAAAGTCACACCAACAGCCATACAAGAGACTAACTGCACAACCAAGTCATACTTGTATGCGTTCCACCCAAAGTCAGGACATTGAATATATTTTATTTCTCTCACCATCCACTTAACTTACCCATCAGTACATTTAGTAATGTACGTTAGAACTTAGAATGTATTTTCATAATGTGTAGAACACGGAATATTTTTAACTTAGTCATGTCAATTCTACCCCATGTCAGGACTTTTGAAAGACATGTTAACATAACCCAACATATACAAGGCACCACGCTTATCACCACACTTAGCACTGCATACACTATGTGCTCCGCACTTAGCACTGCATACACTATGTGCTCTGCTCTTAGCACTGCATACACTACGTACTCCGCACTTAGCACTGCATACACTACGTGCTCCACACTTATCACCGCAGACACTACATGATCCGCACTTAGCACTGCCTACACTACATGCTCCGCACTTAGCACTGCATACACTATGTGCTCCACACTTAGTACCACATAGACTATGTGCTCCGCACGTTCTGCAAGCTATACGTACTCCCAACTTAGCACTGCAGGCACTGCATTTAGTGTCAAAGAGTCAAAGGGTCAAATAATCAGTCTTGTGAGTGGTGCGTCTGACAGTTGTCTGCTTTATGAGCTCAATCTGAGAGAAGATAACACTAGGACGAAAAAAATTTTCCATTTAAAAAAACTTATTCACAGGCAGGGCAATGATGATTAATTAGCAGCATTTTAAAACGAGTACTATAGCCCTCCTAGGACATGGACTCGCATAACTGTTGATTTAAAATGAATTAATGAGTCTTTCAGAGAAGCTGATACACATATTAATTTGATTTTTTTTTTAAATTTCTAATCACATATACATATATTCAATAGATATAACACGACGTTCTTTTGCAGAATATCTGCTCTACTAACCAACACCAGACTAAATTTACTTGTACCTCAAATTAGTAGACCTCAGCCCAGAGTTCAGACATCATGAACAAACCATTGGTAGATTTAAACTCACAAGGCTCCCTCCATTTTATCCGAGAACCAACTAACCTTGTAAATGTCACGAATAAGTCTGTACCTGCTCGTCACCACGCCCCCTTCATTTTATCCGAGGACCCTTTGACCTTGTAAATGTCAAGAGAAAGTCTGTACCTGCATGGTAACTAGAGTCTGTTCGTGGCTACAAGTCGTTTTCACACCTGGACGGTGTCAGACAGCCTTAGTCAGCACATAGTATTTCTGCTCCCACTTGGTGTCTGGTAACTGGAGTCTGTACGTGCTTAGAAGTCGTTTTCACACCTGGATGGTGTCAGGTAGCCTTAGTCAGCACATAGCAGGTCTGTACCTGCACGGTGTCTAGTAAATAAAGAGGATGAGCCAGCAGGCTTCACGAGCAAGTAGAAGCCTGCAACTGAATTGAACTACGGGTCAGTATGAAGGAAGTTTTCTACATATTCTAACAATCATGTAGGACTTTGCATTTATTAAAACCAGACAAATACAAGTAATTAATAATATATTACTTTTCACATAAATTGTTTGTGTGTTTGTATGTATCTTCTCAATCGTGTACAAAGGACTGTTGCATCTGATGCCATTTTAATAAAAGTTTGACAGGATTTTTAATTAATAAAAGATCCTTTATAAAAGTACTTATTTATTTTATATTTTTGTTACATATATTTTTCTTGTTAAAAAATTTAAAATTGAAGTTTTATTCTCCATCCTTCATTTGTGTTGGAACTGCTCTTCCTTCCTTCCAGTTGGAACTGCTCATCCTTCCTTTGAGGGTTGGAACTCTTCATACATAATTTGGGTTGAAATTGGTATACTTTTTGACATGGCAGTCCCACTTTACCACCCGAACGGCTCCTAAAGAAACCATGCGCGTGGTTCTCCGGCTGGAGACGGAGCAATACAGTACGCTCTTGCATTACTACAGAGAGATATGTATTTTAAATCTCCATGGTGCTGCAAGAATGACCTGTATAGGTGGGTTACGACGCCGAAAAATAAACCAGCCCCGACAAAAACACAATGAACAGAAGAAACAACAAGAATAAAGAAAACAGCCAAAAGTATAAATAGAAAGAAAGAAAGAATGACATACAAAGAGTAAGATAAGAAGTAGATTGATAGGATGGGTAAGAACAATACCGCCTCTAGAGGTTACAATGAATCAAAATGTCACAACAAGAAATTTTTCACCCCCACAACCCCGGTAAGGATATGGGTTGGAACCCCTGGAATTGGCTTCAAACCCTGGTCGGAGATACAAACAAAAATCATTGTCCCAAATCCCCGTGCAGAAGTGCACAAGCGAAATTGCAGAAGTGAAATACTAGTCGCAAAAATTTATAGTCAAATTTGTTGGTGGTGCACAATTTCTCTCGTGATAGCGTCTGTAGCTGTGTGTCAGGGCCTTAAACGTGCGTGCTGTCAGTAGAAGCTTCAACATTTTACATACATACATACAACACCACATGCCTATCTTCTTTTCTTCTTTTCTTTTCTTCTTCTCTTCCTAATTTCTACCCAATATGACCATATACTGTATGAAACTTTGTTTATTAATTATTGTATCCATATGACTCTGCCAATATATAGCCGTCTCTTGTCGTCCTGCTAGGTGAGCATGACTTTGTTCATGCACTGAGAATAAACTTCGTTTTGGCATGACCTTAAATTATTCACGGTTACAAGCTCTATTTGCTGCTGCTCCAAAACTCTCTTGTAATATTGAAAGGTAATGTTTGTCTTCAGGCTTGCCTTCTGTACACCCTTGGCTTTCATGTTAATCTTGTATCCACATAAATAGCTGTACATTTTTGAACGCAGCCCTACAAACTCGCTCATCAGTTCCCCACCACCATCGTCTTTAAATTTCCCTACGATTTTCCTGTTGGCAGGGGAATAGCAGTGATGAGAGTTGGGGTAGGTGCTGGTATCCATATCTTCCATGAGTGTGGGATCTGCGGCTAGTTCTGCATAGTAGTCTTCTGTTTCAATTTCGTATATTAACGAGTCTATATCTGTATGTATTAAATTAATGCGGTCTTCATACTTTTGTTTCATGATGTCGGGATGGAACATGTACACCAATGTTTTGGAGAGTTCGAGAACTGAAAATGAGGCATAAATAAGTTTGTCAAATAATATGGTTTTCTTTTCCATTTTCATCAGGGATAAATTTTCTGTGTATATTGTGCGGCACTTGAATGGTGGTTTCGCTATTAGTTTCTTCAGTCTTCTCTCGTTGAACACCAATTCCATGACTTGTCTCTTCCTGTGATTGTCATCTGGAGGCCGCTCGTTGATGGGCAATAATGGCAGGTCTTTGTGCAAATGGTGGAGTTCTGCAGGATATTCTACATCTACCTCCAGCCCGTACCCGAATTGTCCATCATCTGGCACCATTGTGATGTCGATGGCGGTGCTCACCCACTGGAAGTCACGCACAGGAAAGGGCCGATACATTGCCAGCCGTGTAACGAACACAGTCCAGGCCATATGTTTCTAGGCACAGTTTCCTAAAGTTTTCAAATGCACCTGACAACAACAAAACATCGGTTTTCAAATAAATGTTTGAATAATCTTCCATTTTCTGACAGGCGAATTTTTCCCAGACATTAAGTGCGTGAGTGTAGTCTTCTTCTTGAATGATGGCCGTGTCCGTCAACCTGTTGTAAAATTTGTCGCTGGGAGGCAGCTGTGTCTCTTCCAGTTTCTGCAGGCAGTCTATGTAATCGTAGGGGGACACACCCTTTCTCCTTACTAGTTCCATCTCATCTGGGCTGAAGAATTTTGCAGTATTTATAACCTGGTCTCTTGTCAGGTTTTCGCTGAGGGTGGCGAGGCTGGTCGACATGAAGCGAAAGGTGTCGATAAACTATATAGAAATCTTTTCTCCCAGTATTTTCGAGAACGTGATTAATTTTTCCTCTGTATGCTGGATGATGAAGATTTCCTTGTCGTCGTAGTCTAGCTGCTTGATTATAAAGTTCTCGTCAAACGTTAGGTTGTGGAATAACACAAACAATCTCTTTGGACGGCGGCGAAGTTTGTTGCAGTTATTGCGGGAAGCCCCAATGTAGTTTCCGGTGAAGTGGTCGTGATCCATTTCCTTCCAGTTGTCTTGTGTAAATATTTCTTCACAGTAGCAGCAGGTATCTGACATGGCATGATTAAGTAATTTCATGTTGCTGAGTGGCTTCATGGGTTCACTTGTTGCATATATTTGCTTCATCTTCTGTCCAACATCTACAATCTCTTCAATTAATTTCTTGACTGCATATTCCCCAGTGTAAATCATTGGCTCCGTTGACAGACTTGTTGTTTTGGCAGCAGGTATGATGTCATTATCTATTTGAACAAAGTAACAAAAAGTATACGCCTCGTGTTTTTTTATATGAGTATGTGCTAGATGCCTGAAGGTTGGCCTGGCAGGTCTGGACTGGCAGGAGCATTGCTCCGAAATCTGCATAAATGATGATTGGCATCTTGTCTGCATTGTGGTGGGTTGTTAATTTGAGGGTTGGTCTTCTTCCCATCTTGTCGTGGCTCGGCATCTCGATTATTGGTGGAGTATGAGGACTGGAATACTTCTTGTGCTCTGCAAACCTCTCTTCGCCTGTTTTCCCTGCCACTAGGAACTGGTCATCGTAGTGCATGAAACATCTTTTACAAATATGGATTTCACTATGGTGGGCTGTTATTTGGGGCCCCATCAGGCGACATTTTTTAAATATATGTGAAGTGTGCATTCTCTTCGGTGGCGAGGAGGAGATCAAAATGCGCTGACTTCTCTTCAGTGCAGACTCGTCTTGGCACTACCTTCATGTCATCATTAAGAATAAATATATTTACTGTCATTCCAGGATTTTGTTTTTCAAACTTGGTTATCTGGTGCAGAGGTGTGGGGAACTCGATGCCATCGAAGTTGAACTTGGTCTTCAGTTCTATATAGCAGTGGTTGACTCGTTCAGGATGTACATCTTCAACACGTATCTGGCGAGTATGGCCCACTTGAAGCACTGGTGATCCTCGTTTTTCGGGTTGACGATAGCTTCTTTACTCTTGATGGGCGCTGGCAAATATATGTAGCTGGATACATGCACTGGGTCCAATTTATTAATTCTAAGCTGCATTCTCTTCGCTGCAGTAGGTAAGTGTCCATCCAGATCCTTTATCCTGGTACTCGTCCTCTTCTTGACAGATCTTAACCAAGCTGGCCGCCACAGCTTTTTCTACATCGTCTTCATTGTATAATAGAACATTCTTGGTCTCGGAGGCGCGCTAGTCTACTTCGTCTTCGTGGGGCTCAGGTTTGCCATAGTCGCACTCCAGGATCAAATTGAATTTAATTGGCCAATTTTCCATTGTTTGTTCCTGCAGCTGTTCAATAATATTTCCCTTTAGTCCCTCAATATATGCCCACACATCTTTAGCCTCTTCGCTCGTATTTTCTACCATGTTCGTCTTCAAATTGCCTCTAAATGCGGTCTCCGCCAGTACAAAACCGTGGGCCGTCTGCTGTCCGGACGTGACGCTGGTACAGGTACTGGCTGCCGCTGGGTGGAAACATCACGCTTAGCCTTCTTCGCAGGTGGAGGCACTGGGCCGGTGCACTTCTTAGAGTGGGTCTTTAATGTGTCTGCCCTCGTGAAATCTTTGCCGCAGTCTTCACATGTATATGTATTCTTCTCCGAGTTGAATCTACAGCTTGCTTCACGCCTTCGTGCATGACATTCCTGCGTAAAAGCCATATTACAAAATTGGCAGTTACCGGCTGCTTTCTGCCACACATCTCCATTGCAGCTTCTCCGGCGGCACTCCATGTTGTCTTACCTCCCAATCTTCATCCCACATTAGTCGCTGACTTCTTCCCGGAGTGGATTGTGAATGCAGGTCCTCTCGTGCCTCAATCCATTATTGCGTGCCAAAAAATATTTCGAACAAAACCCACAAAATAACTCTGTATTGCACTTACCCCAGAGACAGTAGAAGGCGAAGGACGTTGGAAGCCCCCCGAAGTTCCCACGTCGAAACGGCCGCCCTCCAGGCTGAAGGATTCAGCAAAAAATCTGCAACATATGGTCATGAATAATATTAATAATGTGGGCAGAGCATTAATTCAAGCTGGAAAAATGTATATTTAATTCACAAATTTATACACTGCGTAGCAAAACATGTGAAACTTACCAAGTAAAGTTTAATACTGAACTGTGTAGGAAAACTTGTTATGAAATTTTTGTTCCTCAATTAATCATACTATAGGCAAGTTATTTATGATTGAGAATAACAGTTTTATAAAAAAAATTTCTTGGCACAACACTTTAAAAAAAATATCTCATCAATAAGTTTAGTTACATTTTCAATAAAAAAATCTGCAACATATGATCAAGAATAATATTAATGATATGCACCTAGCATTAATGCAAATTGAAAAAAAAAACATGGTTTTAATTAATACACAAATACATCTGACAAGAAAGCCTATGCACATTGTAATTTTTACTGGGAAATAGTTTGTAATTTTACAAATGCTTGTAGCGGTACAAATATATATATATATATATTGTAAAACTAGTCGTTTGTAACCACTACAAGATTCATATTATCCCTTAAGTAATGTTTATACTATACTGACCTATATCCATGAGCTTGAGCGAAATAGGGGACACTCAACAACGTAAAATGGTATATAGTTATTTTGTGCAAAAACTAGGGGCAATGTAAAGTGTGGTTGGGTGCAAAAGAAATGAATTGCCAAGTTTCAGAACACTTCAAACAACTCAAATCACAAAAAAAAAAAACATGTGGCTGTTAGCTACACATAACTCTTAAAATCAAATAAACCTTCATAATAATTAACATTTTTGTAGGTACTTGCATCTATATTTACTATAAATATAAGTCATAAGTCAAGTTGGTCTTATCGCTGAGGACCAGCAATAAAGGGCGTGCAGATTATAATCCCAGTGCTGAGAAAGTAGATTTATTTTTTCTCGTAAATTATATTTTGAAATATTTCATCTGGTTATTACTTCATCACTTTTTCTAGAAGACAAATTTTATTTATGCTTCTCAATGATGTAAGTTGCAATAAAAAATCCTTTGTAAAAATTTAAAAAAAAATTTAGTGTGTAACTACGCTGCTTCCAAGTATATTACACTGCGTAGCAAAAACGTTTTTTTTTTCTCACCAATGGGATATAAGCTTTAAAACTAGAATAATATAGTTATTTCACTGGCCCTTTTTTTAAAGGAACACTAAATTTATTGACGAGTATAGTTAAAATCCTCACAAACAGTGTATCATGTAGACGGCAGAGTTACTTACCAGAAGAAGAAGAGAAAGACTGTAGTCACTCTCCTAACAACGATAGGCTGCGTTGCTAGGCACTCCCGTGAAACCGACGATTTGATTGAAGGGGAATCTCTGAAGCCCGATCACGAAAGTCACTTCACCTGGACAAAAGTTCACCACATATAGTAAAACAATTATATTTAAAAAATCGTACACAAAAAATATTCCTCTCGTAGTGGTAAATACTCATTGTTTGTATTAGCGTGAAGAGGCTGTGGTTTCCTTACGGACGTACAGGTTTGACCACAAATCGACAAATCAGCAATTACAGGAATTGGCGGGACCTGCGACTGCTAACTGTTGACTGCGATAACCTACAAAGGATCAATGCGCATTAAAACAATAAACAATAAATATAGCTAGGGGCTGACATACTGGCTGACAAGCACTGCACAAAATAAAATAAACGTCATTAATAACTCTGCATTGTAACCGCAAATAAATTTTATTTTAAAAAATCGTTGACATAAAAACTTTTAAAAAATTTAAGAGTTCTCTGACAAACAATAATTCACATACTTTTAAAATTTAAGAGCTCGTCTTAAAAATTGATTGCATAAAAACCTTTAAAAAAATTAAGAGCTCTCTGACAAACAATCATTGACATAATTGTCAAAATTAAGAGCTCATTCTTTAACAAGATTACTTTAAACAGTTATAAAAAGTTTTCTTAAAGAACATAACATAACTTAGCGAGTAAATACTCGAAGCTAAACAGGAAGGCGACCGTGAAACCTCGCAGTAACTCACTAGACGCTAAATGGCGACTAAGCAGAAGGGTACTCGGTATGCAGAGGCAAGCGCTGCTATCAGAGTGAGATATTTGGCGATGTTTCAGCTTTTATATAGCCTAGAAAAATCGTAGGAGTCGCGGAGTAATTTAAGGAAAGTAGTACCTCTAGTTACCATAGCATTCTTCATTGCCCGACTTCCACTCCCTTCCAACTTTCACCCACGCATTTTTTCAGCAACTATGTGCCATATAAGGTAATGATTATTGACCAACCATGTTCATTGATTTACTTCCCTCCCAGCGCAGCTCTTCCCCTCCCTCCTGGCATCGCATCTTCACGAGCCAGGCGCCTTCGCCTCCCCCTTCTACACATAAACTACATAGGAAAAAATACCAGGTGAATTTGTGGCAACTAAAATCGGCTCACTGTGCACTAAAATATATACTATTCGATTGTTTTTCAATATTAAATTCTGCTTGATTTACGCAATATATTAGAGGAAGATGAGGAGCGAAATCGTTGCGGAGATATCCTAGATTAAAAAAAAAAAGGTATTTTACAATTAATTATTGATGTTCTCAGAATTACTATTACAGATGCATTACCCTATCAAGGTATAGTGACACACACATGCAGGGACACCACACACACACACACACACACTGTGACCACTGACAGCAAAATTTATTCACCTATAAGGTGAACTGTAGGGACAATACACCCTTGTGTTGTGTTGTCGTTGTAATTGAATTATTTGTTTTCAGAAAAAAAAAGCGAAGAGGTGTTTGTTACTCAATGACGCAAAGATAAACTAACTCCTCCACCACAGTTTTCAAAGTACTGTGTCGAGGTGAGTGGTTGCTGGTGTAGAAGAAAAAAAATAGTACTCATTTTCGTATAATTACATCTGTCTTGTTTAAGTATTTATAGCCAAAATACGGGCTTTTTGCCTGCATTATGGATCTTAAATCAACTCTTCAATTACATACGCATGTCACTGCAAGGGTGATTTGCCCCTAGTGAGTTCCCTGCGGGAACTTGTATCACTGTCGATTGTCACAGGGGTGTGGGTTAATCAGTGGGGGTATATGTCTGTATATGGAAATACCTATGCTAAAAATTAAATGATAATAATCATAAATATTTTAAAATATAATTACTTTAAAATATAAATATTTCAATAATTTCTACCAATATAGATTTATTACTTATGAATTAAAATACAATTTCGGCATGTCTCAATACATGCATATTTCCAGTAGTACCAACTAACTTCCGATATATCCGTATTTGATCCCCGAATCACAAATTTAATATTATTCCGAGAGAACAGCATGGGGGTAGAGTATATACGAAGTGCATCACCTCACTTAGCTGTTTAGAACGTTGAAGAGATGCACACGTTGTAAGGTAATTTTCCCATCCATGTATGGGATTTTCCACTACCGTGTACGTGAATTTTATTCCAGTGTGTGGTAATTTTACCTTACCTGTAAGGAAAACTATGTTCCCCCCCCCCCCACAAGTTTGCGAATATTACCCTACACTTGTCCAGTTTTTTACCATTACATTTGACAGTGTATTATTCGAAATGAGGCGGATTTATAAAGTTCTCACTTTACCGTGAATAGGCTATAGTTGTGCGCTCAGTACGGCCGTATAATTCAGCCGCTGCATTTACTCGCGCAGTAAAATCTTTCTCAGATATTACTGGAATACCACAACCATATTTAATAGAGGCTGTTCACAGTTAATTGAGAACGTTTGAACTCAACCTTTGAAAAATATCACGCCCCCTAGCTTCATGCAATTGAAAGGGTGTTCTGCATGGTGTGTGCCCAGTACAGTTGGTAATGGTGCAGGGAAAGCAGTTACTTAATTTAACGTCGAATTAAAAGCATTAGGTAAACATTTGCAAGTACTGAAATTATAAAATATGTTAACATTCTATCGGACTTAGAAATATGCGACAATTTTTTCTCAGTATTCGGCGAATATTATAGGAATTTATATTAAAGGCGAAATGGAATTTTCAGGCATCAGATGTAGGATTCAGGGTGATATAAGAGGATCGCAATTCGATTAAAGACCCGAGTTTTGGAATCTTTTTTAGCGATGTTCATACATTAATTTTTTTTCAAGTTGTAATATTCATAGTTTGGTACATATGAGGTATGGATAATTGGTATAATGAGGTGGTTTGTTTGATGGGTGGTTTGATTTTTGGCTGGTGTCTGATTTCGGATTTAGAAAATATCGGACAGCATTTTTCCGAGCGATGGGAGAAATACATATAGAGCATGCTGATACCATAGTATCAGGGGAAGTTAAGATCGATTTGGAAACATTACCTTTCGCTATACTAACAAGTTGAATTGCGAATATGAAGGGCTGCCTTTGACCTCAATGACCATGGAGCCACGATCTGTATTATCGCTAACTGGTTGTCTCCAGTGCCGATTCTGTGATCGTGTTATCGCCTGTGTTCAAAATGCCTTTCAACATGAAAGAACATCCTGTACGAAGAGTCATTTTATTAAAACATTGTTATATTTTTATTTGTAAACCAACAAACCAAAGTTTATTTCATTTTCGTTATTCTATGGCATACTGATATGAATCCTGAGATAAGAGGCTATGTTCTAAATATGTTAATTTTAACTTATTTGTTTATTTACATTATTATATTATTATTTTTTTCTTTAAAACATAATTATTTCTTTTCTATCTGTTATTTCGAGAGATACTTTATGTTTTAATTTTATTTCCGTTTCGTTTTACCGGAAGTAGTTTCTCTCCAATAAGATCGGGTTTTTTAGGAAGTTGCCAGAAGTCGTTGCTTCTGGGGAGAGCCTTTGAAGGGTCCAAACTCAGTTAAGGTTATTTAATAGACAGTAAAACATTACCGTGCAGGTACAGACATGCTCTTGAAATTTACAAGATCAACTGGTCGTCGGATAAGAGGAAGGGATCGTGGTGAGTTTAAATCTAGCAATGGTTTGTTCAAGACGTCCCAACTATGGTCTACATGACTTATAGTTTGAGGTATGAGTACATTTAGTCTGGTGTTGGTTAGTAGAGCAGATATTTTGCTAAAGAATGTGGTGATCTATCTATTGAATATATGTATATGTGAATAAAAATTCTATATATATATTCATAGTAATATGTGTATCTGCTTCTCTGAAACACTTATTAATTAAGTTTAAATCAACATTTATGTGAGTGCATGCCGTACGAGGGCTGTAGTACTCGTTCTAAATTAACCAACGATAGCTGCTAACTAATCATCAATGCCAGTGAGTAAGTTCTTTTTAATGTGAAAATATATTTCGCTCAGCTTGAACTTATAAAGCTCACTACTGTCAGACCTGCCACTCACAAGACTGATTATTTGACCCTTGACCCTTGACTCTCATGTAGTGCCTGCAGTGCGAAGTGTGGTGCCAGCAATGCTAAATGTGTTGCCTCCAGTGCTGAGTGCGGAGCACATAGTGTATGCAGTGCTAAGAGCGGTGCTAAGTGCGGGGCACATAGTGTGCGCAGTGCTAAGTGCAGTGCCTTGGATATGTTAGGTTAGGTTAACATGTCTTTCAAAAGTCCTGACATTGGGTAGAATGGGCATGACTAAGTTAAAAATATTCTGTGTTCTACAGAATATGAAAATTTTTTTCTAAGTTCTTGCGCACATGACTAAATTTAATTTTTACTTGAATAGCAGTTAGGTTATATGGATGGCGATAGAAATAAAATATATTCAAAGTCCTGACATGGGGTGTAACGCATACAAGCATGACTTGGTTGCACAGCTAGTTTCTTGTATGGCTGGTATGACCTGATCACATGTTTGGTTATTTTGGCAGTATGAAAAATTATAGCTTAGATGGTGTGAGGAGAATGGTTTAATTGTAAGATTCGTTTTTTTTGTTTTAAGTTAGTTAAATGGGAGGGGCATAAATCTTAGCTGGTTTGGTCAGTTAGTATGAGCGGAATGGTTTGATGGGAATTAAGTCGATATGGATGTCGTAGATTGTTAAAGTAATACTATTGATATTATGATAGCATGGATAGAATATTTGATTGGTTCGGCAGCTAGAATGGCTTATTTATATGTTGAGTAACTGGCAAATTTATATGTTGCTGAAATTGGAGTCAATATAGATGACTGTTGTTATGGATCAGTAAGTCTGAGGTACGGTGGTGGATATGGAACTGTATTGTTAATGGCATGAATGAGGCAAGATAATGGCATGCTGAAAGGTAATATATCTGTTTTGGTATTCAGTACAATTCGATATTGCTGTTAAGTAATGCAGGAAGGAGGGGAGGTGAATTGGGGTCTGGCGTTGACTAGAGTATGACGGTCGAATGACGAGAGAAATAGAAAACATATATATTCAGAGTTCTTACAAGATGATTGGGTTAAATTATCTTAGGTTAGGTGAAGTAAGGTAAGGTTATCTTAGGTTAAGCGAAGCGGATACTGAACTGTTTGATTTTGGGATGGCGTGTTGGAATCAATTTACAAGCATTATGTATGAGTCCCTATATACTTAAGTCTGGAAAATTTAAAAAAAACTTTAAATGTTTGAAAAAGTGCGAATAATCAACGCTCATAATATAAAACACTTGTCATTCTCACGTAATCATATATTCTTATGACATGTTCTTATCTGCCTGACAAATACGAGTCTGTAGACTCCTAACTCGATACACTTTAAAAGTTAAATAAAATAATATTTAAAAAAAGATTAAAAATGAAAGTATATAAGTTAATTTTTAAATAACATATATATATAAGTTAAACCAAAATAATTTAAAAAAAAAATGATGTAATAAAAAAATTAATACGTAAAAAATTATATACGTTAAATCTGAATAATACATATTTAAGTTAAACCAAAAATTAAAAAAAAAATTAAATTAAAAATAACGCAATAAATATTATTGGTTTAAAATACCTAAAATAAATGTAAGATACTTAAAAAAATTGTATAATAAATAAAAATTATATAATAAAAAATATGTACATAAAAATTATTGATTTGTATATAAACTTAAAAAAATATTGATAAGTGAATGAAATACATTAAAAATTATATAATAAAAAATTTAATGTATTAAATGAGAGGCCACAGGTTTATATGATTTTGGACGGCTGAAAAGTTACTCCGGGCTAGTGCACCATTACATTGATTTCTGTTGTACCAAGTGGCGACGAGTTGCCTGCCTATTAGCATTGCGTTGGTAGTTTACACAGCAGACAGTTCTTCACAACGTGTGTGATGAGTGGAGTAATGAATAACTGACGGGCATGAATTTCACATATGGTGAAATGATGTGTAATGCATCAAATGCGCGTCGTCGATAAGCAGAAACGTTTTTAGCTCGACATTTACCAGTTGCACGTGCATTCACTTCAGTTCATCGGCGTTTGGACAAAGACCTGCCACAACTAGTTGAAGATGTACCACTGAATCTACGAGACATGTGGTACATGTACGATGGTGCACCAGCACAATTTATTCGACAGTAGTCTAAGGCAGTACATGGATGCGCGGTACTTAGCGCGTTGGATTGGGCGAGGTGAGCCAGTGGGTTGACCCTTCCAGATTACCGAATCTAAACCCAGTCGACTTCTACTTGTAAAGTCACTTGATGGCACAAGTGTATACAACTGACGTGGACAATGTGGAGGATCTCTGGCAAAGTATTCAAGATGCATGTCGTACTGTTCAGGATAATCCCAGAATGATACAGCGTGTGAGCCAGTCACATATGATCATCGCATTCGTTCACGTACGCAGATGGGTGGCTCACACATCGAACATATGCTGCAACCATGGAAACTCGCCGCATTCAAAATAATTCGCTGATACTAGGAACCAGCGTTAGTGTTTTTTTGGACTTCCTTACACTACCACCATTTACTACGGAGTGAATAGTAGGATTTGGGGAAGTTGTGGACAAGGGCGTGAGGCGGAGGAGCCGAGGAGCCGCCATGTTGTTACGTCACCGACCACCATCTTGGCTGTTATTGACCTTTTATTCCTGACACATGGCCTTTGACTCATTACCTTGACCTTGACCTAGAGGACCTTTGATCCCAAAAACCCTAAAAAAAAAAAAAAAAAAAAAAAAAAAGGCCTAAAACTCCCCAAAAATCCTCAAAAAATTCCGAAAAAATTTGTTTATAAAATCTATTTACAAAATATTTAAAATTATTATAAGGATACTCAGAATGCGCAAACATTTTCCTACGGTTGTCGTGTTCTTCGACGCGACGTACTCACTTCGACTATTCAAACGAATGGCGGCGTAACACAATGCCACTACCTTTCAGCGGCTTCCCGAGCTCCTCTTATATATCACTTATCATTGCCGCCAATAGAGTACGTGCTGCCCCACTCGGCTGAGCAACTAATTACGTCGTTGTCCTACCCTGCTCTAAACATTCCCAATATAAGAGGTTCTTCAGGCGAGTCATTTTCAGTTGGACAATTTTAATGTCCAGCAGTGAACCTAATGTCAGGCAGCCACCTTAAGCCGACACGTCCACTGAGCTTTGCACTTTGTTTCTGGCTGCAGTAATATGAACAATTTATAATCTAGGACAGTTGCGACGGAGTGTTCTCGTCGCATTTATGGTTTTCCTTCTGCCTCCAATACTCCATATTTCCCATATTTGTAATGTGTTTCTGACGTTCACGGCATATGACTGGGCATACGACAAGCAGAATTATGCCTTGCTCCTCTACTATTGTATGAGGATTCACGACAAGATGTTGTTTCGCCTGGATGTGCTTCTACCTACCAAACGTAACCGCTGCGATGGTTGATGCCTGACAAATCATAGGAGTTTTGTCCTGTACACTACGAAATGTCCCTGTTAATTTAAATATCATTGGTTGTTACTCACCTTATACTTGTAACTGTTTGTGATTTCCTATTTAAATCAGGATGTGATGTGATAGAACTTTCGAGGCTGCCTGGCCGGCGGCTCTTGGCTAGGCGCTGGGAGTATGGCAAATACAGGTACGCAAGGTGTCTTGGATGAGTCGGAGGGGGAGGCCCAATAGACCCACTCCCCTCACCAGAGTGATGAACAAGCATCACTCTGGTTATGCCAGCATCAAATAATTAAAATCAAAAAGATGTCCCTCCCCTACTTCTTGTAGTATTTCTCTACCCCATAATAAAGAGCATGGTACCTACCTATCTATCTCCTGTAGCCTTTTCTATTAATGCGTGTAACATTTTTGAATTCTTCCCTGGCGAAAGGGTCTTTACGGTGCCTATGTCGATTTTTTCCCTTTCTCTTCTTAGTTATAGGTTAACTATAGGTACACTCAGTGAGGTTGTCATGGCCCCAATTGTGGCCATGGAATCCCAATCCCTTGTCGCCGCTAAGCAAGTCTCCTTGCATGATATCCTTCCCTTGTAGGAGTATGGGGCCTAGCCCTAGACGCACTTAGCTCCTGTCCGTACCTCGGACTCACACTTTTAAGTGTGTTGGCCTCCAAAAAATTAATAATTTTATATTTGTACCAAGCATTGTTTACCTTGTACGCTTTATAGGGGATGACATTTTTCTCGAATAAAAATTTTTTACTCTCTAATTTTTTAATAGTAGTAGGGAAATTATGAGTTGCGGACGAGGACATCGTGGCTCGGAGCTCGGAGCCGAACCATCTCCATGTTGTAACGTTGCAGTCCGCCATCTTTTTCCCTATTTCCCCTCAAAATTTCCCTTTTTTACTCAAAATCGACTAAATTTCCCTAAAAAAATTCTCTTTTTCACAGAGCAGGAGAGGCGGATCTGTGACCCTGGGTCAGACAGGTGAGATGGATAAGCCACCAAGGTGACCTTGGGTCAGGGCAAGCGGACCGGTCAAGGACTTTGAACTTTGACCTCAAAAATCCAAAAAATCCAAAAAAATCACCAAAAAATATTATTAAAAAATTTACAAAAGATTACCTAAAAATGTATTTTAAAAAATTAGGTTCCCCCTCTCCGCCTCACGTAACTAATTAGTCAGCAGGCATCCACCCTCCTCATCCATACCCAGTCAGCCATCTTGGTGCTGTCAGCCATCGTAGCAACAATATTGGATGTAGGTGTACTTGATCTTGACCACATGACCTTGAATGACAATGGAAACCAAAACTCTAAAAAAAAAAAACATAAAAGTCAGCACGCATATTACATTACAAACGACTGCCACCTTATTAAATGCAGATGACCTTTACCATGACCCCATTATATTGAATGACCTAGAAAAAACTCGAGAAAAAATAAATAAAAGTCAACAAGCATATTATGTTACATACAACTATCACTATATTGGGTGTAAATGACCGTGACCTTGTCCCCATGACCTTGAATGACCTCGAAAACAAAAATTCGAGAAAGCATTTTTAAAAATCGGCAAGCATATTACATTACTGACCACGATCACCATATTGGGTGCAGGTAACTTTGTCCTTTACCCCGTGATCTTGAATGACCTTAAAACAAAAACTCTAAAATAAATACATATTTTTTTTTTTTTTAGAATTAAACATAGAACAATTTTTTTAATATGTTTGAAAAAGTCATAAAAATTATTATATAAATTTTACTTTAAAAATTTACATTTCCAAAGGTCCCCCCAGCACCACGCCCAGCATACGACTGAAGCCCTCACCCCCACTCCTCTCACCCATGCTCATTCTATTGTATGTCATCATCTTGGTTTTTTTTCGTTTGTCATTTGCTTATACATTACTGGAGGTTGTCTCTCACCTTCATTCGACTATCATATTGGATTTCATACGTTTTAAACACCCAGATGGCACTAGTGTATTAATTCACCCACCAGGCGAAAGTCATATTTCTTTGTTTTATTTAGAGTATATATTGCGCTGTCGACACCCTTCATGTTCGATTCTATTTTCAACAAATAGGTTACGTTAATTTCTTAATTCAACCATCAGGTGAGCTGTCGAAACTAATATTTATAAATATAGGAAAAATATATTATTTCCATACTATATTAAAGAAATATTTTTCCAATCAACAGTATAACTATATGCTTAATTTACTAATTATATATTATTAAAAACTTTGAGGCCGATGGAAGGATACGACACAAAAATACAGAATTTTTTTTTAATAATAATGTATTATTACTTTGTAATTACAATTTCAGAACAAAGCACTTCATCACATCATCTGACATAACCCCGAGCCTTGAGTTCACTAATGATTGAAACCACATCTTCCATTTTCGAGTAATCCCCACGTTTTTGAAACCCAAACAAATATCTGTCTTTGTCTACAAATTCATTCGGGTCTTCGGTAAACATATAGTCAGTATTCTCTATAGTCTTCTGCCTTCTTCTCGTCGCTTGTCGAAGGAAACTCATTGGTGGAATGTGTGGGAACATCAAGGGAATCATCATCTTCATTGCTAACACCGTCGTCACAGTCATCATCTATGCTGTCTTCATGATTGTCTTCACTTCCTGTTTCATCAACAATATCAAGTTTACTTTTCTTTGTAGCAGGAGTTGTATGTTTATCAGCAGTTATAACCTATGGTCGTTCATTTTTAAGTTCTTCGACGTCACGCATTAGCCTTGCAAGTGTGCATTCCGCGCAGATTGCTGATTTTTATGTATTTTTCTCGAATTTTTGTTTTCAAGGTCATTCAAAGTTATTGGAATTTTTTGGGAATTTGTTTGTATTTTTTAGGTCAATGGTCAAAGGTCAAGTTCAAAGGTCCTGACCAGTCAGCTAACCATGAGCCAAGGTCACCTGGGTTGCTAATCCGTCTCACCTGTCTGACCCAAGATCACAGATCCGCCGCTCCTGCTCTGGGAAAAAAGGTATTTTTAAGGGAAATTTTGAGGGAAAAAAGGGAAAAGGATGGCGGACGATAACGTCACAATATGGCGGCCGGCCCGGCTCCGAGCTCCGTGCCATGCTTCCCTTGTCCCAAACTCATAATCTCCCTACTACTTTGAGCAATTAGATGCCAAATACAAAACTCATCTGTTTCGTTGTAACCATAATAACAAATACAAAGCTGTATACAGGAAAAAAATTATAAAGTAAACGAATCATATGGCTACCATGCGATACATATGTAAATAATTAATTAAAAAACCGTCTATACGAAAAAAAAATGAATATGGCATGTTTACATTTCTAACGTTTTTTAAATGTATTAACTGTTATTTGGTGACTACATATATGCCAAGCGGTAGCTCACGGCATTAATTTATATTGTAAATTTCTTCATCTCCACAACTTAGTATTTTTTATTACAGCTTCAACAAAACAGAATAATTTTGTATTTGACTTCAAATTTTTTTAAAAATACAAAGTGTAAAGATTTTTCATTTGTGGGAAAGGTATTCACAAGCAAATCGCACGAGTTGAACAATGTTTGATAAAATTATAAAATAATTAATATTTTGGGGTCCATCACTGTTAACACTTACAATTAGGGTAGGTTAGAAAAAAATGTTGTTGGGGAGCGATCTCCCGGAGAGATCGCCACGTGAGACGTCGTCCAGCACCGAGGAGAGAGAGAGAGACGACCGCATGTGGGTGATGAGCTGACTATGCTTTCAGGGCGATAATTCTGGGGAGAGCTGCCTTTAGAAAAACAGGGATAACGAGCTGTTGTGGGACATATACACATATGTAAAGTGAGTGAACGAAGGGATTTGGGTGACTCTTAACATCGAGATCTTGAGAGCCGATGAGGGTGAAGCGAAGTGAGTATGGAGCAGCTCCGGAATGAAATGGCGAGGAAAACTGGAGCAAATGGCGAGGAAAACTGGAGCGGCATCGTCCGGCACGATTCCCCTCACGCAAAAATTCCGGAGCGACCCCGCCGGGAATCGAACCCGGTTCGCCTAGGCGGGAGGCGCGTAGTCTAACCACTACACCACCGCGGCCCCGATACACTCTTGTAAAGGAAGGGAATTCTGGGCACGAGCTGAGATGAGATTGTACAGGAGAATAGAAGTGTCGAAGCGGTCGAGGAAGTTACAAAACTTAGTCTGATTTTGAGTGGTGTTGTGGACTAAGCGACAGAGAGCACTACCAGCATCTCAGGGTGTCTTGGTTGAGATAATGTCCCAGCTCTGCACTGATTTGTTTAAGAGTGGCACAGATAAGGGGAGTATCCTCGGTTTCATTAGTGAATGGGCGAAAGTTACTTAAATGAGTAACAAAACCCATGGGTGTTGTTAGTGTGAGGCGAATACCCTTGGCTCTAGGACTGATGATAGAATTTGAGTCGGACACAGGAGAAAGATGAAGTACCATCATTTCAGTCGTCCTCCATGGAGCCTCTCGTCTAAGTTAGTTGAACATTTTATGGCAAGTATTTTGTATTGTCTTATATTGTTATTCAGCATGTTTAATTTTATAATCGTTATTAAATGTTTTAGATTTTGTAAATAAATTTTGTTGGCATTTGTGAAAAGAAAATACGTTTTATAGCTACAATTATACTGGAAATCATAAATGGGCTCTTTTAATTTACAGTTACACTATTTAAATCTGGGAAAGCATAATTATCACCAAATTTCGTCTTCCTGTTTAAGTTCGAAAAGTTTTGGAATCAACGCTTCTCATTCCATGACAAGTGACTGTAATCGGGGCACAGACAGCTCGCCTATTCATTGGTTGACAACTAACTCATAATGGCACTTTTAAGTATGGTACGCATTCTGGGTGTAATAGGGACCAATATGATAATGACAAGTGGAACTGGCTCGTATGGTGGCGTAGATATATCATTCACGTCTAGTTTGTAGCTGCCAGTTAATACGTTCAGGCCTCAAAGTGTTAATTACTCTATGGTAATAGCGACACGTGCACGCCTGTGCTGTTTTCCTGTGGTTATGATCCACTTGTCTTTGTGAGAAGACAAGTGCAGTCACTTGACTGCACGCCAATCATATTTAGGTTACCTGATACTGAAAACCCGTCACCCGCAGCAGACACCTAACTTCCGGTCACGAAAATCATGTGTCTGATCTACAGAACACTTTCAGTGTCCTTTTCCATTCTCGAGGATACGCCACACGTGAAGTTTATTTTTCATCGGCACTAAACACAACGAGGGATTTGTGGCCTGTGTTATAAGCTTCTCACTTCTATGAAATTTGATTTGTTGAAATTTATGCTCCTCTCATTTGTTAATGGTAAATTTTGACATAAACGAACATGCAGTACGTAGCTCACTGGTTACGAGACGAACGCTCGACACAAGTACAACTACGTCAAAATATGACACGATTTCAGCACTTGAGCTCGTAAATTAATTCAGAAATGAACGGGTTAGGCCATCATGACGTGCGAGTAGTATGATTATGGCGAGTCTCGTTCAATGTATTTTTAATGGGATCTGTGTGGCTGTGGCTTTGCCTGGCTGTCTTCGGTTCGTCTCGGACAAGCTCGACAATCTTTGACTCGACTGAGGGGGTGCTCGGAAGCTGTCAACTCGGGTTTGTTGAATGTACCCTGAGGTACATGCTTGCGGAATACACAGACATGATCCTCGTGTATGGCGCAGCTGAAGGTAATGAAAGAGCAGCTCGTCGGCTGTATCAAGAGCGTTATACCACAAGGTGCGACACCATCGCATACCCTTTTCGCCACAGTTAAGCAACGGTTTCGAGAACAAGGTACTTTCACCGCCGACAAGAACGGCTGTGGTGCTCCAAAGAGACGCCGCACTCCCGAATTGGAAGAGGATATAGTGCATCACGTTGAACAGAGCCCGTCAGCGAGTACGCGAACAATTGTGAGTGTAATGGGTGTTGCTCCCAGCATAGTCTGGGAGGTTTTGCATGAGCAACAACTACAACTTTTTGACCTCTAAAGGGTACAGTCTTTGGATCCAGCCGATCTTGCAGCACGTGTTGACTTCTGCGCGTGGTTCCCGAAACACTGCACCGACGAGCCTCTTTGATCTGAAATTGTTGTAGCACAGAAACGGTACGTTTCCGGACATGGGTTCCTATTCAGAAGATCGTCTACTCAGTACCCTTTACAAGTCCTAGACGTTTGTAAGGGGAATTTCCGAGCATTCTGTATACTTGTGTGTAACCCAGCATGTTACCTTATTATAACGCAAAATAAAACGGCCTCTAAAGAGAATAACGCGAATTTCGTGTGCCTGTGCCTGCAACAGCTGTAGGCAGATGCGCGAGCCACGGAGCAGCATTTGTGGCACAGAGCAGTTTGCAATACAGATGTGAAATGGAGGCTTATCTTACGAACTGCAGCTACACACGCCAGCAATATAGCGGTGCGCCGTCCACCAATCAACTTCTCGAGACTAACTTGCCAGACGGCAGCCCGAACAATAGGGAATAAGTATTCCATAACGTGCAACAGCCAAACAGACCAAAATCTTGTTTCCACCAGTTTGGCTCTGCCAGTGAAGGACCGCGTTGGAATAGTTGGAAGGAAACGCCACGTTACTTGGCCTCTGTATACGTAGCTCATGTGGTTGTGACGTCCCCCAGACGCGGGCCCTGCTGCAGGAATGCGCACTCATCTCGCGCATAACGAGCACAGCGCTGCCGACAGACGTCAAGAAAGTCGTAAAAGCGCAGAACGGCCGGCCCCGACAGGTCGTTAGCAGCGCGCGACAAGCGCCAGCGAGATGACCAGCCGCTCCCACATCAACGAGAGTTCATCTCGCTCCGGTCTCGACTTCACAAGACCTCTGACGCGCGGTGCTGACTGGCGATCGGCATTCACGTGATCAGTGCCTGGTGACCTACATGCCACTCGACGGCCCAACCAGTTCACTATTAAAAAGTCCCTGCATCTACGGAAGTTGTTACGGAAATGTACAATTTATACGGAAACACGCTCCGCAATGACTAAAAAAGGGAACGAGTTTCGTACATACAAAATACGGAACCTCCGTGTATTCCCACAGCTCCCGGTTTCAACGATGAGCAATTCCGATGGTACATACATAAAGCGTCCTTCGCTACTAGAGTCATACAATTATCGTTGCTGCAGCAGTATCGAGTGATCGTGTTAAAAAAAATGCAAAAATCCAACACATTTCTCTAGCTCAAACTTATCGAAAGTTGTTCGATTTGTTGTGATACACAAGAGAGTAGTAGGGGCGTGAAGGTTTAACTTCACTTTTGATTAACCAGATTATCAATTTGATATCAAAGGGTTAAATAAAAAAGGGCTAATCCTTAATCCGACCAAAAATTCTTAATCTGAACTTAATCAGATTAAAAATGGAAGGGGTTAAATTCATTGAAAGGGTTAATTTTTATTGTTGTTTTACTTCTATCTTTCTTTCTTTTTGGGCATGTGGAGGAGGTAACATTGCAACCCACCAGAGTGGTGGGTTGCAATGTTTTATATAGGTGTAGAGTTTATTGCAAGAGTGGGCTAAGGCTAATTTTTTTCTAATTTTTCTAATTTTGAGGTGTTTGGAGGGATGGTGGTGGTAGATAGGCGATTTTTACGAATATATTTAACACACAAGAGAAATTCAGTGTTCTACATTTGTATATATTTCACACATAGAATCGCAAATTTCAAACGACTAAATGAATAATAAGTGTTATTGCATGAGTATTAAACGTAATGTGAGTCTCGAGCTTAGAAACATAATTTATGAGAGAATTTTAACTATGTGAATAACATCTGGTGTCGACAAGTGCTAAACGATTACAATTACATGAGTGTGGAATTAACGATCTACAAGAAAGTAATTAACAATAGAAAAAACTTACCCCAAATTATATTGAAATAATTCCATTCTATGTATGTAGCACTTATTCGAGCTGTGAGTTGATATGTCTAGCATGGCGGATAGACAAACGTGTATAAACTATGGCAAAAACTCATAAATAAAGGAAATTTTTGTTTTAATGTTTATGAAATTCACTGCTCTTTTTAACACAAACTGTATTTTTAAACTGCTAGGAATTTTTGTAGACCGAGCTCGAAAAAACCATAATGAAATGGCTCCCCGAAATCATACCTCCATCCACCTCGGAGGTCAATTGAAGAATGAGTGGATGTTATGACATATGCCTGCTTATATATATGTGGAGCTTGAGGGTGAGTAGAAATTTACAACTAACAGAAAATTTACAAAGCTACTATTAATGAGTTATTATCCATGAACAATTTAATAATGTCTCCCTGAACGCTAACCATTTCACATTAAACTTAAACAAAAGAAATATCTGCTGCCATGTTTGAAATTCATAATTTCACTTCCCTAGGAAAATAAATAAATAATTCACTCGCATTGTTTAACAATGTATCCAGAGTACTGGTTTACCACTACGAATAAATGTTCAAAGCTTAAGAAGCCATACTTTAAAATAATTAAGTTTTAACAAGCAATAAACCTTTCTGTTGAAGATTAGCATGATGTTCATGTCGAACCCGATGATATCTTGGTTTAATTATAACGAATATTAATTTAAAAATGGAAATCGCACATACTTAATGAGGAAATATAATCATGATGTAACCAAACTATTTGAGTATACAATCTTCCTCGAAGAAAAACAATGAAAACAATTACTTATCACAAGTGCAGTATATCGATCCGAAAAAAAGTTAACACAATAATTTATATTTTCCCGATAAAACAATTTTATATTAAAATATGTACATTATAAAACATTAATCGCAGATAGCACTATAGAGATGAAGGTAAGTCCATAGTTGTCGTAACCCCCGACGGTGGTCTCGTCGGCCGCCAAGTGTCTATAGCTGCGGTGTTTATGAAGGAGCTGACGACAAGCATGTCTGTGTCCCACAAACATTAAAGTATGACTGAAGAGGGTGGAGAGTAGGATAACTGAGGTCAAGAAACCTCCCTGCACCCCATTTCGCCTCCCAACCCCTCGTCAGTGCACGCTGCCCCGAGCTGCCCACAATCGTCAAATGTTTTTGGTAAAATCTCAAGACGGTGTCATCTGATTAGTTGCGTGCACATCGTAGGAAGCCTGCCTGCCACCTCCTCCCATCCCCACCCTGCAGTACCTGTTTCAAGACAAATTGCCCTACCGCTCTAGAGTATTCAGAAGATTTTTTTTTAGTGTTGGCTCCCCTGCTTCACGTCGCCGGCCCTTTGTCTCCAGAGAGCTGCCTCGGCTATGCATGAAGCTTGCTTCAAGGCCAAAGTTATGGTTTCCCTAGGGAGGCAGCAGTGGATTTTAAACTAACCTGGACTATTTCCCCTCTACTCTATGAACTGTTATTTTCGCTCGGACACTGAAGGTTCCTCCTATATTTCGGAAGGCAAGAGCCTAGCACATTCTTAGAGAATGTAAAAAAATTTCCATATCTCTCGCAGATAAAATTTCATTTTTCCTTATCACTAAGAAATACATTCCGAATGTTTTTAACACACAATAAATTTAATTAAAAATATAAACCATTTTCCTCCAAACTTTTTTTTCTGTCTTCCAGCAATCTTTATTCCTGTTTCCAACAATCTTATTTAAGTTTAAACTTATTACTGTTTAATTTTAATAACAACAATGCTATAAGATAAAATTTTAACTTGCTAAGAATTTAAACATTGAAAGAACACCATTTTTCAAACACATATTTTAATTCAAGTTTTAACTATTACTTTGTAAGCAAATACTGTAATTTATTTTTTATTTTAAACCATTGGAAACACGTTAAACAAACATCTTGGAAAGGTTGTTTTAATTTCAATCTAACGTATATTTGTTCGTCTAGCAAACAAAAATACATATTTCGCATATAGTTTTTCCTAGCCCAAAATTTTTAGAGAGTCTATAATATAGGAACATATAATTTCACTAAAGTTGGGTAAAAATCACTTCCAAAATTTATTTGGGAAAGGAAGTCGACTACAGCGAAGTATATTTACAATAGATACGGGGACAAGTTATTTTAAAACCTTGTGTACAATACCAGGTAGCGGATAGACGAGAATTGAGTGTGTGCAGAAGCAAGCGAAACTTAGGTCTTGAGAGCTGAAGATGGTTAATTGCACGTGGGAGTTGGAACAGCAAACGAACTTTATGCTGCCAGGCCAGACCGGGTCGCACACAGGAGATATAAACACAGCCCATCGAGCGAAGGAATGCTTCAGAATAATGCTGCAGCCCATGCCGTGTACCACCATATGCTCACTCTACCCCTCCCGTGCCCAACCGACAAATCCCACCCGCTTCCATCCACCCGACAACCTTCCCTTCATGCAGAATCTAATGTGTGTCACTGCTGCCTATACAACATGACTATGAAGGAGAACTTCCCCCGCCCCTCAGACCCCGCAGCACAACAAACTTCACTCCATGATGTGCATTGCCCTGGCTGCAGCTCACAGCCACTAAACATCATGCTTTGAGACCTGTCTTGCATGTCTATTTTTGCCAATGCAAAGCTTTTGCATTTGGTAAAAAGTGAGCAGACTGTGACTATTAAAAATGATTTCTTTTGCATAGACGATATTGCATTTCAGTTTAAGCCTACATTAAATGTTACTTTTGTGAGAGAAAAACTTTAAATTTTAAATTAATGTGAATTACTTGACACTGTAAAAAATTTATTAATTTTTACATCAAATTTCTACGCCATCAAAAATTACGTCCTAGGACACACTGTCAATAATTTTTTTGGTGTGGGGAATAGTATTTTACTCTCTTAAAACTTACCAAATTCAAAGAACTACATCGATACAAGCAAAGAAATATAACCTACGAAAAACAATTATAAAACCCAGAAATATAATCTAAGAAACGACTTCCAGGTAACATTATCCACATTCCAAGTAATATATCATGTTACAAATGCATTCTAAATAACATTAAAATGGAATTGCATCCCAAATGCCTAGAAGTTGAAAAAATTCTGGGAAGAATATTTCAATTACAGGAAATTACAATGAATTAAACTAATTACATCTTATATGTCTTTAAGCGGTAAAATTCCATAACATTTTATCCCGATTCCAAGAAATGTAACTTCAAAAATAATATAATACATCACATTTAAAAGGAATCTAATGCAACGAATTACCACCCAAACACAATGAATTACAATACGTACCAAATACACCTAGTTATCACCTAAATGCGAATTTCCAATCTATGACAGTTACCAATTTAAATACATATTAAATGCAATGGATTATCGCCTAAATGTGATGACATCACAATTAAAAGGATTTAATCACATTGGATTATCGCTCCAATGTTAATCCAATGAAACAACAATCCAAACAAAAGGGGATTGATTACACAATAAATTGTACAAATCCCCATCCAAAGGTTTATTAAATCAAATAACACCACAAATATAATTAGAAATCTTATATTTAGTAACAAATTTCTACAAACAATGTATTAGAATCCTTTAATATCATGATTTCTAACCCAGGAGTTCTGTGCTTTTGAGCATCCTCTCCATCGAACCAAGGACATATCTTTCTTCCTTTTAATTATTTTTTCAACCAAATATTTATTTGGAGAACTGACTTTTTGCAATTCATGTTCGTAAAATCCACATTTTTTTTTGGTTCTCCATCATTTGTTTGAATGTACTACATTCTGGAATGTGTTTGCCTAATTGAATTTTTTTTTTTTATAATTCAAAACACCAATTTGCCATAAATTTATTCTCAATGATCCCTTTCTGCTTCAAGATACGTATAAATTCCCCAACTTTGAACTTTGGTTTTCTTTTGTCAGTGGCTTTAACATTATTATAAATAGTTTTCATTAAACTACTATCAGTAATTTCTTTGGGAGCCATTTTGATAGTTCTACGATATCTAGAATTATAACATTTAACTATTTCAGGCAAAACGTCAACCCATTTGTAAGTCCCCCTTGATCTAAAATGTTTATATATTAATTGCTTAATCGATATATTATGTTCCACAGCACTCACTTTAAGCTCCGAATACATTGTGTAGTAATTAATGCTATATTCGGTCATTAGTTTCCGGAATTATGCAGAAAAAATTCAGATCCTCTGTCGGTTTGGAGCTAATTTGGCTTTCTCTCTTTCAAAACGATCTTCATTCCATCGCTAACCTGTTTCCCAGATTTGTTTTTCAAAGGTATACCACAACCATATTTCGCATAAACGTCTATTACAGTTACTTGAACCCCTTATTGTATTTTGAAAGCAATGTCATATCACACAAATCGGCTTGAAAAAGATTTTTTAAACCATTAGTTATGACTCTTATTCTGGTTCATCTTATCCTTGCAGGAGCATGAAACTCTTGAGCAATCTTACTAAACTTCACTGGCAATATAACCACCTTCTGTTAACTCTTCAATAATAGATACCATTTCGTTTGTATGTGAATTATTCCCAGTCTCTCTCAAAGCAATGAGAAGTTTTAATCTATCTACCAATTCATTAGGATTCTTCCAATATACAGGTGAAAATTGGTTGTCAATTTCATCTTTATATATTCTACTTCCAGCTATATCTCCTAATAAATGTATTTTCGGGTGATTTTCATCTCCTGAACAAATATTAGCATTCGTTCGATGAATACGTTCTTAATATTTCTGCAAATTGGTCTCAGAATAACCATTTGGAAAGTTTTTAAACAATAATTTAAATAATCATTCACTGAAATCAGTTATGCAATCACCTATTTTAATTTTATTGTCAGGCAAAACTTTAATTACCGAATCTCCCAGGAACCAGACATTTTCATGTCGATAAACACCAAATGTCGTATCATACAGAGGTGAAGAATGCTGTAAAGATAAATAACATCATTGTTAAAGGTTTATTTTCCCATTTAATTTCCAAGTTTCTTTAGGTTTGTTCAACACAGAATGAATCCATTCTACTCATAACAGGTTAAAAAATGTCTTTGTTTAAAACATCCCGTTCCATATGGGCTCGTTTGATTTCTAAATATTTCTCTTTCGTAGTAGATATAATGCTGTGTAATTCCGAAGCAGAGGCAGATATGTTTTGATTATATTGCATTAAATTCAATCTAACTGATGTAGTAGATCGATTAGTTTGCGCTTTTACAATCTTATCCACTTTACTTAAAACTGTGTCAAATTTTCTTACAGTTTTACCTTTCAAATCATAGATAATATAATTAATTCATGTTTCCAAATCATTATTTGATTTTGTCACATCTGTTTTCATAACAAAACCCAATGTTTTATCTATCAATTCTTCTCTTTTACATTGCATTATTTGTTCCATTGATGTTTCAAGTTGTTTTGTAATAGTAGCATTTTCCACTTCATTAATCACAACTCTTAAATTTTCTTGCATTTCTGTAAGTTGTGTTTTAAAATCTATGATTGCCATATCATTAAAATCCTTACAAAATCCATTTAAACATTCTTATATTCTTAATTCATTACTCTGCAAATCAGTCTTTTTATAAACATTATCATTCAAATCAACAAACTTGATTAATTTCTCTTGAATATCATTCTATTGTGATTTAAATATGTTTAGCATAATAACGTTTCTTCCACAAATCTTCCATTAACCACATCGTTATCTTTCACAGCAATACCCATATTATGTAATATATGTCCATTCAAATCACTATTCCCAATAGCGATTTTTTATTAAACAGCTATTGTAATGATTGTGTTTTATACTGCTATGTCCAAACTTTGAGATAGTCTTGTTCTTCGCCTGGAAATAAAACAAACTGTCAAAACCAAGCCTATGTCTGCCTTTATATAGGGGTAGTGTTGGTATGATCACCAAAAAAACATGTTTTGCTTTCCAACAGTAAAAACACATATCTTTAAACTTAGTAAATGTCATATCGCCTAAAACATGATCGTTGTTAATATGTCTCAGATTCATATTATCCATTTTAAACACAATTAACATATTTGTATTAAGGCACAAATTGTGTTTCAGTATATCTGCGTAACTCTGCGATAGATAAAAACAATCAACATTTGAATGTCGACCAAAACTGAAATATTGCTGTATTTCACCCTGTGGTTCACTACAAACATCGTCAAAAATAAATACGGAATTCGGTAATGCTTCATTTGGAGGCCATATATCTTCTTTATTTTTAAAAGGAAAATATGGCATTCTTTCAATTAACGACAAAATGGTCGTTAATCGTTGATATTTTTCTTGTATTGTTTTAGAAAACACATATACGTTCTCAAATTTAAGTCCATTTGGATGCTCCAACAGCGACATAATAACAAGTTCTTTCACATGAAGAAGGATCTCTTATTATAAAATGTATGTTTGATGTTAAAATAATACCGTGTTTTTGTTCAATAATGTTTTCTTTTGTATTTACAATTATGGGCAGATGTACATTTTGTATTATAACCTTCAGTTCTATACAAATAGAAGGTATAACGTATTGTAACATACTATCATACTAATGTAACATATTGTAATGCACTAACATAACATATTGTAATGTATTAATGTTCTAATGTATTGTAATGTACTAATAAAATGTATTGTAACATAATATAACATACCAATGTAACATTAGTAACATAACAAGGTAACATCAGTAACATATCAATGTAATGTTAGTAATGTATCACAACATACCAAGGCAATGTATCATTGTGTACCAATGTTACATTAGTAACATTAGTAATTTATTGTAACATATAATGTAGTAACATAATGTCAGTAATGTATCAGTGTAACATATCATAACATATTGCAATGCAGTAATGTAGCATATTGTAATATAAAATTAACGTAACATAATTACGTTAAAACTATGAATATAGGTCTATATATAGGTTCGCATTCAGTTGAAAACAATGGCTCATACTAAATGTTCCAAAAAAGGATATAGAGTATCGAATACATTGATTAACACATTACCATTTGAATTGCACTTACCGAAATACAATTATTGCGGACCCAGAACTAAATTTGCAAAATGTTTGGCATGGAACGATCAAGGAATAAACTCTTTGGAAAATGCATGTAAAGAACACAATATAGTTTACAATCGAACATACAATTTGGAAAAAAAGACATACAGGAGATAGGAATCTAGCCAATAAAGCAGCAAATATGAAGAATAATCCATATACATATACAGGTGAAAAGCTAGGTGCTTGGGTTATTGATAATGTTATGCATGCGAAGGTGAAGAGAGGCCTGGGCTTAAAATGTAAAACTATAAGAAAAACAAAGAAATGAGAAATCATTTCATTTCTATTTCCATCATTAAAAACTCTTGGATCAATCCTCGGAGGGGTTTTGACAATAAGTAGAGCAGTTAAATGAAAAGGTAAAGGAATGTATTTGAAACTCTATTAAGTTGGACAAGGATGAAAAAAATTCCAAACGTGGAAAAAAGTGCAGGAAATCTTAAACAGTTTTCCTAAATCTGCTTTAAAACAAATATATTAATGTATTTGTAAAGAAATGGTATATTCCCTATTTCCGAGGTGTGTATATGAGAGACGATTTTCCAAGGAAAACAAATCTTCGTGAATGTATGATTGTTAGTTTGGATTCGAAACAAAATGAAGGCACACATTGGGCTGCGTTAATTAAAAACAAAAAAAATCATTGTATTACGATAGTTTTGGTTTTTTATGTCCTCCAATTGAAACACATTATTATTTAAAAAACACGCAATCAAGATATAATTACAAAACGGATCTATTACCAAATACAATCAATTGCAGACATTTATGTTTACTTTTTTTGCTATAAATAGGCTATATAAATAATTGTAATTGTAAAATGTATTAGTATGATGTCAATTACATTGATATTAAGTGCTAATTAATTGCAATTGTGTGCGGTATATTTCCCTCCATAGGAGTTAGATGGAGAATGGCAAATAAGTCTAATAGAATTTGTTACTTACAACAGCATACCAAACATTGATATGCATGACCAATTATTTAGGCTAATAATTGTGAAAAGACATACAAGATTATGATACGGGTAGGATCTTATGAGTTGGATGACCTTGAAATCTTCATTAAAGTGGCATTACCTGAAGATGTACATTTCCAATTATTTGGAAATCCAAATATGTTAACTACTGCAATATATAGTAACGTCGATATCGATTACTCAGAAGAAAATTCAATTGCAGATATGTTGGGTTATGAATGGAGAGTATATCCAGTTAATCAATTGCACGAATCATCAAAACAGGTTAATATATTGTTGGTAAATATATGTTGTATAAATGTTAATATTGTAGGTGGTTCAAATTTTACTGGAAAATAGACAAATACGTTACATGAATTCACATTTGCTGTAGCTCCAGGACAGAAAATAATTGAAAAACTTAATACATTGATATATCTTCCAGTAATATTGAATCATGTTGATGAATAAGTTGTTACAATTGTCGATCAAAAAAGTAAACTTAATAATTTTAGAAATGAAGAAATTATAGTGCATCTGTTGTGCATTACAATTATAATGGGTATTGTGTACAATAGTAAATTCGGATGTAAAGTAAATGGTTCTTTTAACAAGTATCTCAATAAGGAACGTATTTCGAAGAAAGTATAAAAAAACATAAAGACAAACATAAAATGCTTACTTCAAATAAGATACCTGTGAAGTTAACACAAGGCAACAAATTGTATTAAAAAGATTTAAGATATAATGTCAATATAAATGGAAGACATACTTTATGTTGAAGAACCTATCAGCTATGAAAATGCAATCACCAAAATGGAAATACATGTGTATGAACCATTCCGAGCAGGTCCATACACTTTTCCTTCAGAAATAAGGATTTCAATACAAAACATGATATTTAAACATTACCGTCGAACTCAAGTTTAAGGTTTAGAGGAACAATTAAAAATACAGCTGATGCAAGTAATCCAGCAACTACAAAAATAGTAAGAAATGGAATGCTTCATTTAATCGACAGAATTGCATATCTTCTAAATGGAGTGGAAAACGATCAAACACAAAATGTTGGATTTACTTCCACGTTAAAGAACTATCTCTCAGGAACTGTGAACCATATTTATACAGGACTTATGGCTGAGTGGTACAATGCTAGTAATTACTCCTACAAATAAACCCAGGTGGAAAATACAAAGTTGTTATACCATTAACTCTGGTTTTGGGTTTTGCTGAAGACTACAAACATGTAATAGTAAATGCTAAACAAGAATTTGTTATTCTACTTGGCAATAGGCATTTAAATGCTATATACGATACAGTTAATAACAAGGAAGGTGTACCATTCGAATTAAGCAGTGTGGAATGGTTGATGCTACATATTGAAAATAACACTCGTGAACATGTAAAATTTTTGAAAATTATCGAAAAAGGGAAGAATCTAGACATTACATTCAGATTGTGGGTTTAGAGGTTTTTCCAACACTGCCAACATCACAAAAAGTCATTTGGATTGTGAAATCAAGTTTTTCATTGGTAAATCCAAGATATGTTTTCATTTGTTTTCAAACAAATCGACAGAACCATTTAAAAGCAGATCGTTCAGTATTCGATGATTGTGATATGAAAAATATTAAACTTGATCTAAACAGTCAAGCTTACCTATATGTGGATTTTAATATGAACTTTACCAATGGGGAATTCCTTATTTAGTACGATATATACTCAAAATTTCAGGAAACATATTATAACAAAATCAGTTCACCAATCCTAGAACCTGAATCATTTAAAACCAGAGGAACTTCATTTGTGTTGGATATCAGAAAGCAATATGATAGAATTACCAATGGCATGATTGATTCAGGAATTGAAATTATTGCAAATACACCATTTCCAGCAAATACACAAGCTTATGCTCTTATAATTCACAACAGATTAGCAAGTTACGATGTAAGAGATAAGCTGGTGAAAATAATGAATTGAATCAGTAGATGACGAACCACGACTGCGACGAGATGTTTTGCAATGTGCAAGGATTTCAATCTGCAGAAAAACAGCTTATCATTAAAGAATTAGCTAACACTGATATGGAAGAACAACTGTATTCAGCTTCAAATCACCATTTGACTGGAAATATATAATTCCTAAATAAAATAAAATGAATTGATGGGTTACTAACCATCACCATGGTTTAAAATGGAAGAGTGGATATATAGAGTATGAGAACATTGAAGATATTTGCAAACATTACATAAATAATTGACAAATATATGTAGGTGGCGTTGAGAAAAAATGTGTTTATGAAAGTGTGTATAATGGGAAAGTAATAGATATTCAATAAGAATACGATTGCCCTTTGTTCAAACAATTTGTAAAACATGTGGATCTAATTCAACATTTTTCTCTGCAGAGGAAAATTCAAAATCAATGTTAACTTGGGCAATGAGGACTGTCTGGGGTGAAACAGACTCTGATGATTCTCCTCCCGAATCACCTGTGGATATTAGTTGAGTAATATGCTATTATTTAGAATGAGTGCAATTTACTATAAAAAGTATTTGCCTGTATGTAATCCACTAGTTCATGAAGACGAATCAACAAGACAACGAAATCACGTGTTATTGCATACAGAAATCAAAATGTTAAGTGAATATTAGCAAGTTATTATCACCTTGGAGTAAACCATTTAGAGTTTGTCTTGGAAAGAAATAGTTTTAGTATCTTTATGATGTTGCTACTGTAAACATGTCTTTCTTCCACCCAACCAGTATTTAAGTGTATGTCACCCCTAGAAACTCAAGTGTGAATTACTCTTGCTTGTCTAATGGAATCATACGTCATTTTGGAGAGATATGCGATGGGCTGTTTCATTTCGAAAATATTCAATGTCCTTTAGAGAGTGAAAAATGCAATATTCATATCTTGTCCAGATCTGAAAAAAATGTCCTGTGTACCATATGTGTCCTCATATAAGTCTACCAGCGAGCATCGAAGAAGTGTATTCACACTTTAATGAAACTTTTCCTCATTTACCAGAATGTATATTACATGTAACCAAATACACAAAAAATGTAGAAAAACAAAACAGTTTAAAATACTATAAATATTGCCAAGGAGAGAATGGAAAAGATATAATGTAAAAAAGGTTTTTGTAAACACAGTGATGAGAAAATGTGTTCTGTAAGCAAATGTGCAGAAATAAATGGGTTGAAACTATTTTTTTTCTGTTTTACTGACTTTACAAGTGCATGAATTGTAATAATCCCATATTCTGAAAATCAAATGATACATAACCTTTGTTTGCATGCATTTAACATTTAATTCTAAATGTGTTTGCACATAAAGGTTTGTTTGTGTGGAAAATGATTAAAACACCTTTAGCAATTTGAAAGTGATTTAATACATAAAACTATTTAAATGCACATTCTAGGATTCAAACTTCTAATGTTTAAATAAACACTAAATTAAATGATTTACACTATAAAGACAAATATTGAGTAAAAAACATTTCTAGGTGTTAAAGTATCCATGGAAACTGTGTTTGTTAAAACCTGTTAATTGCATTTTACATGTGCCTTTAAAACTAGTATACTATAAGTAAATTATTTATTTCATCTTGTTTTCTGTTAAGACACCAAATCGTTAACTCATTGGGAATCTCCATAGTCTCTACTATAGTAAATATTAACGATTTCGCCATTTTTAGGTGTTCTTCGTGGAAATTGATTTCACAGCAAGACAGTATTGTTCGCTGTTGTGGAAAGCGCTCCGACAAAGTTATTCGCCAGCTCTTGTGAACACACTCGTTTAAGCGACTGAAGGAAAATTACGTATTCAGTTCACATCCAAATATTTCTGCTCACTTAAAACATATGAATTAACCAGGTAATTTTTGTTTCGTTGAAATACCATTTTCAAGATATATATGTAGAAATAGGTCACACCCACACATAAATAAATGTTCTTCACGAAAACATTGACTCACTCATTTCTCTAAGATACATGTTTTATAAAATTCCAGATCTACAGTTTGGATATAAATAAAACACCTATTCACTTTGAAATACATTTCTATATATCTCATTTTTCCAACAAGCACAATATTTATTTACATATACAAAAATCACATTCTTCTTAAAAATATTTATTTATATACAGAAAAAACACTCAATCTTCTTTTCTGGGAATGAGGTTAGTAACATTTAGTTGATGTTGCAGGAAGACGAACTCGCTCTCAAATCTGTGTGAAGTTGTTATTCACAGCAGATTCTAGATGAGGTGTTGGTTGTTAGAATTTCAGATTTGTTATTATAATACACTATCTGTTAGTTGTTTGGCTCACTCTTGATATGGCTGACAGTTAAACTGACTCATAGATGCTACTATGTTATTTTAATACCCCATTGGCGATATTTCATACAGCAGGGCTAAATTTATTATGGTATTCGGTGTAGTGTTGAGGAAAAAATGTAGACATGAATTCTATGATATCACATGTAGATACACCAGCCAACTGAATGAAGCACTGAAATACAAGAAGTGTAAAGTTTGGGTAGGAAATTTGACATACACATCGTACTGACATGAGGCAAGTCTCACAGTTCAGAGGCTCTACACATATTCTGGGTTTTGTGGAACAGGAAAATTTACAGATTTCCAATCGTATTGAAACCTTCTAGCAAAAATATTTATCTGTACATCGGAGCAAGTGAAGAGATGTGGGCGGTTCTCGAAACCAAAGTCTTGAGAGCTGATGAGGGTGAAGCAAAACCGGATTTCAAACCTTCTCATCGCTAATAAACTTGAATTATTTACCACCAGTGGTGAATGGCTGATATTGGCTCACATGTAAATCCATTTTTGATATCAGTTTTAAAGTCCACCTGCTTCTACGAGCACTAAACTCCTCAAGTCTGGTTATTAAGTAAAGGACTATGTTATAGTCATAAAGTTCACCAACATTGGATGAGTGTAGGACAAGGAGTGCTTTGCTTTGAAAATAAAAGGTTTTGTGTAACGTCTTCTTCCACCATGATGGATTTCAAATACTTGCCCGCTACAGAAACAGATAATTTAAATGGCCAGGGTGATGCCATTAATAAGCTTAATAAAGGAATTTTGCACCTCTGAAAAAAAATGAGAAAAGTCTACATCACTATCAAACCTGTCCTTAACCATCTCCGCATCAGTTAACCTGCCGGCGAACGCGCTAGCTAGTATCTCATATCTGAGATTGGATGATGAACTTTTCACTGAAGCTGGAGACATGGAAATCAAATTACTTTTCATCCCTGAATTAACATATCGACTTTTTGGAGGTAATTCAGTAGGTGGAACTGGAAATTTTAAGTGTTTTGCAGTAGCTGGAGCTGGAAATGTTACATGTGGAGATACTGTGGTGTTGTCTTAGGATGTGGAACTGATTGTGGGGCTAACTGAGGAGCAGATTGTGGAGCAGTTTGTATAGCTAACTGAGAAGCAGATTGTGTAGCAGATTGTGGAGCAGAATTTGGATTAGATTGTGGAGCAGAATTTGGAATAGATTGTGGAGCAAATTGTGGATCTTACTGAGGAGCAGATTGTGGAGCAGAATGTGGAGGTGGAGAAGCAGTGTAGCAAGTTTTACAATGTCTATTTAAAGCACCACTCTGGGAAAAAATGTTCTGCAGAAATCACACCAAAACTGCTTTCTTGAATTTTTCATTCCACAGCTCATTCTTTCATGTCGTCGTAACTTCCGCAGAACTGTAAATTCTTTATTCCAGAAGTGACACAGCAAAGACATCATTTCTTCCAAAATATTTAAAGATTTGAATGAAACTGTAAAGCGTACTCCTTTTATAGGTAGTTATAGGCAAATCCAGGAAGCAATTTGATTACAGTATTCGATTTCGCATCTTAATGGAAAACAAGACGAATAAATAAGCTGGTTTCTTGACCTCAGAGTCCCACAGATGCAGTCTGGAGGGGAGGGGAAAGGTGGTGCAGGGAGTTTTGGAGAAAAGTGACCTCAACTATCCTACTTTCCGCCATCTTCAGTCGTTCATCGACGATTGTGGGAGACAGACATGCTAGTCATCAGCTCTTTCATAAACACTGCAGCTCTAGACACTTGGTGGCCGACGAGACTACCCTCGGGGGTTACTGCAACTAAGGACCTACCGTCATATCTATAGTGCTACAGGCGATTTACATTTTATAATGTACACATTTTAATATAAAAATATTTTATCAGGGAAAAATTAATTTTCATGTTATTTTTTCGGATCGATATACTGCATTTGCGATAAGTAATTGATTTCATCATTTTTTTCGAGGAAGATCGTTATACACAAATCACTCGATTAAATCATGATTATATTTTCTCATTAAGTATGTGCAATATCCATTTTTAAGTTCATATTCGGTATAATTAAACCGAGATACCATCGGCATCGACACGAACCTCACACTAATCTTCAATGGGATGTTCTACTATTTGTTAAAACTTTATTATTTTAAAATACTGCTTCTTATGATACAAACATTTATTCGCAGTGGTAAACCAGTTCTCTGGATACATTGTTAAATAATGAGAGTGGATTAGTTATTTATTTTTCCCAGGGAACTGAAATTGTGAATTTCAAACGTAGCAGCAGGGTAAGTTTTTTTGTTTAAATTTAATGTGGAACGTTTAACATTCACGAAAACGTGATTAAATTGTTAGTTGATGATACTCATTAATAGTAGCTTGGTAGATTTTCTGTCAGACATAAATTTATACTCGCCCTCAAGCTCCACGTGTATATAAGCAGGCATATGTCATAGCATCACTCATTCTTCAAGTGGCCTCCAAGGTGGATGGAGGTGTGATTTTCATTGGTTACCTAATCAGTTCATAATCTCAAATACTGTGTGCTATTACATTATGTTCTCTCATCATCTTTTCTTAATTATACTTACTTTTCTAGCTTAACCATGCCAAATAAGCATTGTTCAGTATTGTAATGAGAAATATTACATACATACACTCGCAATTAGGCTACCGCCCGGTGGCGAGCTCTCTCAACTCTCCTTCACCCAACCAACTCCTTTTCCACTCTCTTCCTGAATTTACCAACCCCTCTCACAGATACCAATTCCTCCCTCAACACATTACACTCCCTCACAGACCTCACAAGCATGGACTGCCTACCCCGCTCCGTTCTCCTCCACACCCTCTGAAGCTTCTCACTGTTGTTTCATCTTCCCCTAAACACCCCCTTACAAAGCTTGCAGTGTAGCCCTCCCCATCCTCCCTCTTCATTCACCACCCTGTACATTCCGACTAACCATTCAACTTTCCTCCTGTCCTTCAATGAGATCCACCCCATTTCAATCATCATCATTGATGGCCTATAGTTCCCTTCTTCCTCATCATCCTGCCCTTGCCTTCTCCACCTACCCTTCACCCATTTTGCTGCCTTTCTCTGCACCTTTTCCAGTTCTTGCACCTCCACCTCCACATACAGGTCCCATACTGCTGCAGCATATTCTAACATTGGCCGTACCATTGTGCCATACACCTTCTCCTTCACCTCAAAGCTGACTCCATTCAGCACCCTTCCCAGCACACCCAGAGCCCTTATTCCCTTTACTACCACCCTCTCTACCTGTTTTTTCCACCTGAGGTCTCCCTGCAGTACAATCCCTTGATACTTATATTCTGCTGCTTCTTCTATCTCTTGTCCCTCCAAACTGTACATGTCCCTGCTTATCATCTTATTCCTTGTGAAACTCACTACCTTAGTTTTTCTTACATTTATATTCATTTTATTTTTTCTGGTCCACAAACATATCCTATCAATGTCCGCCTAAAAATTTCTGCCCCCCTCTCCCACCACAGCATATACAACACAATCATCTGCAAATAATCTGATTTTTCCTCTAATCCCCAAACCCATGTCATTTACCATTATGGCAAATAACAAAGGACCCATCACACTTCCCTGTGGTACCCCTGACGTAACCTCCTCTTCCTCCGATATTGCCTCCCCCACTTTCACCCTCTGCCTTCGCCCCCTGAGAAAGTCCCCTGTCCATTCCACTACCCTCCTGTCTGGTATCAGCACCTCCACTTTCCTCATCAATGTTCCATGGGGCACCTTATGGAATGCCTTATCAAAATCTATGAAGCAGGAATCCACCTGCTTCCCCTCATCAACTACCTGCACCAGATCCTCTAATAACCCAGCCAGCTGAGTCTCACATGAGTAACCCCTCCTGAAAACATGCTGGGACTCCTCCAACCAATTCATATTGTTCATTACCATCACCACATACTGCACCAAAAGCCTCTCCATTACTTTTCCTGTACTTGATGTGAGACTCCCCGGTCTGTAATTGCCAGGCCTCCCCCTATCCTCTCCCTGCTTGTGTATAGGTACCACCATAGCATCCTTCCAATCTTGTGGTAACTTACCCTCTCCTAAGGGCTTTTTAAACAACACTTCTAAATATTTCGCCAACTCCTTGCCACCAAACTTTAGTGCTGTGTTTCCTATCCCATCTGGTCCCCCTGCCTCACTGCTCTCCAAACCCCTAATTACATTTTATATCTCCCAATTCCTCATCTTAAACTCACTACACACCCCCCGAACCCTGTTTGTCCCCCTATTCCAACCCTCCTTTGCCTCAAACACTGACAAGTACTGTCCTTGCAGCATCTCCGATTTTTCTTGGTCATTTGTCCCATGATTACCATCCCTTTCTGTTAGCAAAGGGATCCCTTCCTCTCCTCCCCTTAATCGTCTAACATACCTAAACAATTTTCCCCATTCCTTGCCTTTTTCTTCTTCCACCATGTTCCCCAGAAATACATTCTTTGCCTGTTTGATCTTCCTTTCAAGCTCCCTACCCATTTGTTTCATCAATTCTTTAGATCTTATCATCCCTTCATTTCTCCACATGACATGTAATTTTCTGCACTTCTTCTTCATTTTCAAAATCTCCTGTCCATAATATGGAGGATCTCCACCAGTCCGTAACCTTTTCATTGGCACAAATTTCTCCAACATAACCTCCATTAATCTTCTAAACTCCCTCCACAACTCCTCTACACCCTCCTCTATAGACCATTTTTTTAACCTGTCTCTCAGGAAGATTTCTGCCTCCTTTTTGTCTTCTCTCCCTTACTGCCACACCAACCTTTCTGCCATTTGCACTTCTCTCATCCTGCCAATCCCAATTCCCACAACCGGGATATGATGGTCGCCTATACCATCCAATACTACTGCACCAACTACAGCATTCCCAAGTCTGACCAACACCATATCCAGCACTGACCCAACACCCTCCTCATTCCATCTCGTAGGTGTTTCTACTATCTGGACTAATCCTCTGTTGACTAACTGTGCTGCTATTCTCTGCATTATGCTACCCATTCCTTCTGCATCCTCTACCCATTTCACCCCTGGCATATTCAAATCCCCTGCTACAACAACCCATGCCTGTCCTTTAGTCTATCGACCCTCTCCTTGATCATCTCAATTGCCTGCCATCCCTGTCCTGGTGGTCTATACGCTGCCAGCAAAGTAATCTTACTATTACTACTACCACTCAATTCAATTTCCATTACCTCGACATCCTCACTAACCCATTCTACCTCCCCATTTAGCCCTTTCCTTACACACACCATTATTCCTCCTCCTCTCCCAGCCCTGTCTCTTCTGAAGATGGTGAACTTATCCTGCCTACATTCAATGTCTAGCACTTCCTCAGTCAGCCAAGTCTCCACAGCTACCACTATATCTGCCCCATATCCTTCAACCTTTTCCCAGAAGCCCTCCAGCTTGTTGTACACACTCCTACAGTTCACCACCATTATCTTTATACTAGTACTCTGCTTTACCATCCTTCATTGCTTACTTCCTATCTCCACCCCTGCAGGCTCATCAATTCTGTCCTCTCCATTTCTCTCCCCTTCCGTTTCCTTGCTTCTAACTGATTGCTATTTCAACAACTGCTGCTCTGCCCTGACCCTCTCCATGCAGCCAGCTACTTCTCTACCTAGCAGGTCAACTAGAATCCTCTTTCCCTGTTCGGTCAGGTGAACCTGGTCCCTCCCTACACTTTCCCAGCCTACCCATTTCCTACTATCTATAAATGTAGCCCCCAAATCCCTACACACCCTCTCATATACCTCACTCGCAGCCACTGCCTTCCTATAGGATACTACTTTCCTAACCAGCACACCACTGACTACTGCCCTAGCTCCAGGAAACTTCTCCCGCACTTTCCTCAGCAATCCCCTAAGGTCCTGCTATACCTCCTGCCCCACCTCCCTATGAGCCAGGTCATGTCCCCCTACATGAATGAGAATGACCTTTGCCACCCTGCTACCTTTCATCCCATTAACCCTTTCCTCCAAATCCCTGGTATTTGCCCCACCAAAAGCTGCTTTATATGTCATTTCTTTCCTGATATTCCTCAGCTCCACCCCTTTATGATAGAGCTGCCTAGAAAACTACCTCTGGCTCCCTTCCTACAACCTTTTCCTGCTTTGTGGCTCTTTCAACCACCCGCCTATCCTTGTCTCCTGCCTCTTGCAGCACCCTTGTTTCCCTCCCTTTGGCCAGCCCTCCTCTTTCCCCTATGGCCCTGAACTGTCTACTTTGTCCTGCTTGCTGGTCTTTGCTAATCGCACACTTGCAAGCCTCAGCATACTGCTTCCTACCGTCCACCAATGCCTGTTCCCTGCTTTCTGATTCCCATTCCTCTATTCCTGATTGCTTCCTGCCTACTACTATCACCTTATCCCTTGCTACTATTTCTTGCTCCTCTAACCTTATTTGCTGTCTTATGTCTCCTACTGTCTTATCCCTTTCTACTGCCTCCAACACATCTATCCTGCTCCTTAATCTTACCACCTCTATCTCTGCCTCCCTCCTCCTCTGCCTTTCCTCCTGCAGTTCCTTCTGCAGCCCTACTTGCATTTTGCCGAACTCTTCCTCTCTACTCAGCTTTTCCTCCTGTGGACTGGCTTTCATTTTCCTTAGCACCCCCTTTTACATCTTCCAACTCCTCCTCTAACTTATCCACCCTCATTTCTACTCTACTCTTACCCATCTCATTCCTGACCTTTTCCTCCATCCTCTCAATCCTATGCATCATATCCCTCTCTTTCCTGCTCATCAAATCTACCATCTCCCCTTTCCACCTCTCCTCCTTAGTCCCTTCCATTGGCACTGGCACATCCTCTACAAAGCTTCCCCTCAGAATATCCCAAATCCAGTTTCCAGCTTCTCCACTTATTTGCGTTTCCTTCTCTACCCTCAATTTGTTCCCTATCACTGCCACTAAACCCTTTCCCTCAGCACATTCCTCACACTTCCACTAATGTTCCTGTAGTGATTCCAGTTCCTCCTCCCTGATCCTTATACAGCCAACATGGTACCAGCCGCCACACTGGTCGCACTGCAAATCGTTATCTAACCTTCTCCACATCTTTCCACAGCCCCTACACTTACAACTCCCTACCATTTTTTTTCCCCTTTCTCTTTAAAAAAAATTTTTTAACTAACTTAAAACTAAAACTACTCTCCCTTATAACATGCCCCAAATATCTACGTATACACGCATTTTCTTAACTAGCCTAACTTACTCCATACACACTTTACACTCATACAATAACAAAGGCCTCAGCCTCGTGCACACAATCGGACACTACTCCCTCCTTATAACTAATTACCACATAAAACACTAATCTTAACTCTTAAAACTCTAAGTATACCTCAAAATACTACTCCACCTATATTTAAACCTATTGCTAGAACTAATCACAAGCCAAAACAACCTTAAATACGGAACAACACAACCTGTAGTCCTCAGACATTACTGAATTTTCCAGTGTGCTACCCAAACTCCCCTGGTGGATTAGCGTGCAACACCGGAACTACTTTCTACCACACTTCATTCATGTTTTTCTAAGCTTGGTCTACGAAAATTCCTAGCAGCTTAAAAATACAATTTTTGTTGACAAGTGCACTGAATTTTATAAACATTGAAACAAAAATTTCTTTTGTTTACGAGTTTTTACCGTAATTTTAACACAGTTGTCTCTCAGCCACACTAGACATATCTATTCACAACTCGATGTAAGTGCTACTAATTCGTACATCAAATTGACTTATTTTAATATCATATGGGGTAAGAATTTTTTCTATTGTTAATTACGTTCTTCTAGAACGTTAATTCCACTCTCAAGTAATTGTCATCGTTTAGCCATTGTCGACACCAGATGTTAAACTTATCTCGTGTGTATATTATATTTCTAAGTTCGAGACTCACATTACATTTAAGACTCACATAATTACACTTATTATTCACATAGTTCTTTTGAAATTTGCGAATCGATGTGTGTAATTTATTCAAACGTAGAACACTCTGAATTTCTCTCGTGTGTTAAATATATTCGTAAAAATCGCCTCTCTACCACCAACATCCCTCCAAACACCTCAAAATTAGAAAAATTAGAAAAATAGCCTTAGCCCACTCTTGCGCTAAACTCTACACCTATACAAGACATTGTAACCCACCACTCTGGTCAATCGAATGCCAGAGCTGCATGGGTGAGGACTTGCCAGAGCTCCTATTACTCCCCTCCCCAACCAAAATGAAAGAAAGAAGTACAATGACAAAAAATTAACCCTTTCAATAAAGTTATGCCTTTCAATAAATTTAACCTTTTCATTTTTCATCAGATTAAGATCGGGTTAAGAATTTTTTGATCGGATTAAAATCGGATTGACAATTTAAATAAATTTTATTAACCCTTTGAAATCAAATCCATAATCCGATTAATCAAAAGCGAAGTGAGATCATTATGGCCCTACTACTTACGAGTAGTAGGAAAATGGGGAAATCTGGCATAAGAGTGGGATTCGGATTCTAGGGAGCCTCCATGTTGTGATGTCACCCTACCACCATCTTGGACGTTGGTGACCTTTTATCCTGACACATGACCTTTGATCTTTTCCTGTAACTCCAAAAAACCACAAAGAAACATTAAATAATCTGAAAAATTCTAAATAATTCTAAAAATTCCCCAAAAAAAGGTAATACTAAAAATTTATTTTTAAAAATTATTCTAATAACTATTAAAAATTAGTCATTAGGCCTCCACCCCTCGCCAATACCTAGTCAACCATCTTGGTAGGCGACCACCATCTTGGTAGACATCACCCATCTGCAATATTAGAAGACAGTTCATAATCTTGACTCCATGACCTTGAATGATCCTGTGGACAAAAACTCCAAAAAAAATCATAAAAGTCAGCAAGCATATTGCATTACAGATTACTATCTCTTGCCTGGGGCAAACAATCCAATTTCTCCACCAACCCAAGCTTAACCATCACACAATCATATCAGTCCTTGGGACAGGGATACTCTCCCCAGTACTTTCCACTTACAAAACGTCACTTGTTTCAGAATAAGTCCGGTACAATATTTCCTGAGTTCGAATCCGATCATGCGCACAGCGGGAAAATTCCAGAAAATCACCAACAAAACTCCCGCCTCCCAGATGATTTTACCAAAGTTCCAATCATTCGTCAGGACAGCTCACCACCCCAACTCATGTGAGTATCTCGCACAAATGATCATTAACCAGGGCGTAAACTCCAGCACGAGAGACTAAGTTCATTTTTTCCTGCAAACCGTTAAAGACCCCTCACACTTCATTTCGGATACTAAGTCCACTACGGACATAACAAGGGAAAATTCTTCAAAGTTCCTTGTTGGGTAGAAAAATCTTTAAAATCTTTTCGCTCTTTCAAGGCGAAAAACTAAGTCCTACTTCTACCCGCAGAAAGTTAAAGTCCCCGCACTGCCACGGCAAAAGTTTAAGTCCCAGCTCTTCTGGACTGCCAAAAACTAAGTCCATTTATCACTGAAATTACGGAGATAGAGTAAGTCTTCTAAGTTCTTATACGTAGTTATACTTAACTTCTCGCAGCATCACCTCCTCGAAGTTAAACACTCAGGGCGACACCACTCACCCATGAGGTATTCAGCTCGCCAGCTCGGCAGATCTCCCGGAGGAGCCTCGCGCATCCGAATATATTCACGCCAGATCCCCACTCTCGGTCATCCCCTCCCAAGAGACCGCTACTCCAGCGCAGTCTTTACACTCGATGAGACCCCTATACTATACTAGCACCACCTTTACTGAAAACATATTTGCACTGGTGCGAACTCTTCACCAATCAGGTCTCGTTGCTAATAATGGCCCCTAACAGCTGCCTGAAGCCACCCGGCAACCCTCGCCACACAGCAGGTAGTATAGCGGGAACCTCCCAGGTGTATTCTCGCTGAAATCAACCATCCATATATAATATTTCAATATTTGTAACGGTCACCCCGTCACAGTATCGTGTGTACATATAATAAATAGAAAGCAAATACATTGGTTTACTGCAATTAACGTATATAATCATTGGCTAGCCCATGGTTATGTGGATAGTTGTAGGTATATCTACTGTATAAACATTTTACATAGATTGATTTTCAGAACAGCCAAATGTGTAGAGAAATATTTACGAATGTCCAGTGATAACACCATCATCTAGTAGACCATACACAATGTAGAATGCTATCTGTTCAGTAATGAATATTATAAGGGTATTTAAATTTTAAAACAAATTTGTATATGTTATGGATATTCCATGAATATTAGCAGGTTTTTCATATTGCTTATGGATAACCCATTAATATTTGTAACATATATGGATATATACTGGTGCTGGATATTTTTTACATATTTGCCTTGGATATGGATACCCTGCAGAATATCAGTTAGGTAGTTGTACTAGCCCTATATATGTCAGAGATCTCCATGTCCTGGATATTAGGTAAACATATGGAATGGAGATAGATGGGACATCCATTTGATATTTGCTAGATATTTAGGATAACTTAGAGATGTACAAATTTTATAGTGCAGATTTCAGATTGGTACCATTTAGACAAGATTTGCTGTGTGGGTTCGACCCCATTTTGGATGTGGGTTATTTAAAATTCAATAAAAAATCGTAAAAATTTAAAAAAAATTATAAAAACATTAAGAAATTAATTACATACCAAATGCAAAAAAAGAACTAAGTTGGATGTGCCATGTGTGTAGCCCTGGGGGTTCGATTCTTGTAAAGGTGGCAGAGCACAACACCTCCCTGGTACAATTATCAGCAGGCGACTCAACCCCCACCAATATATTTCAATGTGTATATAGCCGCTCAATCTACTGACAACCAAAGTGAATTATTTAATAAATATAATATACATACCCTCTCCCCTCCCCCTCCACCCACACCACCATCACACCTCTCATCACTCCATTTCCCTCGTCATTTACTCACCATAGCTCACCCCCCTCACCTGCAACCAGCATGACTCTCCACCCCTGTAACTGTCCGAATACCAACACATTTTCACTACATGCTGGCACGAAACCCCTTCCTCTCACTTCAGCTAGTATCCACCACTCCATTCCATCTACTCGCAATAGCTCGAACGATTAGTCCGTTCCACTCCACCCTCCCCAATTAGTTGCCATGCCTCATCTCATTAATCATTAATTTTCGACTCCCATTACCCAACTACTGACATGCCATGCAGATCCCCATCCCCCTCATCAGACTAAAATCAATTCAGCCAGCTCCATTTATTCACTGTAGTTCGGCTCCTTTTAAACCACCAATATATTACTTTGACTATTTCGTCAGTGCTCAAACCCCCTCTCCATCCTTCGTGATTGACTCAGACCACAAGACTGACCATTAGTAGCTGGCCATACCAAAGCACCATACCGACCAACCATACTACCCAACTGACGTGTGCTCACGTCCCTTGCCCCCAGCCCGTTTGCTGGCCGTGCACCTCGACACCGCCGCCGCAGGCATCTGCACTATACTAGTGCCATGAGTGCAACAGTGCAGTGTGTGTAGGGGGTGGTGCAAGTGGAGAGTGACGTAGTACAAGTTAGTGCCACATTAACATAGGGCGCACCGCAAAAGGGCTTAGTGGCAGAAACCGCTACAACCCTAATTAAGGAGATGGTAGAGACGTCCCTATATACTAATATAATAAAGTGTTATTGCTATGCCATATGTATATTGCACAAAGTGGATCATGTTCATTTCACGTGTGTCACTCTCATTTCATACCATATAGTATGTGTTTTGTTTACCTGTTACACAATACAGAGTAATTTATGATAATGCAAAATTGCAAATAAAATAAGATTAATGTGTTTTTAAAATTTTGTTTTGCAAGTGTGGTAGAAAGTAGTTCTGGTGTTGCACGCTAATCCACCAGGGGAGTTTGGGTAGCACACTGGAACATTCAGTAATGTCTGAGTCTCACGAGGGCAAGGCTACATCACCTGCACTCTGGTGGCCTGCGCCGTTTTTGAACCAATAATTCAACATATAGTATTTTATACATTTTCAGGAACCTTTTTGCTTTCAAGCCCCTGGAAACACCCACCTTCCTTCACTGTGGTTTGCATCGCCCAGGGGAGATTAATATTCCAATTTAAATAGTTCTTTCAGCTTTGCACCATTTTTGTACAGCATAGCCTCACCAGCAGGCTGACACCCGGCACATAATGTAAAGTTTCTCCACACAGAGGATTGTTATGTAATATTCATGGGAAATATAAGTGTGATGGAAACTCTGTGTATCATTTCTGTGTGACACCTCAGGGCATTTCAGGGCATGGGCCCTTAAAATACCCGCCAAGGTGTTACCTTTTTCATCAAGGGTTTTGCGTATTTAATTGTTCAGCTACATGTGTGCTACAATTAATTCGTTCAGTAAAGGCATGTTAAAATTCAACATAAAAGTAGCACATATCAGGCATCAATATACCTCATGACTATCTGTCCATGTCTAACACTTTTCCAGTGCTGGTGCAGACATGTGCCAGCATGCTTGTGTATGAATATTTGTATATCAATATGTATATGTGTATCAATAATAGTTGTTCCGATACCGATACCTAGCACCGGTATCGGCCGATACATCGCCTTTTTTCAATGCATCTGATACAGATGTATGGTATTGGGCCGATACCTTGGTATCGGTTGTAGACAATGAGATCAGGTTATTACTTTCTTTAGACACAAAAATTACCATACTTCGGTGTGTATAGGCTGCATATTAAAAAAAAAAGAAAAATAAGTCCAAATAAATTACATCCAAACAACAATTTTTTGTGGTCCCGCCGAAGTTTTTATTTAAATAATATTAACATAACCTTTTATCATTTACTGCATGTTGAGCTGATCGAAGTGTATTTCGGGTCCTGTCACCTAAGATTTCCCGCAACTATAGTTTTTAAGCTGGTTATTTATACACATGTCTAATAACTGTATCCAAAATATTTCATTTAAGCTGCTGTTTTATTACTACTCTGCAGCACTTTGTCTAGTGTCTTATCTTCCCAACACATCTGTCGACACTGTGGCCATGCGGCGTGGTGCGAGTCTGGCTGGCTACTTCCACTTCATGCCTCTGAGACGGGAAGTGGTTACCTATAGCAAAGAGTGTGGCGACATAGCATACACTCTCCCCCTCCTCTTTCCATTTCTCAGTTGCGCACCTTCCTTCCTTCATTCCGAAATGGGAAGCTGGTGTCTAGCACGCCGGCCACAGAGCAAATGTGAGCCTGGCAAAAGTATAAATTTTATCAAAATTATGCATCGCTCAAAATAGTTGTGCATATCATCATTTGTGTTTCAAATCAAATGGTTTTGCCTGAAAATTCTATGCAGAACATTTTAACGAGGAATTATAATTTGGAAAAATGTTTTCTTTTGTGATTTAAGGTCGTTTTTTACCATAAGGTTGGTATTTCATTGTGTCTGGCATAAAATTATCATGACTTAAAAACCTAATACTTATTTAATTCAAAAGGCAGCATCTATGTGATTAAAATTATATGCGCAAAAGCATATACTCTATCACTTGCCACCAAAAATTGTTTGATCATCGAGCAACTTGTATTATAAGTGTAAAGGTAATTTATATCAGTAACTTCTTGTGGGGAAATTGGAGGATTTATAATAATTTATTTCAATATACTTGCATCTTTAAATAAACTGATAAAATGTAAGGACCTATTAGACACCTTTTGCCATCTAATATTGGCAACGTAAGCACCGAGCCGAGTACAGTATAATTTATAACAGGGGAAATCAGAGGATGTGGTTTTGATTGATTAATTATTAAATATAGTGAATAAATTAATTATAAGTGCTGTATTTATTCATTTCCGTCTCAAAATTACAAGTTTTCTTTGGTTTTCTTTCTTACCATAGGTGAAAGGCATCAGCAACATCTAGCAGCATGTGGAGGGGTAATCCTCCAGCCACCACACCTTTTCCTATCGCCATGAACATAATGTATGATCGATAATTTCTATGTGTGCTCTTGCTGCACGAGTGTGTGTTGGGCATTAAAAATTTGACTTGTATTTGGAGTCATATTATTATAATTTTCAGAGGGTTTGAAAATTTTAGGTCAGCTTGCAGTTTGTGTCGGATTACAATTATAATATAAAGTATTTTGAGACATTATTTTCTTTATTTAAACAAGTTTAGGAGAAATGATTTAATGTATTACAAAACAGTAATACTTTTTCTAAAATCCAGTGCGAAGGGCACTGGGATCAGCATTGGTATTGGGGTATCGGCAATCTTGATCTGTATCGTAAAACATGGTATCGGAACAACTCTAGTTTCAGTATGTATATGTGTGTATGTGGGTATAAATATTTATCTTTCTGAATTTTGGATGTTTCCCATAAGAATGTTCACTCTCTATCACAATATAATACAATAGTTTTTTTGCAGGTATCAAGTCTTGGACAGCAAGCCAAAATAGACCACCATTTCACAACAAAACAGCTTACAGTTAATATTTAATATAAGGGGCAATAAGCTTCAATTAACGAAAATCTACGTCTAGGTGAATGGCCCGCAACACCCAGAGGTCAATAGAGTCTCAAGCTCTAGAAATTTCGGTGACGTCTTCTGGTGATGCCTGGGGCCTAAATGGGTAAATCATCATTACCACCAGTTTCCCTAACCTAAAACCTGACCGCACCGTAAAAATTAATGTCACCCTTAGTCGCACCATCACACAGCATCAAATGACGCACTTCCATGTGGAGTAATTTTCCTTCATTAAAATTCCCAGACAAAATAACCCCAAAACATGCCAAAAATGTTATCTGCTAACTTTTTCTGCCATTATATTTCCTACCATAATTCCCTGCCTATCCACAACGGGAACAGCAAGTATGGCCCTATTGACCAGCAATAGAGCCACGATGCCTTCCAGGTGCCATCCAGATGCCTTGAAAATGTGCCACGTGGTGTCATGGAGAAAGAATGCCAAAGCAACAGGTCAGCCATCATTGAACCAGCAGAGGCGGACACATGCTGGAGAGTGGCCATCTGGGACAGCAAGGTGAGATCAATCACCCACCACCTCCTCAGTGCAGAACAATGAGACGGGAGTGTGCCAGTGCCCCCTCACTGCCTTCCACATGCCAGACCAGCTTGGGAAAGTATTGTTCGAACAGGCTGGCAGGTCATGTGAGTGGTCCTCCCACTCCCCCCTCCCCCGCACTTCGGTCGGTCGATACAGAGGGGGAAGCCATATGAGGGGAACGTGCTCCCTCCCATGCAAGACAGCACTGCGCTTCCAGGTGCGGGCACCCGTGAACATGGTCATGTTTGTGAACAATGTCTGGCAAGACACAGGCTGGTGGACCTGCACCACTATGCCTTCAATGTATGCACCCCATCCCACAAGAAGTTGTAGCAAAATACAAGCTGGCACTCAGCACTCTCGCTGTACCCGAAAGCCCAGCCTTTCTTTCAACCGCGACGCGGTCAACTGTGAGGACAGTAAAAGTGAGATGGAAAAATCTAATTAAAATAAACTGGTACAAAATCTGAACTACCAAAAGCCAGAAAATTAATATTTTGCAAATTATCACCTACCGAACTGGTGTAGTAACTTGTGTACAGGTCATAGGGCAATCACACTTCGTTGCACCCTTTGTAAATTATCATATCATAGTGAGTGCCTAAATGGGAACCAAAAAGCAACCTCAATGGGACTGACATTCATGTATCAACAGTGCAGTGCAGGTGAGAACCCACAAAGCACACATCAAAATTAGGACAATTTTCTGATGGGATGTAATCAGCAGGTGACCACCTGTAGTAAAGCGGACTTTAAGGAGGCGAGGGCAGTAGCATTAAGGAATGTCGCAATTGTGGAGTGAGAGTGCACGAGCGGTGCATGAACAGCAGTGAGTGGTTGGCGACTCGAGGAGAAGGATGCATGTGTTACGACTGCACAGCAGCGGTCGATGTAAACACGCAGATATCGCATGTCCACTGCATGGACATGGCGAATGTCAACAAATGCATGCTGCCTGCACAGTCAACACTGCAGCATCCTGCCTAGACCACAACTCCTCTCACATTCTTACTGCCTACTTTTTACTTCCAGCAATTACCAGCTTTATAACCAACACCATAGTTCCCACCAATTCTGTCAACAGTCACTATGCCCTACGTCCAACACCACTCAACCAACAAGACTGCCCATAACAACCACACCTTGGTGATATTCCAGACATTACAAATGTTTTCCGGGAACCCACAGAAGATCCAGCCACCTTTCTAATTATTGTACAAGAGCGGGTCTCGACCCCTCCTCGCCACTCCTAGTGTTAGCATCTGCATCGGTCGGTGTGCACCACTTACGATGGGAACAACCCCCTTCGGCGAACACTGGCAGCGGCACTTCACCTTCAGCAGAGTCATCGCCCTGGAGCATCGGCAGGCAGTGCAGCACAGCATCATCGCGGGCCTTACATCCTGAGGCCCCACAAACAGCTGCGACCACCGACATCCTGTTGCGCCTAGCGGCATGGAAGTCCCTTAGGGGTCTGCGATGACCATACGGTCACCAGAGAGGGTTGGGGTTTGACGTGTTCCTGACGTCCACCTATCCCTTGTGCCCGTTTGTTCCATTGCAGACGTATTAACCACACAGCAACACTCGACCGATCGACATTAGGTCGTGGTCTCGATCAGTGCAGGTCGTCAAGAATGGCGTTTACACTTTTCTTGCCGCCCTGAACTCGTCACCGCGGGTCATAATATTTAACATTCATCACAAGAGGTAACACTCGTGATGATTGGATATGTGGCCTAAACAAGTGTGTCCCATGAAGTCATTACCGTTAGACACAACAGCCATTGGAGGGAACACTGGAATAAATGGCGCCGTTTATTCCCACAGCTTTCCAATGTGCGCAATGTCAACAGGCCCCGTGGTCGAATCCGGAGTGCGACGTGGTTCCAAGTAGTATCAAAAGACAGGGAATCACATTCCCGCAGGAAGTGTAAAGTTCGCTAGCCACATTAATTAATAGGAGCATTTTTAGGCGATTTTAGCAGTGATTTCACCACAATTAACAAGGGAAACCACCTGCTCCAGCATAGAGAGTAAATAACATATCATAGAAGATATGTGATGAAATCCATATGTCGTCACAGCCATATGCATTCCTGTAATTATAACCATTACGACACTCACCGATTTTAATATGTTAATTATAAGAGTGTGCATGGTATCATCTATCGAGTATCAGCCACCTGAGGCATCATTTCATTTAATATCACCCTTCAAGTGCAGCGACATACTCGTGACATCACATTCTTAGCCATATCTGGGGCTCAGGCATTTACGAGTATGTCACCAATGTATTTTAGTTATTAATCATAATTATGTACAAAGTCAGTTTCATTTATCATGTTAATTAGTAAGTTCCATTTTTTCATGTTTTAATTTTTGGCGCCAGATTCGCCGGACGTGCGGCGAAGCCGACGCCATGTCATTAGTTAAAGTTCAGCACTCTAGATAACTGGCAGGGCAGACGGTAAGCTCTGCGTGCCCCCTCAGCAATTCAACCTAGGCCATTTTCTTTCATCGCAATAGTTAAGGAAACTCAGGAATATTTAAGTACTTTTAGTTAGCCGAGGGGAAGTCTCCCTGCACCCTGAGGTAGCATACCAGGACTTCAAGCGTGAGACACTTTTTTTTTACATAATTCTAACTTAAGGCCTACGCCTTACGTTTCACAGTAGTGACCACCAGCAAGTCCAGAGTGCCGGGTCTGCTTAACCAAGGGTACACATTTTCATATGCAGCAACATTTCGTTGTACCTTTGTGGTAATAAAACAGTCATTCTATAATTAGATGTGTTTTATTGTATTAACTCTCCTGAGTTCATCGGGTACTGCGCCCTCATAGCAGCATCATCTTTAAAGTGTCTTTCAGTGTATATTTTGCATTTACAGGGCCTGCTTCCCTCAAGCACAGTAAATTCAGTGATAATATAGGCATGCGAAATGGCCGACAGCTTCGCCCAAAGGAAATATTTTAGATTCAACTCAATTTAACTGCCAATTAAAGTAGCTCTCCTTTATATTGACTGTGTATCCAGAGTCGCCATAGGCCATCGACCGCACGTTACCATTCAACATCATTCACTGTACCGAATGTGGAGCCGGACACATGATCAGTTCCTGTCCTACACCTGCTCCCAGGTGGAACACGAACACATCACAGCATCTTTGCAGGCTCAACGTGTCAAATGAATACAGCGAAACCACTTATTTACACTTTTCAAGGGGCCCGAGAAAAAAATGTAAATGGGAGGAAAGTGTCAGTTGAGGGAAATCTCTAACATTTCATCTAGCAAATACATAATTTCCCGTATTTCTCATTTCTTCTGCAGTAAACACTTTTCAGTAATAAAAAACTTCAAATACAATTACAAATACTGTATAACATCAATATTCAACTCATACACAAAACAAATGGTCAGATTTTGGCTTAAATTAAATGAAGCTTAATCCACTAACATAGCCTGTGTAGATTAAATAAAAAAAAAGGCCAATCTTCAACTCGCATAGAAAAATTATAACATTAATCTTCAACCCACACACAAAAAAATTGTCAGATTTTGGCTGAAATTAAATGAAGCTTCATCTACTAAAATAGCCAATGCAAATTAAATAAAAAAAGGCCAATCTTCAACTCGCATATAAAAATTATATCAGATTTTATAAAAATAAATAAAGCTTGTTCCACTACTAATATAAATGAAATGAAAATTCTGGTCTTAAAATATACCCAGAAAATACTTTTAAGCCTATTTTTGTATAAAATAGTCAGAATAAAACTACTTCAGTTCACTTTTCTGACTGCTTCGAGTCATGACTTGCCTTTCTAGGGCATACAAATTATCAAAGACACTGCCACTGTGTTCAATTTTTGATACATAATTTTGCAGTGTTTGAAGAGCCATAAGGGCATTCTTGGTGGTGGGTGTTTTGATTTTCTTCTTCTTCTTCCTCTTCAGTTTTGTGGGTGTAATTGATAAGACTGTTAACAAAGTCTTCAACACTCTGAATTTCTGTTGTAACTACTTCACTATCAATTTCAACACAGTCCTGGATGACCCATTTTCCGTAAGCTCCCTATATTCTTGAACTTCTTCAATGACACAGCAATCTTCACTGGTAGTGGAATTCCCTTCAATGAAAAATCCAGCATTCACAAAACAATTCTGAATTGTTGTCAATTTCACCTCGTTCCAAGCTCTTGTAGCAAAGTGTAAAGCTGTCAAAAAACCTATTTTTATGGCTGAAGGATCTTGCCCACAGTCTAGCATTGTAATTGCTCGATTAACAAGAGACTTGCGATACAAGATCTTAAATGGCTATATGATACCCAGATCTAATGGCTTTAGTTGTCCGGTGCAGTTTACAGGAAAAATAACAACTTTTACATTGAAAAGTTCAATGCTTGCTGTGTGTGCAGGGCACTGGTCAATAAATAACACAGCTGTCCTGTTTTGCAAACCCATTATTGCATCAAATGCTTGCAGCTGACTCTGAAATAGTGCACTTGTCATCCATGCTTTGATATTGGCTGCATATTTTGTTGGAAAAGTTCTAGTGTTTTTGAAAGACCTAGGTTTCTTCTCCTTTCCAACAACAAAAATAGGAAATTTTTCACTCCCATCTGCACTAACAAGCAACAGAATATTAATTCGTTGTTTATTAAGTTTCCCACCACAATATTTTTCACCTTTTAGAGTGAATGTTTTATCTGGTAAAACACTAAAACACAGAGCAGTTACATCTGCGTTGAAAACATTATTTGGAGCATAGCAAGCAAGGTTCTGCTTTAGGTGTGTCTATTTCCACTGTTCCACAGTTTCTGGATACACACTCTTGCTCTCTCCACAAACTACTTTGTATACATTGAGTTGCTGCTTAAATCTATCAATCCACCTGTTGGAAGCCATAAAATCTTCAATGTCAAGTCTTGAAGCAATAATGCGGGCTTTTTCTCGGGGTACTGTTCCATTTATTGGTACATTTGAAGCATGTACAACCATAAACCACTCAAGGAGAAGATCTTCCAGTTCTTTGAACTATGAATCCTTCACATATTTATGTTTTATGCATTTGGGCAACAATGTGCAGCATTTTCTACTATGGTTTCATGGCTCTTGATGATCGTGTTAAGCATGCTAAACTGGAATGCATAGTTCTTTTGCAAGATGAATACGTGTACCAACATGCTTGTCAAACTTTGATATTATTTTTAGTTTAGCTGCAACCAAAAATTTTTACGCACTTTTATTATCCCTATTACTTTCCACAAATAAAAATTTCAGGAAAAATAGGTCAGATGTTATGTTCAAATAAAAATCGACATACTGCAGATGTATTTGTTTACTGGACATTGGCTAGATACACGTTAACCTTTATTGTACGAAATATCTATAGAATAAGACACAGGAGAAAGCACAATTTTGATGTGGCTACAGCAATCGCAGTGTTACCACTCGCACTTTTGATGGGACAAATATTCACAGGTTGCCATCTTCCTTTGAGGCATGTTCCAGGCACACAGTGTGAAATAGAGTGATTGCGTGTGCACCAAGATACCAGATTTTACACCATTGAACATTTCCGATGCAATTCGAAAAAATAATTTCAGCACAAAGGTTCACAAACTTTTAGTTGTTATCCGTGATGGACAAACAAGATGAAATAAACAATCTTCACTTGTTTTTCACGGCGTTAATAGTGGGAATATAACAAATTTTGTGATACGATTTGAAGGAAAGTGTTACATTACTTCTTATGGAACATAAATGGGTCCTGCAGAAAATAGTGCAAATCACAGGAAAGCGTAAATAACGAAAATGTAAATAAGAAGTTTTGCTGTATTTGCTTACATGATACATGGATCAGATAGTTTTCATTTGCTGCAGATACAAACAATATTATTTTTAAATTAATGCTTCTCTAGTAGTAGTTTTTTGATATCATTAATACTTACAGAATATCGAAATAAAATAAAAAAATCTAGTGTGTTAAAATTTATGCTTCCTATATTTAGCATGAGAAAATTTTTTAAGTTTAAATCTGAAATGTCTTTCACACAAAAGTTCAGTTTCAAAATTAAGATATATAATATTTTGACCCATAGCACTATTTAGTCAAATTTTTATCCATTTTAGTTCACAAAGTAAAAGTTCTTCAATGTAATTGGTAAACACGAGTGACATATGCGTAATTAGGATTTACATCAGGAAAATATGACTCCAAACAACTGTCACTACGCCTCACACAACAAAAAGTTTTATATGAATATAGCCGACTTACACACATACCCGACTAAACTGGTACAGCAAAATTTGAACAAAATAATTGGTTATATTAAGTGAGGGGTTCTCGGAGATCCAGGACCCATAGCAAATGCTACTTCTACTACTAGGTATGTTTTGGTATAGACCAGTCTGCTTCCTTCCATTTTACACATGAGAGCAATTTACTCATTACATACACCAGAGACGTAGTCACTTCAGAATGAAAACTTTATGAAAACTAATCAGATTTCCTTTCTAACATAGTAAAATTGTCCATAAAGCAAGAATTGTTTTACTTTCAAATCAAGCAGTACACAAATTCTGACCAAACAATATGGGCATAAAATTACGAAAATAAAGACTACAGAAAAAAATATTGTTTCTAAGACCACATGTTTTCTCATAGAGGGCCCTGGTAGCTGTACATTCATAACTAGCCTCCTGCCATGGCAGTGCAGGTTCAGTCCTCCGTGGATTAAAGTTAGCTTTGCTGCATAAGAGAAACATGGTGGATATTGTAAAATGACAAATAGGTTTTCTTGGGTCAATTGCTTTTACACTAACACTGCATTATGTTACCTCTTCACCCATGCCTCAGCCATTCCCCAGGCTGACGCCACAAGATGTGTCCCTCGCAGCAAACTACAGTCTCATCTCACTGCATCCAGGTTGACTCTTGTTTGAAAAGCCGGGACAAGGTGAGATAAATGACCGTATTTAATGACATATTTCTCTCCCTCACATATTTCAAACACCCTAATGCTGAAATGCCAAAATAAGGAGAAATATTTTTTTGGCATATTAATTGCAGTTTCTGACCTGACAAAACTGCAGTCAAAACATTGCAACACCTGGACCTAACATGTTGGAAGCTGTTTCCCGCTTCCCAAAGTGTCAATGGTGCTAAGGTAATGGCTGGCAAGGTGGCACAGTTGTACAGCCCAGGTTTTATTCCCGGTCCCATCATCCTGATTTTTGATTTCCAGGATCTGCTGAGTAGATTATAATGCGGGAGCTAGCACAGCGCACTAAATCATCAAAAATCAATCAATTTAAGCCAAATGTTCGCATTTTCAAGTATCTAGAAACCCCATTTTACTAAAATTTTCGATTCTCAAGAACAGTAAATTTAACCTAAAATCGAGTAAATTTAAGCTAAAATGAAATGAAATACGAAATAAGATATTTTATGGATTCATATTAAAAACAGAAAATTTAAGCTAAATTCAAGTAAATTTAAGCTAAAATTAAAATTAATATGAAATAAGATATATTATAGATTCAAATTAAAAACAGCAAATTTAAGCTAAAATCAAGTAAATTTAAGCTAAAATAAAATAAAATATAAAAATGATTCAAATAAATAGAACTGATTTATTTCTAAGAGAATTCAATATCACTCACAGCTTTTCCACTTTTCAGAATTTTAGACGTTTATACATTATAAAAACTCTTTTCTCATTTATTAATTTTAAAGAATTTTTATCAAATGTATTTAAATAGCGATCAGGTAAAGTAATTTTGTACCAATCATTTAGAATACAATTAATTTTTTTTAAACTGAATTTACATTCATAAATTTGAAAATCTGCAGCAACATACTATTTAAATTTTCTAGATCTTGTAGTGTAGTCAATTCAAATGAATTGTTCCACTTGTTGAGTAGAGATGCCATTTTTGTTTTGTGTTATTTATAAAGAAACAAATTTAATAGTTAAAAAATAATAATTTTATTATTTTTATTTATATTACTATTTTTTATTTTATTATTATTTTAATTTTATAATTATTATTTTTATTTTACTTTATTTTATTTATTTTTTATTTGTTTCTTTGAAATAAACACAAAATTGGATCATCACTCTCTAATGAAATGCCCACAGAATGTAAGAATTTTTGTGAAAAGTGTGGCGAAGTATTAAACATAGAGAGTTTTTTATCACATAATCACACCAAAGATAAGCATATTAACACCTGTGAAAAATGTTATAAAGAATATAATAGAACCCGTTATGACTCAAAAAAAGAGAAAGTACTATGAAAATGTGGAAAATATATCTGTAAGAGAAATCTTGAAAAGCATAAAAATACTAAATTACACAACATGGCTTTAGATATTCTAAATGAAATTCAACATGATTATTCAACTAAGACATGTGTAGTATGTAAAGAGAAAAAAACCTATTGATTCATGTTATCCCAGTAAGGCTACATTAGACAAACTTACAACAAAATATATAAATTGTTTTAGCAAATATGGTAAAAATCACTGTGCCATCAAAAAAGAGAAAATACTATGGGAATGTGGAAAATATCTTCATAATACTCAACTCGATAAGCATAAGAACAGTAAATCACACAATACAGTAGGAACTGAGAATAAATATATTAAATTATTTTCTTATAATAAAACTTGTAACGACAAACATAGAACAATGTGTAAAAAATGTTTTAGTGGATATCTTAAGAATTATCGTCTTAACAAGAAGTTACCTAGTTAAAACCATCATTATCATTAATAATTGAATCGCCTGTTCTATTTTATCCCATTATTTTGATTATTCTAATAATTTTCATTTTTCATTTCATAATTAAATTTTTTTCTTACTAAATGAACTTGAAATATCAGTGAGCAATGTAGCAGTTGTGTTGAGTGAAAAGAGAGTTCGTGATTTGAGAGTTATTGCTAAGAAATTTAAAATTAATTATTGGTATAATCTAAGGAAAGTTGAATTAATTTAATTTATTATTATAAGAATATTAAATGAACAAATAAAACGGAATGCTACAAATTTACCTTTTTCAAATTACAAAATAACATAAAGCTAAAAAGAAATTTAAAAAAAAAATCCTTTTCCTGATCAGTTATTTGTAAAACAAAGAGATAAAATAAGATAATGGATAACAAAGAACAATTTTACAAATTTACCATTATCGGATGCCAGTATCAATGCCAATATAAGCAAGATAAAAAGAATTTAAACAAAATATTTCCTTTCTCTACTAGTGTATTCGCAAGCAAAGGAAATAGAAGCAGCAATAGAAATTACAGAGTTAATAAAACTTTTAATGGTAGAATATCAACTTATAACATTGAGAATTCCTTTAATTTAGTACAGCCTAATCAATTTTTAACTTCAGTAAAAAAATAAGGTATTTGTGATAATACACAATAATCTTATAACATTTAGTGTGTTGAAAACCAGCATTTAATTATATACCAATTGTCGCAAACAGGAAAACAATCAAGTAGAATTATTTACAATTCACTCATTTAATCATACAATATTAAACGAAGGGGAAACTATAAAGATTTATAAAATTATAAAACAGGAATTACTCACACAATTATCTGAATTTCAAAGAACAGGTTCAGGAGGGGCTTTAGATAGAGTGGTTGGAATACAATTAGCTATAAATAAGTATAATTCATTAAACGGCACATCATATATTGAACTACCAGAATTGATTAAGAATTAAAAGAAGCATGTATTAATGTGAAAAATGAAGATCAAAAATGTTTTCTTTGGGCAATAAAATCTGCACTTTTTCCTTCTAAAAAAGATCCACAAAGAGTAATTAAATATAGAAATGTGTGGCTTAATATTGATAAAGTAATAGATAATTACTAATATCCTATTAAAATTGATTATATACCAAAAATAGATATTCAAATTGATATATATATAAACGTATACTCTATTGAAGATACGTCTATGGTATATCCACTAAAACTGACAAAAAATAAAAAGAAAAACATAAATTTACTTTATTTCAAAGATGATAAAAACTCACATTACTGTTGGATAAAAGATTCATCTAAATTGCTTTCTGCACAAAAAAAAATCATAAAAGTAAAACTTATAATGTGATATGTGCCTTCAATTTTTTACTCTAAAGAAAGATTAAATAAACATACAGAAGCCTGCTATAAAAATGAATCAGTAAGAATCATTTTACCTTCGAAAGGAGAGCAAATATCTTTCAAAATTTATAAACATACAATGAAGGTTCCTTTTACATTATATGCAGATTTTGAATCAATTCTAAAGAAAATATCAACCACTAAACCAAACCCAAGAGAATTAAATAAATTTAACTTAATCAAAAATATCCACTTTTAACAGAGGGCGGTATTGATAATGGATTTTATAAGGAGATACTTAAAGATTTAATCTTACTAATGAAAAAATAAATACCATTGATTTAAAGTTGAATGATGAATAATATACAATGAAATATCAGTTGCATGAAGCTTCTGGTTTTTGCTATTATATTGTATCTAGTTATGGTGATTATAAACCACCAGTTGTATATTGAGGCCCAAATGCACATAATATGTTCATACAAGCAATGAAAAGGGAAGTAGAAGAAATTGGGGAAACATATTCACAAATTGAACCAATGCATACACTTACAAAAGAAGAAAAAGTGTTATATAATAGATCTAAAAAATGTACTGTATGCTAATGTGAATATACGAAGGAAAATAAAAAAGTACATCATCATGATCATATAACTGGAAAATTCATTAACCCAGCATGTAATAATTGTAACTTACAATTAAAATTGCCTACTTTTGTTCCAATTTATTTTCATAATTTCGCGTGTTATGATGCTAATTTATTAATTAAAGTAATAGGATATGATAAAAAGGAGATACATTTAATTGCAAATAATGATGAAAAGTTTATTGGTTTAGATAAATTATCATCTAATTTAAGTAAAGATCAAATGAAACATACTCAAAAACATTTTCCAAAAGATCAAGTAGATTTACTTATTAGAAATGGTGTTTATCCACAGGATTATATGGATTGCTGGAAGAAATTTGAAGAATCTGCACTTCCAACAAAGAGTGAATTTTGCAATAAATTTAATTAATCAGACATAACTGTCACTGATTGTGAACATGCAAAATGCATATGGAATCAATTTAATATTTTAAATCTTGGTGAATATCACAATTTGTATTTTAAAAGTGATGTATTATTGTTGATAGATACATTTGAAAACTTTAGAGAAACATGTATAAATGCATATGGTTTAGATCCAGCATGGTACTTTACAGCACCAGGATTATAATGGGATGCAGTGTTAAAAATAATTAAACAACCATTAGATTTATTACATGATTATGATATGATTTTAATAGTAGAGAAAGGAATTAGAGGCAGAATTTCACAATATTTTAAAGCGAATAATAAATATTTAGATGATTTTAATCATAATCAAGAGTCTAACTATTTAGCTTATCTCGATGCGAATAATCATATGGTTGGACAATGTCTCAATATTTACCATATGGTTGTTTCGAATGAATTGATTATCCAAAATTTAAATTTTAGAAGTAGATTTAGAGTATCATCAAGACCTACATAAATAAGATTAAGATCTTCCATTTTGCCCAAAAAATAATGTAGTTCCAGGAACAAATAAGTTAAAAATATTAACATTACATAAAAAAAGAAAAGTATCTAATACACTATCGTAATTTTAAACAATATTTAAATTGTTCAAAACTAACTAAAATTTATAGAATATTTTGAAGTTAAATTAGTCTGATTGGCTAAAAAAAAGTATAAAGATTTAAACACAACAATGAGAAGTAATGCAAAAAATGATTTTGAAAAAGATTTTTATAAACTAATGAACAATTCTGTTTTTGGCAAAACAATGGAAAATATTATGAATAGAGTAGATATAAGACTGCTCTCAAAGGAAAAAAATTGTGATAAATTAGTAGCAAAAGTAAATTTCAAGAAAAGTACTATATTTAATGAGAATCTTGTGGCCCATAGATATGAATAAAACAAGCATAAAATTTAATAAGCCTATTTATGTTGGCATGTCAACTTTAGATCTATCAAAAGAATTAATGTATGATTTTCATTATAAAGTAGTGAATCCGAAATATGGCGATAAAATAGAATTATGCTATCAAGATATCAATTCATACACTTATAACAAAAAATTGAAGATTTTTACGAAGAAATGAAAACAATGATAGAAAAATTGGATACAAGTGATTATTCAAATTACATCTATAACATGCCACAAATAAATAAGAACATTATAGGTAAGATGAAAGACAAATGTAATGGGAAAATAATGAAAGAATTTGTTGGTTTAAGAGCAAAAATGTATGCATATAGAGTTGATGATTAAGAAAATAAAAAATCGAAAAGTGTAAAGAAATGTGTAGTTACAAATAGAATAACATTTGATGATTATAAGAATTGTTTGTTTAATGAAAAAATACAATATAGAACAATGAATTTAATACAGAGTGAGAAACATAAAATATATACAGTCGAAGTTAATAAAATTTTATTAAGTCCTTATGATCACAAAGGATTATACAAGAAAATAAAATAGATTCATTACCATATGGGTATCAAAATGTATAATCTTAAATTAATTTTTATATAATTATATTTCTATATTATATTTTAAACTTCTTTAGTTTCTAAAACAATATCAATATCAGAATCATAAAAATCAATGAATTTTCCATTTTCATCTCTAATTTATAAAACAATGTAATTATACCTCTCATTATTAATTTTATAAAATATTAGGTATGCTGGTTCATAAATAATATAATATTTAAAACCAAACATAGTTTTTGATGGAAAACTAGCAATTATATCTGTTTCTAAATAATTAGATTCATCATATTTTATAAACATACCATATGCCAAGTTACAATGAACATTTATTGTTTGAAATAGATTCAAATGAGGTAATTTAGTGCCCACAACAATGTTGTCTTTTCCAATACTCATATTTCTTTCAACACCAAGAATATCAGATGATCGATCATCAAATTTAATTTTATTAAACTTAGATTTGATATTCTATTTTTCACATTATCTGCTGTAAATTCAATGTTGTTTGTTGAAAATGGATCAATCGAGTTTTTTAGTTTCTTTTAACAATTCGATATCATGTTGACCTCTAGGAATAGTTATAGCTTAATTTATATCAACAACAGAACTCAATTTCTCAATTGTTGTTATAGTATTGTTGTTTATATTTGACGTTAATAATTTTATATGAAAACTAATCAAAGCAATTGATTTTTCACTATGGACAATATCATTGTAAAGTTTGTTCTTAAGTATGGAATTATTTGTTAATTTAAATACTATATTATCCATTTAAATAAGAAATTATCATATGAAATGAAAAAAGTTAATTGCGGTGTCAGTGTTTTAATTTCTGAAGAAAACTCTAGATATAAAAATAATGTAGAACTATTGGCTGATGACATTAGAGCAATGATAGTTGGACCTAGTAATAGTTGAAAAACTAATTTGATGAAATTTTTTATTTATAAGTTAGAATGGTTAGATTTTGATAAATTATATGTTTGTTCAAAAAGTTTGAATAAAACCAAATATATTCTGTTATAAAATTATTTCAATGAGGCATTTAAAAAATTAAAAGTTAAAGAAAAAATGACATACTTTTTTAATATTAATGATGAAATGATTCCTTTGGATTAGTGTCAAAACGAATCTCTAATTGTATCTGACTATATTATTTTAGTCAATCAAGATATAATTCGTGAATATTTTACTAGAGGATGACATAAAAATATAAGGTGTATTTTATGTAGCTCAAACATATTCAAAAGTACCTAAACAATTAGTAAGAGATAATACGAATTTTTTGTGTAATTTGACAAGATGACACTAACTTAAAACATAGTGATGATTTTGTTGGTGGCGATACATATTATGAAAAATTTAAAGAAATTTGTTCAAAATGTTGGGAAGAATATTATGGTTTTATCACGTTAGATTTGAGTAGAAAAATTAACAATGGAAGGTATAGAAATAAAATTAAAAACTTCACTAAATTAAAATTTTTTGAAAGCATGTTTATGTTAAAATGAACTTTAAAACAGCAGTTAAAATGGCCATTAAAACAATGTGCATTATGTTGTTGCATTTGAATTAGATAATTTTAAAAAATATTTAAAATTTACAAAAATCTGCTTTATTAATCCAAGAGTTATGAAAATTATCAAACACCAACCATTTTACATACATTTTATCTCCTTCGGTTTTTAAAACTTTTTCAACCAAATATTCATTTGGATAGTTAGTTTTGATAATTCCGAATCCATAAAAACCTCCTTTTATTTCTTCTACATTAATATCTTTTAATTTGTAAGTTGGTACATCATTATTTAAAACATTAAAGATAGTAAATAATTTTGTTGTTCAATTAGAATTATAACCTTTTTCAAAAATTGTTTCAGTTTGCTCACACAGACAACATCTCCAACTTTATATTTCCATTTTGTAAACATGCTATATGTTTGAATTATATATTTTTTCATTTTTACTATTAACTTAAATTGGTTTCATATTGATAGTTCTACATTATGCATTATTGTATTCTTTTACTAAATCATCTAATATATTTACCCATTTATAATTACTATTTAAAGAAAATTTCTTCCATGTAATATTTTTCATTGCATAATTAAATCTTTTTAAAACACTAGTTTTTAACTCAGAAAATGAAGAATAATGATTGATGACATATTTTTGCATAATATCTTTAAATTATTTATTACAAAATTCTGAGCCATTATCACTTTGTAAATTATTTAGTTTTCTTTTCATCAAAATATTTTCTAAAGCATTAACTACATTTTTGGATGTTTTATCTTTTATGGGTATTGTGAATGGATATTTGAAAAAAAAAAAAAAAAACCATCAATAATAGTCATAATATATTTGTATCCATTGTTTATTTGTGATATTCCTTTTAAATTACCAGTATTGATCTTTACAAGATGAATTTGCCATAAATCATCAATACCATATAAAATTAATTTTCTTCTTGAAAAATTTCATCTCACTGGCTTATATAATTATTAGATTATTCCTTCTCTTACACTGGGTGATTTTTTTATATGTTGATTTATTATAATTACATATCGAGCATTTGCATTTCTGAACTAATCGCCCATTTTAGTATTTTCAGTTTTTATATAATCAATTTTATATAATCAGCAATAGTATTACTGAATTGTAAATGTATATCTGCTTTTAAAGAATAATCTATTTGTATATTAAAAAATCTTTTATTGACTGCATCTTTATCGTCTCTAGGATCATCTATATTAACAATTCTATGACCTAAAAAAGAAACATAAGATTTTGCATAATTAAAATTGGAGCTTAGTTTACATTATAAATTTAAAAAAACCGAAATGCATTGTGAATCTACATATGTTTTTAAAGCATAAGCGCCAGTGTCAAAAATTTGATTTAAAGATTTGGTTTATGGTTTCCCAAATATATCCGCCATTTAATAACAAAAAAAAATATGCCATGAAACTTAAAAACATTTGATAAAGATGTACTAATACAATTAAACATAAATGTCCACATATAACTGAATTAAATATTCTGAATTCTATTATCATTGTAATAAACACTTCTATTTTCGAAGTAATTAGATAACTTAGTAGGAATATTGCCTCCAAATGAACCAAAATAGTAAACGTTTTCTTTAAAGTAGCAAACCTAATGAGTACCAGGATTTGCTGAAATGTCAAAATTAACCACAGCACATTCATTTTTGTGCATTATTGTTGGTAATTCATTAATCATATAAACATTTCTGAAATTTTTAATACTTAGTATTTTTACATAATTTTCAATATAAAAATTAGATAATGGTGATATATTAAAATTTTTTTTGGCCTTGCTATTTCTTTTTAAAAACTCAACCACTTCCTAATTTATTTTCCATTGCTAAATTATGTGTCAGTTGTTCTTCTAATTATTTTTTATTTTTTTCTAGTTTGTTCAACAGAATTATAAATTGCAGTAGCTCCTCCAGCTAAAGCAACAACAAATGCACCTAAAGCTGAAAATAAAATGGGTAAAAATCCTCCATGATGTAAACCATTTCCTGTTTTTTCTTTTAATATTTTTTTGAGTATTGGAAGTGCCAAAGTTAACAAGAAACAATTACTTTCTTTTAATTTTTCATTTTTTCTCTCAAGTTGATCTTTTGTTAAAAATTTATCTATGCCCAAATATTTTAATTGATCAATGGGTATATCGAAAGTTAAGCTTTTGATCTTCGTTTATAAGTTTAAAAATATGTATAATTAATAAAACATTTTAAAACTCCGTCACTGCCGGTCCCAAGCCTGGGGCTTCATCTTGCAAGTGATGAAGGAGGAGGGAGAGGAGTAACACTTCATAAAAAAATGGGGTCCATCTGGCTATGGATGGAAGCACCCTGTAAGGACCCCTTCCTGGGGTTACAGGTGAAACTCGGTCAACTGTCTCAAAGGCAGAAGAGGAATGTCAGATTCCCAATGGCAGAGAGGGCGGAAGAGCCTAGTGGAGTAAACCACAAATATAAATCAAAATTTCGGGCTAACAATCCGATATTATCTTGGAATTTATTTCCTACCCTGTACAATGTACAATTTCAATTGCAGAATGGAAAGTCTGCTGAAAGAAAGCACTACACCAGGTGGTAACTCGGAAGAGGAATCCACCATTGCATTATGCACTTGAATCGGGACTTAGGGTTCTGGGGAGTCCCAACATATGCAATAAGGATGAGTCGGAGCAGCCTTGGTATCCTTCTAAACTCAAGTTCAAGAATAAATTATTTGCAGGCACTTTGAATGTAAATTACTTACTTTAAACTGGTAAACAGAAAGACCTCGAAATTCTCTTAGATAAACATGAACTACAAATCCTAGCAGTACAAGAAACAAGATTTTTGGACGAAAATGTTACAGACACCAAAAAACCATAGAATATTTAAGGGTAAACCAGCAATCAAAATTATGAAAGGAATGCCACTACTTGGCACTGCCTTCTATGTTCCTAAAAATTTAGTAGATGATTAAGCGGAATTCAAATCTAGTTCAGAAAGAATCTCTACCCCAACAATTAAATGCAAAAATAAACAGTATACTTATGTTAATTGCTATGCACCAATAAACGGAGAGAACAAGAAAAATCCAGGTAAAGTAGAAGAGTTCTGGGAACTTCTGGACGAGGAAATATCCAAAAATCCCAAAATTAAATGTTGTGATACTACTGGGGGATTTTAATGCAAATAGGGAGAGAAAAATCTTTTCGAAAAACAATAGGTTACTATCCAGCTCATAAAGGAACAAACAAAAATGGAATGGGGCTAATTAATCTGTGTAAAATATTTCAATTGAAATTAATGTCAACTTTCTCCAGGAAATTACCAAGAAGAGCTAAAAACATAGATATCTCCTAATCCAATGTAAGGGGAATTCCAGTTGGATCATGTGGCTGTTTCTCAAAGGAATATAAAAGAAATGATGAATGTAAAAGTAATAAGAAATAGAGAATTTGACTCTGATCACTACCTCTCTAAAATTAAGCTCAAACTTCTCCCTCATAAAAATAAAAAAAGACAACAAAAATTAATTAAATACAACATAGACAGACTCAACACCACACAAGGGAAAAAAAATTTTCAGGAAGAAATTCAAATAACTAAATCGGATAAATGGCAGGTATTATGCAAATAAATGAACAGTGCAGTAAAGAATTTATTCGGGTCTGCGAAAATGAAAAAGAAAGTCTGGTGGAATGAAACTTGTGAAGAAGCGCTAGCAGAACGAACAAAACTATGGAAAAAAAAATGGAAATGCTCTGGAAAGAATTAACACTTTGATCAATTTAAGCAACAAAGAAAAGAAACAGCAAGAATAATAAAGAGTGTTAAACGATCCTTTGAAAAGTCACGACTTCTTGACATACAAGATGACTTTGTTAAAAACAGCTCCCAGAATTTCTATCAGTTGTTAAAAAATAACCTAAAAGGCTATCAAGCACCAAGTATTTGCTTCAGAGATGAAAATGGTAAAATGGGTTTAACCAATACCGAGAATTGACAATCCTAACGGAAGTACTTTGATCAACTTCTGAACTGTGAAGAACCGAACTACAAGTTAGAATTCCCAAAGATCCATGAAAACTTAGAAACAGAGCCACCACCTACTGTTGAAGAAATTGAAAAAGCAATTAAAACCCTTAAAAAAAACAACAAAGCCAGTGGAGAAGACTCAATTACAGCTTAACTTATGAAATGGTTTCAACAAAAAATCATAGATAAACTTCAAATCATCTTTGAAGAAATCTGGAAAACGGAAAAGATCCGGGAAGAATGGAAAGTGACTCTTATACATCCTTTGAATAAGAAAGATAACAAGCAAGATGTCAATAACTATAGAGGTATATCCCTTTGCCAGTGGCTTATAAAATATCCTCAAAAATATTACTAAACAGGGTAGAAGCAACACTTGACAGTCATTTGGGTGAATATCAGAGTGGATTTAGAAAGGGCAGATCTGGCTCAGAACAGATTTTCAACCTGAAGTCCATAGTCCACCACAGACTCACGAACTCCAAAAACATGGTAGTAACATTTATAGATTTTACTTTAGATAAAGTAATCAGAGAATTTGGAGTTAAATCTAATCCGCGAAACCCTCACAGACACCATATCAAAAGTAAAATTTCAGGGCGAAATATCTAAACCATTCAAAATAAATACAGGTGTAAGGCAAGGTGATGGTTTGTCTCCCCCACTCTTCAACTGCATCTTGGAGAAAATCATAAGAATTTGGAATGAAAATCTAAAAGAACACAAGCTATCACCAATAACACTGGGGAGAAAGAACAAGGGTGTTGAAATAAACTGTCTAGCATTTGCAGACGATATTGCCATAATTTCTGAAAAATTAAATATTCTAAAAACTGCAGAATTATGGAAATTAAGAAGTAATGATGAAATATATTGCAACATAGAAAACACAACAGAAACAATGCAGAGGAGATGATTGCTATTTTTTGGACATTTATATAGAATTAATGGCAACAGGTTAACCAACCGGATCTTCAAATATCTTTGGAACAAGAAATCAACAACAAACTGGATTCAGGAAGTTAAGAAAGATTTGGGAAGAAATAATATAAGTGAAGCAGAAGCAACAGAGAGAGAAATTTTTAAGAAAAAAAAGTTAAAAATGGAAGGATTCCAAGGCAGAAAGGGAAAGAAAACAGGTTCTAAATGGTCCGAGGAGAGGAAAAAGGTACATAGTGAGAAGATGAAGGCGTGCTTGAGAAAGAAGAAGGAACAACAAAGGACGAAGCATTGAAATTGGTCCGTGGTCCCTAGAAGACCCCAACGAAAAAAGAGGAAGAAGATAACATTTTAATTCCCCATCCTAATTTTCCTTTTTATTTAACATAATTTCTTTTACTTCTTTTTGTAAAATTTTATTAGCCTCATACCTAGATTCTAAATCTTTATGATCTCCAACAGCACTATTGTAATATTTACAAGCTTCATCTAATTTATTTATCCCATAATCTCCTTTTCCTAACCTTTCATTTAATTTTGTAAATAAACCACAATAATTACAACCGGGTAAATGCATTGCAGGTAAATTTAAATTGTTTAATGCCCAATTTATTATACCTTTGCTGTGATGTTCAGAATTCCAAAATTTGTGTGGAATTACATTTAAAATTCTTATAAGATAAGGAATTTCTTTGGGATTATTACCAACAAATTTAGAAAATTTATTGCTCAACATATTCATTATGCTCACTTTTTCATTGTAAAAATTTTTATTTCCAGCATTCTCTTCACCATGTATAACTAACAATCTATTAATTAATTCTTTAACATCTTCTATCCAAACATATTCTTTTGGTAAACTATTGAATTTTTTTTATACCTTCTCTAGATCTAGGACTTCTTGGAGAAATCATTTTTCTGGTGTATTTGGTGCTGATTTTGAACATAATTCTTTTGTATAATTTTCATAAATTTGTTTAATTATATTTATGTATTTCCAACTTTTATTCCAGTCAATTTTATTTTTTGGATTATTTTTTTGGAATGCGGCATTGGTTGATAAAATAATTTCTGTGTAATTTTCATAGTCATCAGTGAATTTATCAACAAGATATTCTTCTTTTCCTTTTGTTAACAAATTAGAAAGTCCATGTATTAATTTATATTATGATTAACAAATATTTTATCATCATCTATCTTACCTTTCTATTTCCAATCTAAAAATTATTCTCGTCTCTTCGTAAACGATATTGAGTATCAATAACACTTTTTTTTGCAATCATTTTTTCTAAGAATTAGAGTAGAAACAGGATGTGTCAAATGTTTCAATGGTACAATACCCATTTGCTCTTCCACATTAGAAGATTTTGAGAATAATTCTCTTTCAAATGATGTTTCTTCAGGAGTAGGTGAATAATTTAAATTTTTTTGCTGCAACAGTAACTGGTGCTGTTATTAAATTTTTATTCTCTTCACTTACTTTTTCTATTTTTTTTACCAATATCATGTAATACACAAATTAAAGGCATCTCTTTTTTATATTTTTTTCATGATGCTTTTTATATTTTTAATACATTTCGATGAGTAATTTAACTCTAGAAAGTTGCTTTGATTCAGTAATTTATATATAAATTTTTTACATATATATAAATTTTTTTCTTATAAATGAGTAATAAAAATATTGAGAGTTTTGATAAACAAACTTTTCCCCCAATTGATCAAACTAGGGGGAATTTAAATGTTTACAATAATAGAATAGAATTTTATATTCCTATAGATGGCTTTTCTTTTCCAAATGATGCTTATGTTTATGAGCAATTTAGTTTACTAAAGAGACATAAAGTTGGAGATGAAGCAAAATATGAAAAATTAGATAATGTTGATGTTTGTTCGAACATTTTTCCTTTCCAGTTTTCTAGAGTAGAAATTTCAAAACATGGAAATATTATTGAAGCTGTTGATAATCCAAGTATAACCTCAATAATGATGAATGCTTTATAAATATCACCAAGTGAACAAAATTATTTAGAATTTACTGGTGTTGATAATCTATATCGAGATACATCTGTTTCTAGTAATATAACAGATGAAGTTAAAACTGTTTCTAGTGATAAAACAAATGAAATTTATTGGAAAAGTGGTTATAAAATCACTTTTTTTTTTTTTTGTAATTCATCTGATAACAACTGTTTATTTCTTTATGAAACTTTAGATAAAGAAGGTAAAGTTATGAAACATCATCCTGATCCTGGTAAAATTGTTATTCAAAAATTAGAAATTATGTGGCCTATTGTTGAATATGAATCTAACACAGCCATTGCAATAAAAAAAAAAATACAAAGATCCAAAAATACCTATTAGTTTTGATTATTGGCAATTTAAAAAAAAAAGAAGTTCCTGCTGGATCAACTGTTTTAACTTTGATATAAATGATCAGATTAATAATTTACAATTTGATATGCCTGATTTTGTAATTGTAGGTTTTCAACTTAATAGAAGAAATTGTGCTGAACAGCATAAACACGCTATTATGTATGAGCATTGTAATGTAAGAAATATTTATGTTAAAAATGGTATAAATGAAATTTTTCCTGAAGAAAACTGAAATCTAAACATTGAAAACTGTATTTGTCTTAAACAATTTGTAGTTATAATGGTTTTAGAAATTCAAAAACCAAACTAGATACAGACTGTAAAAATAATGAACTTTATTATAAACCAACTGTAAACTTTGATGGCGATATTACTATTCATTTTGGGGGTGAATACAGTTATATGTTAAAGATTGTTTTATAGAAAAACTACTGTAGTTAAAGAAAAAACAAACATAAAAATTAGTGTTGATTTTAATAATGCTGTTGAAGCAATTACCATTTGTAATGTTGTTTCAATCAGTAAAATAAATCTAACTTATGATTATTTGAAAGAACGTGTTATTGAAGATATAGAAAATTTTAATATTATTAAATGAAAGAAGCAACAAAATATTTCAATACAATATTTAAGACTTCTAGTAAAGTGGTTACTTTTAAATTTTTTACAAATTTTTAGAAATATTCATGAATTATTTTATCAGATAAAAAATCATTTTCATGATTCTAAATGAGTTGTTTCTTTCTCTTAATAAATTTTGTTTTGTTACAAATAAAATTTAAATGTCTTTGTTTCTATGCAGTTTGACTAACATTTTAAAAGTTGGTGATGGTATAAGACCATCTTCCTATAGTTTACATAATGCATCTGAAGATCTTAAAAATATAGTTCACAAATTTCGTTCAAATTTACAAAACTTGCCATTATCACTCTTCGAAATCATTGATGATAAATATAAACTTCGAGATATTGGTGAAAATCTAGAGCAAATAGAAGAAGTTTTGAATATAAACTGTAAAGAATAATATGATATTTTCTTTTGATTTTAGCTTAAATTTACTTGATTATGGCTTAAATTTGCTTGTTTTTGAGAGTCTAAAATTTCAGTCAAATGGGGTTTCTAGAAACTTGAAAAAGTTGCTTGAATACTATAAAATTGGGCTTAAATTGCTTGAATTTTAATGATTTAGCGTGGTGCACTAGCTCCCGCATTATACATCTACTCTTCTGAAATCACTTCACACGAATGCTAGGATGGCTCCTTAAAATAGGCCCTGGCTGGTTCCTTCCCCATATACTTAATCTCCAGTTTTTCTCTACCTTGTCCTAGTTCTGTTCGGTAGCACTCAAAATGCCAAATAAATAAAACAATTAAAAATAATTACAATATCATATTTTGAATTGCCCCATTGGTCTCTGCTAGGCATGTCTGCACATGGGTGATTATGGTCACCTGGGCCATATAACATCATCCATCATGTTATGAGATGTGCTTTTTGGTGTCACAAATTTCAGATTTTTTAAACATATTAGCAACTTGCTTTTGGAACAATTTCAGCCCCCACCCCCCCAAGCCCCAAATTCATTACTTGCTTTGTACTGATCTTTTGCAGATCTCATTGTAACCTAGTGACATAATTCATCATCCATTTTTTGCCCATTGGAAGCAGCATTGTACAGTGGATTCTCTATATACTGAAAATGCATATAAGCCCCTACCGAAAAACTATCAACAAAAAATTTTTCAGTTGTCCCAACAAAATTCCTATATAAATAATGTTAAAATTAAATGCTTTTATTGTTTATAGAATATTCAGTCAGTCGAAAAATCTTTTGGCCCCATCAGCTATGATTTTACGCAACAACTGTTTGTACACGAAGCATAAAATAAACTATACATATCTCCAGAGAGGTAGGACATCACAGTAGTTGCAAGGCCATGACAAGCTACAGCAGCATGCCTTAAGATAACAATATCTTCCTTCCATCAAGCTGAGAAGATGCAAGGTTGTGGCACTAATTGCTACGCAACAACTTCCCCTCTCATCAAGCATGTACAAGAAGGAAGCAAGTGCACAGCTGGGCTAATTGAAACACAGCCTAACCTATCTTTTATTATTTATAAATGAACAATTCCAACCAAAAACATTGATGATATTACAAAAGTAACACAAATAAATATTTTTTAGGTCAATGTAAGAATTACGGACTTAACATTCACGCAGTACTTGTACACAATCCCGACTTAACTTGTCTTCTGTGAATTGATTGTGACTGGGTTCTTGATAACAAAGAGAGGATAGTTATTTCAGTTGCCTGATTACATTACAAAATCTGTTAAGATTGCCAAAAATAGTAACTGTTTCTGATAACGCCTGAGATTTTGAAAGTGACGGCTTCTACACGTACAATAAACTGAATAGAGTGCAAATACTGCAATAAAACATTGAGTGGGCATAAAGATGTGCATAAACACTGCTATACCTACCGTATGTATAGTGAACAGCGAGTGTGGTACAAAAAAATTATGACTGCTACATTCGAAGAAAATTAGTGTAAAATGTAAATATCTGTTGGTAGCAATTTTTGGATTGCCAAGAAAACAAAAACAAAGAGTTTTCTGCCACTCCCCTCTACAAAAACTTGAAAGCTTCATGATTCAAAAGTTTGTGGAAAAATTTGTCCTGTGTAAGGAGTATTTTATTTTAATTTATAATAAAAATGCTTACTTTTTTGTAGTTAGGTTGTGAATTGTGTTGGTGTAATATTTAACTGTGAAATCGCATTTTGCCAGTGATTGCTGCTGTTTTATATTTTACTTTCTCTAATTTATCACTAAACACATGGCAGTATACTTCATAGGTGGAGTGCAACTCCTTGTGCAGAAACACTGATGCCCGGTTGCAACACCGTGGTTCGAAACTCGATCCGAGATAGGGTCTAAGATCGACACAGAAAACTGTTGCACCATTCGAGTTTACAGAGCTGGACTGGAGCTTGAGAGGACGTTCATTTTCGAACCGCAGAAATTGGCAATTTGAAAGCTTAATCCAAAATCAGCAGCCATCGTTGACAAATGTAGTTTCAAAATACTCCAACAGTTAGAAGTATGTTAAATTGTCTTCTTGGGAAATACAAATATTGCCATGTGACTGCCATCTAGCATCTGTCAAAATCAATATTTACATGCCGTGTGTGTACATGTTCGTATACTTTCGCTACACCTAAACATAAACATTGAAATGTGTCTTCTACTTTTATACCTGTCAAATGTGTTGTTTACTGTTTAGAGCTTTTCAAAGAATTCTGTTGTAGGTCTACTTCAAAAACCATTTTGTACGAATATTCACAGTTTAGGCCTATAACATTATTTAGATCAGCTTTACGTTTTAAAAATGCCTGAATTGACGATAATTCTTATGGTTATGTTACATTAACATAGTTAATTCCCATGACTTAGCACACTACACGTAATGCACGGTAATATTTTGCCGCAACTGTGTTAAACACTATTACAACTGCGGGGTAATGAACTGTAGTATTTAACTTTTTGTTATTGATGTTAGGTTATTTCTTTAAAAGGACGGCCTCAGTTTGAATAACGAAGGAATAGACAGTCCAACTAAAAAGCGATATTAAAATCAAGCATGCAACTCATGTTGCTTATTTTGTCTCACACAAACTTAAAATATAGCGGTGAACATGCACACAAATAAGCCTACCGTATCTTTTATTCCACCCATATTTATATATATTGCTACTTACTGTGTATTACATTTATTGAAATTTATTGGGGCAGGGCTTGGTTATTTTGTTGCGATTGGTGGTATATCACATTACACAACTGTGTTTCTAACACCCAGGGCAAAGGTACAACATTGTGATAAATAAACATACGTGGATGTAAATAAATAACTTCATCATAAAAACAGTTCACATTTAAAACGTATAAATAGTTTACATCAAATATTTGAAATCACGCAAACACAGATCCAGCATAACGATCACCATGCACACACGCCACGCTATTTCACATGCAGCGGTTAACAAAACACACCGTAACAGTATATTTATTATTGCTGCAGAAACGCAGATTCATCACAACATCGTAACTTGCTTAGGTAGGCTTAAAAAACACAATGTCTGCAAACATGATGTGGTAATATGAAGTATTTTTCAAAGTATAATTTATGCTACATTTGATAAAAAAGCAACACACCATGTCATGCCTTGCCACGTCTGCCAACTTCACTTTGTTTCTGCCCGCCATCATATCTAAATATATTAAAATAAGTATTCAAACATTAAAATCTCTTTTCAGTTGTAAATTAAAAATTCAAAAATCATTATTTTGCTGTAATAAGTATGAAATATTCTACAATTGAAATTATTTAAAATTTCTGCTTTCTAGGGGGGGGGGGGGGGGGGCAAAAAAGAGAGAGAGAGAGAATGTGACAAGCCTTGCTCAGCACAAAGTTGCTTTTCGCTCGATAAAACAACACCCTACCATTACGGCCTACTCACAATATTTTCCGCTATTTTAAACTGTAAAATTATATATGTTGCCTATATGTTGCCAGCGGGGCTAGCTAAATATTTAAATATTTCAATAGGCACAGTTTAATTTACAAAATGGTATACTAAAATATTAGGTTAAAATGATGTTTTAACTGTGAACTATTTCTTACCAGCTGTTGCCAACAAATGTTGTGGAATGCAGGTTATTGAAAAAACAGGTTGACATGTTATGCCTAGAGTGTTTTCCAAAGGTTGATTTTCATAAGTCGCATAAGTCCATGATGTCATGTATTATGAACCAATGGCAAAATTTGTCTCATACTTACCGATCTCTCACTTTGGAACCAAGATCGATGAATTAGAGATCCAGAATCTTGAAATTCCATTAGTGCAACACTTTAACATTGGAATCAAGATCAAACTGGATCCTGGTTCTGAACTTGGATCATTCGATCCCGGATCGGGGAGATGTTGCTGCAACCGGGCATAAGGGAATGATATATCCAAAGTACACTAAATGTACAAACTAAAATTGAAAGGCTGTCAAAGGCCAAGATGTGGTGATTATGTGGAATGCAACCACTGATTTAAAGGGACAGTGTGTTTTTGTGTTTTACTGAAAATATTATTTACAAACGTGGTTGTATAAATCATGGAAAATTCAAATCCTAGTGAGTGTTCTTAGGCAGTTTGAAATGTCTTGGAAAATACAAGATTGACAACACAAAATTGACTGCAACTGAGACAATGTTTGAGTTACATGATCAATTGTGCTATCATCATGATGTATTTTCTTAATTACGTACTGTTAAATATTTTTCTGTTTTCACTGAAATATGAACCAATTAAAATCAATAACAAATTACATTTGCGTTTGATTGCAGGTATTACAGAAACAACAGATTCATGTTCTTACAATGAGACATACATTTTTTGCAAAAAAAATTTGACAAAATTAATACAGTGGAACATCGTTAGTACAAGCTTGGTTATAGCAAAGAACTCATTATTGCAAAGTGATTTTGTGGTTCCTTGAAGCTGTGGTATGCAGTTCCAAAGTATAAGAGCTGTTTAAAACAAAATATGGAAAATACATATAACAAAGTATTCTTTATGCCCCATGTAATTATTAGCCTCAAATTCCGAATGTTTAATACAAATTCATTAAAGCGACATGTATTAACAAACTTTGGTTCGCGTGACAGTTCAGTACAATTAACCTCCACATTTAACAATACATTTCTGGTAGTGCTAATTCTTCTGATTTCCAGGAAGTAATTTAATGACAATTTTTTTCCCCAACAAAAAAACATGCATTTGGGTACACGAACTTCAGACGCATTAATTTTATTCAAGAAATAATTTTTTGCTCCAGTAACAACAGTTTTTCTTGATCTCTCAGATAGTTCATTACAATAGCTTGACTGTCGACATGAATTTAGTGTTCGTCATAGATATGATGGAAGCGCTGCACTGTGTAGCATGTTAGAAACTACTGCTGTGTGTGAGACTGTGAACACAACTGTATGTGCTCAGATACAATGTGACCAACTTGTGCATACATGGATGAAAACATCTGATGTAGTTAAACTGTGGAAAAGTCCTGTTTGTTTGTGTGCATAGAAAACATTTATGTGTTATGCAGACTTGAATTTTAAGTTTATATAAATTAATTATTCTTGCATTTCTATGTTGTATTTCAGGATTTGATCAATTTTATTAAATTGTCAAGTGCTTAAGTGCAAAAAAGGGTAAAAACTAAAATAGAACTTTACTTGAATTAAAACCTTTAGTTTGTAATGACAGCAGAAAATACATAAAAGTAAAAATATTATTGGGAATATTTTTTGGTTCTTTATGTAATGGAAGGGTTGATTTTATTGAAGACTTAGTATGAAATTTAATAATTATTTAAGTAAATTTTTCCTGTGTAAAGTTAAGATGAGAGCAACTTCTTTTGTTATTAAAGATAAAATTTGTATATAAATTACGAATTTTTAGGTTTTTGGGGTTGTACCAACATAAAAAAATCTGCAGTTTCGACTAAACAAACCTCATTATTACATACCTCATTACAAAGTGGCCAGTTTTTGGTCCCTTCAGGTTTGTATTAATGAGGTTCCAATGAAATATTATTATAAAATAGTGAAATTGTGATGACAAAATTAGCTTATTTTATTTATCATAGCAGGGCCCTATTTATGGATGTAGAAGTCAGTTCCTCATCTACTGAAATCCTTTATGTATGGAAATTTTGTAACAGCACCTTGAAAAATGGTAGACAGAGAATCCACTGTACAGTTCATGGTTTCACAAAGTATTGACCAACTGTACACCAGATATTAAATTAAACATGGTATCTAGCTTTGGCAGTAGCTTAATGAAATATCTAGGATTATAATACGTATCTCTGCGGGAACTGTGGTGGTGCAGCAGCTAGAGTGCTAGCCTTCCACCAAATGGAACCGAGTTTCATTCTTGGCAAGGTCACTTCCAGATTTGAAACATGGGAACTGTGTCGTATGATGCCACTGGTCAGTGGGTTTTCTCAGGGATAAACCTACAAGTTTCATTCATCACTTTCTTCTCTAACTGGCAAACGTTATGAGCTCACTACAGAAATGCTACAGTACATTTTTTCATCAGTTGAAAAACTTGCCACTGTCAAAACCATTCCCACTTTCATGCCTTTCTTTTCAAGTCAATAAGAGGGATGTATTATTACTAGGGCAGTGCGAATATTATTCTTTGTACTAAAACGATAATGAATAAAAGACAACTTTAATTTTTGTTTTGGTACGAAATTTGGTTCCCAAAATATGTAACAAAACAAAAATTCTCAATTTCAATGAACTTTCAGGTGTTTAATGAATGTTCATTTAGTGCACGAGCAAAGAAAATTTTTGCCTGCAAAATCATCATGTTTGTTTTCATTATTTTATAGCTGAAATAACAAAACAAAACAAAAACTTTAATGTAGGCAAGAACCCCTGAGGTAAATACTCCAATTCATAATTTTTTTTGGTTTGATTTTGCAACTAATTTGTTATAATGAATAACATGCTAAAATGGTATGAAATTTGTTAATCTTTCATTAAGAAGGCTGAGCTATTATGATATTATTTTTCATTTTAGTTTCAGTTTCATGAAAGTTCATAACATATCTTTCATTTTCGTTTTACGAGATTAAAATCACATTCGCACAACCCTAATTATTACAGTGTGTATTTCAGTAAACAAGTATCAATTATAAGCTGTGTATTTTTCTAAAACAAAATTATTTGAATTTATTTAGAATGAAGTCAAAACTGAAGTGAGCTTAAAAATGTGAACAACAGAAATGTTAACTTTTTGAATCTTCATTACAACTACATCATATTTATTCATGATTTAGACTGGACAAAACCACCAGATTTCACATCAAATATCAATCACTGAACATATTTATATTGAATTTTTGTACAAGAGATGTACAATATTAGTATATAAACAATTTTGGTTAAAATTAGTTGAAAAGCACTAGTCATTTGAACTGTGTTGCTGAAAAATAATTTGCAAACCACCAATATAAAGAGTTCTTGAGAAAAAAACAAACTGAAAATGGGAGCAGATTTGTAGTTTTCTTCATAGGAAGCCTGCTGTCATCTGTGTAATCTTAATATTGTTATTAAGTTTTAACTGTGAGTTACTGTGTTAACTGTCCTGAATTGAGCAGTTTTGTTTGGTGCTTAACAGTAAGACCTCAAGTGAGTTAAGGACGGTGTTGCAGAGTAATACAAGGGCAGGGGAAACTGAAGTGCCCCAAGACAGCCTGCCACTATCAACATCAGTCACAATTCCCATATGCAAAAATCTGGATGACCGTGCTAGTAATCTAACCTGGTTTGCCTTGGTGGGAGGCTAGTAGTCTGACAACTACACCACCACAACCCCTCAAATATATTTGTATACATGTTAATGCATGCACACACATATGCGCATGCACACACATACATATGCACAAACACGCTCTCTCTTTGTTGTCATATTATACATTATTTTTTATTATTTGTTTTGGTGTCTTTATATCTAATTTTCCTTGTGATTATCAAGATGATTGCTTCTGTGAAATTCACTCTGTGTTATTTACATATTTGTAGACAACAATTACTGGTTTTATTTTTGGTTTGTGTGTTCTTATGTTATATTCAGTGTCTCCTCCAACAGGAGAAGGTGGGGGGGGGGGGGGGGGAAGCACACAGTATAATCACTATACTATATATTAAAAAAATTTTCATTCAGTAAATTTAAATGTGTAAGAAATATTGTCAGCAGGACGGACTGAAAGGAAATATTGCTTGAAAGGCACAATTAAATAAATACTCATGTGTTTGGTACAGACAGGATAATTTTATTCTGTATGAAAATAAATTTTTGTTTCTAAAAACATATTTTCAAGACAAGTACGCAAAATGCTTGTAACATAATTTTATAATGTCACATCATATTTTCACAAATGTTTTTAAATTTCAAGTAAACCAACTATATTTATCAGTCTGTTGGTAAAAACTATGTTAAATGTTCCCAATATTTCAATTTTGTTTGATGAGCACATTTACTCTGACTTTAAATGTATTGCATGATTTAGATTTTTGGTCACTGAAGTTTTAACAAGTCTCCTTCCATACACATATTTTAACATAAAAAATTACACTTTAAATAGAAAATGCATACAATATAGCATTACTTTTCACAAAAAGTTATGAAAAACAGCCAAATAAAGATGTATGACAATCTTTGGCATTCATTCACAAAGTAGCAAAACAATTATTGTCAGTTTGCACACATTATAATGTTCACGGTAATTGCTTATAAATATGGCAATGAGAAATTGACCAAATACAGCTTGACCGTGGCAAGACTGTATTTAGAGTCAATAACATGAAATAAAGCAAGTAATGGCACATGGCAAGGTTGGAGATGGCATCTCCATCTTACAGGTTCTGCTATCTCAGTTTGCGCTTGTCTTTCTGCGGCTCCAAGTAAATTGGAGTGATGTTAGAAGGCTTATATTTCCTGGAAACAAAATGCAAAAATATTCAATCTAAATGGAGAAAATTCTGATATACACACTTATTTTAAAACACTTTCCACTATTTTTAATATACCACTTACTTCACACATTTTGAAACAAAACTTTGAAAAATTACCCCAGGTTTAACATACCTGCTTGTGTTTAAAAAAATCATGTACAACAAACATTAAAGTATTTTAACTTGCAATTGTATAGTTTCTCTAAATTATGTTTGTGTTGTATTCAGAATGAAATAAAAATTGTGAGAACATGGTGCGTTGGCAACGACTATTAAGAAATGGTGTACACATAAAATGTTATTAAATTGCATTCTGATACTCTATTTGTGAAGTAAACATCTATTATTTTCACAAAGATTTAGTAGAACTGTATTTTGTTGTTACATACTAAAAATATTTCTCTTTATTGTTGTCTGATTAGTGAAAAAAAACAGCGCGTAGACCTCAGTCTCTTCACATATTTTTTCATGATAGAAAATCTTCAGGTGGAGCATGTTGTTTGTTTTTTTATCTGAATTGAATTGTTCTCCACATTTGTTAAGTTTTTCAGTGCTCACAGCATGCAAATTATAATAGTTTTTGATTTTTCCAGATTTTACTCTCAAAAACATAAAATTTTAATTTTAATGTGATGGCGAGACAGTTATTGACTTTAAAGTTCGCAAAATTGACAATACGAATAACTGCTCAATGTAGTGTTTATACTTTTCTCCTGGTGAAAAATACTTACAATTATCAAATTATGTTTATACATGTACTTCTGACTTACCTAGTTAAGTAACAAAGTTGTCTTGAAGATGTTTTTTACTTCAGGTCTAAATATATTTTATTGTGTATTATTTTGACTGGACGCATTAAATGAAGTTCTAATGAAATGGACGTATCTGATGCCTTATGTTGGTTACATGTATGAAGGCAAGGTTTGGACAGACAAAGTTTATTTATAAACCTTAACAATGTTTATGCCCGATAATGCCTGTTTCTACATCACAACTTTGTAACTTTTCTGTAGGTGTTTGAACTGCATTTATGTAAAGTAGTGTTTGAATCACATTTATGTAATGTAGGTAGACATTCCCATGAACTGAATATCTGATAATGTCCAGATAAATTTCACAAAGTTCTAAAAACCCAGTCGTCAGGAAGAAAAACAAAACCAATGTATGGTGAAAAAAATCAGGGCAATAACAGCCACACTATTAGTGTGCATGCACGAGTGTGTTAGCCACCATCTTGTTTTCACTGCTTAAGTTATGTAACAAAATGTGAAACACAATTTGTGTGCTGAGTTTACTCTTTTTTACTTGTATTGGATATTTGTTGTAATATTAATTTTTGTGACAGAAATCCTTTCATCAAAATAACTTGACGCGTGCCGCTTATATGAGTTATACCAAATGACTGTGACTCATCCTAACGTGTTAATACTAAACCAGGAACCACGACCATAGATGATACCAAGGATTGTTTCCCATGGAGGGATAGTTACAGACACGTGGTATTGCCTGACGTTCCAGACCCAACTTCCTCACTCTACTCACGTAGTACTACCCAACACATTCATGAGTGCATAAGGATCGCTCCCAGCCTAGTGGGCAGTTCCAGCACGTGAAATAAACAATGTTTCCAAGCGGTTGCAGTAACACGTCAGCCTCCCCGACGCACCTGACAGACAGAGTGTTGCCACACCAGCGAAGCCTTCCGAAGATGGCCGAGCGCCCAAGACAATATAGCCAAGCGCAGAGGGTAGATTCTTCCACCCCGCTCGCTCCAGGCAGACGTCACACCTCCCACTCCAGTTCAGGCATGGGCCGGCAAAGTGCACTATATAAGGCTATGCGCAGCCGAATACGCCAGTTATCATCTCCAGTAGCTCGACTCCACACTTCTGTGCTGGGGCTCTCTACTGCCTACCGGGTCTTCTAGATCTTCAACATCCTTCAGATGCTGCCGCCACCAACGACCAGAGGCTTCACAGGCTTCTACCACCTACTACCAGAAGCTCCAGATGCTTCAACCCCCAACAGTTTCCAGAAGCTCTTCAACACCAGAAGTCTGCAAGACTTCACTCCACACTTCCGCTGTTCATCCTCCTCATTCAACGCCGCCGTTACTTGCTGATGAGTGGCAACTACACCCACTGCCCTTTTGGTAGTGGCCCCTTTTATAAAGTCTCATCTAGACAACCCCAGGGTAGAGTAACTGCGTCTGAGTTATTTTAATAGCCGTCAAAGTCATTCTTATTTTGGACTGCCTAGGAGCAGGCCACCTCCAACTGTAAAGCATATATTACTTCCGCTCACACTTCGCTTAGTAGTAAGAGTACGTGTAAACAGCATTTATTATTCATAATAAATACAATATATTCCTATCCTGAGAGTGAATCTGTTATAGAGGTAAATACTTTCCGACTGTTAGGAACTCAACCCTTGTACGGAGCAAGCAGGAGACCGGGTTTTCTAACAGTACAACCCATAGTGTAGGACTGCAGATACCCTTCAGGAATCTACACATCAGAAATACACACTACTTTCGGCGGTCACCCGTTCTATGCACGGTGGTGTACAGAAAGATAGAGCCATTACCACTAGGTGCTCATCAACTGGAGCAGGACAACTACCTCAGGTTGTATCGCTGCCGGAGCGCTGCCGGTGCTGGCAGGGGTATTTGTTTGGGACTGGAGGCCTGACTGTTGCTGGACCACACCCCAACAGTAGTAGGAAGACGGCCTACACAACCCACAGCTCCAGGTTTGTGTGCCAAGGTGCAGAACTGATTGGAGCACAGAGTTTGCGCCGTCAATTGCTGTTGGGTTTTACACTTACTTAGGGTACCGTTAACTGCTTGCACCCAACTAGGAGTAAGTTAAATGTCATGTCTGCCTCTAAGCCATTTGGGGAAAGGCATAGAGCTCGAAGGGAGGAGAAAAAGGTGAAGTTTCTTGATGCCAAGCGAGTTTGTACCAATAACACCTCTGCACTTGGCAGCGGTACCCCAAGAGAACAAGCTCAAGCTGCCCGACACTTGGAAAGGCCTTCCTCTTCAGTGAGTATCCCTGTTTTCTTCCTTACACACGCTAGGCTTGGCATTAAATATCATCAAGCAGCTCGTATCCTGGTCACTGGGAGTGATACCAGGTTGGGCATTTCCAACCCCTACTTTGGAATCAGTGCAGCTGCTGAGTGGAGTAAGAAGTAACGTACCACACTGTACGGAAACTTGTTGACCAGCACTACCAAGAAGACTACTGGTCCCAGTCGACCTGCGTCAGCACCAGAGCCCCAGAAACAGGTACCGGCGTACTCTGGTAAGTCAGCCCTATTTCAAAGGGCTAAGGTTACAGTCAGACATATTGAGGTACCACCCACAGCTGATTTTGTACTGAGTCGTAAACCAACCCGGCCAGTGTTAACCTCTGGCAAAAGTCCACTGATGGCGAATTACTGTTAACCAGAGCGTGTCTAACCTAGCACACACCGAAGTTACCTTGACTAAGTCTAGGCGACATGCGTCAAACTTAACCTCCTTTCATTAAAATGTAACCCTCACCTACCCAATTAAACAGTCACTGCAAAATTTGCAGTAATGAACCGTTTCATGAATAACACAAATTAAACCATTTAAATACAGGCACTGTTGGAAGTCACAGAACCTACCTAAATAATGTCAGAAATTGTGAACATTTATTATGTTAAGTTCTTTGAAATGTGCCAGCATTATTTGGATTGCTGAAGAAATTTAACAGTATTTGACATTTTATATCTTAAGACATCATGTGGTATTGTTTTTGTTGACATGCAGCAGAAGGATAAATTATTGGTACTTGAAAGTAGAACTAGAGTAGGCCTTCAGAAAAGTGTGAAGTAACCGTAAACGGACTAGACAGAAAACCCTGACAAACAGGAAAATAGGCTCTCTTCCACTTCAAGCAATACCAAAAAGGGGCATATAAAGCCACCTCTTGTCAACAAAAACCAATGTTACCATGGATAACTGAGTAAATTTTACTGCGGAGAAGTCTGTTCCATTTCATGGCTCGCGAACACATTTCAGACAGGATCTTCACAATCCTGTTAGAAATTCAATATTATTTTTAAGCTTATAACCAGTTGAGGTTAGTAGCTTTCCATAGCCACAAATTTTTACCAATTTTCTTTGCAGCAAATTCAAACTATCTACATTTGAGGAAATAAAGTAACAAAAAATTTTGCTTGAATACTGTTGTTTACAATTTGTGATAGAGTAACCAATTTGTGCTCCTGCTGGTTTTATCGTTGTAAAAAATTGGCACATGTAAATATTAGCATTACCTTGCTACAAGAATTTCAACAAAGTGTTAATTTACATTTTGCCAAAATTTGGTGAAACCTTTAGTTTCACTGTAATCATGTGAATGGTAATTTCCAAATTTAAATGAAATGTCATAATTAAAATTAATAATATTATACGTATATGTTTTGTGTTGTAATAAATATTTTTATCAAACTTTTGTAACTAGCAATGCAAATTTTGAAGATTTGTAATTTATTACTATAAGGTATGTCTATAAGACTTTTATGGGTTTCAACCATGCTGCAAAGCTAATTTCCAAAATTGTGGCCATTTTAAAATTTGGGTGCTAGGTCATATCTCAGAAAATATTTAAACAATTTCGGAAAAATATTGCATATTTATAGTTTATGGTGAGAGCATTTAATTCAGAAACAAATATTCTCATTAATCTGCCATTTTAGAAGACAGCACCAGGTAAAAATGCAAGTAAAGACAAAAATTTTTGTACATAATTTTCCACTATACAAAGCTTTGAAGCAAACACAGCCATGGAAACATCTCACAGCCACCATTTCTTCATAATAAAAAGTAAATCGACAAAATGGAATACCATAAGTAAAAGTAGGCAACATCGACGCATGATGCCTTTTCTGACAATACTAAACGACCTCGCCTCATTAACATGTGCCTTCACGTCACCCCAGGCAGGGTTTCAACCACAAACTACATCTACCAAAGCGCTTACAGGATACACCCCTTGTCGCAGGAGCAATTACACACACGTCTTATTCTACTGTTCGCCCATTGTCAAGAGATCACGCTCGCCTCCCCGAAGTGTGAATATACCACCGACCGAGCAGCAAAGACTGCATGCCAAAGTCAAGGAGTTCTCAGGCATGCTGAGGGATGGCATCCCTAGCACTCCGGTCACCACCAGAGGATACCTGGCTCCGCACATTTGCAGACTACATTACCGCCAGCACCCCCGCAATCCGAGACAAGAGCAGACCGGCAGGATATATGTCCGAGCGCTGCCTAAAATCCTCAGTTCATCACCAGTAGCTCACTCCATCACCTTGTGTGCTGGGCTCTCTACTGAAAACCACCAGGAACTCATGAACTCCCAGAAGCTCTTCAACAACTTCGTCAATGCCTTCTAGACCTTCCAGAGGCTCTTCACAAGCAACCCTTGAAGACGTCAACACCTTTGCCTTACCTACCCTTTTGGTAATGGCAAACCACCACTGCCCTTATGGACAACGGTTTTAGGAATATTATGTTGAGTTGTTTTCATAGTCACCTAGCCGATTCTACCTTGTTCCAAATAGACCAGGTCCCTTTCACCTGGCTTATGTAGAGTTACTTCCATAACTGAATAGTTAGGAGGTGTTACAGGCAACCATATTTATTCTTCACAGAATATATATATGTATTCTTAGTCACTTCTGAGTATTTACCCTATTTACTCGTGTATAGTGTGCTCCATAATTTTTGCAACAAGTTTCAGGATTTTTTTAAAAAATAAAAGCGCACAAACAATTTGTGGCACCTTGTTGGTAAGTATGTAACAAATTATTATATTTTTACATTAATGTGGCGGTGATAGTGATATGTTTGGAAAATACTTTAATTAAATAACTCGCTGTGAGAAAGCCAAAACATTGTGGCTTGCTGTACAATCATGGAAAACTAGGGTCATAAAAAGGAAAACATAAACTATGGTAGGCGGCGGGCTTCCTTTTTATTTTTGCTCCTTTTATGCTGGCCTCCCCCTTTTTTTTTTTGCTTTTTACGCCAACTTCCTTTTTCTTGCTGCTTCTTTTATGCAATGACAAGCTGTCTTTCTTTTGCCCTGCTGGAATGTGATACTCCATTTCTAAAAAAAAGTGTCACCCCTTCCCTTCCCGCTACAGTTCCTACTAATCTAAACATCTCCACACAGCTTACGGCACTCCAACTTCCTTGATTTTTTTTTCGTATATAACACGCACCCCATAAATTTTTTCATTTTGTGAAAACAGAGCATGCTATACACGAGTAAATATGGTATTTCCCACGGTAATTGTACTAATCCCAAGTAGACACCACGCCCGTTGGAGAGAAGCAAGAGACTATGGACGTTACCTCTTTCAATTTACCAAACCTAGTGTACAACTGTGGGCTCCTTTCACCGGGATGCACGTACATCAGTACCACACACATTAGATGGCAGCTGTACTGTGCACCTAGTGTACAGTAAGGTAGAGACTCCACCATCCATAAGACAATTCATAAGGTGGCTAGTAGGCCAGCCCAGCCTCTACTTCGTCCACCAAGCTGAACTGTGCCAGAGGGAGCACTAGTCAGGTCCTGGAGGTCTGACACCCTTCGAACCCACACCCCACTATCATTGATGGGCAGCTTGAGGAAACTCACCGCTCTGTATCCACCGTGATGAACTGTGTGGGACGAAGGAGCACAGGATACGACTCTTTCTGTTCGGATTCAGCCTTTGGCAGTACACATAGCTAGGAGGGACGAACGTCACCTGCTTGCCTCCTATGAGATCGGTACTTGATCCTTCCTGTATACCATATATCCATAGGAGTGGTGCACAGTGACGAGACAGAAAGGCAGCTATCGCCTCTAAAGCCAATGAGAATTGCAACCCAACTCCAACTCCACTCTTCATCTTGACCCCATGGGAACAAACTCAGACCACCTGCCAGCTGGAGAGGCCTCACCTCTCAGCTTCCTCCTAATCCTTGTATTCAGCCCAGGTCAAGACACTCTGGTACCCACACCCGATAGTAGTCACCATTCGCCGGGACGAAAATATCCCCTTTGCCATCACCTACCCCTGGTTTGGGGGATACTGAAACACCAGCTCTGCCCAGGCCCCAACCAGCTTCAGAAGCTGCAACACTGAACCAACACCAGGTTGCAGCACCAGCAGCTGTCATCAAAAGTCACCGCAGCTGGGGCAGCAGCCACCCCGGGCCACCATTCAGTTAGGTAAACCTGTGCCAATGTGCCCTACAATCAGTCGAACAGTGAAAACAACAATAACTTTGTTAAAAGCTGACAGACCATGCGCCTTGCACTCTACACTGGTCACGCTCTGGTCCACTAATGCTAGTGACAGATTATATTATATATATATATATATATATATATATATATATATATATATATATATATATATATATATATATATATATATGTCTTATGTTTCTGACAGACACAAACCAAAACAGTGCCGGACCGCGATGTCGCCCTCAGCCGACAAATGATGTCACGTGTCAAGAGTTTTCGTGACCCAACGTGGTGCCACAGCACTCCTGTAGTACAGACTACGATAGCACGACCCTGAAACCAAGTGAACATTACAGTACGTCAAGCTTAAACCGAACTGACTTCTGGAAGTCAGTAATAACCCCGTGGCGCCCAACAACAACTGTAGCTAATATATCAAAGGGCAAAATTAGCTTAACAGACAACCAAGACCGAAACGGTCACAGAAAAGTGCCATATAGCCGCATGCCCTGGCACAGGCGGATGAACGATGTTACACCAATGGGCTCGAATATAGGTATAACGAATGGCGTACTTGCTAGACTGCGTACTTCAGCTGGATCACATGTCCCGGACAAGGAACAAATATAGTTCACTGTATTGCTTGTGCCCAACCCTTTTACCACACATGTATGTGGTGGCCTGAAGAATGTGTCATGAGACCAGGACTCGTATACCACTGTAAGGTATGCCGGAGTGCAGCCTACCACCACCATAGCAACCCTGGGCCTCGCCATAGCCCAGTAAACACCTGGAATGCCGGGGAACCACAACTACTGGTGACAAATTTGAAACCACTGTATTGCCAATTCTTACTTTGTGATCCTGTTCGCAAGGTTTAATGTAATTGAAACTGATAAGTGAATAAAACTATTTTCATTGCAATGATGCAGATCAGAAAACTTTACTTACGCATATTCTGAGTTAGGAACTCCAATAACAAACATCTCATGTCCTTTGATGTGCATTCTCCACATGCTCTTGTGATATCCTCTGGCATCAAGGTCCCAAATTTTGAAGCACTGGAAACAAATGTACATTTATATTTACAATAGCCCAAAATTATTATTAACATTAATGGTACTTTTGTTGTGTTGATAGCCACTTGTCTGCAACAATCAAAGTCTTCAGTTCGAACCCACATGCGTAGTACGTATGTTGTGGCATGTCATCCATAAATACATACATACCGGTTATCTGATAACATATTAATCAGACATACATTCTACCAAAGAAATTGACAATGTTAATTTGGGTATGTAACACGAATAAATAAATACTGGTGTGAGTGACTGCATACCTTACCCCAGTACACTAATTTACCTGGATGCTCATAGTAATTGCATAAGCCTTCAAAAAGTGGGAATTTGATTGATTAGGACTGTAGTGTGGAGAGTTTGGCACAGTATGAGAGCTCAGACATTAATAAAAAACATTTCATGAATGATAGAACACTTTTGAAAGTCACGTTTTATATCTTAGTTCAAACTGCTGTGTAAACTCCATAAGCCATTCGTAAACATAAGGCTTTCACGTACCTGGTGATGTGTATTGATGCATACATCAAGTGTCGCTAAGAGGTGGATCAAACTTTGATAACTGAAGTAATGTTTAGCTTGGATTGAAATTCGAGCCAAAATAAACTGTCACGTTGAACCTTGGCTCGATAAACGATGTGTTTATCGAGCTTCCGTCCTTTCTAGGTTGCTGCTATAATATTATATCATTTAAAGGAAAGAAGCTTAGAATACGATTTTGTTCACATTTTCAAACAAATGCACTTCAGAAAATTTGTTACATTCAAAGGCTTCGCAATGGCTGTCATGCAGAACATGTAAGAAGGAGCCCTACTCGAAATACCCTCCACAAACAAATTTTAGGGGAGGATGATTCCATCAGTCTCCTCTTCACAAAGAGTGGAGAGGATGAGTCTTAGTGATTTAGGCAGAGACAAGTTGCAGCCGAAGGTAGCCAAGGACAATCAAATTCTTTTTGCCTCCTCACAAAGGGTGCAAATTTGAATCTACATGGTGGCTATCTGCCTTGCCCCAGGAGGCCAAGAGATGGATGATGCAAGGATGCTGCAATTGTGGCTAGGCAACACTTCCTCTCTCACCAAGTGTGAAAAGAAAGGAAGATAATGCTACAATAGTGGTTAGGCAACCAATTACCCTCACATCAGGCATGTATGGGGAGAAAGCAATATCTCACGCAGCAACAGCCAAGATTGTTTGAAGATAGCTGAAGATATACACTGTTCACGATACAGTGAGCAATTTTAAGGTCTGGCTTAAAAGTTCCTTTCAGCTTATTTGTATCCTTTTGCCGATTGTTAATATAAAAATTGTCATGTGACTAACAAACACAGTGTATACATTTTATAGACGTCAAAAGTTAATGTCTGAGGCCACAATAAAACACAATATTTGGTTGTTATGATTGCTGGGAAGGTGTTAAAAATTGATCATTTTACAGTGAATAACAAAGTGCTTCCTCTTCGCTTGCAAGGTTGGGCTATGTCGACTGTCGATGCCGAGCAGTGAGTCGAGGAAAAGAGCACAATGGATGCTGCATTTGCTGATAGGCAGTTCACTCCCCGTTACCACATTTTTGCTTAAATAAACCTTTCAAGGAAAATTTGTCTCATTTACAGGGAATGGATATCAAATGCTGACCAAGAATATAATTAGGGTTAGTTAAATTGCAAACTGGCACTCTTAATGTTTGTTTTGTCAAATATCTAACCAATGATGCACAGCATAGTAAACCCCGAAATTTGAAGAAAATTTTTAGTATAAAATGTGCAACCATTGTGCATAAAATTCTGTACTCTTTAAATTAATTTTTTAACATAATTTTTTTTACACAGGCTTATTTTGTGTTTCCAATGAAGCCAATTTTTTTTACTATTAAAATAAAGTTTTATAATCTTCCAGAGCTAAGATCGGCTTAATGTTACTTTTTTAAAGATTGGCTCGAATTGGCTCAGCTTGACATATTTCCAAAGCTTGGCTTGATTCGGTTCAAGGAGCAAAACTTAAGGCTCATCCACATAAAAATACCAATCAATTCCAGTGGCCAATAAGAAAAAAATTCCACTATAACTGTGCATGTGCAGTTTGCTCCCCCACCCTCCATCTTGCTGGCCTATTCTGTACCACTAATGCTAATTTGCTGATTGTGCAAACCATGTTTGCATAGAGTTTGCTTCAAAGCGATTCTGTACCACCATGTTGCATTAGCATTTCCGTGCTCAGATGCAATCGGTGAAGCATAAACTGAAGCAAAAACTGAAGCAAAAACTAAAGCAAAAATGTGCAGTTCCAAGAGGTTGCACAAAGATATAACGGATCATTTATATTTGTTGTAATGGTTTAATAAATAATAATAAATATTCTTTATTGTTTCTAAATGACCACAGAATAATTCTGCAACTAATGATATCTCTAAAATACATTTAGTTCATCAAAATTTATGTCCATTTTTTTTGTGTGATTAGAAAATATAAAGGTAGCACCCATAACCTGTAATACAGGGTAGTTGAGTAAATGTGGATAACCTCTTCATATAACTACAGACATGTATTTATTAGCAGCAATGCATACAAAAGGAGGCAGATAGCTGGCATTATCCTGCTACGAGTTTTTGAATACTGTTATGTGTAGCTCAAAGACCATAAAGGCAGCACGAAATAGATTATTGAAACATACTAGGTTTAAATTATGATTCATAATAAAAAGGCACACATGTATAAAACATGAAACCTTTTTTTTTTAACCTAGTGTAGTGTATATGAGAATATGATCTTAACATTTTTAGGCCTAAAAATATTAATGAAAACTGATGTTACAATGTTTTTAAATAAAAATATGGGATGGTAAAAAATACTGTGATATTTTAATGTTTACAGATTTGTATCCCAAAACCGTGCCTTTAATTCTTCAAGTTTCATTAAAACGGGTAAGGTTATAATGATAAAGGAAATTATGTAGCAAAACATTTCAAAATTAATTTATATGATTTCTAAAACAAAATTTTTCCCCATCTACACAACAGTATTATTTTGAGTACATTAACTAGAGGTTGTCCTTTTACTGAATAAAGAAGAAACATCTGCACACTCAAAGAGTATCACATAATTTTGTTTGCAAAAATCTAAATTACAGATATACAAATGAATTGTGGACAAGTACAAGGATTACAAGCCATTCAATGCATTTTTAGTGTGTTCATCAGTACTATCATATGCCAAAATTCAGTACTATATTACTATATACTATTCAATATCAGTACTATCATATGCTTAGGCCATCTGTGGAATTGAATGGGTTTAGAATAAACCTAGGATTTATAGTTAGAAAAACAGGATCCAATATAAGGAAATCTGAAGTACATTATAAAAGTGATCAGCCAAACCAATAATTAAACAATTTAATTAGGATGTATTGCAGTTTTCTACACCGAACAAATGCTCATACGTCTACGCACAATGGATTTTCCAGCAGAAAGAAAATCACATATAATATGTGTTGTAATTTAAACTGGAACTGTATAGTGCAGTAGATAGTTAAGTATATTGTAGAAGACAATTTCTTAATGAGAAACCAATTTGTTTCATACATCACCCTAAAAAATACTTATGTAAAATGGTATTGAAGGTCTGTGCCAATGATAAGTTTTGATAGAATAATAATAAATGTGACATTTCCTTTGTGTCATGTCTGCTTAACAATGGTGCACAATGAACATCGCTCTGAGCATCGTCGCATGTTCCTTTGCCTGTCAGTCCCACTATGTATCACTCCAGCTGCCCAGTCCTGCTTACTCGCTCCCTTTATTTCTTTCTCCCTCTTGCTTGGTGTCCCACCCTTCTGCTCCCCTCCTCCCAATCACTTCCACGCTGTCTTTCCCTCTTCTCACTCACCATTTTGCCACAAAGCCACTTGGCCATGGTTGGAGGAGAAATGTGGCGGAGAGGAAGCATTATTTGAGGGCAATGAACTCCCGGATGCAATCACTCACATCATGCCCTTCCCTCATCTTCTATTGTATTTATCTTTTTTCCTATTCCTCAAAAGGTCAGTATTGTTTCTTGTTAGTTTAGGAAACTTACAAACACGTGAACAGACATCCAAAATTAAAATATGCCAAAGTTAAGCAATTACATTGCAAGCTTTAAACCTAAAAAATGATACATTTTGCAGATGTACATGGAAATTAGGCATCAGAGAAAAGTTTTTGATTAGTAATAAACTTACGCATGGCTGGAGAAAGATTAAAGTGACAATTCATAACACAAATTCATCACTGCGTGTTTTTTGTGGAACAAAAGTCGTGAAGTTTCTGCAAATCAAAGACGTTTGTTTACTTATGAAAAACCAACACAGTAAAATTATTTATTATTTATATGCATATTGTATTCCCCATAAAATATTTTTTTCCCCAGAAAAAAAAAAGCATAAGGATTGCACCACATTTTTTGGTCACACAAAATTTGCTTAACATGTGCGACCCATACTCAGGTCTACAGAGTAATAAAAATTTAAATCGCAAATATTTTGCTCTGTGTATTTTTAAGATTTCATTATTATTGAACAACTACACTGATAAAACATATGCATTTTTCACTCAAATGTTATAACTTTGTTCCAAAACTTATTATTTACACAATAAAACTGATGGAAGGCCATGGAACTAACTCACAATTACATCACAATTTATATTTTACCAAAATTAATCAAAATCAATATTGTGACATAAATACGAGTTTCCAGTTCAGTTTTTGTGTCTGTATTGCTGTGCAAGGCCAGTTCTGTAGATAGTTGGGCAAATAAATACTTTTGGAATGATCAAATATAAAGAAGCTCAAGAATTCAATATCACAGGGGATAGATTCCCTTAAATACTATTTTTCCTTGTATAGGCTCAGTAAAGGCAAAGTGACAAATTATTACAAAAGTAAATATCTTACAAATTTTATAGCCAATACTCTTACATGCATTGGAAAAATCAGGAATAAAAATTAATAATTGTAGTACTGATAAATGTTTACCAAACACTTTTAATTTAATGTTGGGATATGGAACTATGTACTTTCTCTCTGTCATTATCAACTTTACTGGGCGCATGCCACTACGTGTGCCCATTGTTAATATACTCAGGTAGGGACAGTGACACTTTTCAAGGGTTGATTTCAAAAGTGCTCACTTATCGTGAACAGCCTTTACATAAAAATTGTAACTTTAAGCCTAAACCCGTTTAAATACATGCAATGTTAACAGACAGTTTATATGTTTCATTTACGCTACTGTAGTACCAGTGAATGAATGTTCTTGGTATGCAAACATTTAAGCATTAATTTAAACATTTTTATAAACAATATTTAAAGTGTCATATCGGTTAGAACTAAAAAAATGTATGAAAAAGATACTACATGCACACAATGTTTTTTGTCAAGTTTGATGTCCTGAAAACATTTGAATTATTAATTTTTATAAAAATATAAGTTGAAGGGAGAATCTGACACATTATGTCAGTCAAGCATGTAACAAATAATGAAAACTTTCTAAGACCTTGATGCCATTAAATTAAGTGATTCAAGACCAAATTACAGTATATGACAGTTAATCAAACATCTCTGATTAGCAAAATGGAGTATTATATCTTGTTTGAAAAGTTGCATACCTCCATAAGTATGAGTTGTTACTAGCTGAGTGATATATATATATATACGTTAAGTTGCAAGACATAATATCCTATATAGTTGGCAGGTATAACATATCTCCTTGTTACACAAAACTACCTGTAGTTTTTACTGTGTTTTTATTTTAAATTTTAACATTTTTAAGAAACATATTTACCATGGTTTGCACAAGATGATAGTATTGCATTCTCCCCAGATTATCAAACTAAAGTATTTTATCAAAAATTAAAACAACACTTCTAAATATGTCAGTGACTTAATTACAAATTCATACCTTTGCAACTTGCAGCCATGTTATGAAGTCTTTTGGCTCTTCCATTTTGATAAACATAATGAGAACATCGCCCTGAAAAACCAAAAAATATTAAAATAAAATAAATAACTTATAAATAGTGGTGTTGATTGACGGTGTTAAATCAAGCAGCAAAACCTCAAACATTAACAGGTGCACAAATTTTGGGAAAGTACACTATAAAACATGTGAAAAAATTATTTTAAAACTAACTATACATGTAACATTTTAGACAATTCATTAAAAACACCAAGTTTTTTAATATTTAATTGTTTAAGGCCAAAGATCCTTCTTCTGTATATTACAAACTATTAAGAGGTGGCCGAGGGTTAGTTTGATGGCCTCCCACCAAGACGAACCGGGTTCAATTTCTGGCTGGGTCACTCCCGGATTTTCGCATATGGGAATCATGCCGGACGATGCTGCTGGTCGGCTGGTTTTCTTGGGGATATCCCGTTTTCCCCACCCTTTCATTCTGGAAGTGCTCTATACTCCTCTCAATCACCCTCACCGGCTCTCAAGACCTCATTGTTAAGGGCTTAAAATCTCTTCACTCACTCACAAACACATTTTCTACAACATACAACACTGACAATTATATAAATTAAGTTTATGCAATGGATAATCCACTGAAAAAAGAAAGAAAATTTTATTTTTCAACCACAATAATATTACTTGTCCTAAATTATTACTATTTATATTTACATACACTTTTAAATGCATTTCCCTTCGTCCTCCCTGTTATTGCATTGTTTCAAAATAAATGTGCATTCTTGCACAGTGCTTAATCTTTAACATATTCCAAATCAAAACAATTACATATTAGCTCAGTAAGCTGGTTGACTTGGCACTTGTGGAGAGCTGCCCACTATATACTTCCTGACTGCATCTTTGCACAAGCCATGTGTAAGTTGAAGTGGGTTGAAAGATCTGTATGACACTTGACAACAAGATGTTCAGGGCCCGTTAGGCCTTGCAGATGGAGCAGCAAAATAAAGCAAGGGCAAGGGAAATGAGAATATCCTGAGAAAATGCACTGGCTGAAATGGCTAAGGGGAATATCTATCATGTTTCTTACATGTGACAATAAGTCACAGCCACGTCACGAATAGAGCCTAAGATTGCTTGGTGGTAGGTTGGTATGCTAGTGCTTGCACAGGTTACCTACACATTAACACTGCTGCAAGCCTAGCTACTATCCCATACACATTTATCACATACTGTGAGAGTGGCGTACACACATGGGTGTAGCAAGAAATTTCTCAAGGGGGAGGGATATCCTTAAAAAGGGGGGGGGGGGGGGGAAATTCACGCCTTTAATATAATAAGGGTGATGGACCCAGCAGAAAAGGCCAAAATGGAAGATGATATTCAATATCTTGGAATATTTGACAGCGTTGGTTTTGACAATTTGTTATTCCATTTGAAGGTGATCAGGTTCAAGAAAGGCTACGACAGAAATCAGTAGACATGTTGAAGAAAGCTGAAAATATGGCTGTTCACATCATCGTATGGAGAATAGCGAAAGGCATGACCATTGATGATGAAACCTTGACTTGTAAGTTGTTGTTGACAATACCCGACAGTTATAAAGGGTTAGTTATTACAATTGAGACATATAGCGACAAGTTGGTATTTAATGACATTAAGGAGAGATTGTTAGAGGAACATAATATGAGGGTTATCCTAAATATGTGCAGTGTCAGTCAGGGTGATGTCTTTATGGTGAAGAAACAACTAAAGTGTTATAATTGTGCACTTCCGGGACATAAGAAGATTAATTGTCAGAGAAGAAGAAACGAGCTAAGCCATGGGTGGGGTAGAGGGTCTCCAGGACCCAGCAGAGGCTCACCAGCACGTGACAGAGGGCCACACAAGGCAAGCATCATCGAAGCTGAGGACACAAGTACGGTTTTTAAGGCTTCGTCTTATGGTGACGACAAAACTGTAAGTAGAAGCTGTGATGATGACTCTGTTATACACTTTGTGTATGATTCTGGTGCATATGAACATTCTGTGAATGCTTCAGTTTGGCCATTCATGACCAATATAGAAACACTAGATGTACCCATTTCCATAGTGGTTGCCGATAGATCATCTAAGCTTGTAGCTTCCGAGAAGGGATCCCTAACATTTGACCAGTGTACTCTTAAGAATGTGTTAGTTGTAGAAAATTTCAAACACAATCTTTTATCTATTTCAAAGGTTGTAAAAGCGGGATTTTATACAATTTTTGCTGAGACATCACAATTAGGTGAAATGGTGTTATAATTCTCAATGTAGAAAGAGTTGGGAAGTTATATGTTTTTGGAATCAACCACTGTAGGGAAGAGTGCAATGGTCAATGTAATATGGCATGAAAAATTGGGGCACTCCTGTAATGAAGCAATGCGTAAATTGAAGAAGACAGGTATCAAAGGAATGGATGATGTTCAAGATTGTACAACTTGTCTCGATGGGAAAATTAATAGGCAGCCTTTTAGTCTTCTTGTGCCAGAGAAAGTAGACCCTTGGTAGCTATTTCTAGTGATATGTGTGGACCAATTACTTCAACTACATTTGATGGTTTTAAATACTTCCAAACCATAATAAATGTGTTTTCCAATTTCACAGTAGTTTACCTTTTGAAAACTAAAGATGAGGCTCAAGAAAAGTTGAGACACTATGTTGAAAGAGCTGAGCGAAAATTTTCTGGTGATGGTACCAAAGTTAATATAATTTGCTGTGACAATGGTGGTGAATATTCATCAATGGATTTCAAGAATTGGTACTCTGAAAAGGGTATTGAATTGGAATACACCCCAGTTTTCACACAACTAAATGGTAGATGTGAGCGGATGAATAGGACTCTATTAAACAAAGCAAGGTGTATGATAGGAGAGTTACCAACGTATTTGTGGGGGGAGGCTATTTGAACAGCAGCTTACCTTTACAACTGAACCCCTTGAGTGATGACGATATACCTGCTGATTTGTATAATGCATATGGGGTCAACTCCAGTAAAATAAAACTGTTTGGGTGTAAAACATTTGCTAAAAATAATCTACCAATAGGCAAGTTGGAGAAAATGTGTCATCAGTTAATCATGGTGGGATATGCATCTAATGGGTACAGACATTTTGACATGGGTCAAAAGAAAATTGTGGTATCCAGGTAAAGGCGTGAACAGTTAATCATGGTGGGATATGTATCTAATGGGTACAGACATTTGACATGGGTCAAAAGAAAATTGTGGTGTCCAAGTAAAGGCGTGAACAGTTAATCATGGTGGGATATGCATCTAATGGGTACAGACATTTTGACTTGGGTCAAAAGAAAATTGTGGTATCCAGGTATGCAAGAATCCTGGAAGAGCAAAATGTGAAGCCAGAGACTCAAGCTCATGTAAAAGACGATGTTTGAGGAGGTTGATACCTTGAAACAAGATGTTCAAGAGTCAGCTGAACGGGACTAAGAAGGTGAGGCTACCAAATCATCTGCTCAAGAAATCACTCCCTCAGGGGAAGGTTCAAAAGACAGTGGTCATATCCCACGACAACATTTAACCTAATGGAAGCACTATAAAATATGTAAGAGTAAGGACAACCCCTAAATGGCATGAAGACTATGCAATTGCACATATTGCATTACACTGTGCCAGTTTCTTGTGTGATATTCCTCAGTATAGGACATGTAGAAGAATGTCCCAACCAGGAAATGTGGTTGAGTGCCATGCAAGAAGAGAAAAAGAAGTCAAGGGGGAGACAGTGAAGAGCGCCAGATTGGTTGCAAGAGGCTGCTTCCAGGGATCCACGACAGAGGAAGAGATTTATGAACCTGTTGCCAGGATGATACCAATTAAGAATTCTTCTTTCAGTTGCAGTACAGAAAGAATGGGTTATGGATCAGCTGAATGTGAAGTGCATGTTTCTGTATGGTGATCTGGATAAGCAAGTCTATATGAAAGTGCCTGTGGGTGTAAACTTGGAACTCTATGATGATAACATTGTTTGTAAACTAGTTTAGTCATTGTATGGGTTAAAACAGTCCTCAATGTTGGTATAAAAGGTTGAGCCAAACTTCATGTGATATTGGTTTCGTACAGTTTATGAAAGGTACTCTCTGTATATGTAGATGATTTAATGATTTTTTCAGACTGCACACAAGCAATATCATGGATGAAAGACAGCAGGGTGATGAAAGAGAGTGAAATGAAGGAATTGTATGATAATAAGGGCAAATTCAAATTCTTGGGATTAGAAATTAGTTGTCATGATAACATAATGGAAATTAGCCAGAGGAAGTTAATTGACACGGTTTTGAGCAAATTTAATATGACTGACCATAAACATTCTGATATCCCTATGGAACCAAAACTGCATATTGAACCAAGTGCTACATATAGGGAAGAACTTCCTTATAAACAGCTCTAGGGTGCCTTATGTATTGCGTGATGGACAGTAGGTCTGATTTAAGTTTTCCAGTATCATATTTTAGCCAAGTTTCAAAACTGCTATGACACTATCCATTTTAAGTATTTGAAGCATGCTTTGAGATACATGTATAAAACTAAAGATTTGTGTTTGATTTATGGAAAATCTGATGGTTCAGTGATTGATACCTTTGTAGATGCTGATTTTGCCAATGACAGACACGACAGGAAGAGTGTAACAGGTTTCTTTATTAGAGTTTTCGGCAACAATATAATTTGGGGGGGAAAAAAAACCTCCATGTGTACGCCTTTCTAGTACAGAAGCAGAATACATTGCATTAGCCTCTGCAGCTGCTGAATGTCTGTTTGTAGATAAGATTTTGGTAGAGATTATAGGTGTGTCAGATGTGCAGTTTGTTTTATTTGAGGATAATCAATCCTGCATTAAGATGGCAGATATTTTGAGACAAACGCTCAAAACACGTCATTGTGAAGTATCACTTTATTAAAGATCTTTTGCAGGGTAAAGTACGAAATCTGTTGTATATAGATTCTCACAACAAGTAGCTGATGTGCTGACAAAGGCCCTTTCCTATTGTAAATTTCAATTGTGTGTAACTGGTGTGGGTATGTGAAAATTGGGGGAGAGGTGTTGAAATGGGCTATTTATATGTGTAAGGTTATATTGTAACTGTTAACATTGATAGGTTGGTAGTAAGTGTTTGCAGTATGTATGTACCAAAATGGAGATATACAGTGTTTGTATAGTATGTAGAAATGCTGTGTTAATACCAGTAAAGATGCAAGCTATAACCTCTGAATGTATCTAGTGATTCTTCCTTTAATATAACATATGGTGTATAAAAAAACTGCCAAATAGGCCCGCTACAGTTTTGCCCTTCCCTCTCACTTACACACGTCTGCACACACCTTTTTCCATACCAAGAAGAAAGAAGTTTCCAACCTTACCACATGAACTCAATCCCACCACCATGCACCCTGGCCCACAAATTCGACATTACAAGAACACATCAGTAAATTAAATTATTATTATTATAAAAACATTTTGTGATGGAAAAATTAATAAATATACCTTCCATAGAAAATAAATTTAATGGAAAGCAAAGTACACATTCATTATTAATAATTCATTAATACAGATAATTTGCTATTCAAAACAAACTAGGCACCAAGGATTAACAGAACATTCTATTAATTACTTTGGCAAATACAGATGATGTAACAAGATTATGGGTTACAGGATCACTGGAACATTCTAATAGCTATATGGACCAACAAAGATGATTCAACATAAATTTTACCTCTGGTAATCTGAACCAGATGAGTTCCTGATACTGAAGCATTCAGATAGTTTTAAAATTTACAATGGCACATTAAAAAAAAAAGATTATACTCATTTTTGATTAGGTCATGCACTGTCACTAGAATTGATCACTGCAGGCCAGAACACTGCCTATTATGAAACACCTTAGCTAGATCACACAAACCAATATTGAAGATAGATTCAAACCTAAATTAATGCACCCAAATCCTGAGGGTTATACTTGCTCCTGCAGCATAGTGTTAGTTCTAAATGAGGAGATTCAAATCTAGTCAATCAGTAGGCCTAAACGCAAACAATAGGAAAACAATACCCAGGTTAAATCACACACTATCCCTCTGCAGATATTTATCTTTACCAAACAGCAGCTTCTAAAGACTCTTTTATTTAATTATCTACATTATTTCATTTAAGACTTGCAAAATATTAAAGAGCGAAAACAAATAAAAAAGGGGGGGGAAAATGTTATGGTACATTTTGTGACATTGCAGGGCACTAAGATTACTGATTGAATGATATTTTTTGCATCTCCCAAAAACCAGAATAATTATATTTAAATAAATTTTTCTACAGATCTTACAAATGATGCTGGTAACAAATGGTTATACATATACACATGCGTAAGATATAAGAGGTAATTGTCAGATAACAGGGTGCTCTGGAGCTCCCACAGCTACGCCACATGTATGAGTATCCCATAATACAATAATTTTTGTAAAGTGTAATGTGGAGAATTTTTGTACTTGTGAAATAACTTAAGCTGTTTGGTATCATGAGGCACTACATTTATATTAATTCGTGGATATTATGTACAATGATATTTTTCAGTTGAGGTGTTTAGTTTCTTTTGCTGTACAGGTGGGCAAAAATGTTAGGTTGGTGCACGGAGGCGGGCAGACCATTAGGGTGATGATGTAACAACGTATCAGGCGATCGTACTGGGCCAATCAGTAGGTAGCTTGTTTGTCATTACGGATGCCCAGGGCCATGCCATGTCATCCAGTACTCATCAGTTTGTAAGGAGAAAAGGCCGCGTTAGCAGAGGCCCAGTGTAAATTTACAAAAGTGTGTGAACAGGCAGACAGATTTAACTCGAGCAGATAAAAGGTAGCACCGTGAAAATTCTTTAATTCTTTTGAAGAGTTATCTCAAAGCAAAATTTTATTAAACTGTAAATTAAAGAGGGTCTGCGTGAGGCAGCACAAGGCCTTAACTAGAGGACCAGACTCTAACTTGTATGGTGTGAGAAGGTATGACCGGACATAATTTTCATCAGCTCAGTTAATAAAATGTGTTAACTTGGTGGTGCAATTTTCGTGACTTGGCAAGTATCTCGTGGTAAAATTCAGCAGTAAATCAATGGGAAATATTTTCTAACACATAGTACATAAACAAAGAAAATAAAACTAAAATAAAATAACTAAATATCTGGTATTAATCCTATTAACTTCATCAAAACTTGTAATTTCTTCACAATAAAATATTTTACCACACAGTGAACAGGCAAGGATTGCAGCAGTGTTTCCAGTGTGTGTTTCATCGGAGCTGGCAGGCGGAAGGCTACAGAAGTTGAAAAACAACTGTGTCATCCCTGCTATTCAATTTCCTTTGTGCACTCTGGCCAATGAGGTCTTGAGAGCCAACGAGGATGATTGAGGTGAGAATGGAGCAGTGCCGGAATGCAAGGGCAAGGGAAACTGGAGATCCCAGAGAAAACCCACTGACCAGTGGCATTGTCTGGCACAATTCCCACATGCGAAAATCTGGGAGTAACCCGGCCAGGGATTCAACCCTGTTCACCTTGGTAGGAGGTGAGCAGGCTAATTGATCAGCCCCCGCGGCCCCAGGAGGCCTAAGATTATATACATAGGTAGGCAGGTAAGTCATCTTACAATTTCATTCGCCAACACACATTATCAGATGTGTGATTGAACCTTCTTCCAGCTGAGTAATTGTAATTTTTTGAGCTTTATTATCACGATTGTTTCACAATTCCACAATGTTAAAATAAACACTATCACTTGCACTAACTGCATTACTTCTGTTTAAATTATTCAGAAACTTGAAATTAAAACAATTACTCTGACTTATTCAATGACTCAAGTATTGATCCAGATCCATAACCTGTAAGAATAAATTTTATTGCCAAGTGATACAATCAAAATGATAATCCACTCTGAGACTATCATAAACCACATCAATTCTAGTTGGTGCAGCAAACCTACACACACAATACTTTGTCTTTTATAAAAATTAACAAGCAAAGGTCATGTAGATGTTAGGCCTCAAAATTTGCAAAAAGATTTAATATTACTAAAAATTGTCACCTATTCGAAACAGACATTGACACTACTTAACAACTGATATACTGAAAACTTTACCACTTTAAATTCAGATAAAACCAAATCATCCCCAGCACTAGGAAAAGAGATCAAACAAATTATCCAGGGAATGCCCCGTGTAAGACATTTAAGAGTACTATTACATTATAAATGTGGTCTCTAAACTGATTAAAGTAATAAAAATGTATAACCTACGCAATTACTACCACAGACTCCACATTAAGCTTATTTTATACCTTAATATAGACCAAATAGTTTAGTAATAATATAATAAAAAAATTAAAAACTAGATAAAAAATTATGCCATGACCTTAAGGACTCCTGTCATAACCCCCCCCCCCCCCCCCCGACCAAATGCATACACTGACTTATTAACTATAGCAGGAATATACAGCTATTTGATTTTTTAAACCATCCTTGAGATGTACATCAACTTTTAATTCCAGCTAATAAATTTGACAAATATCTCACATCTAGAAACTTGCCCTACCCCAGGCAGATAAAGGAAGGCGCCTGCTTCCTGTTCTTCACTGACACGATATGAATAATAATGAGAATGTTAATATCCAAATTAAATGTAAAGGTGAATGCCAAACTTCAACTGTCAATTTTTAACTACTAATCCTCCTAATGTCTACAAATGACTCCATCTGACTTGAGGTTGTAGTTTGCTATCAGGACCTTGGCCACTCTTCATAATGCACTTCCTACACAGTAAGCTAAGGAAGGAAGATGGCCTGGGAAACTCCTCCTCTGCTTAATACAGCAACACCATTTTCCAAATGTACTTTTTCTTTGTTCTTCGATACACATTTTGTATAAATGTATGTTGTATTTTTTCTATACTACACTATTTTTTTTGCAAAATTTGTAGAAATGATTGTTATATATGCTCTGTATTGCCATAACTATAGTGCCTTCCTACTAAGGCCTTAAAGCTGTTTGACGGCACTCAAATAAAAAAAATTAATAATAAAAGAAAAAGGAACCAATTTCAGTTACCAATCATGCTGGATATTACACTTTCACTTAAATGTTAATACAAAGAACCACTTTCATAACATGTTGTCAACATTACTGTATAGAAGCCAAGCAATATTAACATCAAACAATATAACCTCAATAAGGCAGCAATTTTTTTTTTTACAGTTGATTTAATAAGTGCTAAGTAAACCATATATAAGTTATAGTTCCATGATGCTGACACCTTAACGGGCCTGCCAGAATGTTGTATCTTCACTAGTGGAAATGCAGTAAAGAACACCTTGCAAACATTTGTCCCATCCAAACATGTTTTACAACACAAACTATAAATGTGTAGAGAGCAGTCTGATCATAAGTGGAGGGCACTACTTGCCTGCAACAGTTTGCAGCCACTAGACACGTGTGTATCACAAGTCGCCGGACAACATGACGAGTGCAGTTGGCTGCGCAATTCCACTGTATATCACAATGTGTGTGCGTGTGCGTGTGTAATGCCTGGAAGATGAAGGCAAGCACACATTGAACAGTTAGGTGACTTTGAGTATGGCCATATAGTGGGATGCTGAGAGGGTGACTGGACATTCCGCAGAATTATCACTCACTCAGGGCATGATATGTCAGCAGTCTATCGGTGTTGGAGAAGATGGGTGACAGAGGGTTGCCACAGCTATCTAGCTCCACCAGTGCCACCTCGCTACACTGATGAGCACCTGGACATAAAGGTAGTTCAAGCTATCCTGGCTGATAGAACAGCAACCACACATACAATCAGAGCCACTTGTGGCCACCCATCTGACTGCACGGACGATAAAAAAATTGACTGTTGGGGAGAGGTTTATATTTTGAGTTTCACTGGCAACGTTTACGCCTTACACCTGCTCATTGTCATTAACATCTCTAGTGGAGTTGGGAGAATGTGTATTGAAGACACTAATAGAGAGCAGAGGTGTTCAGTGATGAGAATCGTTTCTGCCTTGGACAAAGTGATGGCCCTGTTTGTGTTCATAGACTTTCATGTTCATAGATGTGCAAGTGAGCAGAACAATCCATTGTGTATTCTCACTCATCATTCCAAACGTACACCTGGGATTTATTGTATAGGGAGCCATCAGCTAAACACATCCCGATCACCCCGTATTCATTAAAGGGAGCATGACAAGTGTGTCGTATAACTGTGACATTGTCACTCCTGTCCTTCACACCTATTTCGACACACTGCAGGAACCAATCTTCCAGCATGATAACATGCATGTTCAGGTCGCTAAGGCAACATAGTGACAGTGTTGCTCTATAACTGGGATACTATTTCTCCAGATCTCAGTCCTATTGAGCATGTGTAGGACATTATAGGACGGCATCTGACATCCAGCCCTGACAACGGCCACTATCGCCCAGCTACGCCAAGAAGTACAGCGAGCATGGGATACTGTACCGCAGAGAGACATTCAACATTTGTATGACAGGTGACATGGTAGAAGTGCTGCATGTGTGGCCGTTCAGGGTGGTTACACTCCTTACTAACGTGTCTGCTCTGTTTATGTTGCATTTAACGTTCTGTATGTCCCACAGACATTATGTTTTGTTTGTCCTACAGACCACCTCCTTTTTCTGTGTCAACTTTCGAGCAGATAGATGTATTGCGTTAGAGTGTTTTAAAATTAATGTCTAACATTTTATACGGTGACATTTTTCCCACTCATGGTGTCACTACACAAATAATTTAAATAATGTTGTAACATAGCTTGCGTGTGACCACGAAATCTACTATGATAATCCACAGTAACGCCTATATAAGGTGATCAATGCCATTAGCGTCACTCACAAGTGCTTCAAGATATCGCTTTCCTGTATATTTTTTGTTTGGTTTGTGTATTACTTGGGAATCGTATTCTCTGAGCTGTAGTTCTGACAGTCACAAATGTTACTTCCATTTTCTCTTGGTATTCTACAATAATGGAGTTAGCAAGACATTAATTCAATTCACTTTGGCTGAGCTTCCAATATCCGGAAATAATGAAGTTGTACATCAATTCTACTTAACTGTAAGTGTAAACAAATTAATTTATGGATTCCACACCATCATATTTCCATGTTTGCTAATCTCTTAACAAAAGTGGTCCTAAAAGGGAGCTTCAATATCACAACTGAGCAACTCACAGCAAAACCATCTGCTAGAAGATACTATTTTCATTGAAAAAAAAAAAACTCAAAATAAATTTATAAGTTTCACTATATTATAAGATCAAAAAACCTCACAGTATCTCCATGGAATAAAAAAACATAATATATCACAGCTGGCGTCAACTTTGGGGCAGTATTTCAGAAAGAACACAGCGAATATATATTAAATAAACATAGTAAAGTAATTAATAAATATAAGATAAAGTATGAGAAATTAATAAATCATTGAGGCCAGGAATCCATTTTAAAGCTTTGTGGTGTACTGTACTTAGAAGAAGAGCATGGAGAAAGAAGTTGCAACTTGTAGCGACGCAGGCAAAGGCCAAGAAGATGTCATCATTCATAATTAAATTTTCTCAGTCTATTGCTGTTGTTAATTTGAGCCAATATAGAGATGATAGCATGCAAGGTGTTGAATGTGATTTGCAGGTGTAACGGATGCAGGAAGAACAATGCGGTGAGCAAGGACAAGAGCCATCAGCATTTTGATAATAAGTGCATATTTGTAAAACACTGAAACAACACAGGATTACATTACTGTCTGCAGGGCAGCAAGCACGGCCTTGCCACAGCGAGTCGCCGAAGAGACAAGCTGGACAGACAATTACAGGGGTTCTGGCTGCTGTAGCTGCTAAGACAATATATATATATATTATATATATATATAGTGGCATGTGGCTTGAATTATTAGCTAAATAATTAATACATAATTGTTTCAACTACATAGTAAATTATATATTGCGCTCCCCCAACGTAATCAAGATAACTAATCTAATTTAAAGTATAAAGTAATGTATAACATAATGTAAACACTGTACATTTACCTATTCAAATACATGACGTAGTAGATTATTAAGAGTTATCAACCTGAATGGCCCCCATATGGGACCATAATAATGGTGAAGGCTAGGGTTTTTCCCACCTTTTAGCATGCAAATCTAGTAAGCTTCGCCAATCCCCTTAATAACTTTAATGTAAACCACACATTAAAAATTATAATAAATTCCTAAACTTTGCAAGTTGTTAACTTTATTGATAATAAAATTAGTTGTGAGGGTTAAATTATATACCACCTCCCACCAACTAAACTTTACGCCTCCTGCCAAATAAACTTTAAGTACCCCACCCACCCTAAAAATATGTTACAAATTAAAATAAGAAAATCTTAGCGAAGTCTAAAAATTTAAATAAAATAACCTGAGTATTTTGAAGTAAAACCGCAGTAGGGCATAAAACCAAAGTTGCTAGGCAAAGAGTTAAATAATTAAAAATAAATATCAAATATAAGATACATCTGGTATTTCCTAGTGTAATAACTAATACAAGTGTCCAAAAGTACAAACTGAGATAGTTTAAATTCATATATAAAATACATGGGTTACATTTCTTGATATTAAATTATAAGTTAAGGGATTTAAAAATAATAGAAGTGTATTAAAGAGATAGAATTATTTAGTCCAATGTGAATATAAATATATTAACGTGCTTATTTTGAAGTTATTCTTGTAGAGATATAAATAATCTTTATAATGTGCTATATAATGTTAAAGCAATATAAATTAATGAAGCTGTCTGTGTTCAATAAATAATAATTGAGTGAATTAAAATATAAGTTTTACGTTACAGGAATGCATAAATAAAATATCCAAGTTTTTCATTAAATTAAATAGTAAAAAGTGTACGAGGTTCACACTTAACATGCATGTCAGTAGAGCAGAATTATGATTAAGGTATTTTCTCCTGTTAAAATAATATGCATTTTTATTTAATTATAAGGTGTACCGAGGAATATAATTTTCAATGCCAGAGCGCAGCTATAAGAGGTATGAGGCCTCAAGGTCGTAGCCAGACGCGACCCACTTGCATGTTGATGTTTGCAGTAACATCAATCTCCTTCCCTTCCCTCCTGTTAGTCAGCAACTTCTACGTGGCCCCGCGGCACGATGTAGATGAAACGTGTGCCGAGTGTGTCCACCTCTGTAAACATTGCCAGCACCTTCTCTACTGCTATACATAACTTTAAGTAAAACTAAGTAAAGAATTTCACACCCTTTATGCCTCTATATTATGAATAAGGAACTGGATGAAATTAAGTGACAAGAGATGGACAAATTTAATTGAATGTAAATGGTATTAATGAATCTGGGAACTATTGCTGCTGACACACCCATTTCGCCTGTGTAGAGTGAATCCATAGGTTATCCACTTGAATTAATTCTTCCAGGAATTTACCCAGGAGGTCACCATTTGATTCTTGCGAAAGTCGTGGAAATGTGGGGAACTGACGGTCTAGTCACCCGTCCAGAATTGCCCACTGTGTTGTTTTGCACACGAGTGCAGGACTTTAGGCTCTGTCAGGATTATGCCCCGAGAGGAGAGATAATTTGGACTCTATTTGTTTCACTGTCCTGTTGAGGGGTCTCCAGGTAGTAGGAACTAGTGAGAGATGAGAGAGATATTTAGTAGCCTATATGCTCCACTGTCCTGTCGAGAGGTCTCCAGAAGCAGGAATGAATGTAGAAAGGCGAAAGTCTTCTGCTGTGGGCCTAGCATGTGACAAAGCTATACATTACTATGGATTTCACTGTGGGTCTAATCCATGCTACACAGTATACATTACTACGGGCTTCACTGTGGGTCTAATCCATGCTACACAGTATGCATTACTAAGGACTTTTTTACTGTGGGTCTTGCATGTTACACAGTCACTAGTGCTCCAAAAGGGCACTCTACCAAATTCTGACCTCCTGAAGCTAAAATCTATGAGTATAGATCCCCCCGATTCCACTATTATAGTGTGTGGCCACAAGTGTTGAGAGAATCTAAGCATAATATGCAAGAGGGAACAGTATTTTATTTATTGTCTTACATGTGTTTTCATGAAAGCACAAATGTAGGAAAAAAGAATGCCAGGACACTATTATTTGTGATTGTAAGTGTTGCACATATTTGGTATACACATTAAATTAAGAACAGAAAATTTAAGTACATTTTGATTGTAATAAACTGTTAAATGTTTTTAATAATTATAAATAAATGCAGACACATGCAGTATCTAAACAGCGCACAGGCAGTAAATAATTATATTAATTAACTACTAAATTAATTGCTACATTAGAGTAAATGTAAATATTTAATATAATAATATAAATATTTTGCCTACACACTTGTATTAAAGCCAACAAGACACGTAAATATGGAATAGGAACGTCACGACCTGCAACTATGTTTAGATGAAGAATAAAATAATCAGGGACTACATGTAGAATAGTGCGTAAGAAAATATATGTGAGATTAACTTATTCCATCAGGATATAATATGTTTTTGAAAGTGTTGCAGAGCGATTCACAACCAACACTTGAGCAGGACAACGCAACATGTCCTGTCACGTCCCACATCACTACGTCCTCTGGAGAGAGACGGCGGGCCAGCCGACCGCAGTGTGACATCATGCGCAGGCGAGCAACTCAGCACGTGTGCAGCATACGCGTAAGATTTCAGCACGAGGCAACATGGCTTCTATATTCTCACTTCACTAACACATTTACATGTAAATACACCCTGACTGGGAAGAACACAAAAACAAAAACAAAAACAAAAACACACACACAGAAATTACATGCAAGCGCGTGACCTATCAACAAATAAAACTATAAAGTTACCTGCTACCAAGCCAGCGATCACCACAGTATACACATATAGTACACATAAATGCTCAAATTATAAAAAATTTAAATTATAATAAATGCACTAGGCCTAGAGATGCTTCAAAGGTCATGTAAGAGATGTATTTCCTTAAAATTAATTGAAATCCACATACAATGTGTGAAGTATTAAGAAAATTATAGATAATTAAAGAAAAAGCTGATAATATTTTATATTCGAATATAAAATATTATATTCCCAGAGTTGCACATTGATAATATTGTTCTTATTAATATTATTCCACAGTATAATTTCATGTGATCAGATTATTAGTAAAATAATATGGGTATCAATAAATAAATACATTTTATGGAATTATGTTATATTATATAGAAGTGAAAACATAGTTTTCATAGGTTTTAGTTTTATGATATAGACGTCATTGCAAAACATGATTTCAGTTGAAAATGTCATGAAGTAGAGTGTGTAATGTATTAGGTAGCAAAGTATAGATAAAGATTCTCATAAAAATGAGATTAAAGTTTCTGGTAAATTTATAAATGAGGATATAAAGAAAAATGCCTTATAATTAAATATGCTAAACCATTTGCACAGTACTATAAGTAATTGAAATATAAGTATTGTGGTCTCTATACATTTTTTTAGACACAAACAAAAAAAATTTTCATGTTGTATTGTAATGTAATAAAATTGGGATTTATATCGTGTAGGTAATAAGCTTACTACGTATAGAAGTAACTTAGGGTAATATCCTTTCAATCCTTCCTTATGTACCGAAACGTAGAATGGGGGAAAATTGACATGTACAACTTTATTGAAGTAACAGCAAAGTAATTAATCAAGTATAATAACATACTATGTTTCGATACAAAACTCTTTCCACGTCTCAATTTATACCAATATCACATAAGTATTTAGTTATGATCCTTAGAACATATACCAATGTTACTTCTTACGATTTGACATAATTTTTAAATATGTAAATTGCAAAGTGTTTACTTGTGAATTTTAGACACTGTTTAACAACGTATTTTATTTCAGGGATAACATAATTAATTGTGAAAATTTATTTCAGCTGATGAGGAATATCAGTATTCACTAATTGATCATAATAATGGGTCTTTTGTACACACACAAAATATTTTGTAACAGGAGGAGCTTTTACTGTACAATTTTTTACATGTTAAAAAGTAATTTTAAATTTTCTTTGAAGTATCATTAAAGTAATATTCTAGTTTGCTATTTAACATAATTTAATATTTGCAAAGTCACATTAGCACGTACGTAGGTTAGGATCTACAGAGAGGCTGATGGTTTTCGCGTCCGCATACCGTATGCGACTGCCGCGTCAACCGCATGGAATACTTTGTACACCCCTACTACAAGTCAAGTTCAGGGCTGTGAGTACAGCCACTTACACTCAGCAGAAAGCATAGGCTGCCAATAGTAATTCAAACACAGGTCAATTCACAAGGAAAGGCCAAGCAGTAACTATCCACAGTTCTTCCTTGAATCAAAGTTTCCTTCCACACAGTCCTTTCCGTAGCAAAGAGGACTTCAACACTACCATATTCCCACTGCCAAGAAGCAGATAAGCACCTTAATGACCGAAAATTGCACTCAGTTTACCACTTTACCACACTCCATCACACGAGCTGAAGACAGCTCGCTTATCAGAAGAGGGTAATATAATGGATGCAGGAAGTACAACGGCGAGGCGAGCGAGGACATGAGCAGCCGGCATTTTGATAATAAGTGTCTATTTGTAAAACACAGAAACAAAACGGGAGTACATTAAGGGCTGCAGGGCAGCAGGCGCCGCCTTATCACAGCGAGCCGTTGATGGGACAAGATGGCCAGATGATGACAGGGGTTCCGGCCACTGTAGACGCTAAGATGATCAGCCTTCAGCAGTATTAAGGTGGAGATATTTCAACAGGTTTCTTAAAGATTTATATATATATATCTAGTTGCACGTAGCTTGAATTATAAACTAAACTATAAATACATAACTGTTGTAACTACATACTAAATTATATATTGAGCTCCATGGACATAATCAATGTAATTAATATAATTTAAAGTATAAAGTAGTGTATAACATAACGTAAATGCTGTATGTTTATTTTTTAAATATATTACGTAGTATATTATTACAAGTTATCAATCTTAGCACGCTTCCCCCCACTTAACCTGAATGGCCCCAATAGGGAACCATAACATAGGGAATAACTCCGCTATAAAACTGATCACCTGTGCCATCACAAATGTCAGCGGCATCATCACCAGTAATTTAAAATTTAGCACCGAATCTTTTGGACAACGACCCAATGTTAGTCATCATGAGTTTATTTAATAATGTTGAGGTTAGCCAGGCAGCTATGCAAAATAGACAGGCAGAAATGAAGGTGGAATTACAGTCCACCCATAACACACTAAGCAGTACACATCTGAAATCCAATGTAGTCAAGAAGCTTTGCTGGCTGAATTGCAATCAGTAAGGTCTGAGTTTCAAAACCAGTAGGCTTCTTTTAGAGACAAGGTAGTAAATCACGTACTCAACGTAATGCCACAGATTAAGGAAGTTTCCTGTAGAATAAATCAGACATCGGAATAGCGCTAAGCAGGCGATGAGTAGTTTGAATACTGATGGCTCAGTGGAACAATAGAGACAAGCCAATGAGCAAATAAATCACCATGTCCAGGAAATTGACAAGTCTCTAAATTCACTAAAGCTGTAACGCAAGGCCACTCCCACACTTCCTGTGCCTACTGCTGTGATTCCTCAACAAACAACAGTGCAGTATGTCATCATGCCTAGTACTCTGTATACGCTACTAGAGAAGTTACCTACTTTCTACAGCAGAGGAACTGAAAATAGTATCTTGTTTTTGCACCACTTGGAATGACACTTTGAAGTCTATTGAATTGCAAGTAAACAAGTTTTACAGTATGTGGATCTTTCATTAAAAAGCAGTGTAGCACACTGGTGGGAGTTGGGACGTGAAGCAGTTCACTCGTTTGACAAATTTGATTGAGTGTACATTGAAAGGTACTGGAACCTGGAAATTCACGGTAGACTTGTGCTTGCCTGCTGAATGAATAATTTTTCCCCAGTGCTGGTAACTCTCTCGAGGAACATCTGACCTGCATGTATGAACATACTAGGTAACAAAATTCACCAATATCTGATTCTGAACACATTTCACTCATTTTACAACAGCTACTTAGCAGTATTGATTGCACTGGATTGGCCAAAACGACTTGACCTTACAGCAGTTTAGAAAATAAATATGCAGTTTGCTAGCTTCAATGCGATATCACAAGGAAAAACTAGCAGGAGCAGCTTCATTATTCACCATCTCCTGAAGGTCGACAGCGATATTGGGTGTCGCCCTATCAAGCGAGGAAAATGGACCCCCAATTGACTCACGAATTTCAATTGAAAAAAGGAACTAGTAATAGTAATGATATTATTTCATGCCATCGCAACCACACTTGGCATAATCAGCACAGTAAATATGATTAGGAATCCAAACAAGAAGGTCCAAGAACGAGAAAGCCAGAGAGAATAGAATTTCGACTCTCGGCACAATCATCAGAAAAATCAGGGGGCTGGAAAAAAAAAAAAAGCCCCCGGAGAGACATTGCGAAACACCTGTGAGATCAGAAACTACAAGAAAGGTATACCATCTCCAAAAGACAGCACGTCAGAAGAGGCTAAATTCGACTCTTTATAGGCTGTTCACGGTAAAATGAGCACATTTGAAAGCCCTGCTTATGATTTACTTGTATGCACGTTGTGTATTCTTTCACCTTATGTAAAATTAACATTGCCATGGGCCTCATCATTTTATTCATGCGTTGGTCAAGTGAAACTGTGAAATTATTAGAAAAATAAACATTTTATAAATCTGCTAATATTTACACACTGAGGTGTAGAAAAAAAAAAAAACAGAAAGCGTAACAAATAATTAAAATGATCACAAATGTGTACCTAACAATTGTTATTTGACGTTAACATATGTAACTACTTTCCATTCATCGTTACCAACTTTACCAGTCACATGTAACTCAGTGAGCCCGTTAAAATATATGAATGCGGGGTAGTGACATTTTCCTAAGGTTGATCTCAAAAGTGCTCACTTTATCGTGAACAGCCTTTAGCTACGCAGTTCGAACCTAAGCATGACTTGTTGGGTCCGTCACAGCATTATCACGGCCTGACACAAGATCTCAGGATGTAAAACTAAATCAGGTTGAGGTAGACAGTGCTCGAACATCGATCAGAAATGTGTTTGAAAGAGTGCAGGATAGTACAGTTAATATGAACCACCTTATGGTTTGCCCTATAGCATTACGTGAATCTGCAAATATTTAATGGGCAATGACAAGACAAATATGTACGTGAAGCACAAACCTTTACATCCACAGCTTAATGTATATGTCTATGACACACCATGCACAGCTTTGTTGGACAGAGGAGCAGAAGTTAATACTGTTTCAAAAGAATGTGACATGGTCCAAGGGCATACAGGCGTGTGCATACCAGTTGTTCCTTTGCCAAAACTTAAAATTAATTTAGTTACAGTGTGAGAGAGTCCAGTAAATACCAGGCAAGCTTTGCTTGAAATTGAATACATTGGAGAAAGGAAGGTTGGATTATGTTTGGTGGTCAAAGGGCATATAGTACCCGTTATACTTGGTGTCCAATTCCTACACGAGTATCAAATTTATTGATTTTGGTAACTGCATGGTTCAAACCAAAGAGAAAGTACATGCAACATCTTAGCATCCATTTTTATGGGTGCATGGGAAACACTATAGTTAGTTCACTGCACAAGGTATACAATATATTAATAAAATTAAATTTTGTGATGCATCTTTGCTAGCAAAACTATATTCTCTCCACTGAGTACCTGCACAATCATGTCATTCACCGGCCATACACCACCTGAGATGCTTCGAGGAGTGCTGCCAAGGTTGTCACTTGACCAAATGATATGAAAATTTGTGATGGTGCTGGAACACTGTACATCCAGCATTAATATCAGTGCAGAAAATTGTACATCCTAACAAGGGGATAGATCAATGAGGGAACTGAGGCTTATCTTGTTGGTGACCAGTTCGACATAAGTCGTCGTAGTATGTTGGTACAGACACAGCTGCGTAGCTTGTCGGTGTGGAGGCTTGAAGTTGCCCCCACCCCTCACCTTGCCGATGCCTCCCTCCTACAACGTGTATGGATGGCATATAACAACCATCATACGCTACCTTTGACATCATCAAGATTTGAATGTTACTGGACTCGAACCAGCAAAACTTTCTGGGCTGTTCCTCAATACCATGGTCAACGTGTTTCCCAACTATAAAAGGGTTTTCTTTCATCTTGGGAGATAGACTGGATAGGGACCTCACAATGAGAACATTATAACTTGGCAGAAGGTATATCTTGCCATGTTCGATGAGGGCATTTTATAGGGTTCATATATGGAAAAATTTTAAGGTAAGTTTTTTTTATATTCTGTAATTTTGCAATATTACAATATTTGGGTTAAGTATGTATTGCTATGGGAGCCCATTATTAAATGTAACTTCCTATAATTTTAATAACTAACATTATAATTGTAACAAATTTCAAAGCCTGTTTGGCTATTTTTACTTTATAATGATTGTATTTTTGATTAAAAAAAAAAAAAAAAAAAAAAAAAAAAAAAAAAAAAAAAAAAAAAAAAAAAAAAACCCGGAGATAAAGGAAAAGAAAACTAAGTTTGTTGCCACAATTTTGGGGGTTAATTATCCTGTATTCCAATTCATATAATCAGGGGATGGTTGAATTGTTGCAATTTATTGTGACTGCATTGTTTGTACTCTGCTGTTTGAAGGATTTTAGTAAGACTCATTTTGCTTAAATAAGTGGAATGGAGGAAGAGGAATTGAAAGTCACTGTCATGGTGTGGTGGGGTTTCCTGCCGGTGCTGCCGATCTGTGACAACTGAATCCTGTACCACTTTGCTTCCATCCCTCTCAGTACGTTCTGGAATAAATTATTTTGAAGTTTTTTTTGTGAAAATCAAAATTGTGATAAGTGACATTGTGTTTGGGATTTTTGTGATTTTGTGTAGTAGTTTGCTAACCAAAATGACTTATGCAGGTGGAGCGAAAACCAGTTGGATTTCCCACCATACCAAGGAAACCCTGCAGGCCACTCTGAAAGAAGCGAAAGTTAAGTTTTCTGAGGTGGATAGCATTGATACGCTGCATGCACTGTTACGTGGGGTAGTTTTGAAAGTGTGTGCCATCGTGGAAGAAAAACATGGTAAGTCCGTTACTTTATTATTCAAAATTCTTAAATATATTCCTCCTGGAAGACAGTAAAATACCCAGTATTAAAACCAGTAGTTTAACCGATGTAGTCGAGTTTGTGGTAGTATGGTCTAATATGAAAACCCATATTTTCTAATGACTTTTGTGAGTTTATCAGTGCTGCCCTCTGCCTTTCTGAGTATCCATTCATTGCAACCAAAGTGGGGTGTAAATGGTAGAGGTACTAGACACTACAGGAACAGCAATATAATTTGGTTTACTCCAGCCACCCAAAGATACTGTTGTAGAATAAATTAAGGCTGGTGGGGTAACTTTGACAAGTGGCACTGTATTTTTTTGTTGGCATGTGTTCCTGGACAACATCGAGCCATCACTTCGGTTGATGTGATACTCCCATACTCCAAACAGTACAGTGTTGTCTCACAGGAGAGGCACTGCAAACATACCTTACATATGACCATGAACTCTACTATGATAATCTTCATTAGGGCCTTCATATATGCAAGGCAGTCAGTGTCATTAATGGTCACTGCTCGTAAGTGGTAACCAAACTTCAAGATATTGCTTTCCTGTATATTTTTTATATGGTTTATGTATTTCTTGGGAATAGTATTCACTTATTCGTGGTTTTTGACAGTTACATATACTTAAATTTTCTCTCGGTATTCTACAATAATGGAGTTAGTGAGATTTACTTAAATTCTCCTTAGCTGAGCTTCTGATATCCAGAAATACTGAATGTGTACATCATTTCTACATGACTGTAAATGTAAACAAATTAGTTTATGTATTCTGCACCTCTATAATATTTCCATGTCTGCTAATCTCTTAACAATAATGGTCCTGAAACTCTTAACAATAATGGTCCTGAAAGGGAGTGCTTCAATATTACAACTGAGCAATTGACTGCAAAACCCTCCGCTAGAGGATACTATTTTATTTTCATTAAAAAACTCATTCAAATAAATTTATGAAGATTATTAATTTTCACTACATTGTAAGATTGAAAAACCTCACAGTACCCATGGTTAAAAAAAGAGGACATACCAAAATTTATTCACTGAATTTTGACACGGTGCTTTTAACAGCAGCAAATCTTCCTCAGGTATCAAATGAACAAATAATATGTTTCTATCCCTAACGAACTTCAGATGGCCAAAAATTTGTGTGTTTGTTGATTATTTGGTGATTTCGGTGTTTTTGGTAGTTTCTGTATTTTCCTGTATTCAAATGTTAAGGCTTGTGATCCATACTGACATGCGCTCCCATCTCGAGGGATAGTGGTTAAGGCGATGAATACCCTCCAGAGTTCCTCAAGTGGTCCTACCACGGCGTATTAGAGTTTATACTGGCCCAGTGTGTTGTGTTAAATACTGTGGAAGGCTGCTTAGTGGGAGGATACCGTAAGAAGAGAGGGAATCAAACTCCAGAGTGAGGCAAAATGAGATTGTTTTCCATCCAGGGAGTTCAATCTTCCTTACTACTAAGAATGCCAAGTTGTCCTGGGGTGTTTGAGATGTGAGGGGGGTTTAAACAATTGTGTTGGTAGGGGTGGATAATCTGGCTGGAGAGATTGGGGCTATTTCAGTGGCTGCATAGGCCGACATGCAGGAACATAGTTCGCAGGGGGCGAAACTACGCGGGGCTTGGGGACTACCTTCAGCGGGAGTCGAACCTGTACCATCTTCCCCAAAGCCAACTTGATCAAACACAAATTCTGCTCATCCTTCGGCGGGTCTACCTTGGGTGGGGTAACGCTTACTGCCAGCGGCGGAGTCTCCTGTTGGATAGGACGTGTCAGTTCTGTATCATATTCCCACTTACAAGCACCTAAATAAGCATTTAAAGGTGACCAATGATCGAGGGGGATGAACGATGATATCGGCCTAGGCACCAACCTTGGGTTCCCCAGGGAGAGAGAGAGAGGGGGGGGGGGTGTGCGTGACCTCACCAGTGACTTCTACGTCGACCAGGGTACTTAATGATCTTTGTAAAGCTCGGCATTCCCTGTGCCGAGCACGACACTTAGTCCACCCATCTTGCTGTGCATTGAACCAGCCTTCTCACGTTTCCACAGATGACAGTCCTTAGGGATGTCTCTTGATCAGTCACACCCAAGGTCCTGACGTACAGATTTGCAGTCCGGTATTAGGATGCAACTGAGGGTAGGTGACGATGCACCGGAAACTCAGGAGCTGCGGCTTGTCTTATGCAGACTCTAAGCTTTCTGCAAGCTCCGTCTCCTGTGGAGTTAGGCATACATCATGACTATTCCTCAGAGGGGTGTTGCTATTACACCTGTCAGAAAATTTACTGACATACAAAAGAATATTCAAACAATTATGATCAAAGAACTAAAGTTAAAATGATGGTAAGCAAAACAATTTAAAGTCACGTAAATTTTATTACGTTACTAGGTAAATGGGAAAATCCCGGTTATATTATAAACTGGATAAACAGTTTATAAAATGAGTTACGCAAGTGAATAGGGGAAGGTGAGCCTGATAAAAATAACAAAAATTACCAGATTTTAAATTTACATAAAGCACACTCTTTATAGCATCTCCCATTTTACGGTGTTTATCCAGTAGGGTAAATTACATCGCGACGACCTGCTACCACGGAGTCAAGGAATTTGACTGGGGTAAAGGGTTGCAGGGTACAGAATGTTGGGTTACCTCTGGAGTTGAGCCGTTCTTGAGGATGACTGGTGCATTTGTGGACAAGCCTTCTTCAAGCTACAGAGATGGTGCAGTCTTCTCAGTCTGCAGAGGTGGGTAAAGACGTGTTGCAGTCTGTTGGAGAGGTTGAGCCGTGTAGCAGACTGAGGAGAGGGGAGAGAGATGTTTCCAGACCAGACAGTGCTCACTGACCTACGCGGCCGGTGAGCCTGCTGTCTCTGCCAGGGCGTGCTCTCGGACTTCCTTATATAGTGAAAAACCCAGTGGTCAGTGATCTTCCGGGGGTGCAGGATAGAGTAGCCTTCCAGCACAGGGGTAGGTTTATAAGGGTTACGGCAGTGCTGCTCATTTCTTATCTCCTTGTGTTGACGCGACGACAAATTTAAACACCTCGTCCTGAGGCTGGCAGGATGTGATGTCGCAGGGTAGCAGAGGTGCTGCTATCTCATGTTGTTGCAGGATCATCTTTCACAGCTAAATGTAGGGTAGTGGTTTGTCAAAAATATTTCATTTACTCACAGGGGTGGCAAATACATGCCCAGTTCTGGGCGGGCCATAAATTTCATAATTAATCGCATTAATCATCTTTACATCTGAGGCTGTCCAATGAGTGGAGTTCCTTTGGTCAGTATATGAAATTACTTTGTCACCATTTATGACTTGCCCCAAGCTCTCGTCGGCTCGAGATGGGGCGAAGTCGTCCACAGAGAGCGCAAGTGCGCTGCCTAGCATGCTGGTTTGCATCAATATTTTATAGTTGTATTTTCAAGCATTTTTTTTGGTTGTTTCTTTTTATTTTGTTTATTATGTTAGGGACTATTCTTGTATGTTAAGTAGGTATTGGTATTTTTTTACATCAATACGTCTTTAAATTTGCAACCATAGTGGGACGTAATCCAGAAAATCCGATGATAAAACCGGCGGATACAGTTAGGCATTGCAGCTTAAAATCTATCATCTACATTCAAAATTCAATTACACCACTCGAATGCCAAAGGATCGAAGAATATATTACATTGAGGGAGGACTGCAAAGCATCACGTACGGGAAGGGGGAGGAGTGTGTGCAATTTTGAGTTTTGTTTCGCCACGTCTCATAACTTCTGCATAGTATAACTTGTTAAGTTTCAATTGACAGCTCTCATCAAGATCAACTGATTGTGTGTATAAAAACATTTGTGTGGTGTAATTATAGCAAAATTGTAAGAGTTAAAAAAAAAAAAAAAAAAAAAAAAAAAAAAAACTACTACTACACAATGTGTCGACCTACTACTCATCAAAAAGCCAAGCCGAAATACAGAAATTGTATACGGTTAGAAAGAGCATCTTAAAAGTAATCTAGTAACACCCATAAAATCCAATATGATTGAGTGAAGCGGTACCGGGAATGTGAAAAAAAACACCAAGGTGTCCGAGCATGTCAACGTAGACGTATTCACGCAAAACAAACAGCAGTGTCCTCAACACAGCCACACCCCATTTTCTTTGTTTGATTTTGTGTGTACTATATAGTCATCTTATGTAATTCTTTTGAATTATTTTAGTCAGTTGAGTATTCTAATGCATTATTTTAGTCAGTTGAGTAATTTAATCACTTCATTATTATAATGATAATCTGTCATTTTCTAATTTTCTAATCACAAATTTCTGAGCATTGACCAAATAATAAACCATTTCGATTTAATATTATTCTTGCTTGGTTTAAACGTCCTGGAGTTCCATCAATTTTTACGAAGCAATTAAGGGAAATTGCACTGGTATTTGCCTGTCATGGGTATGGGGAGAAGCCTGTAGGGGTAGGTAGAGCTTGGCTGGCTGGAATGGATGCAGCTTCCTGCCAAATGCAAAGCATTCACATTACCACATGGTCTAATGTGCTTAGCAAGTGAAGATGTAAAACTTTTCATGGCGAGACACTGCTTATGTTTCACAGGCATGTTCCTGTAAGCAGTGAACGATGAACTGTGGTCAACATTACCTATGAGTGAGTAGACACTTAAACCTCTGTATAACACAATTGACAAGACCAGATTTTTGTGTGTTTGTTATAGAGGGATTCTTTATAGGTGATTTACTATGTGTTTCTTTTTCCATCATGCAGACAATTTTGAATATAATTGTTGCTGAAATTGAATTGAACTGGTTCTTTTGTATTGACTTATATAAGAAATGTATGAAATGGATTTTCTTTTGAACTTTTTATACAGTAAACCATTATGGCCACTATCAATAAATTACCATTGCCATAGAAAAAAAAAGGACTAATTTTGTTTGGAGCAAGATAATGTAAACAAAAAATTTGCAAACTTCTAAAATTTTAAAATAAGTAATAAAAACTCTCATGGTAAAAAAAACTTGGTATACACACAAAATAAGACAATACAGATTCCACCGCACTAAAAATAACATTATTGCTTTTGTAAATTTTATTTTCTTGTCTGAAATGTATGACAAATGGAAGGCTATTTTTACAGTTCAAAGTAAAAATTTTGTAAAAAAAAGGAGAAATATAAAAGAAAAGTAAATATGATCAGATGTTTCAGTCTTTGTTATAAGGAGGTTTTGTGCCGAAGAGGGAAAAATTATTTGTTATAAAGAGTAGAAAAAGCATTGTATCATATACAGTTTTGACCGGACCAAACACACATTTTACTATAGATAGGTTTTTTTTTATATAGAGGTTCACTATATACAGGTTTTACTGTATATGTGATTTAAACTCATAGTGTGTATAAGAAATAAGCATGTGAGATAACAATGACTAATGCACCACTTCATAACATAGCTTAAAAAGTTTTGTATGGACCTGTAGTTTCCTGAAAGTTCAATGATTTACCAATTTTAATACGATAAAAAATTGACAGGAAGTACCCAATCAAAGCATAGCAACAATGATGTTGGTAAGAAACTGGTATTTACTGTGAAAGTCAGTAAGATGATTAAAAACCACATATACAAGCATAAAGATGATTCTCTTTTACAGCATTAGTCAAAATTATACAAATTGCCATCAAGAACATGCTAGTTATGAAAGACAAGGTGAATGCTATTTGGGTTTGGTTGGATTTACCGGCTAACCATTTGCAATAAGTACATATTATACACAAGTTTTCTTTGGCTTGAGCAACATATTTTTATGTTGACTTTGAATCACACATACAGAAGATAAGGTGCACGTGATCAATGTCTACTGCCTACATCTTAATTTACGATGCAATTATTTTAAGCACACCTATGCTATTAACTATATGACCATTTATTTTCATGAAGCAGAAGTTAAGATAGAAGATTTTACCAACAGTTACAGACACTGTGAGATGTTACATGCATACAGGCTGACAGAACAAGCCACATATCATGTTACAACTTCTAAATCCAAAAATCAACATAGACCACTGTGGAAATGTTAAAAAATTTAAGATAAAAGGATTTAATGTGGTGCTGGGAAGGTATCCTGGATTTGCTGTAGAGGTTGCAATAACTTTATTTATGACATCTTACATATCTTTTGCATGTTAATAATAAAGAAAAGTACAGGAGGACAGATGTACACCTTGGTGTTATTTAGCAGTTACTTCTGTACCTACAACACGCATGGAATATATCCCAAAATAACTCAAAGTTGTTGATGATTCTTAATGGTTTTAAGTTTATCAACCATGAAAATATAAAATCATCAAAATACTAGTGCTTTTACTTGTATGTTTATTGGACAGGGGTAAAATTATGTAACTTATATAACAGGAAAACATTTTAAAACTGAACTTATTTGAAAGGTTTTACACTTATTCTCTTCTACCAACACAATATATTATTAATACTACTTAACCAAAAAATTTGACACTAACTTCGTGTCTACTTATCAAACTTTTCAGCTGTTGCTAGCCTTGCTTAGATCATTTTGCATTTTGCATGCTTACAAGAAGAGTTGCAGTTGTCACAATGCTATTAAATTTCTGATAGTTCACAAATTGTAACATACAGTTTCATAAAACATTAAACTTTTACTACATGCACATGCTATTCATTTTATGCACACTTTACACTGTGAATCATCACGTCACTCATTTTTGACTTGGCAATTACTGTGGCCCATTTTACGCTCTTTAAAATGTTTTCACAGTGACATTTATTGCAGTACATAAATAGAATTGTTATTACAGAACAAAATTTGAACTCATATTCATTCATACCCCAAATTTAGTTCCATTTTTTAAAACGCACTAAATATCCATTCACACTTAACTCTGCATCACTGTGGCAGAAAATGAATTACTAACATGACAGAGATTCCGAGTAACTAGTTTGGTGTAATCTACTGCATGTTTTGCAAAATGAAACACTGCTAAGCTGTACATACACCGGCACATGCCTCCATATTTGCAGTAAATAATCACACCTATATATTTGTGGTAAAATAATCCCACAGACCACTCTCAAGATGGTTATACTTTCACTTCACATTGAGTTTCTTGAATAATGTTATCCAATAACTGTACTGTAACAGTCCATTTAGAAGATGTTTTATATTCACTCAAATATACCCATGATGTTACACAAGTCCAATACCCTGTTTTGCTACAAGATTGGCAATTCTACAATTATCAGATACAATTTGGCTGCTCTCGTCATACATTCGTAAGTACACTAGACTAATATCACAAATGGGTTAAGTTATAAAGGTTATTTCAATGGTCATTGTCAGGATGATGATGCCAGACTTTTGAGTGAGCTCAAGGGTTTTCTGAATGGAGAAGTTGTCTGACCACAACGCTTTGGTGCCCTCTGTACAGTCAAGAACAACACTCAGCAAGGTGTGGATGATATGGAGGAAGCAGTAGCAGTTTGAGAAGTAGATGTCCATTCTGTTGCATATGTTGGTAGTTTTGTAGCATGGAAAACACTTGCTAAACTCAAATGCTCTGTTTGTGTAAGTCCAATAACTAACAATGTCAAAGAATTGTTTAACGCTGGTATTTAGTAGTCCATTTGTTGCTGGATGAAATGGCAATGATGTTTCATGCCTATCGCTATTTTGGACTGAAAATGTAGAAAATTCCTGCAAACAAAATGTTGCTGCATTATCAGTACCAAAATACTTAGAAAGTACAAACCTATTAAACCATCCCTTCTCTTTTGCACTGTGCTATTTGAATCCAAAATGTTCACAATGAATACCTCTGGCCACCTAGAAAATGCTTAAACAATAGCACACATTTACATCAAAATGAACACAAAGTCAGCCTGTACCCTATTATACGGATAATCAGTTTTAGGCCATAAGATATGTTTTGCTTGCAGTGGTTCTAGTAGATATAAATACATAAATACATTACAATTCTTTACAAAATTTTCACTATCATTGTTTCAATTTGGCCACCAAAAATATGATCAAGCATATTTATGCGTAGAATGCAACACCCCCCAAAAATGATTTCTGCAATACACATGGCAGTACAACTCTATAACCCCACATTATAATACCATTCTCTATATACAACTCAGCTTTTCTATTAGCAAATGGCTATAATTCACTACTGTTACACATAGATGGAAAACATTTATCAAAGCATATTATGTACTTACAAATACCTTGTCCTTAATGGCTGACATAAACATATTCAAATCAATCACACTCTGTTGGTCCACAAAATTTACATACTCCAACTGCTCCGGTGTGGTAAATTCTTTGTAAGTTAAGTAAACTTGACATACAATCAGTTTTTACATTATATTTAATGTTTACATATTTAAAAGTGTGATGAAATTGTACTAAAATACTGAGAACTTCTTTGCAATGCAATCTGCCTGCTGTCATTGACTGTAGTCATTTTTACTCGCCTAATAATGCTTGTAAAGGTATGTGACAAGACAACCTCTCAAAATTTCTGCCTACTAAATATTGATACAATTTTTTCACAGTCCAAAAACAATAAATTGCAAATGTCTCTTTATGACTCGTAAGGTAACCATTTTTAGCCTTAGTGTACCTCCTTCAAATGAAGCTTATAGGTTGTTCTGTCCCATTTGGCAGTACATGACTTAACACTGCCCCAATACCCAACTGAGAAGCATCACATGCTACTGTCAAGAGTAAATTTATATCATTGTGTATTTTCACCTTGTCTGATGAATATTTCTTTTCACTTCCTTAAAACTCTTTTGCCATTCTGTGGACCAATAACATTTTGTACCATTTTTTAATAAGTCATACAATGATATCAACTTAATAGCTACACATGGAACAAATTTTAAGCAATAATTTACCATACCTAACCAAGATCTCACTTGTGATACATCTTAAGGAACTTGTGTATCCAGAATTCCTGCCAATTGGGATTTCTCCTTTAAAAAACCTTCATTAGAGGCATGACAGAAAAATTGAACCATATATTGGAAGAAAAAAGAAAGAAAGAAAGAAAGAAACATTTTCTGCTATTTAATAGAAATCCTGATACTTAAAAACTATGCAAAACTTCCTCCAAATTGTCCAAATGCTCACCATCATCAGAGCCAGTTTTGCAAGTTTTGCTTGAAAAATAGCATTATGAGGTTCTGGCCCATAAGGGAATCCCTTCAAACAATATATACTTTTGGGGTGCTCCAAGCAAGAAACTCTGTCTCCTCCTCAAAAAGTAACTGGTTAAAATAATTACCCAAATTAAGAGTAGAAAAATTAATACCTCACTGCAAAGCGAGGTGGGCGGTTTACATCCTTAGGAAGCCTGTTTATGGTCATTATAAACTAACCCCATCTTCTTTTAAATGGGAACCAATGATACGTGACCCATTAGAATTTTCTACATTTTTAATATAATCTTCCCCCTCTAAGATTTCCAATTCAATCTATACTTTTTCTTTAAAATGTGTGGAATAGATTGATGCTTGTGAAAATCTGTCTGTACATCATCACTAATCCCAACCTTACTTCCTCACACTTATTTAATTATTGGCAAAAACTATTGAAGCTGACATTTAAATTTATTATTCAAATCACTACCAAAAATACATTTTACACCATCAGTTACCACAATGTACACTTTGCAATATTACCTGCATATGTGGTACTTACTTCCATCCACCCTAGTGGCTTAATTTTTTCACCACTATATGTACTTAAATTAATTTTACCTTTTTGTATATTAATATTAGAAAAAAGTTCCAAAAATACTTTTTCAGGAATGTAAGAACCTACTGCCCCAGTATACAACTCAAAACAAATTGGTTTTTTTTATCCATGTCACAACACATGAATTGGAGCAATTAAATTAATCCTAGTTTGCAGTGCTAAAACTTCACTTTCTTCCATGTCAATGGTGTGTGCTGACTCACCTTTGCACAAAGCTACCAAATGCCCTCTTCTTTTACAAAATTTACACAAATAACTTTCATATTTTCAGTTCAAAAACAGATATTCCAGTTTATTGCAATGAAAACACAATAACTTTTTGGTGTCTGAAGCCTTCTGCCTTTGTGGAGAAAAAACTGGTCCACTCCCTCTTGTATTGTCTAGCTGCATCTGCTACCTCTCCCCTCTCAAGATAGTCCAACTTATATAACTCTTCTGTAGCTTATTGAAATGCCATCTCCATATGTAATGCAATGTCTAACAGATACACCACTGATGCATCAATCAACTCCACACATAACTGTACTTGAATGGCACACTGTTGCAATACTATGACAAACATGTCTTCTATATAGTCCCCAAAATCATACTATGAAGCCAAATAATCTCTATAGCGACCTTTACATGTTCAATAATATCATCAAACCAGCATAAATCCTTGAAATTACAAACAAAAACATTGACTGTGTAAATGGATTGATGAGGTAGATTGAAACAACATTGATGGAAATCCTGAAATTCTGATATTCAAGCGCCAATACCTGTACGTGGAGAGGATATTGACAATAATATTGATCGTGTGAGGGTACTCGTACCAATATCGCATTAATCCTCATTGTGTTCAGTGCTCCCAAGATGGAAGGTTATGCCAGTGGGTGACGATACTAATGTTGCATCACAATGTTACAGTACAAATGATGCACTGAACAATGCAGATTATAATTCACATTGAATTCAGCCACCTACACAGCACACATCACTGCTACCTTTTGCAACTACTGACACCAGAGAATCTACTAGATGGAAAATCCTCAAAGTCGGAGTCACTATCCCTATCTAGGACTCTTTCTGACTCATCATCACATGGACTGGCTGCTGCAATTGGGGAAGCCAAGGGCCATGGTAACCCAGAAGGTCCAGCTCCATCACCAAACATCTTTGGAGCAGACTCCTCTAACAATTCCATCAAACTTAATGATGAATTTGAAGTGTAAGAAGAAATCCTTATCATCTCAAGCTCGTCAAACCGCTTGCCCTTAATTACTGGCCTCCTTTCACACTCCCAAAATGGAAAATTGGTCTCAATTACAGTAACTTGGTTAAGGAACCAATCTCTATTAGGTGGAGGGTCATTTGACCCAAACCAGATAAGAAAACAGAGTAAAAAAATTTCATGCAAGTTGGTCTACTATTTCTCCCATTTATTCTATACATTAAATTTCTTCAACTCATGTTTTGTGAATCTGAAATATCACATGTGGGATATGTTAGGTTTGGTTTGGTTAGGTCAATTTGTTTAGGTACCCTTAATCAGTGTAGAAGGGCTCAGGTGAATACAAACAGCATGTAAAATTTGACACTATCAATAACGCAAATGAATGGAACACAACATATCTTTTCACATTAATTATTATTTTTTTTCAAACAAATACTCATGACACAAACATTTGGAATATACAAAATTCTTAAAAGATAACCTAACTGAACAATGCAGATAATTCACAATGAATTCACAAACTGTATGAAACGTTACCTGAACTGTGGAATCCAGTTAACCCTGGATATGTGAATAAACACATGCGGAATGTTGTACTTAACATGTTTCGTCTTTATAAACAAATTAAACCATTGGCCACCCATGCTGATGTGCAAAAAGAATAAACTGTATTCTTACTAATTTTCAGAACGCACTGAAGAAAATGGAGGCAATGAAACAAAGTGGAACAGGGGCTGATAAAGTTTATCAGCCCAACTCGTGGGTGTTCCATGCACTCCAGTTTCTTGATAACTATGAACAGTCAGGGAATGTTCAGCATCATTCTAACAAGTATAGTACAAAATGAGCGAGTGAAGAGATTTGGGCAGCTTTTAACATTGGGGCCTTGAGGACAAGTTAGTACAAAATGAAATGAATTTTATATGTAATGCATACAATTTGTTTAAGAATCATTAATAAATGTGTAAGGATCCAGAAGTAAAAATAAAATAAGCACATACTAAATAACATGAAAAATGGGCTTACAGGTTATGCAGTATGTAAAGTAATGTACTTTCTGAAAGATTATGTAAATACTGCATTGTCAAGTTTCTTCATGCTGTCCACTAAAATTCCATTTTGAAATTCCTTGACTTTTCCCTGTTATCCGGGCAGAATCTTACCATTTTCCTCGACCTATTTTCATGAATGAAACCTTCCAATATCACACTTTTCCAACACTGACAAAACACATATGCTATCAGTGAAGTAGAATTAAATTACACTGCAACAGACCAAGCAAACAGGACCAACCCATTTATCCAGTCCAACTATATTTCTTGCGATATATGCTATTGACTTCACACAAAAATAATTTATTTAGTACACACAGACCCTATGTGACTTGGCAACATTTATTATTGCCAGTTCATAAACATAAAAATTGAAATTTTAACTTGCATATGCTTATAATCACATTACCCTACATTCAAACAGCTAAAAAATTTTGCAGAGTAGAAATTTATTTACATTTCCCTGACCCAAGTGAAAATTCCCTGAAATTTCCCTGTTACATGAAATTCCCTGATTTCTCCCCTTTTTTCCTTATGGGTGGACACCATGTTCTTTCATTTGTTGTAAAAAGGAAATGTATCAATATATTTCAAACATGAACTGTAATATCACACACACCACACACACACACACACACACACACACACACACCACCACACACACACACACACACACACACACACACACACACACACACACACACACACACACACACACACACACACACACACACACACACACACACACACACACACACACACACACACACACACACACACACACACACACACCACACACACACACACACACACACACACACACACACACACACCACACACACACACACACACACACACACACACACACCACACACACACACACACCACCACACACACACACACACACACACACACACACACACACACACACACACACACACACACACACACACACACACCACACCACACACACACACACACACACACACACACACACACACACACACACACACACACACACACACACACACACACACACACACACACACACACACACACACACACACACACACACACACAACACCACACACCACCACCACACCAACACACACACACACACACACACACACCACCACACACACCACACACAGTAGTATTCGGACCCATTAATACTATATAGTCATTTAATTATGTTGCAGGTTACGGCAAAGATTTACGTTTAAACATCATACTTTTGTAAATGTCCCTCATTGTAATAACAGCACAGAGATTCTTAAGGTGATTTTATGATGAAGGTACTGTTTCTGTTCGATACTCAGTTCAAATTGATGAGATTTTGGACCAATACCAAATTCACATTAAGCTATGAAGATATGCCTACTTTGTTTGGCCAGAAAACTATGCAAATAGCAGCCAGCCATTGTCATGGTAGCAACTTTTTCTGGTTCAAGATTCATTGGTTTTTGGAAAACACCAAACCTGCAAGCCATTATGCCAAAGGCATTCACCATGACAACTCTAGCACACAATAATTGTTTATTAAATGCATCTCAAGCAGCATTCATGTCTCTGGGAGAACGGTTTCATAACGGTCATATTCAGTGCAAATGCTTCATCAGAAATAAAGAAATATGGAAATTTGTTTGCTGCATTAGGCACAGGTGAGGGTTTTGGTAATTTGAGTTTATTATTTAATAGTAATTTGACAAATTGTGTGTAGAACAGCACCCCTCCATCAGATATTTGTTCTTTCATAGCTACATAAAAATTGATGAGATGAGAATTCCTTATCAGTATTTACAACTGCTAAGAGTACAATAAATAGACTCCAGATTAATCTGGTTTCTATTCACAGTTTTTGGCTTATCAATACAGATTATGAAAAATATTTTCCACAATAGTTTTAAGTTTGTTCAAAGTACATATGAACTATATTGCAACAGTGTTTCTTGTGGCAGTTCACATTCCAGACTACCAGCACCTCGCCTAACATTAATTATTGATTGCTTGCAATGTGAGGAGTGAGAGAGGAGAGTGCATCTAGCCTTAATAACTGAACATAACATAAACAATTCGTGCTCACCTACTTGCTTGTGCGCAAGCGGTGTTGTGTAGTTTGTACAAAATGGCTACCAACTATAAAAGAACAGTTATTATGATCGCACAAAAGTTAGAAGTTGTAAAAAAACTTCTACGCAGCGAGACAGCAATGAAACGTGCTTTCGACTACGCAATCTGTATCCGAACGGTACGTGAAAGTATATTGAAAATGTAAGTCGTGCAGACTGTGGTGTGGATATATATCAAACCGTAAAACAACGAAATCCCCAACATTTGCAGAGTTGGACAATGTATTTTTTTTTGTGGTTCAAACACAAGGGAGCTCAAGGTGTTCCTGTGTTGGATGCATTAGTAATGGAAAAAGCAAAAGAATTCTACGAAAGTTTTGGAATAAAAGATGAATTCTCATTTATGTTTTTGTAAAACTTGACACATGATGCATGTTTACCATGAATTTGCCTCATCTGTATGTACCACCACGTCACCACAGAGCTGCATAGTTCCAGAGTGAACCGAGGGATCATGTTACAGAGCAAAGCTCTGCCCAGGTGGAGAAGCTCTCCCCCCGCACCTCAGATGAGCCTGCGGGCAGGTAAAAAATATTCCAGCGTGCCCTGGCAAAAAGGCTAGTACTCCAGTTCTTCTTGAGTTCATCTTCAGCAGCTTGCACCCCCACCTAGTGCGCTGCGGCTCTGCTGATACCAATATCTTAGCGACCTACCAGAAGAGCTCTAAGACCTTCACCTGTAACCCGTGAAGAAGTCTTCGACCCCCTGGAACAGCCACACCCTTCTGGTCACGGCAACCACACTAACCTTCTGGTAACAGCAAACACACTACACTTCTGGTAGTGGGCCCCAAAGACCCTTCTGGAAAACTGCATTGAGATATTTAGGGAAAGTTGTTATAATAGCTACCTAGCGGCATCTACTATTGTTTAGGTGCGTAAGTGGGGTTGTGGGGCGCATGACAGTAAGGTCATTAGCGCCCACAAGAAGTTAAAAATTAAAACACAGTAAAGACCTCCACAGGAGGCAAAAACCAAAGTCAGGGGAAAAAAAAAAAGGAATAAAAACCTACGTGGTAGGTAAAACCAAAGGCAGTAAAAAAAAAGGTATAAACCTCAAAGGAGGCAAAAGGACAATTACAAAACCAACAAACAAATGATAATAAAATACTCCAGAAGAGCAACAACACAAGAACAAAAAACTATTCACAACCCATTAAGAAGACCCACCGTACATAAAAATAGGAATACACTGCTCACAGATGTACCCCCAACACACTGCATTCACCATAGTTACCAGGAAGACAAAGTGCAATGAGCCTGGCCATACCTGCGACACTACAATAAAATGTGCTGCACAGTCAAGGCAGTGCTGCAGGCATCATACTCAGGAGGGGGTTCAGCACAACGTAGGTACTTGTGTGTCACACAAGTGTGCCCGATGCGAAGGCGAGAAAGCATCACATCTTCCCTGTGGGTACACGAAACAGGACGAGCACAAACAGGCAAGTCATAGATGGCCCTTAACTTGTTCGACAGAGGGAGAGAAGTCCACTCCCGCTGCTAAGCATGCCAGAAAAGGCCACAAACGGCATGCCTCCTTAGCCGTCATATCTGTTGTTTCATTGCTCGGGATGCCCACATAGCCTGGAACCCACAGGAAGACGATGTGAACACCAATACGCGCAGCCCCTGCCAGCTTCTCCCGGATAATTGAAAGAAGCAGATGAGCTGTGGAGCCACATCGAAAGGCTGTCAAGGCACTCATCGAATTGGAGCACACAAGGCATTTATGGTAAAACCCCCTACTGATAAAACCACAAACAGCTCTGAAAATAATGCACGGTGGATTACGTCCTAAAAGGTACCATGAAGCACCAACCACAAAGGCGCACCCAGTTGAGATATCCTATTTGGAACCATCCATGAAACATAAAATAAAACCACTAAACTCAAAAGACACAAGATCAACAAAATGGCGGCCCTTGTAAACAAAAGGAGTAGTAGTTAGATTAGGAAATTCCGCTAGATAGAGGTGCACCTTAACCTGCGTCGTCAGCCACGTCTGTTCACTGCGAGGCAACGGCAACACACAGAGGCACAACATACCTTTTCACGGTATGTGCAAAGCGGACAGACGCAGGCCGATGAGAACGTGGCTTAGCAGAGTACAACCGTTCATTGGGCGGACAGAGAAAAGCAGTATGGTGAAGGTGCGAAGAGTCCGAACGCACCCGCATCCCACAGGAAAGCAGAAGTTGGTCATGCCTGTAATGTAGGGGAGGTTCAACAGCCACAGCACATTGACTGACAACTGGGCTTGTGCAAAAAGCCCCAGTTGCAATGCGAATACCAGCATGGTGAACACACACAAACAATTTAAGCACAGATGGCCTAGCAGCAGAATAAACGACACTGCCATATTCTAGTTTGCTATGGACCAGGGCACGATACAACCGAAGAAGGGTGACTGTGTCAGAACCCAAGTCGTCACGACTACTCAGAGTTTTCAATAGATTCAAGTCCCTTACACAGAGACACTTCAGGGACTGAATATGACTCCTCCAAGTGAGTTTACTGTCAAACAAAAGGCCTAGAAACTTGATGGTATTGGAAACAGGCAAAACAGAGCCGTACACAAGCACCTCTGGAGAACGAAATATGCCACGTCGTCTAAGACATCTGTGAATAAATGATTTTCAGCTCGAATCGAATTTGAATCAAAATTTAAATTATTCGCAAATTTCTAATTTTTTAAACCACATCCAATAGTGGGTGAACAGCATTACTATATCAAGGGATATTAACCTCCCTTATCACATAATTATGTACAATTAATATGGCATTTCAATATACAATTTTCAGAATATTTTACTCCTGTTTCTTGCAAGAGTTATAAAAATAAAATGAAGTCTGAATATACTCTTTTATTCAGAGGTGGTAGGTATAGACTACTGGTTATCACAATAACAAAGTAAAGTAAGACATTACCTGCAAAATTTAGTTCCTGCATGTGACAGTCATTTGTTATTCCTTATAATTAATATTATGACAAAAGTTTACTGATATTTAAATTTTTTGTGACAAGTCTTGAATAAGTACTGTATCTTATTTAAGTATACTGTTTGTTAAAGATTTATGGTTTCCAAACAAATAGTAAATTTAACATAAGAATTTTGAGCACTGAAGAAACTTAAAAAATATGTTGGAAAACATGATAGCATAACAAGCGGGCTTCTTGGCAAACATAACACACTCTTCTCTTCTAACAATAAAATATTTACTGGTAAAGTGTACTTGCAAGCCACTATGCAAGTGATGTACTAACATGTCTTTCTGAAGTTAATTTTAAATTCTCATGAATAAAATAATGTGGCAACAACAACACATGCCGATTGCTAAAAATGTTCCCTGCAGTAGAGAAAACCCTCTCGGTCGCAACTTGTGTTGCTGGAATGGATAGATAATACAGAGCTACCCTTGCAACAAGTGGGAAGCAATCTTGATATTATTTCCACCACTCATAAGGATTAAAAAGCCTCGGAAGACGCGGTGCTGCCAGATAGCTCTTAATGGATTTTGTTTACTGGTCACTGGCATTGTTTAATTCAGGCAATTGCAAGGGTATGTTATCTATTACATCCCATAATGACCCCAAATTTGAGGATGTGTTGTTTTTTGTAGGAGTTTTGGCAACTTCAATGCTGTTTACTTTAATTTCCTTTTTCAATTGATTGACAGCATACTGTGTCTCATAATCATTAAAAACTACAACTTTGTATCTTGGATCAAGTATGGTACAGAGTACATTTATATCATCCATCTTATACATGGGGAACCTACTTCTCAAGGCTTTTATTAGATAACGTGCAAATGGAACACCTGTTCCAAACTTATTTTTTCTTATGTGATTGGTTGTTGCGATTTCAAGACAGTGAATTGTAGGAATAACCATTGATGCAGTTGGGTAGTTATTGCCACAGCATTCTTTTGTTGCATCTGCGAATGGTTTCATTACTTCTACTAAACCAGAAGTTAGTTTCCATTCTAGTGGTGAAAGTGAGTCAACATCTGATGAGCTCAACTCAGCAGCTACAGCTTCTCTTAAGGAAACCAATCTGTCCAACATTGCATACTCAGTGGACCAACGAGTTTCCACGTCCTGAATGAATTTGAGTTGTTGTAGGCCCATGTTTTATTGTACCTTCAGCAGCCTGCCTCGGGCAACACTACTTCTGTTTTAGTGTGCAACAATGGTTCTACATTTGGAAAGTAGTTGGTTAACGTTAGATGTCTCCTTTTTGCATCATTCATTGCCAGTTGTGGTGTGTGAGCAAAGCAATGCTTTTAACTCCACTGTATTCCTTCAATAGCAGTTCTTAGGTTTGCAGCATTGTCTGTAACCATAAATATTTTTATGGGACTCACTTCTGCAAGTGATGGTAGACCCCAACTATTGCTCAAATAAGTGAGTACTTTTCTCAAATTCTCACCAGTATGGGAAATTTCAATATTGATGTTGCCTAGAGTTATTGATTTGTAGCAAAATTTTAACAAGTACTGGCATGTTAATGACATGTACCCATCTCCAGCTATACTTGTCCAGTTACCTGTTGTGAGTGATAAACTTGATCCTTGTTCATGCAAATCAAGCATATCTTCCTTCAGCATCTCTTGTATCTTTCTTCTCTCTTCCATATAGAGTTCAGGAATAATATTACATAAAAAAGTTGTACCACTGGGTACACAATAATTCAGCTTCAAGTGATGCATAAGAGCTCCGAAACATTTCTCTTCCACAAATCTATATCGTAAATGACTAAGAACTAACCTCCTAGCAATCTTATCATTGATGGCTTTGGCTTCTTTTCCTTGTGGTAACAATTTCTCTTTTCTCTTGAAAGTGTCAATTAATGTCTGTTGTTTTTTTACAAACTACACAAGAAGATGGGCCTTGGTCAACTTTATCATTTCTGTCGTAAATATCTGCATTAAGTTTTAAATACTCCTCATACTAAACTGTGTTATGGCGCAAAAGATGATTCTTCAATGTAGAAGTGGTCCCTGAAATAGGAGGATCGAGATAGAAAAAAATAATTGTGAAAGTATTCAAAATTGTTACAGTGTCAAATGTCTGCAGAAATCAAATATATTAGCCATACACAAATGCCCCTATTTAGCATGCTTAAAACTAACATTAACTACCCTTGAAAAGAAATGTGGCAATTTTTAAATAAATTTTATTTTGTTCCAAAGCCCCTTAAGTGAAAAGGGATTGGGGGTGGGGGGGGGGGGGGGGGGGAGGAAATCTTCACATATTGCATTAGTCACAAACACTATTTTAAGATTTTCCCAGCTATTTGAAAAAGATCATAACATAAAATTTATATATATATATGTATGTATGTATGTATGTGTGTGTGTGCGCGCACGTGCGTGCGTGGGGTGTGTATGTATATATTGTACACGCACACAAAATTTACAAGGATATATACACATATACAAAAACTATTTAACTTTATTCACACTTTTTTCTTAACTAACCTGTTGGTGTTTTCAAGTATTTAGAAAAGAGCAAACATTCAGCAGAGTCAGTCTCTTCTTTAAAGTACAACCAAAGTTTGTTGCGTTTTTTGCACAGGTTGGTCTCATTTAATTCCATACAGCACCAATTTATATAACTTTTTTTTTTTAAATAAAGTACCACGCAACTTTTCCCATCACTTTAATACAGTGTAACAACAAGAAACATACGACTGCAATAAAGTGTACCTAATTCGAATAATTTAGGGATTCCCGGCACAGGAAAATGACATGCTAGATATTTTTATCTACAATGGATGAGACTTGGTCAGAAATATGGTGCCAGCAGATCACTTGCGAGTGTTACTATGACCCAGTATTGTTATTACTGGTCAGTAAAAAATTTAACTTTTTTAGTGATCGCGCCATGGAGTGTGTCATACATTATACGTATTTCAATGTGTATAGGCCACACATTAAAAAAAAACTAAAAAAGTGAGGTTCAGCTTATTTACAAGATATTGGCATTAACAAAAATTTTCACCCCAAAAACATGTTTAGAAATTTGTCTACATATAGTGCATTTTCATGTTTTAACTTGGTTTCTAAGGAAGTTGAAAAATAAAAACAAACGAAAAGCTTTTCACTCGTACAATAATTTCTTCACTCACATTCATAAACAAAATAACCTTAATTCCGCAAGCGTAAAATATAAACATGTTGGATCTCTGCCATATATGCCATACATGAGACAATAATTTTGTTGCTGTACAAGAGAAAGTTATATTACATAGTTTGCACCCCTGCCGCAGCACGACAAGAGCACTTTGAATGATGCCAATTTGTGTAATATGTTGCAGTGGTTTTACTTTCTCAAGTCACAATACCATCTGTGGAATAGTAATTGTGCGATGTGTATTTGTAAAAACATTGCAACCTAACAACATTTTTTCAATCGCAAATGTTTTGTAACAGTAGAAATTAAGTCGGAATATATTATGTTTTGCTTTATGTGCGAACGTGATTTACAATTTATTTTCACAGATAATTACACATTTGCAATATTATAAGTGCGCTTTTCCCACCCAATATGTCGGTGCATGTAAAAATAACCATTGTTTGGTTAGATCTTTATTGAATACCTGTGTTAGGAAGTGATACGTGTAATTTAAAAAGCTGCTAGGTGTTTTGCAGACATAACCTCCTAATTTTACTGTTTGATTTTTTTCAATGTTGATTTGATTCAAAATTATGAAGCAAATTTTTAAATATTCAATTCATATTCGTAATTTTCGAAGCTTCACAGATGTCTAACGTCGTCTACAGAAATGGACCACCTGTGTCTTGGTGGTGGGAAAAGTGGAATCTACAGCTATCTGTCCAATCGCAAAGGCGGTGGATGGCAAACTGCACCTGACGTTCTGCCATGCCATGAGAGAGTGCTGCCTTCCCAAGCAGCGGGTTGGAGTTCAAGCCCTGCCGCAGGCTCTGGAGAGGAGGGAGAGTCTTCGCAGACTGGGTTAAGCTCGCGAACCTACTCGGCCGGCGAGCTCGGCGTCTCTGCTGGACTGTTGCTGGGCCTCTATTTATACTTGAAAAACTCAGCATCAGCGATTCTCCATAGTGCGGGGGGTAGCATAGCCTTCCAACACGGGGGTAGGTTTATCAGGGAGCTGGAGCGCCGCACATTTCTTATATCCCCACTTGGAGGTGATGGAAATTTTAAACACCTCTCTGTACACGTCAGGGCCCTGGGTAAAGCAGGAGACTGCGTGTTTGACTAACCCAATTACCGAACCTTGTGAAGGACTGCAGGCCCTCTTAACAGGGAGCACGTATATCATAACCACACCCCGTTGATGGCCACCCATACTCTGCACCAGGTATGCAATAAGGTAGAGCCACAACCATTAGCAACCCAATCCATAAGGCGGTTAATCAGCCAGTCCAATGTCAATTGTTCATCGGCTCTTCGAGCTACACAGCCTAGTCAGTTCGCTCCACCACCGCATGTGCTGGAACTCGCTGACTGCTCTTCGCCTTCCACACGACCCAGAGGATCTTCAGCTCCAACACCAATATCTTCCAGAGGATCTCCCACTGCAGACCTTGAGACGAAGTTTTCAACCCCCCCTCCTCCACCCAAGCCAATTACCCCAGTAACGGCAACCCCCACTGCCCTTCACGAAGTGGGTCCCCTCAAGACACTGAAACAGAGTACATAGGGAAAGTTATCAGCTATCTTGTCGAATCTGCCTTCCAGTTTAAAACCAGGTCCTCTTCACCTGGCATATTGCATAATTTACACTTCTGGTCAACTTAAGGTAGTTAGGAGGTAGTACATACCACCATGTCTATTCCTCGTAGGAATAAAACACGTGTTCTCTCTTACTTAGACTTTCCTTTCCTTAGGTGAATGTGAGCTTCCCCATAAACACTATGCCCACCAGGGCGGAGCGGGAGACCGGGTTTTGCCAAACAGATTTTACCACTTCTAGTGTAGGACAGCGATGCCCCCTCAGGGACTTGTACATTGATCACACACACATACACACGCTCGATGGCCACCCATTTGGTGCACCTCGTTGTACTGAAAGGCAGAGCCAAAACCATGAGAAGGACAACCTATAAGGAAGCTAGTCAGCCAGGCCAATTTGTACTCTGTCCAACGCACCGTTATTTTGCCTTTGGGCCCACACCCACAGTTGTTGTCAGACGACTCAGAGAAAACTCATCCTCCAACCACCGCAATGCTCGTTATTAGTTCTCCAACGTAGCAAGATCGGCAAGCATAGCAGAAAAAAATGTGGCTGTCAACTTTGTGTTCGAGTTGTAGTCAATGCACAATCAATACACTGCATTTCTTTAACTTGCAAAAACATGTTCATGTGATTAATTACTATTTTTTTCTTGATGCATGGTCCCACATTTTTTACTACTGTGACAGAGATAAATATTGCTGATTAAGTTTTATTTTATCATCTAGATCCATTCTATAATGAGAGCTGTACATTAATTGATATAATGTTTAAATACAAAACACAATAAAAATGAAATTAAAAAAAAAATATTATTATTACTGTAAATAATTAATTGAAAAACCTCTTAACTAACTTCACCTAAATAAAGAACATAGCATAAAGTACCATGATTAATTTAAAGCCAACACCAATGAAGCCGAACTCAAACGTTAAACCCTATGAAAAAGAAAACATGACAATGAATGCAAGCCGAATTTTGAAATGTCTCACATGCACTTGACCAGCTGAGAACCTATGGAGGGGTTATCGATTTGGCAGTGTGTTCACAGCGGGCGAGAAGCATAAGCTGTGGAAGGAGTGAAACATTCTACCTCCACACAGGCTCCTTTTTTTTCCAAACTGGTTAGCACACAAAAGAAGGACCAGAGGATGGTACACTGATTGCTAGGTAATCAACTCCCATCCTGTCAGCAATGTAAGGGAAAGAAACGAGATCATGGCTGGGCTCAGTTGAGTATTACCAAGGAAAGCCAAACCTTACTCAATTCAGGTTGCATATATCACTTCACACTGGTGACATCCTGCATGCGAGATGAAGTATGCATATTGAAGTGATTAATATCATTTAATTTTAAAAAAAGTGTGATTTTGAAACAGAGTTGAATAAATAAGGTGATTAAAAATTTCTTTCTTTATGGGCTTAAGTAATTAATTACTCAAAACAACATCCTCCAATTTTCATACACACTTGCGCCTGTGAATAGATACGCGGCGCTTAGGCTTGGTGCTTATGCATTATTTGGCAACAAAATGTGTCGTATATGCCCTTCCTGGATATGTTTATTCAAAAGATGTATATCTATTGAAAAAAATTCATATAAATCCTTCAATCTCTTCACAAGAAGCCAATGTAAATGAATTTCATACTTGGTAATATTAACGAGTCAGTCGATGTTCAAATGATTTTTGGTGACAAGGAGAGGTCAAGTAAACGCTTCTGGGGTATCACTTTTGGGGTATCACTTTTGGGGTATCACTTTATTTGGAAGATGCTGATTATTGAGTTACATAAACATTTTGTTTAAATATTGAGTTACATAAACATTTTGTTTAAAAATCATAGTTTTATGCAAGTGACAATTAAACACAAACTTAATGGGGAAAACCTACCCTTAAATGTAAAAGGAAATGTCTCTGCAAAAAATTACTACCATATTTACTCATGTATAGTACACACCATGATTTTTACAACAAGTTCCAGGGGTAAAATTAAAAAAAATTAAATTACAGTAAAATTTGTGGTGCCCTATTAGTAAGTATGGAACAAATTACTCTTTTTTTACATTAATGTGTAGTGATTGTGCTATGTTTGGAAAATACTTTAATTAAATAACTTGGGTGCAAAAAGCCAAAATAAAAAAAAATTCTGGAACAGTTTTTTCTTCTACTACTCAATGTTTCCAGCTTTGTTTTTCTTTTTTCTCTTTTCTCCTTTTAGAAGTGCCTGACTTTTTTTTGCCGCGCTAGAATGTCACACTATCATTATCATAAAAAAAAAAAAAGGGCCTCCTCGTCCCTTCTCCTGGGAACATGGCTCGCTAGCCATGGCCATGGAAACAAAGAGGGATGGCGGAATTATCGGCCAGCACCATCTGGGTGTTATTACAAGGGGCTGGGGGGCCATAAACACGTGGCAGCTCTGGTTTTGTGGCGTGACAGGATGCCATTAGTAGGGAGGGTCATCCTTTGACCTACACACAAAAAAAAAAAGAGAGAGAGAGAGAGAGAGAGAGAGAGAGAGGAGAGAGAGAAGAGAGGAGAGAGAGAGAGAGAAGGAGAAGGAGAGAGAAGAGAGAGAGAGAGAGGAGAGAGAGAGAGGAGAGAGAGAGAGGAGAGAGAGAGAAGAGAGAGAGGAGAGAGAGAGAGAGAGAGAGAGAGAGAGAGAGAGAGAGAGAAGAGAGGAGAGAGAGAGAGAGAGGAGAGAGAGAGAGGAGAGAGAGAGAGAGAGAGAGAGAGAGAGGAGAGAGAGAGAGAAGAGAGAGAGAGAGAGAGAGAGAGAGAAGAGAGAGAGAGAGGAGAGAGAGAGAGAGAGAGAGGGGAGAGACGGTCCTGCCGCTTTCCTCAACATCCCCGGACAATTTATGGCTACCACTCCCTCTTCCTTTTTTTTCTTCTGTGAATAGCATGCACCCCAAACATTTTTTCCTTCATTTGGAAAAAAAAACCTAGGCCTGCTATACACGAGTAAATACAGTACTGGTTAAAATTTATTGTGTAGCATTTTCAGGCAAAACCATTTGCTTTAAAATCTGTGATCTGGAATAGAGTTGAAAACGTGTAAGAATGGCACAGTGCTTCAATGGATTACCCTTGCATACTCCGTGACTGCCAAGACCTTGTTAAAGATCAGACCCTGAAGAGCATTTGATTGCTCTGTTGCACAGTGCATTTGATAGAGGATAATGGTGTGTTCTTAAGAACTGAGATCACATAATTAGTTTTATTTAATGCTTCATGTACAAATGATAGTTGCACGAGATATTGATCGACGGGACCACAAGACTTTGTGATAGTTGCAATACTCAATAAACAATAAAAGTACATAATTTGACACATGATGCATTTTGCGCATTACGAATGCGTGTTCTACTCGCCAAATTCACCCCATCTCCGAGCACGCCGCTCACAATAGAGCAAGTCTGGACCCCTCATCACTACAATGCGACACATGCCTACAGGTTACATTGGTGTACGTCAAGTGAGACTACATACACGAGGGGATAAGGAATGTCAATGCCTCCAGCTGAGGCGATAGGAAATAAAAGGCACACCCTATGAGTCAGAATAAACAGCCCCTCTAGAGAGAGGCTAGCCAACCCCTGCACTCCTCTGAAAGTCAAAAAGCTTGGAAATTTAGTAAAAAAAAAAAAGGAAAAGCCAATCCTTGCTCTGGGCAGTCTTTGTGCCCTCCAGCTTGTAAAGGCCGAGGGTAGCAGTAGCGGCAAGTGGTTGCCAACCATTCTCTCCCAGCTTGCGAAGCCCGGAGAACTTCCTTCAGGGTGCTGACCACTAGACCACTTTGCGAACACACTTCAGAGTACGTCTCCAGAAAGATGGTCATGTCTACAGTCTCCAGGATAAATGGTCAACAATCCTTCTCTCCCAGCTTGTGAAGGTCAGAGAAACTGTCGCAAGGGCATTGACTTCTAGGCCTCTTCGCGAACGCTAGCTAGTTATTTAATATCAGTTATAGTTAATTATCATACCTAGTTCTTGCATGGGCCGCCTTCGGCTGTTTCAATTCTAGGTAGTTTCCATTTAATTAATTTCATTTAGGGTTAGCGTGGTATCACTGCGTTTTACTTATTTTCATATAGCAAAATATGTATATTTGTACCGTATATTTGTGTCATTTAACGTAATTTTGTATCACCCTTTTATCTTGTGTTTAATTTTGTTTTTGAACTGTTTTCACTTGAAAAATGTAAGGAAATTAATTTGCCTTGAGGAAAACCTGGTATAGGCTGTTCACGGTAAAGTGAGCACTTTTGAGGACCTAGTTACTTTTTCCTTCCAGCCATATATTGCCATGTAAAATAAACATACGCGATAATAAAAAGTTAACGCCTAAGGTTTAAAAAAAAAAAAAAAAAAACCACCACCACACATTTATTGACTATTATTCATAATAAGAGGGCTTTCAAAAGTGCTCACTTTACCGTGAATAGCCTATATCTGTATGTAACCACAAAGGTAGTACACACACACATTAAGAGGCAAACTGAGATCTGCTAACAGGTGGACCTTCGACTGCATCCAAAGCACTAGCAAATATAACCCTCAAAGAGAAATTACCAGACCGGGTGTTTAGTTCATCTCCCAGCTTGCAAAGAAATGAGAGGGACTAGCAGCACTCAGGCATCATTGACCCCTTCAGGGATACTCACCAAGAGTTAAGTAATTTGTGCCACCCTCAGGTTAGTCCCAGCTTGCAAAGGCCAGACGCAGAGAACAAAGGGTGTTACCACTGTGTCCTGGAAGTACACGCTTAGAGCCATATACAGTAAAACCTGTTTACGACGACATCGTTTAATACGATTTCCCCCTAAAAAAACTAAATGTTTGGAACCAAATTTTATGTACGTTCTTAACCTATGCCACACCCTTTTAATACGTTTCCCATGTGAAAAGTTTTCCTGCCTAATAAACATGAGCAATATACAATAAATAAAATTTCAACCCAACTAAAATATTTTTTAAATGTGTGCAGTGGTAAACTACCAAATTTACCATATTGTAAGCCGACCTTGGCTGGGTCAGACCTCCAACAATGTTACGGTGGCAGCAGCAGTCGGCACCAGGCCACCTTCCCTCCACCACTCACTCACACCCATCTACTGCCCTCCTCTCTCTGCCTGCCACCTCCCGCCCCTCCAAAGCCAACACACTGCTTCTTCCCTGCTGCTAGGTCACATCCATACCCCTCTGTTCACTTCCTCTCTCCTCCTATGTAGAAACGCCCATACCCCTCTACTCCATTCTACTGTCTACCTTCCTTTTAGCCATGTCCACACTTTTCCAAGCTACCTTCCTCACCCTCTCACTCTTTCTTTCTCCCTCCCCTGCCAAATCTTTATTCATCATCAGTATTCCCGTCCTCTTGCTTCCAACACCCCCTCCTCCTTTTGCTGCTTCATCCACAACAAGCAGCCCCTTTTCCTTTGTCCTACTCTCTCCCCACCATAATGCAGACAGTGTGGCACTAGCTGTCTCATCTTGTCACTACTTCCGCCTCTTTCCTACCCTTTAAAAAGTTGTGTAAACAATAAAAACTGCCAGTTCCATTTTAGCCAGACGATTTTAGCCATCACAGCCATAGATTAATGCAAACATTTTAGATGTGAGCACTGTTGCACTAATTGGACAACTTCCACTAATAATTGTAGTGGTGTGAATTACACCTTTTGCTTTTTAAATTTTAGCAGATGTACTGATGTGCATATCCAGTGTTTTTTTAAAGTAGCAAACAACACCTAAGAGATATTAGATAGTCTTGTGCTTTCTGGTTAAGATGATTTAAGTTACATCAAATATTTGATGAAAAGGAGGATAATTCTTTATGTCAAGTGCTGCTGTTTCTGAAGTTCTTCCTGCTAAATGTGTGCAGACCAAACATTACAGTGCCGTGAAATGTATTAGGTGTAACTGAAGTAAAATGTAACCTGCTTAAGAAGGTATCCTTGAAATTACTTGTACAGGTGTTAAATTTAAAAATATGATGGCTTTATATTAACTGAAATTACATCAAATCTTATATATTTATTTATAGAAATTTTTTCTTCTTCTATACTTATTGAATGTGTCATATGGAACACTATTGTGATGTTAAACAGGTACCATTTTAATCAGTTTTCCTGCTTAATAAGCCTAAATTTGTCAGTTTTTGAAATAATAATAATAAAAAAAAGTGTTAACAGGGTTTCACTGTGAACACCAGTTTCTCCTCTTGCTTGTACTTGCTAAGAGAATCGACCAGGTCGGATTTCAGTTCTACTCCCAGCTTGCAAAGCCTGGAGTAGAATTAGCAGCACTCCGAGATGATGGCACTCTAGTGGGTATGTCTCCCAAGACACCAGTTATCTCAGCTACACTCCCTTCAGTCCCAGCTTACAAAGGCCGGACATTGGGAACACCAGGTCAATTACTTTGTCCTGGAAGTACCCCTTAAGGCAGCCTTTCAACAGCTTCACCTCTACAAGTAGAAACAGACTTTTAAATGACTTACACCCAGCAGAGTAGTTTAAGTAAGCAATGTAGAAAGGCCCTGCGGGCCACTGTATGAGAACTACTAACCTTAACACCAGTACAAATCACCCATGTTAATAGAGACACTGCTCAACTTGGTCAAGCCATATTACATTTATTTTACCCACCAATACAAACCTCCTCCAACGAACATCCAGCTAATGAGGCCATACGATAGGGAGGAGAGGATATTCTAGGACTTGACTGGCCTTGGCATTGAGTAGACTTACCACAGTCTCAATACTCAGAAACGAACCCTGTCTCTCCCCGTCTCATCGAGACCGCAGGTACACTACCATCCACATGTAGAGTGAGCATGGCAGCAGAAAAGATCATCCGCCTTCGTCTACAAAACCTGGTACCAAAACGACGTAAGGTAGTAACATTAGTCCCAGATTTTGTCCCTTCTTGTAAACCTACCAGACCCATGCTATATAACGGCAGAGCTCCTCAGGTTCCTAAGGACCGTGCCCAGTTTTCTTCAACGCTCCCCGTGAAACTGGCTTCACATTACTTGGTGTCGCTAAAAGTGAACTGAACCAAGGTTTCCTAACAGGTCAGATTTACTATAGGAATTAAATCCCCCTATCTTTGGCAGCCACTAGAATAAAGAAATCTAAAGTGTAAGTATTCTCCAGGGTGGGAACTTTCGAACAAGGCTGGCATTTATTCCGCCACATCAGTGTGGTGTGTACTAAAGAATAGAGGGTGGCACTTCAAATTTTAACATTATTTATACAGGAATTTTGCAGTGATCACTGAATAATGCTGTCTTTAACCAAAATCCGAAACCTGCAAACAGTTGTGAAGCACTATCATTCCCATACAGCGAGGAAATAGGGGATGGTACGTTAGTATCCTACCAACGTGTGTGTAACGATTGGATATTTCTTTAAGATGTCATAATCATAAAACACTCTCAGACGAACAGTTTTCTAGAAAACAGACAAAGTTTGTAAGCGTGCACTTGGTTGCCTGACAGATACGCAACCCGCAAGCAAGACAGGTCGTACTACATGATGAGACAGTTGGGCGCACAGCTAGGGCGTGTGATGTGTTACCACCACTAGCATGTGTGACGTGTTACCACCGCTAGTGTGTGTGACATGGAGGCATAGCACTGTTGGTTCACAACATGGAGAGAGAGTACATATGTATCTCGTATATGGTGCTGCGGGTGGTAACGCAAGAGCAGCACAATGACAATATGAACAGACCTTTCCAAACAGCCGCCATACAGATCATCGGATATTCACGTCTATGAGCAGATGGTTGTGTGAGACCAGAACATTTACAGCAAACAGGTATGACACAGGTGTGATAAGCAATATCCGGACAGCCAGGTTTGAGGAGAAATGTTGGAACGCATTGCCAATTTGCCATCAAGTATGATGCGTGTCTGGCTTACTAATTGTGTGGCATTGTCGTCGTGGTTTTGGCTGCGCTAGACCAGCACGCACATTTAGGGATTTATTGTTCCAATGTGGGTTTCTGGGTTGATAGCTTAATGGGGCATGTCCCTTGGCATGTCGGAACAAAGTTTTCGATAGCCTGGCTGGCAAGTCGTTTACAATTGTCTACCTTCTGGACCACTGTGAGTTTATGTATTAAGGTAGGTGACTGGCTGGAGGTGTCGGGATTACCTAACATACTGATTGATTTTTTGGCCAACTGGAGAACGGTGGCTGACTGCCGACAGGAGTTCACGGCGCATTCCTTTGGCTTCGAGGTCGATGATACCATGTCTGGCAACACAGTACTGCAGATTCCAGGCGACTTCCTCTGGACTCCAGAACCTGGGGTTGGAGATCCCATACATACTTGACCTCAGATTTGTGCACTACTCCACTCAGGACGGGATGATAGTCCTGGTGTGTACGGATATGCGGAGGAAAAACAATATAATCGGGTACAGGAGAGACCGGTCTATCTAAAAGCCTTATGAAGGCAGTGCGGTCTCGTTCCGCCTGTCTATCCGCAGTTAAAGCGGAGGTAATACAGCCCATTGCTTGGCAGCGAGGTGAGCAATCCTTTGCTCCTCTCTCCATCAGCCATGCCTTACCTTGAACAGAATAAAGCATAGACCACCGCTGAATGATACAGGTTGTACACCACCGATGCGAAACGAATCCCTAGAAGAGTGTACTTCCAGTAGCAGCTGGCAGCATGAGCTCGGTGCTCCAGAAGGCCCCCCACCACTGGCGGGCAGACCAGAAGCGTTGATGCTGTGTGGGCCGCCTTCCTGCTACTACTAAGTGTGGTATCGCAACCAAGGCCAGGACGTAACACTTGAGCAAATACCCCTGCCAGCACCTAGGTGCCCCGGTAGGGATACAACCCAAGCATACTGTCTCTCCCTGGTTGGACAAGTTTCTAGTGATTGAGGCTTTGCTGTTCTATCCCCGGAGGTCTAGAACAGGTGGTCGTCGACTGGTTTATATATAGGATTGGTGGACTCCAGATGGGGGTCCCTAGTCGTAGCTAGTTCGTATTAAAAAAACCCGGCCTTGGTCGGCAGTCCACAATTCGTATCGTTCCTAGCAGCCGTATTCAAGATTACTCTATAAATAAAATTTGTGGCTAGAAGAACAAAGCTGTGTTTATTAGTTCTGTAATAAACACAGTGACTCGTGCTAACTCCTACCAAGCAGACGGGATGCTGGAAGTAACTTAAGCACTCCAGGTGTAGGTGATCTGGTCCTATGCTATTCGGGAACATATTGCCCATTCTGTTGGAGGACGTTGATTTACACACATGCCAGTGCAACAGAGCCCTTCACACTTCAGTTTGGAAGCCTGTCACCACCTTACCGCCACATCTGGTGAGCGCTGGATAGGCAGAGGCGGACCAGTGAGGTGGCCACCACACTCCCCCGACCTGACGCCACCTGATTTCTTTCCATGGGGTCATCTCAAGACACTGCTATACGAGACCCCGGTCAACATGGTAGCTGAACTTCGTGCCCGGATTACTGATGCCTTTACTACCATTCGGAACATCCCCACACATCTTTGCCCATGTCAGACAGTTAATTGTGCATCGCTGTCATTTGTGTATCGAACCTGGTGGTCACCACTTTGAACAGTTAGTGCAAAACACATACAAGGATGATTTGCAAGGCACGTTCTCGTGCAGTTATCTTCTACCATCATCCCCTTTGAATTACAACTACCCGCAGAGCCTGTACTGTACAAATGCTGTCCTGTCACCATTAACTGAATTTATACACAGCAGTCAAGCCATGTTCGTACAATCAGCCTTGAATTACATGTTGCGTACCTGGTAGGCAAACAAGTGCATCCTTACAAACTTTGCTCGTTGTCTCGAAACACTGTTCTCCTGACTTGTTACATCAAGGTAACGTGTTTCCATGCAGTAACATATGATTATGATATCTTTACAAAATAACCAAGGGTTGCACACACATTTGTATGATAATAATATACCACCCACAGTGTCTGAGCATAGGGGGATTATAGTACGTCACAAGTGATTGCAGGAGTCGGGGCTTGGTTAAAAAAATTATTCACAGAATGGCTCTTTCATCTCATGTAGGTTTCAATATTTTCTGGAAGAACAATGTGAAATATTAATTTTTAAGTGTGGCTACCTACCTTATGAGTTACTGTACGACATTGTTCTGATGCGTGACGCTTTCTGTGCTTTTTGAAAGCGCACTCTACTTGTGACTGTGTCCCATCTTGGATAATACTAATCCTTATGGGCCAGTTATAACTTAAAATGAGCGATTTTTGTGTTTTGTGGTTTTATAAAAAAAGAGCAATTTTGACTATGTTTACTAGAAAAAAAAAATATTAAAAATTATGCATTAACAGACACTTGAACTTTGAAAACTGTAAACAAAAACATCTAAAAGAGTATATAAGTATTCAAGTGATTTTTTTTGTTTAAAATGGCTGTTCCGCTTAGTAAACGTGTCTCTATCAACCACCATAAAGCTATACCAGGAACCTGCTTATGTACTAACAGACACCCTCACACTAATGTTGGTACAAATAGAAAAAAAAAAAAAATTACCGGGATCAAAACGTTCCCACTACCAAGAAATATTCTGTTACATTTAACAAGGCAATGCGAGTTCCGTGGCAACGCTCCGTAGCTCTAACCATTGCTGCGGAACTTGCATTGCCATGTTAAAAGTGACAGAATAATTCTTAGTAGTGGGAGCGTTTGGATCCTGGTAAATATTTATGATTGAATGTTTGGTGACTGATTATCCACTAAGTGTTTATCTGTACATTCATTTTAGCATTAAAATATCTGTGAAAACTGAAAAAATTTACAAAAATGGTAACCCTAGGATATAGTTTATGAATAGTAGGCCTAACCAATTTTCATAATTTTTCATAACAAACTACTACTTTTTTTTTTGCATTTGCATTTTATCATATTAAAGAGTAAATATTTCATTATTTCGCAAAAAATCATTACACAATTTCTTCCCATCTCAAGTTATAATTCAGTTATAACCTCCAGGATGCGCAAGTTGGCAAGATATACAAACACCTTTTAGCCAAGCGGCAAGCACCGCACAGATAAGAATCCAGTAACCCATGCGCGACGTCACGAGACCAACCCCCGAGAGGGCGGAGCCAGCTTCCCCTTCCCCCTTCAGAACACCACCAAACTGGAATAATTACTATAAAAGGACTTCCGGAAAAGGGCCTCAGGGCAGTCCGCTACACCTCCACCACTATAATGGACACTGTGAGGTGTTAGAATATACAAGGGTAAGCACAATCCACCTGTCTCCCGCTATAATGGCCACTAGCTAGACTAACAGAGTCCGCTAGCTGCTAGATACCTTTGCGCCATGTCAGTTACCGCAAGTCTCCAGAGGGTCCTCGACTTCTGAAGTCCACCAGCAGCTCCGGATATCCCGCCAGCAGTCCAGAGGGTCTTCCATCTCTTCAGCGATCTCCAGCTCCAGAGGCCTTACAGACGCTGATGCCACCAAGAGGGTCTGCCAATGCCATCAACCACCTACCCTTCCCTTGTAAACCTTCCTCTAGGTCTTCCTTGGACTACTACCATTGGCGCCATTCCCTCTGGATAACTGCCACACCATTCCTCAGAGCGCTTCTGGTACTGCATTTAATTAGGTTACTTCAGAACACGTCCTTATTAAATATTAATTATTTTAATCTTTTATTGTGGCTTCTTAATATCATGATATATTATGATCATTCAACATAACTAATTTGTTTCAGTATGCTTTCACCTGAATTAGAATTATCCCTTTTTTAAATTGTTATTTAAATATATTATTAGGATAGTGCAGACCCATTGCCTTTAAAAGCTTTATAATAAACACTTATACCATTGAAATAAATCTTTTATTCAATATCAATAAGGTTCACCTAATTTGCAACCAGCCCTCAAGGCATTTAAAGAATTTAACATTACAATCCTTTAAGGCCAATATTAGAAACTTTGATTAAGAAATAGCAGGCATCTCATATAATAAGCCATCAAGGCAGGCAAATGCTTTTACACAAGTGGAATTCAGTGATCAGAGTTCCTCCCTACTCCGCCTCACCACTGCATAAAAGGCGGAAGGAAAGGAGAGAGGAGTGCACTAACCACTTGAACCACAGTGAAAGCTCACCTGTCCACTGCTACGCTGCAAGCACCGTCTACATCCCATACCTTCCACCCATCACTGTAAATGGCCAGGTAAGAATATCGGTGTGTGCAAACTTGTGGGAAGTAAAGTGCACAGCACCAAACAGCAGGGAAACGTGATACACCGGCTACTTCCCAGTGTTGCTTGCTTCCTGCATTCTAATGCCGTACATCAGGAAAGGTGCAGTGAAGTATAGGAGAAAGTTAGATGTTCACAATCTAATTAACGAACTACTTGAGCAGATAGAGAAACACATAAATACTCCACCACCTTTGTTTGAACCACCAACAAAAATGTTGAATAAACGCCACAATATTTATTAATTAATAACTCAGTACCAAGATTCACTACTAGGATTCGATCCTATACTCGCCATATATTCTCCCCATCTCATAACCTCCTTTAGCTTGGATTATTACTTGGACATGACTCCAGCGCAGCCATCATCAGCTGCTGTTCACGCAACACCATCAGCAAGCAACCAGTCTCCACCAGCGAGAGATCCACAGCCAGGCATGGCCAAAGTAAGGCATAGACCTCATGCAGTTTTATCTACACTAGATTTTGTTCCCACACGAAAATCAACCTGTCCATGATTGTACACAAGGATAGCACCCCAATGTGACAATCCACAGTAAACAGTTTGACATTACTTAAATATCCTTTGTGATGCCGACATCACTTTGGTCTGCACACACTTCCTTAATTAATAAGCAATCCACTCATAGATCTATCACACACTATCAGTTAGCTTTGACACTTAAAAGTCTATACAGATGACGGCCAATTTAGTCACAAGCAATTTGGGATTTCCATAAATCAGGAGTGTGTGGGGAGCATGCAATCACCACTCCAAAAAGGTTGAAAAGCACATCTCTGCAGGTGATCAGAGTTCTCATTTATGAATGCATAATGCCGAATTCAAAGCTATTCAATGCTGGGTAACACAATTTTTTGAGTCAGAGAATTTTCCACCTTTTTTTTTTTTACGTTCTCACACACATCTCTCCCTCTACATATCCATGACTGTCAAATGTTTCCCTCAGTTTTCCTTACTCCCTTTATCGTTCATAGACTGTAGATGCTTATAGCGCAGAAGGGTGCATCTCGACCCAACACAGATGATGTCATTTATATGGTTAGAACACCAATTCAACACTTCATCTGAAAACTGTGAAACTGAATATTGTACTCTTATGCTTCCATTCATTAATTTGTCCCCCTTGCCACCCCACTAGAATCTGGCCTATACAATTAGGTGTGGAAGGAATGCTTTTTGAAGTATACATCTTAAAAATAACAGTTCATGTTCAGACCAGATGCTAATGATATATCCTCGATACATCTGGGATTACACACACTCTTCTTTTGTGAACTACTTATACTCAAATATGAAGGAAAAAAAATGCTCCAACACATGCACACTTGGCTTACAAATGGAACTTGTAACCATTGGATTCTCTGAGCTAAAATTGTAAACTTATACTTTAGAGCAAGGACATATTATTTTGAAAGACTTCTAGATTGATCTTACCTTTTTGCCAGAAATGAAGTCATCTTCACATGGAGATTTACTGTGATCTAAAATTGTTCCCTTTTTGATAAGTTTTATTATTAACTCTTCATAATTAGCTTTTTTAACACTGCAAAGCAAAAAGATTTTTTAAAACCTCTCCTTTAATCATGTTTATTAAGTAAATGATGAAATAATTTTTCAAATTAATGTAGCATGTTATGTGTATGTTGTTACCTGTCAACATCTTTCAGCTTCACATATGGTTGGGTGTTGAAGGAATGCTTTTTGAAGTACACATCTTGAAAATAAGAGTTCATGTTCAAACCAGATGCTCCAAAATGATATGTCCTAGACACATCTGGGATTACACACTCTCTTCCTTTGCGGACTTCTGGTAACCGCATCCACATATCCCAGTCCCACATCTGTAAATTTTCATGCAAGAAATAATAGTGTAACATCCTGAAATTGAAAATAATTCTGGACATTATAAACACTAGGGGATTAATATTACAAATTGAACTTGCTGAAATACTAATCTTCAGCTTTACAAACACATACAGATAAACTTAGTTCATTTGAAATTTTTTAATTTGAAATTGTTACTAACATAAACTTTCCCCGTGGTTTCTCGACATTCATAAAGCTGGCTGCTTCAACTTCAAAATAGCCAAATTTTACTATATTTAAATATACAATTAATACAATTGAACTTGTAATAATGTTGTATATGACAACCAAAAAATAAATTTCACCACTAATAAACTGTTTTTTAGTTGTCAAACATTAAAGTTAAATTAAAACAATTAACCCATCATTATATTTAAAGTTTAATGGAAATGGTATTGTAAGATTTCTATAGGTACTTAAATGGACTGTAACAACTGCCAAAAAATATGTAGAACAAATCAAAGAAAACAAAAGATAAAACAAATCTCAAAAAATGAACAGCAAAAAACTAGGAATCATACAAGAACCTAGAAGCTAATATAATATGAGCTAATTAGACAAATGGCAAAAAATTAGAAAAGAGAAAAGATGGATGACAACCATAAAAATCAGCAACGTTGTGCAAATGTAACTTTTTATTTAATGAAATGAAAATGAGAAATGCTACTGAACTTTGTGAGACTTAAATGAAAATGAAAAATAATTTAATAAAAATAATTTAATGAAAGTTAAATGAAAACAAACTCAATTTGAAAAATTGAAATCAAACTATTGTGGTACCATGAGTTGCCATATAGTACAACTTAAGAAATATATCTGTCGCAAACACATAAAAAATTAGTTACATGAGTGAAGTGATTAATGAAGGAATAAATGCTATTATAAAGCCCTTGAAGAACCCATCAATTCTGGGAACATTTTCAAGTAGAAGTTCAAGCACAAATTTTTGATATTTATTCAACCAAACATTTGATAAGCACTCAAATATTTGTTAAACTTAATTTTTTTAAAATAAGACTCTGGATAACCAGTTTTCTTAAATTTAAGGGATGGAATTATTTCAGATGAATTTATATCCTAAGGCATCAGACTTTTGATGATTCTTTCTCCATTGCAGATGACCAAAGTATCCTCCTATAAGCCTAATTGCAGCAGAATGAAAATATAGTCAACAACTCTTCACAGTTACCAGGAAAACTGCCATTAGTTTGAGAGCGTCAGAAAGGAAGTGTAATAACTTTATACTGATGCTATACATTTAAATAAAATTTCCAAAAATGTCCAGATGTGAAAAAAAAAAAAAAGTAACAGAGAATTATTTTACAAGCTACATATTTAAAAGAGGTTTACTTACACTATCGAACCATTAAAAATATTACGCTAACATCGTTATTGTAGTAACGATATTAGGCTATGCATAATAATAATAATAACCTTCTCTGGTGTTGGCCATTTTGATTCAAGTTCATCTTTATACAAGGAACGTTTGAGAATCCAGCCAAGGCCTGGCATGGTCTCCACACGATACAGGAGTGTGGGGTCATCACTTGTGTGCTCGTAGCCTTGGTCATTCCATGCCGAGATGCAGTAGATAGAATTGTCCTCCTCCAGCAACCTCAGGGTCTGGCTGAAGTAACTAAAATAGACGACAGTTAACTGTTAGGACATAAGATTAAACCATGAAGGACATGGACAGTAAGTGTGGGGAAAAAAAAAAAATCTGGAAAGACAAGCACCACAATCTATTAACCATCAATGGGAATTGTTACAATGAAATGTGATGTATAAACATGTGCACGTTTTATTAGTATTGGATGAATACCAAGAAGCAGTATGTTATAAATTGTCTCAAGCCTGGTAAAAGTGCAAAAGAAACATACCAAATGATGAAAACATCAAACAAATTAGGAATGTCAGGAAAAGATTAGGTAAACGCTGAGAATTAGCTATTCCTTTAAAACTATGCCTCTGCTGTCTTGGGGATGACTACCTTGCATTTTTTGCTAAACGAAATGTCAAAGTGATGTATCACTCCTCAAATCAACTCATTTGTCATCAACAGACTTCTCTCGACCCAAATAAAAATCAGATTACAAGGGCACTTTTTTATAACATTCCTATGATCCAGAATAAAGCAACACGTGAACTACGGTGATCCCACAATAGGATTGCTATGACGACTTCCAGTCTTTATACAATTGTTGTATCATATGTATTGAAAGGGGAGATATATACCAGATGTTCAAAATTCCATTACAAACTTCGAGAAATTACGAAGAAGCCAAAAAAAAAATAGGTTAAATTTATCAACCATGTAGTGGAAAAACATACTGAGGGTGTACTGGGCATGCACAGGTAAAATACGAGGTTGATAAAGTTAGTGGGTGTGATTGAGAATAAAACAATGTTACATGTTGGGGATTAATTTATTATTAGCAAAAGCAATGTAACTGCAATTGTAAGTACAGTGAATAATGAAGGGAAGCAATTGACATGTGCTGTGCCCAACCGAGTATTGACCACGTCCAATGTTGCGCAACTGCGGTGATTGGGCGACAACCGGTATGGTCGTTGGCAACATTCTGTTTACAAATCAATTACAGTACATGCTGATTTGAAAGATTTAGTCATGACCTCATACACTCTTGAGTTTACCTGAGCATTCACAGTACATACTGTTAGACATGTATGTCTTGTATCGGTAAACAGTGTTTAGCACTAGTAACTAAGTGACCTTGGTAGTATCACCATGGAGAGATACACGTGGAGAGAAATGCAAGAGACACACTTTGTGTATGGTGCATCTAAAGGCAACAGTTGAAGAGCTTGGATAATGTACCATGAATGATTTTCTGGACGAAGATGTCCTCATTACTAAACATTTACTGCAATACACGATCAACTGGGAGACACCAGCACATTAATGGTAAGCAGGTCTAATGCAGGATACCCACCAATGGTGCGTGACCTCACATTGAGGAAGAAGTGTAGTTATGCATTAAGAATAATCCTGCAAGTAGTATACAAGCAATTGCCAAGGGGTTTGGTGCTCTTCACAGTTTAGTAAAAATGGTGTTGTGTGAATAGCTGCTTCATCCTTTCCATCCCATAAGTGTACAGGTCATGGGACCAGATAACTACCCACCTTGTTTGGAGTTTGTATGCTGGTTTCTGCAATAGGCTAATGAATACCCATGGTTTTCAGAATGTGCGTTGTTTAAATATGAGGCTCAATTTACTCGGGACGGTATGTACAATTCACACAATTCTCAAGAATGGGCAGACGAAAAGCCATGTCGTTCAGTTATTTGGAGCTATCATAGACTTTTGCAGTGAATACTTGGGCCGGTATCATGGGCGACTAGTTAATTGGACCCTACATGTTACCTCCTCGCCTCACCTGGCCAACATACTAACTGTTCTTGCATATTGACTGGCCGATATTATTGGAGGTGGTACCCCTAAGTATCCGACAGACAATCTCGTTTCAGCATGATGGCACCCAGGCTCCATTTCATACCCCATCCATGCAGTAATCAACAACAATTATGGCTATCAGTAGATTGGATCGGGAGAGCCTATAGATTGGCTAAGATCTCCGGACTTCATCCAATTGGACTTCTTTCTGTTGGGATACAAGAAAGCCTTAGTGTATTCGACTCCTGTTGCCTCAGAGATGGAAATTATTGATTTTCCGGTGAATGCAGGACTCTCTACTATGACGCTACTGGGTCTGCAATAAAGTTAATGGTGGTTACATTGAACACTTACTGAAACATTACTTGTGCTATTAAAATAATCCTGAACATGTAACAGTGTTATAAATTCTTAATCACACCCACTAACTTCCTCAACCCTTGTACTTTACCTGCACATCATTAGAACACATTCAGTATGAGTTTCCACTACATGCTTGATTAAAAAAACCTACTTGTTTTGGGCTTCTACATCATCTTTCATTGTTTCGTGATGGAATTTTTGAACATCCAGTAAAGTGAAGCATAAATACAGAAAAATCACAAAAATTAAATTTTTTTATTTTATTAATTGTCTTGGAACTTTTTAGCAATATTGTGTACTTATATCACATACAGAGTTGTGCATATATGAACAATTAGAGATTCAGCACACTGTGCAGCAATCACACATTGGACTCACATCTAGGAGGACCTGTGTTCGATTCCTGATCTAACCATCTTTATTTCAGTTTTCCACCAACGCTCTTCCAAAATCACTCCAAGCAAATGCAAGAATGGTACACACAATTAGTAGACACACCTGTTTTTCGTGACATGTGAAATCGTGCAATTTTCGCGAAATCCATTTATCTCAGCGAAATTTGACTAATTTTCATAAATCTGCAAAATAATTATGAAAATAATGCATTTCTCCACATAATCAATACATTAATAGAATTGATTACTACAAATTTGTGCACTAAGTATCGTGAGAATCATGATATATATCGCAGTTTCCGAGATATAAAACAAATATGCTATATATGTATCGCAAGTATTTTATATATATCTTGACACATGCGAAATATATCGTAATATTGCTGCAGTTAAAGGCTAAACAAAGATGCGGGGCATGTGTAGTAATGATAGTTATAACACTATTTGACCGTAATAAAGAATTTTGCCACGAAGGGTTTCATGTATTTGGCAAAGTCGATAAAATACAGATGTGCAAATTTTGTAATGAAGGAATATAATTGTCTAGAAAGGACACTTGTCTAAAGCACATCAGGGCAGTGCTACTCATAACAAAAACAAAGCTTTCGCGATGGAAACGGAACAAGTTCAGGGTGCATTAACGTCTGGTATAAAACGTCAAATTTTGCTTACAGATCTTGTTTCCCTGTCAAAAAATACAAAAGTTGAAAAGCAACTATTTGTTTTGCCAACAACCACCGCTTTCATGGAAGCTAACATTCCACTGGAAAATGTAGATCACCCAAAGTTACAGGAGTGGATGACTAAGTACATTGCAGGTATTAGAAAAGTTTGTATACACCTTTACTTGGAATAAATCCTGACCCATTGACAATTTTTGTATTACCTAACCTCTAATATTCTTTTCATGTAAACAGTTACATTGTAACCAACCTATGCTGGGCCTAGGCCAACAATATTCCCGACTGCCTTATCTCACTTTTTCACTTTTGTAGACCTGACAAATTAAATAGCTATTGAAGATAAACGTGTACAATTGTTCACACTTTGACATAAATAATTTCAGTCCTGGAATTGGAACGTAATTTATTAATTTTTATATTTTTGTCTGAGAAATGTTTAAAACCTGCTGAGGAAAGGAATTAATTGCACACACAAGCCTATGTTTGATTTTTAAATAAATATTTGGTTATAAAAAAAAAAAACGCTGTAAGCATATATGTTGCTGTTCACGCCACATTCACTTAAATAGAGTATGGAAAATAATGCTGAGAATACTATTTTGCTACCTAATTATAAAAATTAAATGACAACACAGCAGAAAATATGAAATTGATGACAACATTGGCATTCACTTAAAGTTGAATTAGCCTAATGTATGTTTGTTCAAAAATACTAGAATGTTTATTTTCACTTATTACAACTGAACAGTGTAGTTGCATGCAAATTTTCAAGCACGACAATTAGGATGCTTATTATTGGTCTAATAACTATAAATACCTACCTGAAGTGATATTTTGTTGTCCTTAGTCTTTTCAATAGCAGGGTTTCCCACAGAACTTTTTTAAAACTAATTTCAAACGTGCAGCTTTTGCTTTTAGAAAATAACAAAAAGTACTGAAATCACTTGCTAAAATGACAAAATATGTACCTAAATCACATAAAAAAAAGGACTAAATTTGCCAATTTTTATCACCATAAACAGGTGAGCCTAATTATACAAGTACAGTAGACTCTTGATTATATGCGAGCGGATTATCCGCTTCACAGTTTAACTGCGGCATATTCAGAAAGATAAAAATAAATTTTGGAAATTAACTCAAACACTGCCAGAACTATGTTATTTAACAAAACGCCCACTTTAACTAATGAAATTCATAACAGGTACACACTGAAAATAACTGTGGAATGAGATATGTTTGTTTATTAATACAAACACACGTAAAAATGTGTTCCAGATGGCGCGATGAGCTTAGTTACGTCGCAAGACAGCGAGCTGACAACATCGCTAGCCTAGCTGCCGCCTGCCAGGTATAGCCGGAACTTGGTGCAACCGCCGCATTCCTCCCACGTATCACATTCCCACGGTCAGTGTCACTTTTATCTCACCAGTCAGTAGTTACGTTCGGTTTTGTTTTTGCCCATTTTCAGCCAAAAAAGTCTGCAAAACATAAACGTGTGGTTTTAAATTTACAGCAGAAGAAGGAAATTATTAATAAAGGAGGAAGTGTAATAAAACAGCTTTCATTTATGTATGGAGTGGGAGAAACAACATTTCGGAATAAACAAAACAATAAATCCAAACTTATTGAGTTTGCGAGCAGTGCCGACTCGACAAGTGGATTGGCAAATAGAAAAACCATGAAACTATTGACGTACACGGAACTAGATAAGGCTATACTGGAGTGGTTTAACCAGAAACGTGCCGCGGGAACGCCAGTGTCGGGCTTAGCGTATGCCAAACAAGCCCAATATTTTTTTGAAGAACTGGGAATTGAAGGCGAAACTTGTTCCCTACAATAAATACTATTTTCCACACGCTGAAACAGCTGGCTGTATGCCGCACACACTGGACAGTGTGGGAGGTGTGTGTGACATGGGTGACATGCAGTACGCTTCACATGTCTTTGTTTCTCCTCTCCAGGAGGGGAGGGGAGTGGGAGGTGGCCTGTTGCCTAGCAACCAAGTGACGTCAGCCTACCTTCTCTCTTACCAACTTCATATTCCAGTATCACTCAGCGATGAACACCACACGCATCCCGCTGCGTTGTTTGTATTAACGGTATCTGCACATTTCTTGTAATGATCGTGAGAGAACTACCGTAACTACCCGCATATTTTACACACTTTATATTCCGGTTTTGTAAGTTAGAAAACAGAGGTACATAAATTACACATTTTTTAAGTTTCTTGGTTTGTTAATAGGGTACGGAAATTATGCGAGGCCGTAAAATATGTGGGTAAATAGAGTAGTATGTCAAGGATAGGCTAGGTTTCACACTGAAACACCCAGTATTCAGTTACGACCATACGAAACCTAGTGTTGGAAAAAACTGTATTTTTCTCCTAGTATGCGGATTATCCGCGATTTTGGGTTAGCAGCGGCAATTGCCCCCTCCATTATCACGGATAATAGACAGTCGACTGTATATCATTTTTAAAAAATACAAGTGCTCTTTTTTCAAATCAACAAAATTTTTTGACAAAATCAAAAAAAAAAAAGTGATGAAAAAATATACTAAAATCGTCTAATCAAAACTGATGAAATCAAGAAAACATTTTCACCAAAACAAGTGCCTCTAACAATTAGGTATTGCATTTCATACTGGATTCATTGATTTTTTGATAGTTTAAGCTCTGAAGAAGAAATAAATTCAAAAGGGTTTCTGTAATCCTTTAGCTGTGTATCACACTCTTCAGAAAAGTAAAAACAACTCTAAATTATAATACAGTAAAACTCTGTTAAGATGTTTCTGAAGGGACTGGAAAAATAATGCTTACTAACCAGGAAAACTTCTTAAAAGGATCAAATTACACATGTGCAGACAGACAAGGTGCAAAATTACTTATTAGGCAGGAAAACTTCTTAACTGAAGGTCCATAGAACTGGTCAATTGAGGGGGAAATAAAAAAAAATTATTTAAGGGACAGATATTAAATCAAACAACGCTCAGCAACTGATTTCATAGACAAAAGTGCTAGTTTCCACCTACTACAGTCCTCTTTCTGATTAACCTGCATTAAAAATCATAAAGAACTATCACGTTACTCTGTACAACTGAAATGCATACACTACTCGCCAACTTTGCCCCATCTTCGAGTACGCCACTCAGACAAGGGCAAGTCATTACTCCAAAACAGTGAAAGGGGACACATGCCTACAGGGTACATTGGTGCACATCGAGACAAACTACAGCCACGTGGTCCAAGATCGTACTGTTCACCAAGAAACTCCTAAAACAGGCATTGAAAGTCATTGTACAGGAGATTATTAGCTTCCACTCCTAAGAAACTGCCATAAGTGACAATAATACTCCATGCTCCACACATCTCACAGTCCCACTATTTCCCCCTTAACTAAATTGTCCCTCGCTGAGCATCTAGACATAGAGTTAATTATACGTGAAGGAGATTCCCTCTTGGGAATCAACAGGCATTGGCTGAAGGCATACCAGCACCAATCTCATAGCTCAATCATCCCGACGCACTTTTATGAACTCTCGTAGGTACAGGATTTCACTGTAATATGTCAAGTTTAGCATAGGGTTTGAATTGCCTAGCCTCCGGGTTGGTGCAAGTAAGCCCAAGAAATTATTATTATTAGGCATGTGTGAGAAGCACTTTTTTGGTTCGAGACAAGATGTCTAAAAAAAATTAGAGATTCGAGACGAGATCGAGAATTTTTACAACTAGATTTTGCCATGACACAATATTATAATTTTTTTTGTGGATTACATTTCCCTTTTTATACACATAAGATACACACAAATCCTAAGAAATTAAAAATATTACATCAATCCATGCAATTTTCATAGTCACCAAATGGAATTATCAATACTGAAGTCTAACAATAATAAAGTTTCACGTTTTTAAAATTCCTAAACACACATTTTGATACATGCAGGTAGTGAAAAACAAGTCAGTCACCATAATGAAAATGTATGTTTTATCTGTGTGTTTATGGCAGTTACAATAAGTACTAAGTAATATACTATGAAAACCTATATTTTAAAATGCCTTGGCATGCAATGGTGCACATTTTCAGTTTTTCACGCATTCATTATAAATTGTACAATATTTTATATTCAGAAAGATTGGTGAAAAATTCAACAATAATAGTATGGTAAAAGGTAAGTTACTTGGACAATCTTCCATGCAGAAACACAAGCACTTTCACATGTTAAGCAAGTAGGTTTTCTAGTCTATTGAAACTTGCCAGTACTGCTGACATTTACATAAATAAAAAATAATTTCTGGTTTCAGACTTCATTTAGAGTATAATGAGAGCTTTACATTATCTGCAAATAAAATTTAGCTAACAAGCACAGTAAAAATGGGGATTTTAGAAAAAAGTATTACTGTATAAGTGTTACTGAAAATAATAAATTAAAAACATTTCACCTAAGTTCGTTTTAAATAAAGAATATAACATGTCAAAATACAGTATATAATTTATTGTAATCCAACACCAAATGCAAGCTGACCTAAAACTTTCAAACCTTCTGATAATGAAAATTATACGACACAGAATGCAAGTCAAATTTGAATGTCCCAAGTGCACTCGATCAACTGAGAGAGTGCGAAGACATTATCGATTTGGCAGTATGTTCACTGCAGCGGGTGGTGAAAAAAGCGGCAGCAGGAGGATTACCCCTCCTGCCTTACATGTTGCTGGAACCTTGCACATGTGGCAAATGTCTATCTTAAGTAGTGAGACCCTATTAAGACTTTTGTTTTAAACTGACAAATTTAGTCTTATTAAGCAGGAAATCTTATTAAAAGGGTACCTGTATAATATCACAATGGTGTTCCATATGACACATTCAATAAGTGTAAAAAATAATTATTTTAAGGACATAAATATATAAGATTTGATGTAATTTTTGTTAATATACGACCATATTTTTAAATTTTACACCTGTACAAGCAATTTCAAGTATACCTTCTTAAGAATGTTACAATTTACTTCAGTTACACCTAATACATTACAAGGCACTGTAATGTTTGGTCTGCACACATTTAGCAGGAAGACCTTCACAAACAACAGCACTTGACAAAACAATCATGATCCTATTCATCAAATATTTATGTAACATAAATCATCTTAACCAGAATGCACAACACTATCTTATATCTGTTGAGTATTGTTTGCTATTAAAAAAAAACACTGGATATGGACATCAGTACATCTGTTTAAAAAAAAAAAAAAAAAAAAAAAATGTAATTCACAACACTACAATCGCTAGTGGAAGTTGACCAAATAGTGCAACAGTGGTGAAATCTTAATGGTGTGCATTAATCTATGGTTGTGATGGCTAAAATAAAAATTGGCTAAAATGGAACTGGCAGCTTCTATTGTTTACACAACTAATGTAATAGGGGAAAAAAGAGGCACAAGTTTGAAAAGATGAGACAGCTAGTGTCACACTGCCGCATGGTAGGAGGTGGGAGGGCAAGTAGGACAAAGAAAAAGGGGCTGCTTTTGGGGTGGAGGTGTTATGAGCAAGAGGGTGAGTATGCTGATGATGAATATGGCTTTGGCAGGGGAAAGAGAAAGAAAGAGAGACGAAAGAGCGAGAGTTTGTGGAAGGGAGCTTGGAGTAGTGTGGGCATGACTAGACAGAATGTATGGATAGAAAAGGGAGTAGACGGGTATGGGCGTGGCTACAGGGTTGTATGGTTGAAGGAAGCAGAGGGATATGGGTGTGGCTACAGGGATGGTACGAAGAAGGCTGAAGAGGGGTATGGGCATGACCTAGAAGAAGGGAGGAAGCAATGTCACCTGTAGTAGCTGCGGGGGGAGGCGAGCAGTGAGAAAGGCAGCAGAGGGGGTGTGAGCAGGGCCAGCTGAGGGAGAGCGACCTGGCAGTGACTGCAGCCACAGTGACTTTGTTAAGAGGTCAAACCCAGCCAAGGTTGGCTTCAATGCAGTAAATATGGTAGTTTACTGCTGCACCTATTAATTAAATGTTTTAAAGTAAAAATTATTATTTATTGTGATAATGCTCTTGTTTCTTAGGCAGGAAAACTTTTCACACAGTAAACATATTAAAAGGGTGCGGTATAGGTTAAGAAAAGGCTTACATTCTTGAAATTTTTCGAAGGTTAAAAAAAGTTTGATTTGAGGTCGAGATCATAATTTTTTTTCAATTCGATCTCGAAAGATTGAGTATCACACATGCCTAGTTATTATCCTAACGTGGAGAACCCCAGTCCTAGCCAGGAACCATTTCTTTAAAGTTGTGAGTTCGTAACATAATTCTAGACTTGTGCCAACAAACTCCAAAATGGCTACCGACACAGGGCCTAACTTAACTGCAGGGGTCTTATTAGATATACAGAGGGAAAAACAATTCAAAATGGCACACCAGCAACGCAAACACCGTTGGTAGTCTGTTAACTCACATGAAGGTCTAAGAGATAAAGATATATCCTACAGTATAGTAGATGGGCAGGTAGACTCTTACGCTCAAGGGATGCTTCAACATGGCGCCCAATGTGGGGCACATAGCTGTTGTAGATTAGACTAGACAACAGGACTAGGTCCGCCGACCCGAAAGTCCATGATCATATCGATCGTAGACCCTCCATTAATCAGTTCAGTGAGTTTAACTCGTTAGGTAGAAAGTAAGCACAACCCACATACTTTGCGGCCAATGTTTTAGCCGGAATGCTAATTCACACTGTCCTATTATATCACATATAGCTCCTGATATACAGGCATGAAGCAGTTCGCAACTATCAGGTTACTTCAGAGCCGTACAGCCTAATGAACCTTGTATTCAGATAGCTGACCCCACCAAGAGTCAAATGCAGAACTTTAGGGAGTCCACTGTAAAAACACTCTGTGGCGCCCTCAAACAGCCAGATAATTATGTTCACTGAGGTTTCTCTTACATTAGTTAAGTTGAATGGCCACATGCTTAATATGCAATGTATGCATGATATATCATTGGCACATACCATTTTGTAATTTCTAATGATTTTTTGGTGCCTCTTCGGTTTCATGTAGTTTTTGGGACAGTCTGTCTCGTGTTATATATCAATGTGGCTTGAATTTGAAAGGGTTTTAATTATTAATCTTTGCATTTTGCCCTGAGGGAATTTTATATTGTATTTCAGTATTTATGCCGTATTATAAGATAATTTATTTATTGTTCAATGGTATTGAAATTCTTTTAAGCACGTACACATTTTAAGGTATGTAACAAGCATTATTTTAATGAAACTGAATTGTGGTATTTTTCAATTGAATGAAAGCTCTTATATGTTGTATAGGAGATTTGATGCAATAATAGGTGTTAAGTTGGTTTGTTTGTATGTTATTGATATCAATACGCTGATGTATCAATGTATCTGGTTGTCTTATTTTCAAGTAGTCCTACTTTTGTGTCCATATTTTTTCCGTATTTTACATGAATTAAAAAATATGTTGCAACTATAGGCCAAAAATCGCATTACTACACGATATAAATTAATTTTTTTTTCAAACTACATTGCAAGAGTTGTGCCAGAATTACTGTCTACTCTCTATCAGCAAGTACCAAGCTGCTAGTACTGGTGTCTATGTTTATTTCACTTTTAAAATGATTAGTAATAGTGCCTCAACTAGGTACTACACTCCACATTACCACTTTATTTTTAATTTACTCAACATTTTTGTATATTTTACTTGCCTGAAAAAGTCTGGGGATACATCTAAGTCTTCCTCAATAATAATAGCATATTGGGCAAGAGGAAATATATTGAAAGTAGCTGTTAAAGATGCCTTGTAATGTTGTGATATTCTGGCATTTTTTACACCTATAGGTGTATGCTGTATCCCTCGCAGACCAAAAAGTTTTGTTACTTCCAGCGGTTCATCAAAGTAGCCATCGATGAACACAGTGACCATTTCAGGGTTGGCTCCAGCAGCAGACAGCAATGAGCGCAACATCCTACATGAAACACACAAACAACATTATATACATTGCAACACCTCTTCCAAACTTACTAAGCTTCCAAACAATGCTTATATGCATAAAAATATATTGCACACATTTTTCGTACATTATATAGAGCCCAGTCATAACTAGTTTTCACCAAAATTTGGCACTGTGTGGTGCATTTAGTATTTATTCTCAAAAAGATAATGTTTTAGTAATTAAAAATATATAAAAGGACAAGAATTCAAGTACTTACAATGGAGTACTCATCAACACGCACGCGCATGCACACACACAAAGAAGGATTAAACATTTTCCATGGGTGTATGTGTGTGTGTGTGCACGCCTATCAACGAGTAATACACCGTGAGTACTTTAATTCCTGTCCTTTTATATATTTTTGGTAGCCTAGCGGCCTACTTGCAACCTTACCTAACATGTTTTAGTAATAAATTTCACTAAACACGACAATGTTTTACTGTTTACATATGTAGCCAGCAATGTAGTTCAAGAAACTCGTGCTTGTATAGTTCACATTTTCCCAACAGATGTATCTCAAGCGTAATAAAAATTCAGCACTCAAGGTAGTGGTTTTGGTAAAAGGCTGGTTGGAAACATTTCCAATAAAAAGTTTGCGCTCATAAGCAAAAAAACCAAAGATGGCTTGGCTTCAGGCAGGATCACGCTAACACCAAGCCAAAAAGCTAACTCCAAACCAAAAAGCTATCTCCTGTGTTAAAAACACCTAGTATTCAACAATACAAAAACCAACAAGATCTCAAGATTAATTATTCAAGATGCTAAATTTAAGTAATGTTTCTGCTGAAAGAAAAAAATTACACATAGTTTGATTATTTTTCTGCATCCATGTAAAGTTGGAGGTATTAATATAAACCTGCATATTAAAAATACTTTGCTGTTTTAACATTGGCAAAATGATTAATATAATCAAAATATTTAGTTACATTTTGATTTTCGTATCGGCAGATAGGTGACTCGGCATATCGGCAAAATTTAAGGATTGGCACACCGCTACTAAATGTATGTATTACAATCATATATGCCAACACACAGCCACTAGCATCACATGAAAAAATTAAGTTTTTATGTCATATATCAGAATTAATCCACTTATTACAACCAAACTTGAAAACATGTATATTACAGTAGGCCATGTAAATTTTTATGATTTAAGTGGGCCAGATATTTACTTTATTTTTGCTAAGTTACAACATATCTTATACAATTTCAACCAAACTTTCAATGCTAACAGTATCTACAACAATAATCAAATGTGCTACTACATAATCCTTTTACCCTCCATTTATGAAGTTCATCACATGAAAAACCATGCCATATCTTGAAGACCAATAAACCAATTCCCACCAAATTTTACACACACAAGTAGTGCTATGGCAGGCACATGTAAACTTGCATGTTTTAGGTGAACAGACTTTTTTTAAATTTCATTATATAAATAAATTAGATTAGTATATTTTATCTATTAAACAATTCAACTAAATTAACCCAAATTTTGTATGCTAACAGTATTCATTAAAAGACTCAATTACATGTACACAGATATTATTTTGCCATCCATTATCTAAGATAGTGGCAGGTGAAGGAAACAAAACAATTATGCCATATTTATGGAACCATTCAACTACTTTCCACCAAATTTCGCACAACAGCAGTGCTACAGAAGGCCATGTAAACTAACATAATTTAAGTGGGTCAGAAACTGATTATCAAAATGGCAGCCAAATTAAAAATTTAGATTAGTTTGTCATATATGAAACAATTCAACCAAATTGAATGAAACTTTGTATATTGACAGTAGTTATTAGAAGCAAAATACACAGAACCTCTTTTTAGGCCTTTTGCACAAAATCACCAATTGAGCAACTGAAGCTTTTGTGCCATATCTAGCGAACCAATCAACCAATCACCACCAAATTCTTCACATGAAAGTAACACTATAGAAGGCCTTGTACATGTACGTGATTTAAGTGTCTGAGACGCGTATTATCAAAATGATGGCCCGTAAATATTTCAAGTCAGTAAACCCTACCTACCAAAACATTAGACTGATTAAATCTACAATTTATGCTCCAAATCCTAGTTCTGTAATGCAGTTGGATGCATACTAGCTTATGGTAAAAGGTTTTCTGGGTTCAAGTCTTGGGTAAGGTATATGTGTATATGTAAATTTCTCATTATTCTTGCTTGTTTTTCTGATTACATCTTTAAAGTATTTGCTGTCAATGAGACTTCACAGCGTATCTACCATCTGAGCTTTTAAAAACCTTATTAAAAACTATTTGTTTCCATGGAGAGGGAAGTAGGCTAATTAACTTTTTATAAATTTTTTGTTTCACATGTCAATATCATTTTACCTTAAATGATCTTTCTGTTTAGTCAGAATTATCTGTAGCTGTGTTTCATGTTTATTCCTGTACTGTAATGAAAATTTTTAAAGACCAACGTATTTAAAAACAAATTTGGATTTGGATTTGAGATCTGAGAATATTTTGAAGGCTTCAATTATGGATTTGGATAGCCAAAAACAGGATTCAATATGTTTTTATGTAGTTCAGTTAACTTTCAATTCTAAGTCCTTTCACAATTACTGGGAAAATGGCCTTTATTTTGAAGCGGTTATTATTGGAATGGACAAATTTTGAACACTCCAACAACTACATGTATGCAAAACTTGTGTTAAATTTGTAATAAGCTAATTTTGTACAACTCTTCCAGGAAAACATGTTTTACAGATTACTTCTGATTTAATGAGGTGCCATGATTCCTGAGAATGACTTCGTAAAACCTTCACAAAATCACAACTGACCAATTTTGACCCCCAAAAATCCAGAAAATGTGTTTAGTATCATCAAGCCATCAAAGAAACAACACAGCACCATAACTATATTTAAAAGTAAATAAACAGCATCCACATGGACTGATTTATTTACAACTGGTCCTGTGCTGTACATACCAGATATGTTAGAAAATTCAACAGTTACAGTGAAACTGTACTGTAGGACATCTGCTTTCTTACACTGCGCTGTGTAACAGTAGTTTCACTGTAATATTTTTGTTGCAATGATCAGCTTACCTTATACTAGGAATGTGTTCTGGGACTCTAATGAATGTGCGAAAACTGTGGATATCCGGGGAACCCCCACACAAATTGCATAACATTACCATGTACTGGTACCATATTTAAACACATTTATAGCAGCATAATCATTTTAAACACACTCAAATATAAAATTTGAGCAAGTAAAGCTTGTAAACATGTACAGGAAAGACCACAATGGATTTAACCAAGAAAAAAACTAAGTAACACATGCACATACTGTACAAGGTATATACACAGCTGTTGCCCTGTGGTGATGTGGCAACACAGCATGACATCCTGGCTACCTCCACCTATTCCCTCCCAACTTCAGAGAACAAGGACATTCAAGTGATTCAACTCGTGCCTGTCAATAAGCAGACAGACATGGTGGTACTATGCTAAACATTTACAGTGCATCTTCATAAACAGAAAAACTTTATACATTTTATTTCCCCTGACACCCAAGACCAAGAAAATGTGACTCTTGTTTCGAAGCAGATAGAAATGGCCGTGCTAAGCTAAACGTTTGCAGCATGCGTTCAAAAAAGACACACTTGATACATTTTATATCACATATCTAATATCACATTTACCTTCTGTCAGATATAAGGATGCTTGTAGCATGTTATAAGTTTTAATTGCATCTTCTTTTATCAATGCCTGCATACTCTTACCAACTGAGTAAATGGCTGCGGCTTACTGGCACATGAAATGTGATGCAGAGGTGTGATTAAAATATGGTTGCATATTATGTAGCTATGTCTAAATACAAAAAGTATTTAAGAAACATTTTGTTTCCAAAGAAAAGTTTCAAGTACTCATTTCCACTCCAATAATTATTTTTCAGGGCATCAAAATGGTTAGAACAGGTGTATAGAAACTTTACATAGTTGTCTTTAGACATGCACCATACTTTTATCTTTAATAGCGTGTCATAAAAATGTAGGGTCACTGCTTAATTTCACGTGTAGGCTAGTTGCTAAGAGAAAGGCTGCATACCAGTTGAGCACCTTGTGCATAGAGGCAATGAGGCAAGTGATGATTGAGCAAAAGTTGGACTTACGAGTTCAGGTTGAAATCGCTTATTCCAAGTCTGTGGATACTGCAGGCCGACTACAAAGTTCATATGATTTGCCTTAACCAGCATACTTTGATGTAAGTAACTCTGATAAAAATTTGTCAGATCTGACCAGACATGTAGCATTTAGAGCTTTTACATTCTAGTGTGTACATCCTGCAGATAATGTAACATCACCTGCCAGTCAATAAATGCAAACAGTCCAGGGTTTAGTGTGTAAAGTGCTTGGTGCATGGTACTGATCGTGTGCGCAGACCAGCTGACAGAGGGTAACAGAAATCCGTCCCATCATCTCCTCCGACCACACCAGACGTGTCCCAGTGTGTCCACCCACAGGGCATATAGGGACCCCAAGACCTGTCTAATAGACTTCTAGTAATAAGTAAACATTTCAATATTAAAGCCAAAGCTTTTTGGATTTTTTCTTCTAACAAGGTGCGGTCCAATAGAGTTTTCTAGGGTACATTTTTTTTGGGGGGAAATGTCTACCAGTAAAAAAAACTAAACTTAAAAAAAAACTTTCCAATTTTTGTGCTAGAGAAGTTTGAACATGAACTTCATGTACAAAATTGCACATTTTGACATGCGTGGTTTGTAAGGGGAAAGGGACGAGGGGGGGGGGGGATCCATAAAAAAATTACCCAAACCCTCCAATAAGACCATCTCTCACTAACGACCATGTTTCCAAAAACCATGAGTGGATATCTACAACTGCATGAATTAGATTCCAATTTTCAATTCTAACTAAAAATTTTTTTTGTTCCGAAAGGAAGGTTTTTTTTAAAAGGGTCGCTGTTCCTGTGGTTGTAGAATTTAGACTAGACTGTATCTGTATAATTTGACTTTAAGACTCATTACTAAATTTAAACTCAAAAAACAATTCTATAGCATTTATTCATGCTTAAATAATCAGGAAGACTATATACCATCTTCTAGTAATGTGATATTTGAGAGCAATTTTACAATAGGAACAGCAGTGTTGAGAGTGTGAAACATTCAATATTTCAGCATTAATTATGTACTATACCATTACATTTTATTATTGCATTAAGCATTATCATTAAATCTAAGAACCAACTTACTAATGAAAGAATATTGAATTACCTGTACAAATAATGTGGTCTGTTGCTAGCAATAATGGCGACAGGCACATTATGAACACTGTTGTCAACAATCTGAAATGTAAAAGAAATAATAAGTTATTTAGAAGAGCAACAATAATTTTAATTTATTACTAACACAGTTTTATCAGTAGTCGGTCACCAGCCTTCTATCACTGAGGTCTTTGGTTCAATGACAGGGATTCACACGTAATGGGCGTGATAGACACTGCCATGGTGTGAAGGTTTTTATGGGCAATTTCCATCTCCTCCCATGTCTTCATTCCACTGTAGCTCCATTCCATTTCAGCTTACCGCAGCTATTTTTTGGTTACGTCAAAACAACAAGTGCATCCTCTGACAGTGCAGTTAGCTACAATGCTGCCACCTCATTAAAGTTGGAAACAACATGTGGATTTACAGATTCACATTTACTGACTAACATCGCTAATAACAGGTATTGAGCATGGTAATCTGCCTCTCAAGCCTCTAACACCACCAGCAGCAACGCGAATGATACAGGTCTAGACAACGTTTCATGCAACATGTCTGAAGGCAAGCATGTACAAAAGGCTCCAACTCCAGCTCTATGAAAGGCTGTGTTACAATGTACCCTTTCACTCTGTTTTTACAGCAACAATAATTTATACACATTGTAAATATAATTTGCAAAAATAAATTTTCACTTGTTCAATGAAAACCCAGTTTTTCATCTGTTGTAAATATTCCCCCAGTTAAGAGTACAGGCGAACACTGCAGGGACCCTAGCGAATAGTCTGCATGTGACAAATCAAATGACACTGTTTAATAATTTGAAAAAATGTTAGTTACTATTGTATATATTTAATATTACTATGAATAATAGTAACAAGCACTGCTGGCCATTAAAATTGCTACACCGAAAAGGATGTGACCTATTACAGCTTCATTTATTGGACCATTATACCCATCAAACACAGGTGACATGGTTACACTTGCAACTTGATATGACTTACAGAACTTGGGGAAGTCAGTATTGTGTGGCCCCACCATAAGCAACAAGAACCACTGCTAGATGATGCAGCATTGAGAGGAAGAAACTTTGGATGTATGTCTGGAATATCTCCATCCATGCTGCTTTGACGTGTACCAAAAGTTAATCCATTGTGGCTGCAGGTATCCTGTGGCAGGCCAGTGATTATCTGACCATGGACCACACAGTATTGATGGGTGAGAGATATGGTGAAAGTGCAGACCAAGTAAGCAATGTGACATGGTGGTCACCCAGAAACCATCATACAATGCATGTATGTATGTCTCTGTGTGTGTGTGTGTGTTATATATATATATATATAAATAAAACACACACATTGTCCTGTTGATACAGGATACCAGGGTGGCTCTGAAGATAGGGGACAAAAACAGGCGCCAACACCTCTATGATACAATGGTTGCTGGTCAGCGTACCAGCAATGTGGACTTTGGCGTGAGGAGGACTGGAATCCGATGGCACTAGAATGTATTTTCATTTAAAACACTTATGTAGTAATTTCAAATTTGTTTTTGTTTAGCATTTTACCAGTTGTGCATAGCATTTTAGCAGGTGCATACAATTTCCTAAATCAATTTAATGGAAAAATTATGAATTCCAACATAATTGCATAACTAGACATGCCTGTTTTATGTGAAAATATTCCCATGATTTCACCTAAGGTTTGATGAGGTTGTTTCAGAGTATATTTTGCTACTTTTCCTGAAATCTCAATTCCAGTGTATATTTTGATACATTTTCTAAAATTTCATCAAATATTTCTGCAATTTTTAAAACGTTACATAATATATTAAACAATGAAGTATGCATAAAATAACCAATTTTCCTTCAGAAAAATATAATATTAAATTGAAGTGCTCGATTTAACATAAATATGTTATTTTAATATTTGTCATTCCATGTATGTTGATGCGTGTCCGGTTAGCTAAGGCTGGATCACAGTCTTGTGGCTTTGGTTGCACTTTTAATCGGTTGTGCGTGCGGATTGGCTTAGGCTTACTTACGGCTAGATATAGCGATCGGGCACGTGGCCTTACAGGATGATACAACATTCTCGAATTTACGGTTTACTAGTCCCTTGGATTGGCCTGGCTTGCAACTCGTTTCGGAGCCAGTCGCAGTCGATGACAGGCAAGAGGTGGTAGGGGTTGGTGCCTTGTCGGTTTGTGGGCGAGGGGTAGCGGGATATAGCTGATTACATCGCTCGTCTTCAGCTCAGGCGGTAGCAAGGGCCTGACGTGACACAACGCAAAACTCGCAGTTCCAAGTCCTCTGATGCCCTGCTCCAGAAGTTACTATTAGAGATGTCTAGCCGGTTCTCGGTTTTGTTCAGTAACTCTCTTACCACTGGATGACAGATCGGGTGTGCATAAGGCGGTGCTAATGGGAAAGTAGCTGGGTTAATGGTAGTCATCATAGGTGGTGCCAGTGACCGAAGTAAGGCTGCCCGATCTCGTTCGGCTCGTCGGCTAGTTGGAGGTGGGGTTAGACCAGCCAGTTGTCTATTTGCTCCTCTCTCCTGGTGCCGTGCCTCAGTTTGAATGGCATAGAGTGGGTGTAATTACCAAGAACTCGAAATAAGCACCACAGATGCAGATATCCCTAACTTAGTGATGCCTGGCGACAGTCTTGCCAACGTGAGCTCCGGTGCTTCAGAAGATCCCCAACAGTTGCTGGCTGATCAGAAGCGTTGGAGCCGTGTGGGTTGCCAACACTATCACTGGGCGTGCAATCCCAACCAAGGGCGGGCCGTAGCACCTAAGCAAATACCCGGCCAGCACCCAGGTGCTCCGGTAGGGATACAATTCAGATGTACCGTCTCTCCCTGATTGAGAAGTATTGCTAGTGGTCGTGGCTCGTCTATTCTATTCCTCCAGTACATGTATACTTGGTAGGAATAAAATAGCTGGCCGTCTAATGGGTGTGTAGTCAACTTGGAGTCACCTGAGGGGGAGTCTCCAGTTGTAGCTAATTTCGGAATAAGAATAATTTCCCGGTTCCGGTCAGCGGTACTCCGCTCGAGGTTCTCCCAGTAATTAGTGACAGATTACCCTATGAATGAGACTCGAGGGTAAAAGAAACAAAGCAGTGTTTATTAAAAACTTATTAAACACAGTGACACGTGCTCTCCTGAAAGGTAGACCGGTGGTTGGTAGTAATCCTACAGTATCCAGGTGTAGGTGACTTGGTCCTAAGCTAAGTGGGGAAGTTAAGTGAAAACTGTTTAAGATTACTCAGATACAAACCTAACTCTAAATGGGGTGTCTATAGGAGACAAAGAAGAATTAAGTGTGGTATGTATAATGCTACAGAAAGCTTCTGGTAGGTATTGGCATCACTGGAGCATCTGGTAGCAGGGGCTACAGAGCAGCTAACGGCAACATCAATGGTGGCAGCCTCTGGAAGGGTTGTTGAAGGTCCCGTAGTAGTCTAGACTTCAGCACCCAGGTGCTCAGAGAACACTGCAGGAACAACTGGCGAGGACCACCGCACACTACCTTATATAGCGAGGCAGCACGTGTCATGGCGGCCGTGGGGGAGGGCGTGTGATGTCCCTCAGGTGCGAGGCCAGAGTGGGAGTAGCACCCTCTGGTCATCTCTCGGAATTCACGTATCCTCGGTGGCGCTTGTGCATGGTCCGAGGTGGCTGATGGCTTATAGGCAACGCGGGGGAGGGTGAGGCGCTGCTGTCTTTCGCAACCCCTCGCATCCGCGTTTCCGACCGCCCTCCAGGGTTGTGGCAGACCGTTACTTCCGTGTACAAAATAGCGCGAGGTTTGAATCTCACGTGTGTAGAAGTAGTATACTAGGGTTGCAGTGAGATGAGTCGTAATTGTTTGTAGTTAATTTGTATAAGCGGCATGGAACAATTTATACAGTAATTACATGTGTGTGCATATTAAATAATTTATATGAATGTATAAAATATAAGCTGAGGCGTGATTCCCACACAGAATATAAAACCACACAAAAAATATATAATCATGAAAAGGTCTATCCTGCAAAAGATAGATGTAAACAATTTTAGTAAAATGCTACATTTTGCATCAGCCCAACAAATTGACCATAAAAACTTGGACCTTGTAATATATACAAACTGGTTAAACTTATTTATGTAGCTTTGTTTACATAATTTCTAGTTGAAGTACATAAAGGAAGAGTCCACTAAATAACTTTATATATTTATTCATGTTTCCCAACGTAAATGTGAAATCAGCTCTCCGCTTGTCTCGACACATCAATATTCTGTGCAAGAATAGTGATGAGCAGAAAACCAAGATGAAGCGGTTACAGCCAGATCCTACCATCTCCAAATTCTACCCTAACTTGACTGAACTTCTCAAACATAGTTTGAAAAACAAGGAACTCTCCTGTGGCCATGTACCATGTCAGTTGTTTTCACCAGGTTCGCCCTCCAATGGAAGAAAATTACCAAATATACAGATCATTGGTTTTATTGATTACCAAAAAAACATTACGAAATTATATTCTACAAATATTATGAATCATAAAAAAGAATGATATACAATTAGACCCCAATAAATACTTTCATACATTAGAATAAAATATAGAGATGATAATGTTTCTCTATGGATTACGAGAATTATTCCACCACAACCTGGCATAATTCATAATTTGTAAGCAAAAGCATTTCGCCATGATGTGGCATAACTACATACAATATATTACTGTGCCGTTTCATGAAAGCACTTGGTAAAATTTTTCCCCTTGCATTTTAGTTTTGTGGAAGTAAAGTCATTTAGTTAGCATCTCTCTTGGGATTTTTTTGTGGAATTGGTGATAACTTACATATTAGTATCTCCTTGAGGTCTTTCAAATCAGTTTTTCTCTCGACTAACTTCAGCAGCTTAGCCGGCCTGGCAAGACAGTTGTCACATTAGCAACGCTGGCGACGTTCATATCAGTGTTATCAGAAGACAGGATGCAGCCATCCGCACTTACAGTGACGTTTCCGCGTGTCATTTCACACCGCCTGTGCTCTGCAACATTCACTCGTCCATGCTGCAAATTCATGCTGACCACTCTGTTCCCAGTTCACTACACAGTAGAAAAAGTCCTAAATGATGCCTTGAAACAACGTTTTGTACATCCTGGTGCCACCTAGCGGTGCTCACCGAACTAATTTAGTCTGTTCTATAACTGCTGGAGCACTAGTGCTCAGGGGCTTCGCTGCGACTGATGCCACGTGTGCGCGCTATTCAGGAGGTCGCTTCAGACGAGAGGTGCATGAAACTTCAACAGCTGCTTCTTCCCTCATTGTAACAAAGGGACGTAGTCGCTTACGAAATGTTTATACTGATTGGGATGTAGTCAGTAGTGGAAGATGTAGAATAACAGCTGTAGTAATGATAGAATTTATTTTTTTTCTGGTTTTGGTGAGACAATGTTTGCCTTATACCAGCGATAAACCCTCCAGTGGGGTAAGTTTGATTCTAATTTGTTTTTAATTCTCACCTCTTGCACCTGTAACTGGTAATAATTTTTGTGCTTAGTTTTTGCTTGTTGCAGAGGGTCTCCGAATTACTGGATTTCTCCAGAATTTGACTGATTTTTGCAGTTTTTTATTCCCAACTTTACACTCTCAAGCCTCTATTTCTTTCGGCCCGTCTTTGCGCTTACTTCTGGGAAACCTCTACAATGTTCAACCTTGTTCCGGACCTGGTTTCCACATTATCCATAACCTGGGAGCGGTGATAGCAACTTCTGTCATCACTGAGGATGGCAGCAGCACGACACTGTGTTAGTCATATTTGGGGACTGGACTCGTGGGACAGAGCTAATACATCTCAGCAAATATGAGTGGACAAACACAGATAAAGTTTTAACTTTCTTTTTTAATTTTCTGATTAATCCTGTTTGTTTATAAAATATCTAATATCATCGCACCTTAAGTACAGTTTTGCAGTATAAAATTACGAAAGCATGAAAAAACAAAATAATGTTAATGTCTTAAACTAATTCTACATGTGAGGGACCTCATTTATAAGTATCTCGCCTTCTTTTAAGTATGTGGCTATTCATCAATTGATTTCTATTATTATGATTATAAAAATGACTTAATGAAAAAACAGATGTTCAAATGTTATAAAGCGTTGTTAGATTGAAGAAAAGAATATATCTCATTTCACCAATTCCTTGACTGACTTTATTTTATTCGATTCAAGATCCTCAGCTTAATATAACTTTCTTTAACCATTTTTATTCATTATGGTTATTGTCAGTATTCTTTGTACCTTGCCTGTGTTCCAGCATGCTTGGTAAAAAAAAAGAACTTCGAAGTATTAAATTAACAACAAAAAGGGTAGCAGATTTGTTTTTAAGTAGGGGCAAGGGAACAAATTGGCAATTCAGACTGTGGTTTGCACATGGTTTTTTTGCAGCTGCTGCCCGGTATCAAATTGGTACCAGAGCTACGGTTTTACCTTTCGAGTTACTAGTTTTGCATCTGCTACTTCCTAAATAATAAAAATCACGCTGTCTACCTCCTTTCCAGGTGTAAGGCATGGGAAACCAAGGGTGCAACTAAAGCTTCAAGAAAGCAGAGCCGGTACCATAGTTCCCTAAGGAGTACTTCTGAGTAACTAATGGTCTCCCAGGCAGGAACGGTGGACAGACTTCTATCACGGCCCTACAAGTATGCTGACCCTTCATCACATTGTTACTTGGTGGTAGACTAGACTTCTGCTGGTGTGGCCTTGGCTGGAGACTTACCCTGGTGTGACGATGACTGGTAGTCACTTTGGGTGCTTTTAGGTTGTGGCACATTCTGGCTTTGTGGATTACTCCTGACTGTGAAAGGCTGATGTAAGCAACTACGAACCCAAGGGTTTGCAATCCCTAGCAGAGGATCCTCAGCCCTTAGAAATGCCTTGATCAAGGGGGTGAATGGGGCCTTGGAACTTGACTAAGGGTGGAAATAAAGAACCTGTAACACTAGCCACTCCTCCACCAGGTGAATCGAACAGCTATGCAACTTCATACTTTGCCACCACTCTTTATGAGGTCGGAAGGGAGCACGAATTAGCCTGGACTGATAAGACCCCCTGTGGAGCACAAAGTCTAGAACCAGACCTGTCCTGTACACTGGCTGTGCGCCAGTAAAAAATTAAAGGCGCAAATCATGATTCTGGCATCACGAATTAAAACTGTAAAAGTGCCTAAGACGTCATCTCACTATTTTAAACATGTGACTCGAGTCAGTGTAACTTTTAACTCCAAATGTCTACGGTCATTGTTCGACATGACTAGCTCCAATAAATAACTGTTATTTCAATTACCAAACCCCTTAGGCACTCGCCAGTGTTCACTGTTAACAGCAAGACAGTTTTACTTAACCACTGTTAATTCAACATTTTTCAATATTAATCTAACTGTATCTGTGTCTGTAACCTATAATTCTGAGTTAAACAAAAAAAAGTAAACTGTAAATTTCAGAAAATATTTTGTAAATTTCAACTGGTCTATACAAGAAAATTATAAAAATACTATTTCTTGAAGTATGCCTTGTCCTCAAAAGCTGGCCTATAAAAGCCTAAATTTGTTTGGATGTTAGGAGAGAAACCTACTCACACAAAAAAGAGATCTTCATGCCAAGTCCTGCCATCCTTCCAAAACCAAGCAGTCGTGAGGACACTGACACATAAGTTGAATCCACATCCCAACCTGAAAGTCAACAAGAACTGCTGACATCTCTCAGTAATATGCTGTATGGAAATGGCTGAAATTGTCAAAATCTTCTCAGACTGTTAAATGTTCTAATCAATACGTCCCTTTTAACCACCAAAAACCTCAAATAAAAGGAGATATAGTGAACTAATTACAGTAATAAAAACATGAAAAGAGAAGTATCCTTTTCAAGAAATACACCACAAGAAAAATCTGCACAGCAAGAAACTCCAACAACTATTTATGCCTGCTAAAGAGAATTCAAGGCCAACTGCAGTCTATGAAAAGCACACACTGGAAATACTACAAAGAAAGCAAAAGAAAAATAACACAGATGATCAGAAACGTCGCAGACAACCAATACTGAAACAAGTCACACTTTGCAGTACAAAAATTTGCCAGCTTTCAAAGTATTAAAGGGGTGAAAAATAAGTCACAATTTTGTCAAACAATGCTATCTATAAACTAAAACAAGATGAAAATATGTGAGTGCTCATGTAGGCATTGCACACTATACAAAATAAAACTACTGGCTACATATTCATATTGCAATAAGAAATGAGAAACTGAAAACCATATATTAATAAAAACAATGAATGAAAAGCAGCATATATGATTCTTTAATCTATCACATATTAGGATTACAAACTAAATTCAGATATGGAGGTTATTCAGAAACTAACCAGATATATTTGGGGTGATTTTTCAGAAAAATAAAGTAAAAAAATTCAGAGAGACTTATTTAGCTCAATTACCGAGGGAGATTTTGACCATTAAGAGTAATTATACAAAAAAAAAATTAAATCAATATTTATGGAATAGTGCTTTATGTTATAAAAGACCTTGAACCTAAAAATAAACTCTTGTTAATACCTCCCATATTAATGAAAATAATGAGTGGCCACCTTATTACTGTATACAAAATTTTTAGCCATGTTTTTATAGATATTTGATGCCAGTTTATTGAACAGTGTGACCTAGCAAAAACAGCTTTCTTCTTGCAACTGTCCAGGGCCCATTTTCATTAGAAATAGACAGAAAAGTTTCAGCAGGAGCAATATAGTTACTGACATACAAACTAAAGTCCATTCACAATGAGTTACCACTTTTCTGAAGCCCTGCTACAGTTCTCCTTTCGCGTACAGATAATGTATCCTTCCACTACATATAAATAAAAACAATAACATGTGACTAATATTTCAACTGCCATATTATGTTTTGTTTATATTCTTCAGCTGTCCAACAAATGCTGGCATATATTAAAATGCATAACATTAAAGAGTGCCCTAGCTTTAAACCACCAGGTACAATGACACTTTATCAGCGTACGAAGGAAGGGTTGTAATGATGCCCAGCCTGGCAGGGGTGAACCATGGAATAAAACATTGGAATCAGTCCTAACAGGTGTTTGCTATGTAGGGAGGTGAATATGAGCACCCTAGCTTCGACAGGAATAACACACAAACCTCGGCTAGCTCTGTGGAGGGGAACAAGTACTACCCATGCGGTGAGGATATGTTTAGTTAACTGTATTTCAAGTGTTCTGATGGGTCAAGAGCTTGGGTACTGCAACCTCTAGGGTGAACTTCACTTCCAATGACCTGCAGTACACAGATCTTACATTAGCTGAGGCAGTGGCCTTCAAGTAAACAAGAGACGTCAGTAGCGCTGGGGTCATGCTCCAAGGAGGAGTTACTCTTGCTTGGGTAATTTGACGTTATAGAGAATGGCCTGTGTTGGTTTACGAGTGGGAACGTAGTCTTATGATACTGACACTACAACTCTCCGCCTCTTTACCTGTTGTCCACTCTGTGCCTGGGCTCTCTCTGCTGTTGGTGGCTCCTGGAATGTGGTCGGTGGCGCAACAGCGGATGGTGGCTGAACAGCGGTCGATGCTGGCTGCAGCAGAGTGGTGCTAGTGGGTAGATGGGACTGACGTGTAGGAATGGCAGTGTATGATTTGGGGAGGAGTTCTGGGTCAATTCCCACGACCTCAAGGTTACAAAGGAATATTAATAAATATTCAAATGAAATACGTTGCCCTATAACAGTGGGAGGTGTAAATAGGGGATTCTCTGTGTCTGGCTCTGGGATAGGAGTATGGTAATTTCTGTTTTGAATTCCTTTAAGGTCTACTTCAATTTTATCTCTTGCCCTTCTAACGTGGGTGCTTCATAAGGCAGTGAACAAAAGGCAACAGAATAAAATAACTTATAATCCTGTGGGGAAAAGCCGGTGCAATAAACAAGGTAATTACTAAGTGGACTAGAGTGTACTTTTAAGAGTACGCCTGGCCACGTCACTTCCACTGTGTACCACTTGCTTAGCCGTTTGCCAGCCAAGCATGAGTTACAGACTATGGGAAGTTCGTGCGATCGACAATACTCCTAGGTGAGTTTCCACCAAGGGTCGAGTGAGGATGGTATATCTCCCTCAGTCAGGCGGGGTAGAAAGTTACCAATTCAGCTAGATTCCAAGGATGGAATAGTATTCCTAGTGCTTTGGACGCTGCCGAAATTATCTATTGACCAACCTCTGGTTTGTCTCTTAGGGTGTATGTACTCTGCCTTTGTGACAATTACGTGGGATCGGTTTTACCTCACGTGACACAAAATTAAACTCCAATAATTCAACAATTCTTAATTTTAATTGAAAAGGGAATATTCAAAGCAAAAGAAGAAGGCAGCTAATTACTATAGTATGATTGTTTTTATTAACACATAATAATGTGACATTTAATTGAACCAATAATATAAATTGATGATGCGTAATAGATAAAGTATCAGTGACAATTTAAATATAAAATAACTTAATAATTTAACTTAAATAGTGTGTCTCGTTATGGCCAGGTAAAGGCGTCCTGGCTAAAGAATGAGAGTAAGTTGTATTTACGTCAGTTATGAAAATTCTCAATAAATTAATGGCCAGGACTTCCTAGCTGAAGTTAAGGGGTTGTCCAGAAGGGCCCTAGACGTGTGTTTGCAAAATGGTTTGTTACCATAGAGGTAAAGATGTGGCCGGGTCTAGGCATTAAGGAAGGTTCATAAAGGACTAGGTCGCCGTGCCTTTCAATACCTGGGTACTGGTGTGGAAGGAAGGTATTCAAGGTTAGGGATGATGACGGTGCTGCCCTCTGGTGGTCGGTGGTGACGACATGGAGTAGCTGGCAGAGGCAGCAGGGGTAGAAGCCTCTGGATGGCGACGACCACTGGTGCACTGCACGTTTGACAGTGCAACCGAGAGACTTTGTCCTTTCAGTATACTCCGGCCTTCACAGCCAGGATAAGGAGCAGCGATTTGGCGGTAGCTTCGGCCTTCACAACCAGAGGGATTAGGGTTCTTCCGCAGGCCCGTAGACTGACGTGCCATGCATGGGGGTGCCTTTTATATTAATTTCTCTCACATCTAAGAGCTCCGAGGGGTGTGGGGGAACTATCCCCGCCTCTCTGGGGTGGAGCTTGTGACATCACATGCATAAATATGCATAAACCATGCAAGCACACTAATGGTTAAACTTTTATTTCCTTCATTTTTTTTCAGCATGCATTGTTTATTAGTTTTTTTCTTTATGACAGGACTTAAGAACTAATTTATTTAGCAAATATTCAATTCATTGAAAGTCTAAAATACATTACATATATATTTAAAACACCTAGAGAAAAGTTATAAAGTTGTGATGAATAAACAGATATTGCCTTTAAATATCTACAAGTTATAAATTTCATTCAAGGCAAGAAACAAACTTTGCACATCCAAGATTCACCTGTAGACATCCGGAACTGCCATTTCATTAGAACTTTACTTCATCTGACCCACCAAAACAACACATGTTGAAGTAAAGAACACTTTTATCACAACTTTGTCACTTAACTAGGTAGGATTGAAAAGTACATGTACAAACTTTATGTCATAATTGTAAGTATTTTCTGTTAGAAGGAAAAGCTAAAACTCCATTAAGTAATTCATCATGTTATCAATTTTGCCAACTCTGAAGTATTAACTGTCCCACCTCCGCGACTGAATTAAAATTTAGTAATTATTTGCTCAATCAGGTTTTAATTATGGACACATTTATTACAAAAGTGTAAAATCCCGAACACTAAATGATCATTTGTCTGCTGTGAGTGCGGAGAAACTTAACAAATATGGAGAACAGTAATGTTAAGGGGGTGTCATGGGAGGAGGAAGGAACAAAAATAAATGAAATGCTCCATCTTAAGTTTTTCGCTCCATGGAAAAAAAATGAAGCAACTACAGACTAAACACTGTTTTTTCGTTAGATAACCAAAAGAGAAATATTTTTAGTACTGTACATAACAATGAAATATGTTTCTACCAGAGCTGCAAGGGGGGGGGGGGGGGGCAGTCACTTGTTCTTGAGCGGAGCTAAGGGTTGTCTGCTGAGTGTCCATTGCTGGCTGGAGCGCAATTGGCGCTATCCCTCGGTGCACCTTTTAACTACATGACCGCTCGGGGGTGGTAGCAGCTGCTCCACCACTGGTTCACTCATACTTCATCTTCAGAGGGGGTGGTGTGGCATAGCTTACTGACCACAGGTGATGAACAGTATAACACTGACGCATCTGTAATACTCCCCGCAATAAGGGAGTAATTTGTAGGCACACTGGTAAATATTAAAATGGTTCGGACCCCATCTGGTGCACCAGGGAAATTACACAAAGATGAAACAAACCTGTAGTAGCATGCATCAGTAAGCATCACGCATCAGTTTATAACCTAATAAACTGTGACTGACTTGCACGTTCAGTAAATTGATGCTTGCTTGAAAAAAATTTGACTCGAATGACAAGTCAGTCTTTGTTATTTCGACTCAACTAGCATTTTCGAGTCTCGACCTATCACTAATAAAATATTCCCCTTTTTTGACTGGAAAAGAGAACCAACAATGTCCCAAGCACGATCTGCCATGGACCTTCTGTCACCTGCACCACTAACTGGTAAAAATTTGCTTATTGGGCTCATCTCCATTTCTGGCAACGATCGCACAACATTATGATACAAAAAACTTCAATGTCGGCCAAGCAAAATGCAAAGTAATTATTTTTTAAGATTTATTATTCCCTAAATAAACTCCAAACACTTAATCATTTAAGTACCTACATAAGCTTACTGTTACAAAGACTGGATGCATTTTTTATTTCTACGACACTTTCCCTTTGTTATTTTGAACTCACATTTCAGTAATGCGATCTTTTTAAGGCATTCGAGCTATGTAAGAGATGGAATCAGGATTGAGAATTGGCTAGAGCATCAGTATCAGAATTTGAACTGAAAAAATTTGGTACTGACCTAATACTGCCTTTAATCACCATGATCTGTCATATAGTCCAAACACCACACCACTCACTTTGATATGTCACCAGGTGCTATTCAAGCTATATCTATATTATCAATAGGCCATTTCAGAATAGAAAAATTGTATGAAAAACACAAGCATAAAAACAGACTATGATTTTTTTTTAGAAATATCATATCACTTGGTCAACAAATGGAATTATGCGAAATAAACTGTATCCTTTATGTGATATTACATAAAATCGTGAGGAAAGAAAAGAAACTAAACCAAGCTGAAATTCCAAATCTCTTGTTGTACTCCACATCATTGCAGCAGTAATTACATAGGGACTGATACAGAAACGAGGCAATCACAACAGATGATACAACAGGATTAAAGGTTGGATGGCTGCATGCATTTGGTTATATGGTAAGCTTGAAAACAAAGCTGTGGGCAGCATACAGTAATTTACTCTGAACTGTGAGTTGTCAAATTTGGTGATGCCAAGTCATTAATAAGTAGAGACCTGAAAATGACAGTGTTAGTTTTATTGAAAATCGGTGTCATTTCTTAAAAAACTACAAAATAAATTTACAGGCTACTATTAATCACCGAATTTATCAAATGTAAAAGAAAATTACTCAACTGTATGTAATAATTATGCATCATGTAAAATAAATAACATAATAAATGTAGCATGTTTAGCATTACTTAAAAAATTTAAATTTTTATAGAAAGTATTAATATAGACACTATATTAACAAATAATCTATAGGTAAAAATAGGTAAAAACTTAAGTAGAAGTTGCACATAGCAAACAAAAGACTGCCCTAATGCAGGCCTGCCATTTTAACAGATCTTATCAGTTTTAACTGATTTGTAACTATAGGAAAATCTCTGTGAAAAAACCGATTTTCTTTTTAGCCAATATTGAGACCCATATTTTCATTTATGGGTGACCATTAAACCAGAGGACGATAGGGTGGCAATGTTGGGTGTAAGAAGGGCTCAACTGCTGCAATTTTCAGTCAGCAGATGCCCTTCTTATTTCAAGTACTAAACTGACAGATTGTCACTCCAGGATGACAAGGAGAGGAAGGGACATACCTCCCTGCTGTGAGATAATCATCTACAGGAAGAAAAGAGTGAGGAAGATCCCACTGTGTCCCGCTGAGACAGGCACTTTAAGAGATAATCATCTACAGCTTGTATTGTGGGTCAGGTGTCACCGAATTATTAGCAATGCAGGTGCTACCAGCTACACCTTGTCATATCAGTATTTAAAATCTTTTAAAAACTATAATTCTACAATTCATAACCTGCAGATGGGCAGTGCTTAAATTTTACTTTCAGTAAAAGAAGGAAGTTCTGAATTTAAAAACTATGCACATTAATAATTATTAATTTTCCGAACATCAACAAAGTTGAATTATGCTGAGAAATGTGATACACGACCTTGTAGATTTAATTTTTTTTTGATAAGTTTAAAACATATATTGCTTAATTTGCCATGAAATAAATTTAAAAAAAAATTACTTAAGTATATTTAGAGTGCTGCTTTTAATCTCTGACTTTGAAGAATTTATGTGAAATTAGTACACAAAAGTATAAGTGTGACGTGTAGTGAGTTTTCTTACAGGGTAAGCAATTTCTACTAACAAATGCAACTTCCAATTTTGCTTACCCTCCACATGCATTTACACGGTTATAATACCTAACATTAGTTATAAAAATGGAAACAAAATGAATGTAATAATAATGAAACTGAATATTATTTAGAGAGCATATTACAAATTATAAGAAAATTCCAGTTTTCCCGAACACTTTCATTCTCTTTCCACGGGAAAATGTACGACTAGAGGACGCAAACAGAACGACTGCTTACCCTGCAAAAAGAAACGTGGCAGGGTAAATCGCTTGCAGAGTTCGATTCATTGTTAGTCGCATCCGTTTGTGGAAATAAATACTAGATAGCAGCACTATGTGTGTACAGTACAGGAGTTACGAAAACTCTGTTTCTCGAATCGGAAACCGGAAACACAGAATTAAATGTGTTTGGCGAAAACTACAAATGCTCAAACATTTCCAACATGTATAGGTTAAGAATTGCTTACCTTGCGTCTATGGAATAAACGCCACGGGTTTGTACATTCCAAACCAAAACAGTTACATTAAATGCGAAGGGAAAAATCCTTCATGTATACTTTTTTCTGTAATTTGGTAATTGTTTTAACTCCAAGTATTTTACTGGATTTTACCCAATGATTCCAGGATTTTACAGGATTTTTATATACATGAACTAGGATTTCAGCTTCAAGGCTGGCGGCAGCCCTGCCCTAACATATACAGAGAAATATTAATTCACATTTTTAAAAGGAAAATATGAAATTTCCTAAACATAAAAAATTAAGTACAGTGCCACATTCTGATTTTGAGTTGTGATGCAAGCAGACACCTGGAAAAAGTCATACTGCACTGAAAATGGCACATGGAGCTCTCATTTTATAATGATATCAAAACATAAAACAATTAAAAAATTCTAGAAGTACAATTGAAAAAAAAATAAGCTTCCAACAAATAGGAAAAACAACAGAAAAAATATGTTCATATATCTAAAAAATCTACTCGTTCCCTAATCAAAAGACATCATTGCTTAACACTTCCACATTTTTTCTCTCTAAGGTTCTGTCTCCTGTCAGACACAATTAGGCTCAGAGTAAACATTTTTGGTGGGCATCCACATGGCTCTCGGTGCTCCTGTAGCATATTCTTTGTATGTCAACATCAGTGCAGACAGAATTTTAACTATATCCACTTCACTGTCAGTTTTTCTTACAGATTCACATATTCCATCAGGCACTCATAACCTTTAAACAAATAAGTTTCATCTAGTTTCTCTAATTCAGGAACACTCTTCAAGAAACAAACCACATACTCAGATTTGTTTAAAATAATGTTTACAAAGTTGAACAATTTATGAAGTGTACTTAAAATTTTAGTGGAGGGATCACTTGTGATAAGCTTTTTAAGTATGTTTAAACACAGTGATGCTGCTTCTTGCAGTTAAAAATAACAAGCACTTTGTCAGCAGTGTTGAGTTTGGCAACACAGCTATCATTTTCAAAAGAGGAAGAAAACACTCGCCTTTGATACAGAGTCCATACATGTATTAATTTTGTCCAAGTCTCCATGTAGTGTGTGTGAAGTGGAATACTATCTATAGTGAACACTTAAGCTTTTTTAGTACATGTACCAAATCACAGGTATGGTGTTTCAATAAGATGGCCTGTGCCAAAACAATAGTCAATTCTTTTTCAGACAGAGGTAAGGTACATTATTCCGGTATTGTTGATTTCTTGCCGGTCACTACTGTTGAAGAAAAAATATATGATGTCCAAAAATATTCAGCTAAGTAGACCTCTGACTCTAGCCATGAATTCCAACATGTAATCACTAGCATTGGAAAAAGTTTAGGTGCTTTAGATGTTTCTTCTTCTAAGTATCTTAGATACTGATGCTTTCTCTCATGAGTATTCAAGAATGCTGATTTCCCTTTTATTACTGCATCATTCAATTCTGTACGTTTACAAGAGAAAATGCTCCCCACAAGACCAAGCTTATGTGCCCAGCATTATACATGTAGAACACGATCTCCATACAGCACTTGCAAAGTGGAAACACATTTCGTCATGCAACGAGCAGAGTCCGTGACCACACAATTTATGTTTTTGTACTGTACTTCAAATTTGTTATCACAGTTAGTTATTGTCTGAGACACAATGTTGCATCTGCTATGTCAAGAATGATAACAGGTGCTACCACTACTTCTGGTACACCTGTAGTTTGTTGTGTCAAGACTTTACACACCTTCAATTGCTGTCATTTATTTCAGCACATAAGATGAAGGGTTCATTTTCACCCACCAAATATTTCCCTTTTTTGAAATGACTTTCAGACAGCTTTGGAATGTATTTCACTGTAAGCATTCTCACAAATGGCAATTCACCAGATCCTAAAAGCAAAAAAAAAAAGTATTAACAAGTTACAATTGAATAACTGTCTTGACGCGCGCCGGGTTAAGAAGTAACTGGCATGGTCGTTGTGGCTTTGTGTTGCGTTAGACAAAGCACACTGCATTATGGATTTATTGGCTTAGCTTGCGTTTACGGCCCATTAGGTTGAATGGGCATGTGGGTCAGCGGTTCGGTATGAAGTTCTCTATAGTCTGTCTGTCCAGTGGCTTGCGGATGATTATCTGACTTACTTTGTTTCCCACTGTGGGTTTACTGGTCGAGGTGCTCAACTGGTGGGAGGTGTCAGGGTTAACTGGCTTACATATACTTGCTTCGGCTGTCGGTAGTACTGCTTAACGCATGCCGCTTATACCAGTTACCATAAATGATTACGACTCATTTCACTGCAACCCTACTGTACACGTTTACACTCGTGAGATTTAAACCCCGCACCATTTTGTACACGGAAGTAACGATCTGCCACAATCCTGGAGGGCAGCCGGACACGTGGATATGAGGAATTGCGAAAGAAGGCGGCGCGTCAATGCCCCCTCCCACTCGCTGAGAGCCTACTAGCCATCAGCCGCCTCTGGCCGTGCACGAGAGTCACCGAGGATACATGAAGGCCGAGAGATGACCTATGGGTTCTACCCCAATGCGACCTTGCACCTGTGGAACGTCACACGCCCTCCCCACGGCCGCCACAACACTCACTGCCTCGCTATATAAGGCCATGCACGGCGGTCCTTGCGAGTTTTTCCTGCAGTCTTCTCCAAGCACCTGGGTGCTGGAATCTAGACTACTACGAGACCTCCAACAGCCCTTCCAGAGGCTGTCGCCAACGACTTAACCGTCTTCAGCAGCCACCATTGACGTCGCCATTAGAGCTCTGCAGGCCCGCTACCAGACAGCCCAGTGACGCCAATAGCTACAAGAAGCATTCTGTACATAATACATTCCACATGTAATTCTTTCTTTGTCTCCTACAGACACCCCCTATATAGAGTTAGGTTTGTATTTAAGTAATCATCGAGAGTTTTCACTTAACTTCCCCACTTAGCTTAGGACCAGGTCACCTACACCTGGATACTGTAGGATTACTTCCAAGCACCGGTCTGCCTGGCAGGAGAGCGCGTGTCACAGTGTTTAATAAGTCTTTAATAAACATGACTTTGTTTCTCTTACCCTCGAGTCTCATTCATAGGGTAATCTGTCACAAATTACTGGGAGAACATCGAATTGAGCACTGCCGACCAGCACTGGGAAAGTATTCTTATTTCTGCAATTAGCTACAACTCTCCCTCAGACGGCTCCAAGTTGAAAACACACCCATTAAACGGCCAGTTATTCTATTCCTACCATGTATACAGGTACTGGAGGAATAGAATAGATGAGCCACAACCGCTAGCAACACTTCTCAATCAGGGAAAGACGGTACATCTAAGTTGTATCCCCACCGGAGCACCTGGGTGCTGGTGGGGGTATTTGCTTAGGTGCTACGGCCTGGTCTTGGTTGGGAAACTCACACCCAGTAATAGTATTGGCAACACATACGGCTCCAACGCTTCTGATCAGCCCGCAACAGCTGGGGATCTTCTGAAGCACCGGAGCTCGCGTTGGCAAGACTGTCGCCAGGCAACACTAAGTTAGGGATATCCGTGTCCGTGGTGCTTATTTTGAGTTATCGGTAATTACACCCACTCTATGCCATTCAAGGTGAGGCATGGCGCCAGGAGAGAGGAGCAAAGAGTTGCACACCTTGTTGCCAGACAACTGGCTCGTCTAACCTCGCTTACAGCTAGCCTGACGAGCTCAACGAGATCGTGCCATCTTACTTCCATCACTGGCACCACCTAAGACGACTGCCATCAACCCAGCTATTTTCCTGTCAGCATAGCTACGTTCACACCAGACAGCTATATCCAGCCGTAATTAAGCCTAAATCAAACCCACACGCACAACCGACCTAAGTGCAACCAAAGCCACACGACTGTGATCCAGCCCTAACTATCGGACATGCGTCATGCTGATGACTGCTGGCTGGAACAGGCGGTGCGGTCCGCTGGCTACAGGTCGGTGATACAGTGTTGGTCAACACAGTATCGTAGATTCCAGGCTGTGGATTCCGCACTCCAGAACCTGGGGTTGGAAACACAGTGTTGTACCTCGGTCCCGTATATCAGACCATGCAGAACGGGATGATACTCTTGGTGCTCATGTGTGTGTGGTGGAAAGTCAATATACTTGCATACAGGAGAGGTCCGTTTCTGTAACGGTCTGGCTAAAGCAGTGCGGTCTCGTTCTGCTTCTATACCCCAAAATAGGCAGAACCCACATAGCCTGCCGCTTGGCAGCAAGGTGAGCTGTCCTTTGCTCTTCTCTCTTTGAGCCGTGCCTTACCTAAATTGGCATAGAGGCGAGACCGCTATTGAACGGTTATGGGTTGTGCACCGCGGACGCAAAACAAATCCATATATTAGTGTTCTGCCAGCAGTGGCTTGCCAGCATGAGCTCGGTGCTCCAGAAGCCCCCCATCCTCCAGGCCACCAGCAGGCAGACCAAAAGCGTTGAATCGTATAGGCCGCCTTCCTGCCAGTACTGGGTGTGGGTCTCAACCAAGGCCAGGCCCTAATACTCGAGCAAATACCCCAACCAGAACATGTGGCCATTGAGTGGTGTTCATATGCATGTATGCATGTGTGTATGTATGTATATATATGTGTATGCATGTGTTTATGTTTTATATATATATATATATATATATATATATATATATATATATATATATATATTATATTTATATATATATATATATATATATATATATATATATATATATATATATATATATATATATATATATATATATATATATATATATATATATATATATATATATATATGTGTGTGTGTGTGTGTGTGCATGCGTGTGTGTGTGTGTCTGGCTGGTGGATTCCTGATGGGGATCCTCAGTCCTTGTATAATTTGTATTCACTTGTCCGGTCTCGGTCAGCAGTGCACAAGGCTTACAATTCCTAGCAGATGTGGTGAATGACTCTATAAAGAATACACTCAGCTAAAAGAACAAAGCTGTATATTAAGAACGTAATAAATAGAGTGACACGTGCTATCTCCTAACCAAGCAGGTTGGAAGTAACCTACGCTGAACAGGTGTAGGTTACCTTGTTCTAGGCTAATCAAGAATGTATAAGAAGTTGACGGCTAAATAAGAATATACTTAACGTGGTTAACTAACTTCGGGATGTCTAGACAAAACAGTTAAATAACAGGATCCACTGTTCTAGTAACAGAGAGTGTAGTTGCCCCTACCAGCAAGTAGCTACTGTTCAAGAAGGAATCAGTAGCAATGGGTGTTGATGATGTTACCTGAAGAAGCTTCTAGTAGAAGAAGGCTATCTGCAATGAAGGGCTTCTGGTAAGTGGTAGTAGATGACGTCAACGAAACCTCTGGTCACTGCTGCTGCAGAAGATCTTCTGGTGACGGCAATGGCTGCAGTCTCTGGTAAGCTGCTGAAGACTTGGAAGTTGTCAAAGGCTCCAGCACAAGAAGTGGAGGAGCAAGCTCGTGGATCAGAAAGAAATAACTCGCAAGCCCTGCCACGCACGGAATTATATAGTCCACAGGACAAGTGTGACAACTGGCCACAGGGGGGAGGTGTGCGTACCTCTAGTGCAAGGCTGGAGGGGGGGTTACTACCCTCCATCTGTCTCTCAGCTTCAAGCGTGTTGTGGCGCTCAGCTGTGCCCTGAGGTGGTTGACAGCGTGTAGGCTCTCAGCGCGGGGGAGGGAAGGGCGGCATGCACACTGGGTTGTGCAACGTCAGTTTAAACGTGTTCGGAAGTGCCGCCCAGGGTTGTGGCGATCAGCAACGTCTGTTTATTATGTTGGCAGGGTTCAACTGGTTGGGTGTACCAGGAATACTAGCGTCGATTAGAGATGAGTCATAACTATTTGTAATAATAAAAAAATGGCACGCGTGAGTCTAAACTAAAATTTGTATATAACATTAGTGATTTGGTGGTGTGAGAGGGGTGGGGGATAGATTTTTCTTATCATAATTTTGGAATTGTGGAGTATATTTCCAGCCTAAAAAAGTATCACAAAGTAGAATTGTAAAATTAAAATATTACTACAGTACCTTCTACAAATTCATTCAGACAATTTCGAATGTTGGAATTTTTCGGTTTTTCAAGAGGTACATTTGGTTTTCCAAAAGCTTCTGTTGTTCTTACGCTATGTGTTCAATAATCACCTTTTTGCATTTTGCACTGTTAAAACTCCCAGCAATAGAAGTCTGAATTCTTTTTTTGGGGGGCCCCGCTGACAAACTTTTGTTTATTCAAAACATGTTTCTCACTTTTGACATGTTTTAAAACAGTATCTCGTAGCTCATACGAAACTTGACAGTTACAGTGTGTTACAAGATGCATCCAATGCATAAAGACAGTTGTAATGAAATTATTCTGCCCACTGTTGCACTTATTGCATTTTTAGGCAATTCAAGCAATCATAATATATGACATACTGAGATAACAACACATTTTTGTAAGAAAAACATATCGCGCCAAATACTTTGGCTGTACCCGTTCGGCTGGACTGCCATAGATAACATGGTGAGTGGTAGACGCGAACAGTTCACAAAGTTACTCGATTTTGTTATGGCCAAATAAATTTTCACAGCGCCGTGCACTGAAACGTTGATTTAAGTGACTCATCATCACGTGCGCTCATTACACCTATGGTGTAAACAGACATGACGAAAAGTAAACACAAACATTTGTGTGTACTGTAAATAATTATCCACAAAAACAACCAATTGACTGAATTTTCGCTTCCAAATTCAAAATAGCGTATCAAATCTACCCAAGATGCAGGTTTGTGGTTTATAAAAAATATGAATTTGTGATGATAATACTTAATTTTGTCAATTTCTTGAATTGTGACTCCAAGTGCAAAAACTGTGTTATTTCATGTTTTAGATGAAAATTCACATTATTTTTCGTGTTATCGCGAATGCAAAATTTTCAGGTCTCTATTGATAAGGTATGGCGATTGTTTAAATTAACTTTCAAAATTTTACTGTGATAATGGTACAAACAAAAAAATAATATTAAATCATTGATTAATGGGTTCAATGGGTGTATATGTTGGATTCCGTGTCACAACAGGCATCATTATAAGTTATAACAGTTGTGTAGGACAGCTTTCCCACAGGAGCAATCAGGCAGTACACAGACATCAAGAACTACACCAACAACCAACCTAACCACCACTTGCTTGCTTGCTTCCTCCCTTACTCACTCACTTGCTCATTCTCTCAGACACTCTTTGGTCAATCTCTTGCTTGAACATTCTCTTTTAACCACTTGCTTTCTACTAGACTGTTCTCCATCACCTTTATCTTTTGCTCACTCTAACCCACTCAAACTTTTACTAAATCTTTCCCACATGTTAATTTCTTGCTCGTTATTTCATACATGCAATCTATTGCTTGCCTGTACACTCTTATTCGCTCTTTCTTATCTTCCCCAAAAATGCTACTGAAGTTGAACCACCTGTATACTCAAGTGTCGACAAATAGTCATGCCAAGTACTGCACACTATCACCTGGCTCACCTCCTTGCCACATGACAATGACACAAAACCACCCCCAGCACATAATTATAGAATTTAAGTTAATGTCAAGTTAAGGTACAATTTTCCCACTTTCAGTGCTGCTGACAATGTTACGATTAAGTGTATTTCATGAAAACAGCTGGCATTACAATACAGTGGATTCTCAATCATTCGTTCCCATTATTTACGTTTTGCCATATTTCCTGCTTATTTATTATGGTCCCATCAAAATTCCCATATAAACAATGCTAATTACCTACAGCAGTCATTGATCACTGATCATTTATTTTCTCGTAACATCCATTCAAAACAGATGGTACATTCCCAAAGATTTCAGGCATAAATCATTTTTGAACACTATGTGAATGCAAAACAGAGCAGATAGTCGACAACTGGTACTATTTATAGTATTGTTTACATCCTGCATTTTTTTTTGCTCTATTGACTATGCTTATATCTTCTTCTTACATGTTTACTGCACGCATAGGTTGGCAAGAGTGAGAAAGAATCTCTTGTTTTTCTTATTACATGATGTCACTCATAGGTTGGTGACAATGAAAACTAATCACACAATCTCTGAAACTGTATAGAACTGTCTATGATTTTGTTATTGTACACTGAATTGGTATAAGGTTAAAGATGCAGTATTTTAATGGTGTAATTGATTATTATAGGAATCTATTGGTTGCTGGTTTAATTAGTTTCGTAAGGGTTTGAAAACAGTTAGGCAAATAATGGTTGGCAAAAATTGTCGCAAATAAATCAGCTGTGGCAATTTTAAATGAGGAATAAACATGGCTTGGCTGACGAAGGAACATCTGACAAAATCATTAAAATAAAGAAAAATTAAATTTTGCTCTATTTCAAGAAACTAAAGATTTTAATTTAAAGTGAATATTTAATCACAAATTGACTTGACTAAGTTGTTTTTAATGACATATTTCGGTTGTTGGTTTAAACAAACATGCATTTTGAGGTTATGTACGTTATTTTTCAAATCTAAAATTTTAGTCTGCATTCATAGTTTTCCAGCATGCTTCGTTTTTTTTTTTTTTTGTTGGTCACTGAAAAATTAATTTTCGAGAATCCACTGTATTATGTTGATAGCATTCAACAGAGATATGTGATCAACTGTTTCTACGAAGTTCACTGCAACATCAAATGTCTGCAACACCCAAAGAGTAAATCACCATTATTACATTCCTCAGTATTCAATCTAAATTTTCTACCTAACTGAACAGTAGATGCAGGCAAGAGTGGTAATACATACAGGCTCTGGGTGAAAGGTCAAGGGAGCAGGATCTGAACAACTGCAAACGCTTCCATAACCTTCAATGTGATTACAAAACTCTTTTCTTCTTCTGTTTTCTTCCGTGTCAGACCAATCACACTCACTCTCTGAAAAAATATAAATGAGTTGTTACATACACTAGTAACAAACAATGATAGATGGGTTTCTAACATTGATAAATATTCAAAGAAAAATTTTTCACACTCTGCATGCATGGAACACACATTTGACCCATTAGTATAATTACAGTACAACTTCAATTTAAACACACATTTACTAAATATGGGGAAACCAAAATTTTCATCTTCCAGAAAGTATAAATATATGGTTGGTAAATGTACTACTATTAGAAAACATTCTGCCATTAACTTACGGCAGTGATTTTAAGAGAAAATTCTCAGGAATCAAAAAAAAAAATCACAAAAATTGATGAAAAAAAATAAAATTCCTAGCAAAAATGTAAGAAATCACAACGAAAATTTATTAAAAATAATTTTGCTAGTCCACAGAATAACATATGGGCTGCAGTGTTGCTAATTGGTCTGCCCTACATGTATCACGTGACATAATGAAGGGGCCCCACAAGTTACATTCCCATCTTTCACTCCTTCAGACTATAGACTCACGATCACTTCACCATGTAGACTATAGACTCACGATCACTTCACCATGTAAGTTATTGTGTACATGGCCTTTGGCTTTTGGAAAAATCTTCTGATATTGCTGTTTTTGGTTGATTTTGGGAACTCTTTTTGGTTTTCGAGTTTGATTTGCATTTGCAATTGACTGTACTGTTTCTTGAAAACCTACTAATGCTGCGTTTATTCGATTACAATTTTATTTAACATTTAGGATTTCCATATTGAGCTTTTGACCTATTGATGACCCTTTCATGCACAATATGCACATAGTTTCATTTGTATGTTTACAATATACGGGGAAAAAAAATGAAGTCCACAGTGTTTGTAAAATACTTTCCCTCCTCAGTGTGTTTGTATGTACACATCTTAAATGCATAGGTGTCGAACTGGGTCAAATTTAAAGCTGATGTTGCAGGACGTCAAGCAGAAATTTTCAGGAAAATGGACACCGTTTCCTGCTAAAAAGTTACATAGTGCTATGTGTAAACTTCTTTTTTGGTATCAACAAGTGGTTGTTATATAACTTCCTGAGGTATTATTTTATTCTAAAAACATCTGAATAAATTGAAAAAAATCTATCTATTTGTAATAAACAGATAAATTATATGTAAGAATCTACTAAAAATGAACTTCACAAACTTTTTAAGTTACTCGGACCCTGGTGTTTAAATTTTTTGGGATAAGTGGAGGATTTACGTACCATTGTAGGGTAAACTTTTATTCAGAAGACACTTGTCTCTTGAAATTAATATTTCATTTTAAAATAATGAATATTTTTGCACCACAGATGATTGAAAAATTACAACACAAAACTAACAGAATTTTTGGGTTTCGAGAGGTTAAAATTGGTCTGCTATAATTTTACAGGGGTATCGATTTTATAGTCCCATTCTCAGGAACCATGAAGCCTCATAAAATAGGTCCTGACTGTAGTAACTTATATGAAAGTTTTGTCAGATATGTCCAGAATTTTAAATGCATGGGAAATAACAAGTGAAGAAATTGACGCGTGACGGTGGGTGGCAGAGGACGATGTCATGGTCAAACAAGGTCTTATCGTGTTGGCCAGTAACATAAGATTGGTTCTAATTGTCTTTCTACTGACTGGTCAGAACATGGCCAGTATATAGCACAGGGCGCATGGCCCGTCGGCACGGTACTAAGTCAGTTACTGGAGTCACAGTCCAGCATGCAGGGTGACCCACTGCCACGCATTTACCTGGGTAGGTGGTGGCCCGGGGAGACTGCTGACCCAGTGACTGCGACTGCTGATGCTTAGTTGAGCACGGGATGGGCTGCTGTTCTGGTTACCCCGGAACCAGGGGGTTGGCGGTGCTGATGGGGACGTTCTCTCCTTGGCGAAAAGTAGGCACTACCGGATGCAGGCTTCCAGGTGTCTTAGTTGGGGTTGAAAACAAGGAAGGGGAGGGAGCTGGGAGGTGAGGCCTCTTCAGCTGGCAGGCAGCTTGAGCTCGCTCCCAATGGGTAGTATTGCAGAGTGCAGGTGGGGCTGGGTGCAGCTTCGGTTGGCTTTGGCGGCAGTAGAAGCATTTCTCTCCTGCCAGTCGGTACCACTCCTTTGGGTGTAAGGAATAGGGCAGGTACAAATACCGGCCTCATAAGAGGGAAGCGTGGTTTCCGTACTACCTCCAAACTATCCAAGAGCTAGCGGAAGTATCCTACGTAAAGCAATGTGAAGGGCACCTGGGTATAACCTGGACAAGGTAGACGTGACTAGGGAGCCATAAAAAGCACCTCTCCCTAACTAACTATAATACAGTTGTCCAGAATCGACTTGCAGAGGCCACTACCAGAAGGGTAGGCAAGGCAAAGAGGTGTTGAAGTCTTTGGGGGATTGCTGGTGAAGAGCTTCTGGAAGCTCTGGAAGACGTTGGTGAAGTCATTGAAGAACTTCTGGTAGGTTGTAAGGATTTGGGTAACAGCAGAGCCCCAGCAAATAAGGTGGTGGAGCGAGCTGCTGGAGGTGAACTGGTGTTTGTGGACCGCATACTGGCATATATCCTGCTGGTCCACCCTTGTCTGAGGGTGTAGGGGTGCAGGCGGTAATGAGCTGCTACTTTGGGCAGAGCTAAGTAGAGGCACCATCCCTTGGTGTACTGTAAAACTATGCGACCTTGGAATGTGGTCACAACCACTTGGCCGGTGGCTCATTCGCACTTCGGGAGGGATGGCGTGAGTTATTACAACAGGTGAACAGTACAAGCTGATGTGTCTGTAACAGCCCCAGCGACAAGGGCCGTATCCTGTAGATACTCTGGTAGCTTGTAGTTGAGGTTTAATCCCTACCTGGGATGACGTGTAGACACGTGCTCATGATGCAAAGTTGTTTAGTTATTTGTCAAAAAGCATCACACGTCAATATGAATGCTTACTGCACTGTCGAATGTGTTGAAGAAGTGATCAATTTTACTTTACAAATTGGGAAACCGTGTGGAAAAATGAATACAAAAATGGTGAATTGTAGGTTCTGGGTTAATACTGTATCAGTGATGGTCTTAAAATTATCCAGTTACACATGATTTGAACAATCATGGCTGCTTGTTAAATACTTAAATTAATATTTGCAATGACTATGAAATTTCAACTTCAAAGATGTATAAGTTGTATTTTACATATTTTATTTTATAACACATGAACATCCAGCAGTTGTTATTTACTTACAGACTATTATTGTTACTTTTAGAAATATATGTCTGGAAATTACCTTTTCCATTTTTAAATTTTATTGAGAGCTTTGTTAAGCTACATGTATGGAAACCCTACCAACTAAAAGAGTACCTCGAAGTTTTGAATGTGGCATCAGAGAGTGGCAGAGCTGAGGAATTCACATCAAGCTTAGGAAAAGATGAAGGATTTAAAGGAAGAAATAAATTTTCTACAAAACTGTTGGAGAAAGTGGACCTGTGACTATACCTGTCATAAACATACGGAAAAAGGATTGCTGCAAATTATGGCAGAAAAAGTGCCAAAGACATTTAAGTAGATGAAATAAGCAAATTATGGATGGATCAGAAAACTGCTATGACCCTGATGTGGTCAACAAAATTTCTTGTGAATATAACAATGACTAGCACCCTTATTTTTCATCAAATTCTGTAATGCAAAAACAAAAAAAATTAATTTAACAAGATAACTGACATGTTGAAATTAATAAAGAAGTCTTCCGTTATTTATCATCAAGGTGAATGAGTAGTAATAAACTGACACATAAATTATACAAGTCAACAAGAGGTGTTGAATGCAGTGTTTTTTGTCTGCTCACAGGCAACTTAATCTTCTATAATTATTTTATGAATAAATTATTCAAAAATTATGAATTTAGGGAAATAATGAATTGTTATTTTTAGCATTAATGACATGATGACTAATGTAATTAATAACACAAAATAGGTACACACCATATCATAATAAACTGCAACACTGTAAGTATTGCCTCACTAAACTGTTTAAAACATAAATACACAAAATTATTTTTCAGGATCAAATGCCTATTTACATGTTGAAAACTCTACCTTTGCCACATTATGAAAATTAATGCAAAAAAAAGTGGGAAACATTTGTTAGTTCTACAATATAGTTTGTTGACAGTGACTGGTTTTACAGTGGCAGCATATCATGTTACACAATTTCTCAAGGTGCTGATGCTGCAGAACCACAGCATGTAGCACAGGAGTTAGTGACAGTGGTGAAGAAGTGCAGTTGTCAACCAAAGAAATAACGGCCAACTAGGAACAGGCATCTTTCAAAAATTTCACTCATCATACTTTTTTGAAACACATGCAAATGGTTTTGTTTGGTTTTTTTTATTTTTTAAACCCTATAAAAGCATTATGCATTCCATTCTGCGCTTGCAGCCACCCCAACATTCACTTTTAAAACCACAGTTTTCAGAAGTATGCTCAAAGAATAAACCTATGAAAAGGCTGTTCGTGATAAAGTGAGCACTTTTGAAATCAACCTTAGAAGAAAGTCCCTGCTCCTACCCGCATATATTTTAACGAGTGCACCAAGTAACATGCACCCAGTAAAGTTGGTAACAATGGGAGGGAAAGTAGTTCCATATATTAACATCAAATAAAAAATGTCATGTAACCATTTGTAATCACTTACATTATTTCTTTCGCTTTCTGTTTTTTTAAATGCATCTAAGTGTAAAAATTACCAGATTTGAAACATATTTACTTTTCTAATAATTCCACTTTTTCACCTGACCGACCCATAACAAAGTGATGAGGCCCATGGCAATGTTAATTTTACATAAAGCGGGAGATTACACAACATGCATACAAATAGATCTTAAGCAGGGCTTTCAAAAGTGCTCATTTTACTGTGAACCTCTTATAAGGTGAATTGTGATAGTCCTAACATGATACTGTTGTAAAACGAAGACAAATTTAAGAGTTTTTTTGAAAACCACTTACACTAGAACATTGTTTTTACGTTCCCTGTATTCAAATTTTCCTGTTTTTACATGGGGTAGTATCACCACTTTTTGTTAGGCATATGCGCGGTAATATGGTCTTCTTTTTTGTTAATTTTAGCTCTCTCAATTATCTTTTCTGTATAACTGAGGTATCATTTTGAGCAGAATAGATCACCCTATTGAACAAATTTATATTAATGAATAAAAACTATATAAAATGCATAATTTCCTCACAGTAAATGCACAACATGCGTTGTATCGCCACTGTATGCATGACCTTGCAGTCTGCTTTTTCGTTAATATTAGCTTGCCCAATTGTATTTTCTGCATATCTGGGTACAGTTTTGCTCAACATACATCACCCTATTAAATTAATTTATATTAAATCAACATAAACAAAATAAAATATCTTATTTCCTTGCAGGAAATATGAAAATGGGCTGTATTGCAGCTGTTTTTGTTATTCATATGTGCGATGTTGTCGTCTTTTTTGTTAATTTTAAATTGCTCAGAAGTCTATACTGTATAACACTGGCATCATTTTACTCGGAATATATTACTCTAATACATAAATTTCCATTTCATCAATAAAAATGTATAAAAATGTAATCTGTTAGTTATATAGACTGATGGAGTGCAGTTTTGAAACCAAGACATGTGTTAAAATATTTATATTTTATTAATAAAAATATCTCAATCCCTCACAGGAAATGTAAACACTGGTATTGTCAAACTGCATGTTAGGTCTGTGTGCAACGCAGTGGTAGTTTTTTCTATTAATTTTGACCTATTCATTGTTTCTGTACAACTAGGGTATCTTTTTACTCAGAATACATGACCATATGAAATTAATGCATATTTATTTAATAAAAACACTATAAAATGTGTAAGTTACATTCAGGAAAAGTAAACACAAACTGTATAGCTAATGTTGTGTAAGGTATATGTGCAACATTGTGGTCTGCTTTTTTGTTAATTATAACTCACTCAGTAGTCTTTTCTCAATAACTGGGGTATCATTTTACTCCCAATAAACTTTCGTAATATATATAAATTTACACTTCACCAATAAAAAAACATATTTTACCACCAGAGATGGGAGAACATGACTTCACGTACCCAGTTAGCACAATGTGTTTTTGGATACATTTTTTACATTTGCAGGGGTGGTACAGAACTAGTGTAAGCAGATCTGCTTGAAACTTGCAGGCTGGCATCAAAGCTAGCAAAACAGGTACAATTTCACTAAATTAACTATGTAATCATTTAGAAGAATAATAAGTTGTGGGCACCTTCAATTGTAACCAGAGGTACTTCAACACGAAGGACAACCGGTGCACCCCAGGTGTTAAACTCCATACTCTTGCTGTACAACTCTCCAAACATCTTGCCAGCTTTTTGCGTCACCATTGCCCACATGTCCCTCCAGCCAATCATCTGAGCTTTCCGTGAACCCAAGCGTTTCAGCAAATCTCGAGCAGGCTGCTTCATTTGAAAAGTTCCTTCATCCTACAAAACACCACAGAAGAATTGGTTATGCTGAACAGGCGGCAAACTCAACGTTATTATTACATAAAGATCCCTTAAAAATGATACTGTGGTAAGAATGCCCAAAATTACATCTAATTATTAAGAGTCTAAAATATTAGGTAAAGGTATGTATACATGAAAAAGAAATTGCTTCAACTATGTTCAAACAAAGACTGCTACAACTTACACCTTGCTAACATTAATCATACAACCATACTGCAATTATCCATGCTGTAAAAAATGTGTGAAAGGTATCAATTTTTTATTATTCTTAAATGGATATGCTGTTGTTTTAAAAACAGAAAACATACAATGCCTGCTGCTTCCACGTAGCTACCACTTTTTGTCTGCAAGTGTTCTTGGCAACTCTACAAAAACAGAGTTTCCAAGAAGACTAAACTATTTGCGTGAAAAATTGCAAATTTTTATTATTGTTATTTACAAGAAAGCTAGGCATAATTATTTTTAAAATCCAGTACCCAGGAATACAATAAATTATTAGAACTGGTTGGCAGAATTACGATTTTGACTGTTGGCAATACTGATGCCACATTAATAAAAATGTAATGGCCACGTTATTTTTAAGAGCATCGTATTTATCATTTAGATAATGACAAAGAAGCTTATATTTGTTGTTCTACCACAAATAGAAAGTTAAAATAAATAATGTTTAAGGGTGGTGATTATTAATACAGTAATTAATACATCCATCAAAACAGATCTTCAACACTATTATATACCATTTTCAGTGAGATATAGTGGGAATACGCTGCAAGGCTACTGATTAAATTGGACTTTTATTTCTATGTGTCTGTCCACGATAAAATGAAAGCCCTGCTTAAGATCTACTTGTATGCACGTTGTGTGTTCTCCCATCTTATGTAAAATTAACATTGCCATAGGCCTCATCACTTTATTCATGCGTCGGTCAAGTTAAACTGTGAAATTATTAGAAAAACAAATATTGTACAAATCTGCTAATTATTACACTTCACTGAAGAAGAAGAATAAAAACACGAGAGATATAATTTAAGTTATCACAAATCGTTAACCAACACTTTTTATTCAACGTTAATATATGAAACAAGTTTCCCTTCCCCTTGTAACCAACTTAACTGGGCATGTGTCACACATTGCACCCGTATATCGGTAGGGAAAGTGACTTTTTTTCTGAGGTTGATTTCAAAAGTGTTCACATTATCATGAACAGTGTTTATCGTCCTTTGAGTACTTGTGTATTATGTCTACATTTTTTTAATTAACCATTTTCAGTTACATATGAGTTGAAAAACAAAGTAATGAATGTACTTACTTTTATTGCAAAGACTATAATTCTTCCATCGGACACCATGTTCAAGAGCAGTGCCATGGCTTCATCTTCATGAGGGGAGTACGTATCAAAAATTCTGCGAGCCATCACACTGCCACTAGCTTGATTCAGTACCAGTACATGAATACCCCTTCCTTTGTGCTCCTCCCCATCTTCCAAAATCTACAATCATACCCACCACACACACACATTCACAATTTTAAATATACTGATAAGTAAAATATGGTACATTAACGATTTTTTTTTATTTTATGAATGTACTACCTTCTTTTGATATGATACGAAACCAACCAGAAACTTTTTCCCAATGCTGTTTATTGACGATCTATGGTAATGCAAGATTGGAATTAAGGTAAGTTATGTGTTTTATGCACAATTTCACCAGTCTTTCAGAATTCAAAATTCTGATTAATTTATTTTGCAAATTTTTATAGAATGTAATGTGTGATTAGCAATTAGAGAAAAACCACAAAAAGAATTTTACCTTATAAATTACTTCTGTCCATTAAAAATGTTACAGTATTATCTAGTTAATTTTTGTCAGACAAGAATGAATTTTGTAAATATTTTGCTAACAAACCCCCATATTTATTCAACAAAGAATATTTTACAGACATGCTAAATAAAACTATGCACAATTTTGTTGATGCTTGTATCACAGACATCTTTCTCAACATAAAACCACAGACCTTGCACTCTCTCACATGCCTCAAGAGTTAATACTTTTATTCTCAGAAAAAGAATCATAGTGACAGTGGTACCCAAATTCTATGAATTAAACTTTTAAAAAACTTCTCAGCACATAGACAGGGAGAAAGTACACTGCAATGGTTTTAAGTAGTCAACCATGAAAGTAATTTTATATTTTAATAGCATTTTATAAGAAAATTAACTCATAAAAGGGCCAACATAAAATATATACAAATTGACAATTTTTTACTGCTGATACTAAAAAACCAGCTGAAAGGTACAAACTTTCAGTCAATTATGTACTCAACAAAAAAATATGTACACACATTCATCATAAAACTTTGATACAGTACATCTTCATAGACAAAATTTTTGTTCATAAAACTATTTGCAGACATACAGTCAGAAAGTACACTAAAATGGTTTTATGTAAAATTAATCGTGAAAATAATTTAATATTTTATTAGCACTATGATTTTAAAATTACATTATGGATAAATTACTCAAAAATTGTAATTTTCTGTAATAATGAATTGTGATTTTATTTATTTATTACAGTTTCCGTACACCCTGGTTTTGGGCCGAAAAAGCTCCAATGTATGGAATACACGTCAATAAAGTAATATCTGAATACAGCATTTTATCATTAACTAAATTGTGATTAATGTTATTAGAATACTTAATTTTTACATATATTGAAAACTGATTTAAAACAAGGGTTTAAACATTGGTTAGTTCCACAAAATAAACTGTAGACAGTGAAAAGTTTGATGCATGATGAGTTGGCAACAATGGACATATATGACTTCACCTCATCAGTTAGCACACGTTGCTTCTGAGACAACGAAATTTGTCATTGTTGAACGGCACTTGACACGAGATTGTACTGTTTACCCTATAAGAATGAATGTTCCTCCTCAGCGGTATTGTATTATTCATCGGCCCACTGAAGCTATGCACCAATGGCACAGAGTACCATTTCTTACAGCTAGATAGCACTTGCAGTGGGTTTTGCCGCTGTCTTCATTCCTTCTCCAAGCCGGCTGGTGACGTCACGCCGGAGAAGTAATGCTTTTGCCACCATGGGTTGGCGCATTCCCTCACCCTCAGGACGCCAGCCAATGAGCGCTGAGGCAGCCACTCAGTTTAGTATAAAAGGAGGTCCGAGTCTCGACCACACCAAACAAAACACTAACTCAGGAAACCCTAGTTCAAAAACAAACGCAAACAGAAATCCCTTCTCGCACTGTCCCGTGAAAATTGCTTGGAGGGATGAGGGGGGCAGTGCAGGATCTTCATGAGTTCATGGCTTTCCTGTGAGACTGCGACTTTTCAAGCCCTTCTAGCGCATTTTCGTCCTTACTTCTCAGCGACTAAACAAATGTCTGACAAACAGGAACAATCCATGTTGTTGCTCGATACCATGTCGGCTTTCGTCTGCCCCTGGTCGGTCTGCATGACCCGGCATAAAGTTCCTTCCTTCCTCCGACCTGCTCTGAAATGACCACTTGCTACATAACAGACACAAAACACTCTGACAAGTGATATAAATTATTTAAATTATCTATTAAAACCAACTGATTGTAGCAACTTACTCGTATTTAAAGGTTTTTTCCACCAACTGGCAAGATAACTTAATAATGCTCTAACTTAATTCCAATTAAATAAATTATTGGCCATCTAAAGCAAAATTTACAGCCTTTTATAACTTTAAATCCAACTTTCAGCACTTGGAATTCAGTAAGAACAAACTAAAAACACAAATTTTTCAAATAATTTTTTAGTCTCATATATTGGCCAGATAACTAAATTTAAAGCTTTGTTTCACATATATAATATTAAATAAAGTCTTTTTCAACTATTTAGAATACTTTCGATTGTTTTTAATGACATGTTTAGGCTGTTGGTTTAAACAAATGGGCATTTTGAGGTTAGGTACATTATTTCTCAGGTCTAAAATCCAAGTCTGCATTCATTGTTTTCCATCTTGCTTAGCGTTTCTTTGTTGGTTCACTGGAAAAATGGTTTTTTTGAGAATCCACTTCAAACACATACTATTTACAGAATCATCCTTATTTTATTTATTTGACAACTCTGTATGCAAGTTGGTACAGACAGCTTTCAAAAATATAATTAATATAAAACCAGTTTAAAGGTAAAGTTTAAAGGTGGCAATGGGAACATCTTCATTTACCATAATGTAAATTTTAACTGAAGCAACAAATAAACAGTTATCGTTTACCAAAAAGTACGTCCTGGAAAATATACACCAACATATAGCGTCTTAAGTCTACTACACACAGACATCTTTCTCAAGCTCAAAGGTGAACAAAAACATGAACACTAGCATTCATACTAGCTGTCAACCAAGAAATTGTAGGGACCATACATACTAGACATTTATGTTATATACTAAAATAGTTTTTGTGTGAAAATATATACAAAAAATTTTAAAAACTTCTTCACTGTGACCACAAAACTTTGCCAGACATAAAATAAAAAGATATAATATTATGCATGCAACCTCACAGAATATTACATACAGCTGCTCTACGTCCTTTCCCTTGCCCTCCCACTCGGGTGTGCAAAGCACAGTGCTCCAAGAACATCACTGGTAACAGAAGTAGCGCATGTAGAGTCACAATCAGGACACTGTACAACACATGCCATGTGCCATAATAAGGTTATTGGGACTGATGCCGTTCCCATTCTTGGAAGACTGAATGTCTTAGGACAGTTGCTACACAAATGTTCTGGTTGTCACCCCACTTCACCCTCAGTGCGAAGAACCTTCTGGCCCAGGCCAACTGAGCTATATAAGCCACAGCATGCCTCTGTGTCAGGGGATCTGGAGTCTCATATGACAATTAGTGCCGGCTGTGTGGAACCATCAGAGCGAAGAGCGAGGACAGTGACCAGTGAGTGAAGTTTGTGAGCATCAGGAAAGTAGAGGATAAGACTAACTGAATGGACTGTGGGTAAGTGGGACTTGATGGGTGAGTGGCAGGCATTTGGAAAGATGTTAACATATGGCAATGGACATTATGATCATAAGTCTTAGAGTCATTATAGAAAAATCCCTAGAAATAGACAAACAAATAATAATTGCATTCATTGATATAGAGAAAGCTTTCGATAACGTAAATTGGAATGTGCTGTTTGCAATCCTAAGAAAGCTGAACATAGACTACAGCGACAGAAGAATAATCTACCACCTTTACAAGAACCAGACAGCTTTAATTGGCAAAGAATGAATGGAAGCAACAGTTGGAAAGGGTGTAAGACAAGGATGCAGATTATCCTCATTATTTAACATCTACATTGAAGAAGCCATAAAGGAATTCTTATCTATGAACAATCATGGCATAAAAATTAATGGCAAGTTGTATAGTACCATACGATATGCAGATGATATAGCATTGATAACTGGAAATGAAAGAGATATGGAAAAGGCACTAAATCACATGAACAAATTACTAAAAAGAGAGGTGTGATATGAGAATAAACAAATAGAAAACAAAAATAATGACATGCACTAGGGCTAAAGATCATATTGCTACTGTGCTGCTGAAGGATGGAGAAAAACTAGACCACGTAAAGGAATTCGAATATCTGGGAAGTATAATCACAGCTGATGGAAAATGTACAAGAGAAGTAAATACCAAAATTGCAAATGTGATGGAAGCTTTCTCAAAAAATAAGTGTCTATTAACATCTGAGGACATCAACATGGAGGTATGAAAACATTTTGTGAAAAGCTTTGTATGGAGTATTTTAAGCTATGGGTCAGAAACATGGACACTGCGAAAAGTGGAAGTATTGAAACTTAGGGCATTTGAGATGTGGTGCTGGCGTCGACTTATAAGAATACATTGGACTGATAAAGTCACAAATGAGAACGTTCTCAAAACAGCAAATTAAATACACATCTTGGTTGAAACCTAAAGCAAGAGAAGAACAGCTTTGTTTGCCACTTGCTTTGTCATTCTAACTGGTGCACTACCTTGTTTGAAGGGAACCTAGAAGGTAGAAGAAGCAAAGGACGACCAAGGGTACATTTTATAGATAGCATTAAAGGCAAGAACACTTATTTCCATTTGAAACTGTTAGCCAAACAAAGCGAATGCTTGGGAGACATGTATGTTACCCACCAACTTAAAGGTTGAGGAGAAGAATATGTGTAAACAGTAAGTGACGATCAGGTGACTGTTTCTAGTATAAAGACAGTGATAAGGAAATTAATTACACAGACTGGCATTAAATATTGCACTCACTAATAGGCAAAAGTGTTAATAATAGATATGTAGTTTAATAGCTGTGTGCATTTTTATAACATTGTAAATATATTAAGGCGTTAAATTTAAATATTTTATTTTTTTGTGACCAACTTGGATATGCCCCTGGCAATCTGTAACAATTTCTTGTCAGCATCAGTTTCAGTTGTGACCACACACTGTCTTCTTACATGAGAAAGGTTTACCATAAAATAATTAAAACTGTACTCCGGGTACCATCTCAGGATTGTGGCACATTTGGCTCATGCGACTGGTAGACAACAACTATGGTCTGTCCAGAAAGCATTGAATGTACTACCTACAAATTTATCACACTGCTGTTGTCAACATTACATACCATCAATTAAGAATACAGTTCACATTATAAAACAAAATACAGTACACTCTCAATTTTACAAGGTGCCAGAATTCCAACTATGGACTTTGTAAAATAGATGCCCTCAATAAACTTAAAGAGTACATTTATTCTCATAAATTCTATGTATAATTGTATCTGGCATACAACTAATGTGATTTTTAACCAAAATATTAATTAAATGCAATAGGTGAACGTCTTCTACATAAAATGATACTCTATAGACACGTGTACTTGACCTCCACTTGTCAAAAATTTTTCAACTTTGCATGGCACACAAATTTAACTAAGTGCAAAGTTCATTTTCAATTGCTTCTTGCACGAAAAGAGAAGGATTTTTTTTACATAAACATGAATTAATTTTAATAATTAAAAGTCTTCTGAATAAACAGATACCATGCAGGCCACATAAGATACTCCTTTCTCATCATATAATGTTTAAGAACCAAACCCATGTACTGTATAACTCATTGCAAGCACAAGTGGAATGTTAGGGGAAAAATCATATTATTACGTGGTTTTGAACTATGGGTCATTCCACATCAGTTCAACAAGGGCCTCCCAGCGAGCGACTCCGATTTTTAAATTTTTTAAATTTATTATTACTTGTACTATGAAGTAGCGATTCCTAAAATTTCAGAGAGATTAGTTGAATATTAGCTGTGAGACGAATTTTTAAATGCATCATTGCATGCACTTAAGAAAACATACTGTTTTTATGGCCATATTCAAAACCTTATTGCAAAGAAACAAATAATTTCACAACAGCGATAATAACAGTTCTTATAGTGTGTTGTCTTGAGAATTTAAATTTATCTCACAAATAGTGCTGAGCTTAACCAATTTTATATTACATGTTTCTAAAGTTGGCAAATTTAATGCATTAAGTTGGAAAAAAGTTAATATTTCCAATTTTTTTTCCTTATTTCAAAATTTTATTTACCCATGTTCTATACATTTTCTGATAGACATACCCCAGTTTTTTTTTTCCTGGACAGTTTTCACACATTGTTATGAATATCACAAACTATAATATTCATTGCCTCTTTGTGATTAAGGCATAGCAGTGGCAAAGCATTTAATAACAGTTTAGCATTCTGATGAATTTGACACATGCACACATTGTGTGTTCCTGTGGCAGAAACAGGCAGAACCCATTTTGGTCTAAAATCAAAAAATTTAGATAAGCCTACCTTTACGCCAGGGTTTTGTTGTTTACATGAGGTTTACAATTCTGAAATATTACACAACAATAACCTTTTCTGTTTGAGTATTTTCTCACCATCAATCCTCACAGACACACAGTCCTTTTTACCAGGGCACAATCTACTATTCTCAGCATCTTCGTAAAACTTATCACTTCATTCTTGATTGCTCTAGGGATAACTTTACAGACATAGCACTGTTCTATATCAGGCAATACTCCTTTGTTTTCCTTGAGTTTCCCAGTCTGTCTTACTAGATACTGAGATATGTTAAATTCTTTAGCAGTTTTATAAATCGACTAACTTGCAGGAGCAATAGTTAATATGGATAACTTCTTCTGCCTAGCTGATTTTTTTTTTGGAATTTCAAATGCTGCTTAGACTCTGCGCTTCACACCCTCTTCTGCCATAAGGAGGTCAATTTCTTACACTGATGTATCCGGGTGGTTTGAGTGGTGAACAACCAAGTGAAATTACACTTTCATTAAGCTCCTCAAATGTTTTTGTATTACTTGGGTTGTAGTCTTCATCACTGCTATTGATAATTTCTTGACTATTTACAAGTGTAATACAGCTGGAACATAATTTCTGTCCCAGCTTCATGTCTTCACCTGTTTTCAACTTCACTTTTTAAACTGTAGGAATATCTGCTTCTCGTAAACTACACTTCACAAACTTCTTATGTATTCTAAATGGATTGTAACATGTTCTTTGCAGAAAAGCATACTTCACACAAAATATTTGATAATAATGAAAGCAGATGTTCATGGCATCAGATATTGGAACAGAAGTGTTACTGGCATCTTGCATTCCACACCTCCAAAGTAAAACATCTTTTTGAAATTGTGGCAGGTTTTTTATAACATGGAAACCACAACGTTTTGTGGCAAACATCATCTTGCAAATAACTTCATATGCTGCAAATGTCCAAAGCAGTTGCACTAGATGAGCACACTGTCACTACACTGGAATACTGCTACTCTGGTACACAACACCTATACAGTTTGAATCTAGCATTATACTAACTTGATGTGGAAGTGGTCTGGTCTTTCTGGGGATGATAAGAGAATGGATGTGTCATGAGTTTGACTGCAGGATGTAAGTCATCAAAATGAAGTCCTCAGAAGCAGCAGAGGGTAAAGATAAGATAAACAGACACTATCAAAAGGTCTAAAACATACACATGGAAAATATTCTATAACTTTATGCGGCTTCTCAATAACATAATGCACTTTCAGTATACTTTACATAACAGTGTAAGTAGTATATATAAAAAATACTGTAGTGTTATCACTTGCCACTTTTTATTGACAGGTTGCTCAAAACAGCCAACTGTGCAGGATTTAAGCAAAAATTGGAAATTCAATATAAAAACAAAGAAGGCTATTAACCCTTTAGTCACATATTAATATTTTCCTATATTAATACAGGTGTCTGTCTTTCAGAAAATGTATAGAACATGGGTAAATAAAATTTTGAAATAAAAAAAAACTACAAAAGTTAACTTTTTCCCAACAAAATGTGTTAACTTTAGAAACATATAATATAAAATTGGTTAAGCTCAGCACTATTTGTGAGACAAATTTAAATTCTCAAGACAACACACTATAAGAACTGTTATTATTGCTATTGTGAAATAATTAGTTTCTTTGTAATAAGGGTTTGAATATGGCTGTAAAAAACAATATGTTTTCTGAAGTGCATGCACTGATGAGTTAAAAAATTCATCTCGCAGCTAATATTCAAATAATCTCACTGAAACGATAGGAATCACTACTTCATAGCACAAGTTATTTAAGAATTAAAAAAAAAAAAAAAAAAAAAAAAAAAACGGAGTCGCTCACCGGGAAAATTTCTGAAAATCTGTTGAACTAACATGGAATAACACCTAGATTTGTTTTTGAAGGGTGAATAAATCTTAATGACTATTTATTCACCTTTTTCTCAAAATTACAAGATTTAAAAAAATGAATGTTATTAATCACTTCAAAAGGAAGATTTTTGCCAAATAAAATTCTAGTCTTGTACATATGATCTTAATGTGCATGGGAAACCATAAGGTGCAAACGTACATGAACACATTTGGCTCGGGGTGGTAAGCTTCAGCTGTCTTAGGGTGAACTCGTGATAGCGAAGTGCGACTTTGTTTCCTCTCCTTACGAGGCTGGTGTGTGGGAGGTGGTTGCTAGCAACCAGTGTGGCATTCATGTGCTCTCCCTCTTGTGACTGAATGGGCAGGGGTGAAGGTAGTCTGTGGAAACAAGGTCATGGCCTGCGCTGTTTCAGCATTTCCTCCTCATATTCTATCTGCACACATTGCATTACAACAATGCTCACTCTACACTGCAGTTTACGATGATTTCACCAAGTGGTTTTTAGTTTTTGAAATTGTGGTACACCAAACAGTGTTAACATTATAAATTTTTTTTTTTTTTTTTCCAGTTTCTAAGGCTTTTTGATGGTTCCCTAGAATGACCTCATAAAATTGTGAGTCTCCAGTACGATTTCCATGAGCAAAAATCTGGGAGGACCCTACTGGGAATCGAACCCAGTTATTCTTGGTGGAACGTAATCACTCTGGCCACTATACCAACCGTGGCCCCTCTGAGCATACTGTGGATTCAAAAATTACACTGAAATAAATTAACACTTTGTTACACATAATCATAAAAGTATGCTTATGGATGATTACAATGAGGCTTCCTACGCAAGTTCATTGCTGACAGGATTATTACAGATTGAAAACCTTTGGTATTATAGGACAGCCCAAAATACCCAAGCACTGTTCTGTCAATGGAAATAGCATGGTGGTCTGTAAAATTGAATTACAGAGTCCATTATGTTTTGAGTTTACATGAGGGCCAAAATAAAATTGTTCCAGTAAATCTGAGACAGCAAACAGAAGCTAACAGAGTTAAAAGAAACAAGCTGAAGACCCACACAGGATGCATGCCCTACCTCGAGCACAGCCACTTCCAGATTGATGAACATGATACCAAAAGGGAGACTCCAAGAAGTGCCCCTTTCAAAGGTGCGTGCATACACAAACTTTTACAAAATCAAAACAGAGTACAAAATCTCTCTTAAAAATTAGTTGTGTCATTCTTTGTTCTCATACCGTTTGGACCATGTCATCTTCTACTAAATTAAAACAGTATTACAAGTAATCAGAGTAGTTAAATATTATTGTGTAACAAAATTATTGTGCAAACTTGGTAGGTGGTACCAAGTCATTGATTGTTGGCTTTTATACTTATCTTTCTACTGAAAATTATAATACCAGGTGGCCAAACACTTGACAATACATTTTACATAATTACATGGTATGTTGTACACCCTAGTCATGTGAATATACACAACTCTCTCCCACTTAATATATTAACTGAAGCTCTGTGATTAATGGTTGTGATGCTTTACTACTGTAATTACATGGACCTGCACTGATTTGGTGTAACAGATCTTGTCATCTACCCATTACTTAGAGGGAAATTTATTTTTCCTCAGTGTGATGATCTCAGGGCATGACCAAAAGGAGGGCTAAGGGAGGCACAAAAACAAATTACTAATACTGCAAATACAACAACAAAAATGAAAGCTAGTCTAAAAATTCATGTAAAAATTTTCTTTCTAATCCTGACATGAATAAATCAGTATACCTGTTTATATTGGCCTTGCACAAACAAGGGAATTGAAAAAACAGAGCTATCAATAAATTGCACTATAGCTAGTTCACTTTGGCTATTCACCATGATCAACTTCTTGTTCATGAGAAAATTCCAATCTGTACCTAGTGAGCTTTACAAAATACAATACAAAAAGTGCAAACTAATCATGCATTAAAAAATTTGGTGGTTGACTTACAGTTGTGCCATCAACAGAAACGGACACTTTAGAATGACTTGAAAGCACCTCAATTGTTATTGATTTAGAATGACTCTCTTGAAGTTTCATGCTGTTTCTCCTACTCCCACCATCAATAAACTTGGATGAATCACCTGTAACAGGACTGAAGTAATGTTAAACACAACATAGCATATAAAATATCAGCAAGAGCTGTACACACAAAAATTATATTCTGTTTTATGAGCAACATACAAAAAATAAGTTACACAGTTGTATGGACTTTACCGGTAAAGTGAGCACTTTTTAAAACCCTTTCATTTGGAATAATAGTCAATAAATGTATCTTATTTTAGCCTTGAGACATTAACTTTCGAGTGTGGTGGAATATACACACTGTGTTTATTTCATACATGACAATATTTATTTTTAAAAGTATCTAAGGATACAAAATTGCCAAAAGGAAAAAGTAACTAGGGCCTCAAAAGTGCTCACTTTACTGTGAACAGCCTATAGTAGTTTTTGTAATTGTGTTGTGTTATTGAACCATCTAGAGTTATACCCACAGAGTACAGTAAGTTAACAGGATTAGCCTGAGCATCTTGTAATGTGTATAATCTTGTGTTTAATAGTATAACGTTACAGGAGTCATTCCATTTTAAAAACGTTACACTATGAAGTCACGTGCTAGTGAGTGACTAAATTCATCAACATTCAAATACTCATTGTAGCAATGGTTAACAACACAGTGACAGCTACACACGCCCGGCTCAAAGTACAAGGAACTACAGTAAAAGCCTGATATAACGCAGCTGTTGGGCGGCATAACTCAGACCCGCGTTATAGATTTTCCGCGCTATTCCGGGAGTGACTGAGTACAGTAGAAAAAAAAAAAAATGGTGTTCTAATGGGCCGTGGTGCCTATCTGTTAAACACGTTGCAAGTGTTGTTATTTATCGCCGTAACTTGTGAAACGTTTAGCTCCTTTTCATCAGAATTTTCTTTCATCTGCATCACTGGATTTAACAGCACCCAAGGGAGGGAAAAAAAAAAGAAGAGAGATATGGTGTGACGAATGGGGTCACATGAATTTAAGCAAGAATGGCTACAAAAATATAGTGTTTGTCACGAGGGTTGGAGGAGGTGGGTTAACTCCCCGCCCCCTGGTGAGCCCGGTAGGTAGGAAGTGAGAAGCAGAAAGCGTCACATGCAAATAAAACTAAACAAATGTTGAATGCACACTTGCAGTGCAGAGGGATCAATCAGTGCTTCACTTGTTGCGAAACATGTCTCTTGCTCATCTGATTCCCATTTTATATAGGTAAAATAAAAAATATATGAGAAAGGCCACAATAGATTGTACGCAGTCCGTGGACGCATTTCCTAACATGTGTGTCTTCGGGACAATAACACCGTGTGCATCAAATTTCTGAATTTTTTTTTGAAAACAGGAATACATACAGTATAGCCGCTACATACATATTATAATCGAGGTGTCTACATCATAATTATAATGATTATGTAGTGCTATATCCCGTAGGAGATTAATTATAGGCTTGTAAATGGCTTAGAAGCACGGATTTTGATGCAAACCCCAAATTTCGGATTTTTTTTCGAAAACAGGAAGACATACAGTACAGCCGCTATATTCATATTGTAATCAAAGTGACTACTTCATAATTATAATGATTACCTAGAGCTATATCCTGTAGGAAATTAATTATAGACATGTAAATGGCTTAGAATAATGAATTTTGAGGTGCGCCTCCAATCGCAGAATTTTATTTTCGAAAATGGGAAGACGTATCGTATAGCCGCTATATACACATTATAATTGAAGTGTCTACAATATTATTATAATGATTGTGTATGCTAAACCTCTTAAAAGATTAATTATAGGCCTGTAAATGACTTACTCCCTACCTTACCTAGAATCTGAACACAGAGCCCCTCACATTGCAAGCCAGTTTTATACTGAATGTGCCACAAAAGTCTGCTTCCATTTTACGACAGTATCCCAGTGTATTTTAACTTACCTTAATTAAACATTTTGGCATCTAACAACTGTAATTGCTTAAATGTGTTATGCTATACAACAGATGCACATTTCATGTTAATATGTAAGTGCCAGTAAATGTGTGATGGCAGGACAGTATGATATACGGCTTGGAATGTAGTCACGCCACCCCTCCCCCGATAAGTTGGAAAGGTTGCTACAGTAACATATATTTTGCCTGTTTACAACCAAACAGCAGAACAAGTATAATAGGGTTATGTAAAAATAGGACCATTAGGAATTCTGTCATGGACATCACACCATGCCAACGAAACCGAATACGGAAAAACATGACTACTGGATGTAATGAATCTGTAAAATGGATATCGATGCAGAAAGGAGGGGAGTGCACACCCCCTCCCTCCAACCACTCCATTCTCTTCACAGACTCATGACCATCCGCCCACCTACAGACCACACGCCTACCTGACCGCACGCTTTCCACGTATTTATTTATTCAGGCCGGGGGACATAAATCACCCTGCGGTATAACCAAATCCATGGTATTCCGGGCTTCCACTGTATATGATTTCTGTAAATGAGATATCTCAAATATTCAGACATTCATAATATGACATAGCAAGCAAATGCAATACCACATCTAACAATATGGAATTGGTGCCAGTAATCTGAATGCTGTCATGAAGACTTTGATTCTGACCAGTAAGGAAGGGCAAGGCCATCAACATCCATCACAATTGACAACATGGTGTGAAAGAAGAGACTGATTCACAATAATTGTAAAGCAACTGTCATGGAAACTGAACAGTATGTACTTTTACACCCCAACACAAACATGCACAATTCTTGTCTTATGTAAATTTCCTGCAATGGTATTCTATGTAAGACAATGATTTGTTAAGCCAGACAAAGGCAATTAAATAGGTATCATCACTTTACCAGACTCAAAAATAGCACCTATGCGAAGCAGTCACGTATCCTTGCCTCCAATGATGTTCAAAGTTACGTTATCAGCAGCAAAGATCCTGACCACTGTTTTCTTTGAGCATAAACACACTGTCCACACAGACTTTATGAACAAAGAAAAAACTATTAATGCTGTTTTTGTGACATTCTGAATATCACATTGTGCCGCTGGCAAATTGCGTGCAACACTTAGTGGCACCATCTGCATTAATGTTCATTGGGGAGCTCGCATGCACACTTGGCTTCCCTCTCCTTTTTCCTCTCTGTGTCCCATCTTCCTTAGTTCCCCCTCTTCCCGCGAATGCACATTTAGTTTCTGTTGGCTAGCTCAGGCTGCTTAATGTTTTTGGAAACATGGCAGGCGAGTGAGCACGTGCAGAGAAGAGCTTCTGGATAAAGTTTCCTAGAAGGTGTTTCTGTGCAGGAAAAAATCTCAAAATTTAACGGTTCATTGCAGTAAATCAAAGGAGGAAGTGAACATATGCAATTGAGTAGATGTCTATTGCAGATCCTACTGCAAATCAATAATTTGACTAAAATTCAAGCAAATATCATACCTTCAAGCAACTTTTTTCAAATTCTTCTGCAAACATGATTCACTTCTTTAATTTCACCCCCAAAATCAAGCTAAATTGAACCAAATCTGCAAGCGCACTATTTTTTAAAACATGATTGGTTCACTCTTTAAGAAGTGTCCTCTGAAGTGAATGAGGCCAAATTTAGGTTAAAAAAGATCACATTTACTCTAAATTTGCTAGCCAAATCAATTAGTAAAAAAATATATAACAAAAATTTGATGAAAATCCTTGGAATTTCATCAAAATATGATGATTTAGCTTGCAAATAAGGATTTAACGAACCCGCACAAAGAGTGAATGCAAGTTGAAAATTGATTTTGGCCTTAAATTTGATCGATTTTGAGTTGCGCTTTGAAAGATTTTACAGGAAATTAAAAATTTGCTTGAACTTGCTTGAATTTTAGTATAATTATTGAGTTGCGCTAGGATCTATAATAGATATCTACTGAATTTATATAAAACGTTTACATATAAGTTAAACACAATTGCCTATTTTCAAAAATCAAGCAAGCTAAATCATCTCATCTTGATAAACTTCAGCACTTTTCAGAATTTTATGGTTTATTTCATGTTTTTTGTATATTAATTATTTCCATAAAATTTTGTGAACTTAGAACCACCCCTAAATTCTTAAAAATTGCAAAAGGTTTATGAGCAAGCTAATGCAGCACCAGGGACCTTCCAGGTTTAGGAGTTATCATACCTTGCAAGTGACCTGTTATATATTTTTCCAGTCTTGATATTAGCACCAACAAAACTTCAGTTGGAGAAACCCCCCACCTCTCCACCGGCCGGCCTATTTTTTTTATTAGTGGAGAAGTGAGGAGTTTTTTATTTTTTTTTAAATTTCTTATGATACCCCTTCCCCATATGATGCTGGTGCCTTACATCATATGGAGAACACCCCAACTTATGCATATGTCATATTACTTTTGTAATGCAGAGAGCATTTTTTGCTGGAAACTTGAGGGTATCATTTTTATTTTTGTCAATACTCATATACAGAATATATGGGCAAGAGCAATAAAATTTTTTTTGTCACAAATTTAGAATGTCTTGGTGATAATTTAATGATGCAAATATAGGCACCATCATGTTCACAGTATTAAATTATTGTCTCGGGAATGGGATTCGATCCCAGCACCTTCCACTTACAAGACAAACAAGCGAGCAGCGAGGCACTAAAAATGCTGCATGCTGGGAGCTGAAGCCTGCCATCAAGAGTTATGCAGTGTGTTCGGTGCTTGACGAGTAGATATCAGCACAGTTGTGTAATAACATGCTTCTGTTGTGGCCAGAGTTCGCCGTGGTCGGGAACGCACAACTGTGCAGATGTTGTTATTGGTCATGACGAGAGCGCGCTGAAGTTCAGTTGCAGAAGAAGATAGAGAATTCTCGTATACAATTCATAAGAGAAAATTAAAATATAAAATCCTCTATTTTATTTCAATACCTACCACTCTCCATTTTTCTACTCAAATCTAATGTTTAAAAAACCACAGTTTTCAAACCAGCACTCAAATCTAATGTTTAAAAAACCACAGTTTTCAAACCAGCACTTTGCACAGATCTCTTTAAATTTTTCATAAGACATATCGCCACCAACAAAATCGCAATAGATATGTTTGAAGTTCGTGTCATCTTGTCTAAATATACACACAAAAAATGCATTGTCTCGTACCAATTGCTTGGGCACCCTCAATAAGTCTGTGGCAAATAAAAAAGCATCAATGTTTTTTATGCCGACCTCTAGTCAAATATTAGCAGATGACATCTTGATCATTGGTCCAGTGGAAACATTTCGTCATTGCTATTTTTAAAAAAAATTTCATTTTTTCACTAAACTTGATGGATATAACACCAAAATCATTTTGTAACTGAATATATTTGGGTTGATTCAAACTTTTTGAACAAACATACAATTTATTAAAATTTAGACACCCTGGCTTATAAATAAAATTGATCATTAAATTAATCTTGCCGCAATTGCTCAGGCCTACAATTATACCTCTAACACAATCAGGTAAAAGTACGCCATTATTTTTTATTAGCATTTCCTCGTATATTAGAACACCAGTACCCCAATCGACTTACTTCATTTAATAACATAATTCTTGTAATAAATGGATAAAAAGTATTCAAGCTAACAGATAATAGTTCTATTCTTAAGAAGAAACTTCACTATGACACATTTCATAAAGATAAATCTATAGCATTGATTAGTTTTCACGCGAAATTTTTAACACCAAATGTAGACAATAATACTATAACAGCAAACGAAAAATGAGTGCTGTGGTTGATATAAACAAAGTTATAACTATCCCCATAGAACAATACAATACTGAGTCTTTAAAAGAAACTATAAATTCAATCAATTCATTTTTAACAAACAACATTGAAATAACAGACAGCATGAAAAATTGAATAACGATTAAATATAAGTTTGATATTAAACATGACAATCACTTATCTGATATTCTTGGTTTTGAAATATAATATGCTTATAGAAAAAGACAAAAGTGTCACTGGTACTAAATTGCCTAATTTTAATACAATTAAAAAACAATAAATGTCCACTGTAATTTGGCATATGGAATGATCATAAAGTATGACGAATCTAATCATTTAGAAACTGATATAATTGCTAGCTTTCCACAAATACTATGTTTGGTTTCGGATATTATATTAGCTACGAACAAGAATATAAAATTATTTATACAATTAATAATGAGTGGTTTAATCACATTGTTCTAGAAATTTGAGATGAAAATGGTAAGCTGATTGATTTTGATGGTCCTGAAATTGACATTGTTTTGGAGATTACCGAAATTTAAAAAATAATTTGTGTAATTTTAGTGGTGGGATGCCAACCGCTGAATTATTTGTTTAATTTTAACTTAATATTTCAGCCGCTATGCACATAGGGACTGATAATCCATAATGAATAAAACAAAATATCATTAAATATATTAGAAAATATATGGGAGTAACTCTGCATAAAATATAAATCTTGCGGTAACTTACCCTCTTATAAGGACTTGTTAAACAGCACCTCCAAATATTTCACCAACACCCTGCCACCAAACTTTAGTGCTGCGTTTCCTATCCCATCTGGACCCCTTGCCTTACTGTTCTTCAAACCCCTAATTACCTTTTCTATCTCCCACTCCCTTACTAAACACCCCCCAAACACTATTTGCCCCCTTCTTCCAATCCTCCTTTGCCTCAAACAATGACAAGTACTGGCCTTGTAGCATCTTCGATTTTTCTTGGTTATTTGTCGCATACCTACAATCCCTTCTTGTTAGCAGAAGGATGATCACTTCCTCTCCTCCCCTTACCATCCTAACATACCTAAACAATTTCCCTCATTCCGTCCCTTTTCCTTCATCCACCGTGTTACCCAAAAATACATTCTTTGCCTGTTTGATCATCCTTTCTAGCTCCCTACCCATTTGTTTCATCATGTCCTTAGATCTTATCATCCCTTCATTTCTCCACTTGTCATGTAATTTTATGCACTTCCTCTTCATTTTCAAAATCTCCTGTCCATAATATGGCGGAGCTCCCTCAGTCTGTAACCTTTTCATTGGCACAAATTTCTCCAACATAACCTCTATTAATCCTCTAAACTCCCTCCACAACTCCTCTACACCCTCCTCCATAGACCATTTTCTTAACCTGTCTCTCAGGAAGATTTCTGCCTCCTCCTTGTCTCCTCTCCCATACTGCCACACCAACCTTTCTGCCATTTGCACTTCCCTCATCCTACCAATCCCAATTCCCACAACCGGGATATGATGGTCGCCTATACCATCCAATACTATTGCACCAACTACAGCATTCCCAAGTCTGACCAACACCATATCCAGCACTGACCCAACACCCTCCTCATTCCATCTCGTAGGTGTTTCTACTACCTGCACTAATCCTCTGCTGACTAACTGTGCTGCCATTCTCTGCATCATGCTACCCATTCCTTCTGCATCCTCTATCCACCACACCTGGCATATTCAAATCTCCTACTACAACAACCCACTGCCTGTCCTTCAGTCTATCGACCCTCTCCTTGATCATCTCAATTGCATTCAATCCCTGGCCTGGTGGTCTGTACACTGCCAGCAAAGTAATCTTCCTATTACTACCACCAATTAATTTAATTTCCATTACCTCGACATCCTCACAAACTCATTCTACCGCCCCTTTCAGCCCCTTCTTTACACACACCATTATTCCTCCTCCTCTCCCATCCCTGTCTCTTCTGAAGATGGTGAACTTATCCTGCCTACATTCAATGTCTAGCACTTCCTCAGTCAGCCAAGTCTCCACAGCTACCACTATATCTGCCCCCCAGCTTGTTGTACAAACTCCTACAGTTCACCACCACTATCTTTATACTAGTACTCTGCTTTACCATCCTACATTACTTACCCCTATCTCCACCCCTGCGGCCTCATCAATGCTATCCTCTCCATTTCTCTCCACTTCTGTTTCCTTGCTTCTCACTGATTGCTATTTCAACAATTTCTGCTCGGCCCTGACCATCTCCATGCAGCCAGCTACTTCCCTACCTAACAGATCACCTAGAATCTTCTTTCCCTGCTCTGTCAGGTGAACCTGGTCCCTCCCTACACTTTCCCAGCCTACCCATTTCTTACTATCTATAAATGTAGCCCCTAAATCACTACATACCCTGTCATATACCTCACTTGCAGCCACTGCCTTCCTGTAGGATATTCCTTTCCTAACCAGCACGCCACTGACTACTGACTTAGCTCCTGGAAACTTCCCGCAATTTCCTCAGCAATCCCCCTACTTCTTGTTTTATCTTGTAATATATTTAATAGCATAAAAGTAAGAAGTGGTGGCTGTAGATAAGTCTTTTTACCTTTTGTAAAAAAATAAGTAATATTCCCAGAAAATTATTAACCGAGATACACATAGAGACCTACAGTAGAACATGGTTAATTTGCATCAATTGGAAGCGGAGCCAATCCAGGATTTAAAAAATCCAAGTTTACCGAAGAATGTGGGAAAAATAAATAGACAAAATACAAAAAGACAAAATAGAGACACTTCTTTTATATTACACAAAACACATTTGAATCATATTTACAGATTCCAAACACATTATCACATGTAACAGGTACAAGTTTAGTGAAGTCTACTTCTTGGAAAAGTTTCTTAACCTACATATTTCCATTTTTCGGTTCCTCTAAATTGGTCTGGGTTTTACGGAGATCAGAGTTCAGGGCTTCCACTTACTCACAATTTACGCGTAACTAAGCACTTTTCAGGCCAGCCTGACTCGCATTACTAAAACGTGTGAGACAAATTTTACTCACTATTTTTTGGTTTCATGCTGATAGTCATCAAATCACACAAGTAGAGACGCCTGTGTTTCGGGGCCGCAAAATCTATAAATAAACACAAAATAGACAGTTTCTCGCAAAAAATGACATACCTTTCGAAAAACAACAAAAACATGAGAAATATGCGAAAAAAAATACATTTACGTTGTGAATCCTCATGTTTACGGCACTAATTCGATAAATTGTTTCAATGTGTAGTCGGGATTGAAAAGTCTGCACAATCCGCGTATTGAATATTCACAGCCGACGCGATATCGAGCATCTACATCTACGGGATATCGCTGTGTTTTGAAAAGAAACTGATCTCTGTGAGTTTCTAAAATAAACTAATTTTATTTACATTTAGTCCTTTTTCACTGTTCGTCCCACCTCATTAGCAATATATATGTATGTGATAAATAGAAAAATTACCGAACACTTATCTAAAAAATGGTTACAAAATTTTCCATCACCACTAGGTGCTGGCCACACTTTTATACGACACGGCACACAGTACGCTTCTTATATTCATACATCTGTGGTAGTACCAAATGTTTTATTTTTTTGGTTACGTTTTTATGTAAACATGAGGCATATTTTTGCAGTTGACCAGTGTTCACTATTTTTGGCTAACGTAGCCAGGAGCACGTTAATAGAATTTTTAACCAGATGTTGATGGTTGCTGCTCATCGTTTTGAATTCAGGGTTTCTCTCATAGCATTTTCAACTTGCATTACCACATACTTGCCTTTTAATGTTCAAAATGGATGAATATTCGGAACCTTATTTCTGGATGGAAGTTGGAAAGTTTGGTTGAAATGAGTTAGAGGTGAGTTACAATTGTGAATAACCTCAATCTGTACTCAATATACGTACTTTTGGTTTAGTTATTATATTTCGAGTCTTAGTGAAGTTTTAATAAATGCGTTTCTTCGCTGTAACTCGAACTGCATTTCTGACATGTGAATGGTACTCTCTTCAGGTTATAAGTACACATTACTTTCTGCATTCAATTACACTAACACATCCGTATATTCCATGTCTATTTCTGACACAATTACAGCAATTGGGTAGTTTTGAAGTTCCCCTCCAATTCAGGTTTGCAGTCTGTGTTTACAATAAGCATTTTCACAATGCAAACATTTTGTTGTGAATGCTAGTGACTAGTCTGTTACCAATTCAACCGTGAAAATACGCCTATGCTTTTAAAGTTATTCAGGTTACGTGAGGATAACTTGTACTGTATCTGACGCAGTTTTATTTTTGTTTTGACCAAGTAATATATTAGTTAGTGGGGCGGGAAACTTTAGTTTATCACACTTATCATCTTTCGCGAGATGAGGTTGTTTTGCACCTCTTCTTACGAGAAAGTAACAATTGGAATTGCTGATCAATTTGATGATGCAGAGGAAAATTTTGCTCACAGAAAAAAATTATTCAAATTACTATAATTCAAAAGTATACAAATAGTCTTGCAGTTACCACAAACCTGCCAAATGTTTCCGGTGATGATTGTGCTGTATTCACACTTTTATAATACATATTAAAATGTATTTTATTTAATATTCAACTAGAAGAAAAGTCTAAATAAGATCAAATTATTTTCCAATAAAATTTAGTAAGCTCTTTCTGACTCAATTTTTTTTGGCTTGACTCGTAATTTTTAAACCAGCCAGTCAAATTTACTCGAAAAATTTTGGGCCTAGCCGAAGCTCTGGAGTTAAAGTGGACCAATTTAATGAGATTCTACTGTACATGTAAAAACTGATTTTATAGACAAATTTTACTATGGAGTAGTCTCCTGAACTGTTCTACAAAATATTGAGAGGAATTTGGATTATGCTAACAGCTGAGCTCTTTAGCATGAATAGAGGTAAAGCGAGGTTGATATAGAACAGCTAAACAATGCTTTAGTATCCCAGAGGAAAACCACCAGCCAACACTTCCCACACGCAAGAATCTAAGTGCTATCCTGTCAGAAATCAAACTTAATTGTGGTGGGAGGAAAGTGGCCTGGTAAATACAATGCAGCTACCCCGGTTTTATTAAAAAGTAAATGCTTCAAGTTAAGCCTGTAATTAAGTGAATTTACAACTAAACACAACCCCACAGTGGCAGTTACCTGAGTGAGAGGCTTCTTCTTGCAACCGGCGACTCGTGTCTAGAATGAACATAATGTTGATGCCAATGGTGATCAACAGCACCACTACCAACAACACCTGCAACCAATTCAATATTACAGTCTGCAATATACGCTGCATTAATGTTACAACAAACACTTCACATCTTTCATATTATAATGGTCTGCATCCAAGCTTCTTTCAAACAATACAATTTAGAGTGATAGGGAATTTTTGCAGGTTGAACAAAGCAAATAATTTTCAGTATTTTAAACTCTATAACACTCTTAAAAGTACACTTTATTCTACATTAGACAAAAATATTATACTTTAATTTTCTGAAAATAAATCTAAAAATTCAAACTGAGAAAAACTGAGATACATTTCAGTACATTATAGCTCAGCAGTTAATACTACCCAAACAATATTCTGTTACGCAGCAAATTTTTGGGGATAATTTTTTTTTTTTTTTCCCATGATTTTGAGGAAATTTAAGATATTTTTGTTATATGTGATGTTTGTGCTGGCTATCTTTTTTTGTTTGAATGCCCTAGATTTTATGACACCTGGAAGTTTCCTATCCCTTTGTTTTTTGTTAAGATTTGATAGCCCTACCCATAATTAATTTGTCTTTTTGTATTTTCATATGGCATTCCTTTTCTTGGAGGATAAGTTAGGGATATAGGCTGTTTTAGTTGGGTTAAGCCCTCCTTGTTACTAGTCAATTAGGTATGATAAGAAACTCGTGTTGCCTTTTAATTTTTTATATAAGTAATGTGGTGAAAATAATTTCATGCTTGTTTAGTTTAAAATGTGTTTGTGGGGAAGTCAGTTTCAAAGGCATGGCCTTAAGCTAGATGTCTAGGTTATGGTTGTTTGCCGACTTTGTTTCAATTTCTTTTCTTTTAAGGTTAGATCATTTAAGTTATGATGGAACTGCATTAGAAAACAGTTACTTTACGGTATTTTTTGTTTGGAATAAAGGAACTTTGTATTTTTTTTGACTGCCAAGGTGCTTTAGGAACTGAGGTCACTCATTTTTAATCCTGAAAGAGTTTTGTCACCGCTTGACTTAGAAGGCTTCTTCTGAAGCGACGGCGGCTGGCCGTATTTTTCTCGGCCCAGGTGCGGGAAATTATCCCCCTTTCAGCAGCTCGGAGGAATTATCTTCTGCTAATTCAGAAGCAACAAGCGCAGCTGTAAGTAGTGTCAACGATTTTCCTGGTAATAGCTGGGATGTTTTGCTGAAGAGTTCACTTTGCCGCTGGGCAATGAGGACTGTTCGAGGAAAGGAGGAGTTGGCGGCAATATATTAATGTATCAATCGCGGCGGTGGCTGGCTCTGATTGGCCCGCCATGATGTTGGTCTCACTCGTGACGTCAGGGGAGGCAGTATTTATTATAGACTGTGTGTGACGAGGTCATGGACGACAGATGGGCTGACTAGGGCAGTTGAGGCCGAGCAGCTGGTGCGAGCAGACGCAGGTGGTGCGGCTGGTGGGCGGCCGCAGGAGCACGTGGTCACGATAAGTATGGAGTAAAACTGTGGTGTGGTGAGTGGTCAGGTTGTTCTTCCCTGCTGGGCAGGAGGAATGGGCCGGCCATGCTTTTCAGTAGATTTAAGTTGATAGTTAGTATTTTAGTAAATAAATCGTAGGGTCAGTTGCTTGAAGATGAGGTAGGCCAATGCATGTGAGGTGCGAGGGTGTAGGAGGCGCTGAGAGACCAGGGCTGCAAGTTCATACAGAATTATGTTTTATCCATCAGCACTGGCCAAGGGGCCATCGAGGTTACATTTCTTATAGTGGAGTTATGTTGGTACTACTGCACTGACCGAAACCGAAGTCCTAGTTTATGTTCCCTGGTATTTTTCATTTGACAGGTTCCTCCCTAAAACTAAATTTCTGGAGTATTTTAAAGTCGTTTGACCCTTTTCCTCCGGTTTCTAAATTACCTAATTCTTGTTCAAGTTCTTTAAAATATTATTTATTTATCCTGGCCAATCTAGCTATAAAATAAATATTAATAAATGCACACATAAATAAAGTAGCTTTTTATTGTGTTCCATTTATTTTGGTGTGTGATTTTCATTTAAGTCCTAGGGGCAAATGGCTGAGCGCTATGCATTAGCTAATTTTAATATTTCAATGCACAGATCCAACATAATTTTGGTTAAGGTATCTTCATTTTGAGAATGGCTTCCTGTTAGCCCTACAGCTAATTCATTTATTCCTTGAAAGGGAGCTTTCTACCCCTGATCCTTTTGAGTGTAACATTGTTATATATATTTCTGGTACTGAGGTTAATTTGATGTAACCTAATTTCTGTTCTATATTTGAAACACAGCTCTAAATGGTAAACATCTGTCTTGTACTTTGTGTATTATTATTGTTATCTTTTTTATGGTAAATGACATGGGTTTGGGGATTAGGGTTAAAATCAGATTGTTTGCATACAATTGTGTTGTGTATGGTGAAGTGGGAGAGGGGGGCGGAAATTTGCAGGCGGACATTGATAAGATATGGTTGCGGATCAGTAAAAGTAAAATGAAAATAAATGTAAGAAAAACTAAGGTAGTGAGGTTCACAAGGAAGAAGTTGATAAGCAGGGACATGTACAGATGGGAGGGACAAGAGATGGAAAAAACAGGTAGAGAGGGTGGTTGCAAAGGGAAGAAGGGCTCTGGGTAAGCTGGGAAGGGTGCTGAATGGAGTCAGATGTGAGGTGAAGGAGAAGGCATATGGCACAATGGTAATGCCAATGTTAGAATATGGTGCAGCAGTATGGGTCCCGGAGGTGGAGGTGCGAGAACTGGAAAAGGTTCAGAGAAGGGCAGCAAGATGGGTGAAAGGTAGGTGGAGAAGGCAGGGGCAAGATGGTGAGAAAGAAGGGAACTATAGGCCATCAGTGATGATGAAAGAAATGGGGTGGAGCTCACTGAAGGACAGGAGGAAAGTTGAACGGCTAGTCAGGATGTACAGGCTGGCGAATGAAGAGGGAGGATGGGGAGAGATACATTGTAAGCTAAGTAAGGGGGTGTTTAGAGGAAGAGGAAACAACAGTGAGCAGCTTCAGAGGGCGTGGAGGAGAACGGAGCGGGGTAGGCAGTCCATACTTGTGAGGTCTGTGAGGGAGTGGAATGTGTTGAGGGAGGAATTGGTATCTGTGAGAGGGGTTAGTAAATTCAGGAAGGGAGTGGAAAAGGAGTTGGTTGGGTGAAGGAGAGACGAGCGAGAGCTCGCTACAGGGTGGTAGCCTATTTGCGAGTGTATGTACGTATGTATATAGCTTTTTATATCTTTGTTACCTAATTTAAATAAAACCCATTTTTTTTTAATATAATTTATTTATTGCCAGTTGATAAGGACCAAGTACTTCCTTTTTTTTATTGTTGATGCAGGGTGCTTTCATCATCCATAGATATCACCCCACTCTTGTTTAGTGTTTAAGGTAAGTTTATGGGAATCCAAGGGAACACGTCACTGCATGGCTTATGTGCCAGACCCATGAAGCAATCGCGAAACCCTGTCGCTACCTTAGCGAGTAAACCCCCCTCTTTCCCTTCACCATTTCCCACCTCCTTTTTTTTCTCATTTCCCTATTCCTTGTTCACTTTTGGTTTAAACAAGCCTTTTTTGGTATTAAAGTAAATGGTTAGGGTAGAGGGTATCGTGCTGGCCCTGCTGAGTTTAAGTTACAGCACATGGTGGAGGGTTTGCAGGTTAGATTGTATTGTAGGCTCATTTTTATAGTTTTGTAAGTCTAAATTTTATCCTTCCCTCACCCTACCTCACCCCATCTCTTAACAACACCATCAAATGTATATATCAAACAATTTTGAATACTTTGCTCTCCATATACTGTCATAATAGGACAAGGAACTAAAAATCCTTCTCAGTTCAGTTTTCCTTCTAAGCAGTGGCGGCCTTCCCCTACCACCGAATGGCTGGAGGGATGGAAAACCGCTTCTTGGCGTTCAAGTCCATAGTACAAGAGTAAAAGTAGCACTCGCACATTTTATTTCATGATGCGTTCATCACGTATATTTTTTAACAAGTTAATTTTTTTAAAACGTAGAAAGCATATCTAAAATGGTTTTGCTTACACTTATAGTGATAATAGAAGACTGATCACGTTATGGTAAACATTAATATCTTGATTCGCAGTTCGTACTATAAATGGGTGTATAAACATCTCTCAGATGAAATTAAAACATATAAGCACCTGCAAGTTTATGGAACAAACCAGTAATTTGTTCAAGCTCAGTCTGTGGGGAAGCTAAGAAAAGCAAAAATCTCCAGATGGTACTATATAGTTAATGTACCCACTAAAATAACAAAACCCTGAAGCAAAATAACAAATGTTCATGTTATGTAAGTGTACATTGTGCTACATCTTTAAATAGGTATTGACAAGCTTCATTGAACGTTTGATCAATAGCTACATGGTACAATATAAAAAAACTGATGTTAGCACTTGTATCTCACTAATAAATAATGCTATAAGAATGACTCCCCAGCATTATTATTTCAGCCTTGCAGTTATACAATTTTTGTATGAAACACTTTTACATTTGGAGACTAGGTACTGAGTTATTGTGGGTCGTCAAGATAAACGGGACAACCTGTATGTGTGTATGTGGGTCATTGTTAATCTAAGGGATAGAAAAGAAGGTCTGATTTGGAAAAATCAAAAATTTTATTTAAACATCCTAAAAAATGTCTAATTCTCTGAGGACAACTACTAATGCAGTTCACTATATGAGCTATCTCATTAGCGTTTTTTAATTACATAATTAATTATTTTCAAAAGTGATGTATCCACGGAGTGGACATTTTTATAACTTATCTACATCTGTAGAAAACAAGTATTTACGTACATTCAGTAACTCATTTTAAACCTCTTTTAAGCAACTTTAATTAGATTTCCAATACAGTGTTGTTTAAAGTAGGTATTAGTAATAGTCATGTGATGTAAAACCTTTATCGTTTACATTTACAGAATAATATTACTGACTAGGTTACTGGAATGATACAAATAGTACAAATAAGAAGTAGTGCTTGCCCTACCTGAAATTCATCCAGTGACAAAGTCATTGAAATTTAACTGCTAACCAATTCAAGCACATAATAAATTATAGCCTAACAAAAATGTTATCACCAATGAATTTTTCTAATAAAAAATCATTATGGCTATATTAATATATCATTAACATGTCTTAAATGTTTTTAGATGTAACATGTATAATTTATACATTTGATAATATGTAGCATTCTCACTTTTTCAGTTTTTCTTCCCCTAGAAGAAGGGATGATCTTGTCAACTCTTCTTCAGTGAGAGTGCTTATATGTTCTTCCTGTTGCTGTTCTTGGATCAACTTTTTTCAGAAGGTTGTCAGTTTTCACATCCAGAAAATCTTGCCTTGGCTGTGGATAGTTTTTTTCTAGCTTTGCTGACAATCCAAATAATATTACAGGTTCTTCTATTGTTTTTTCACTGCTTAGGGAATAAAGTTGGGTCTCTATTATTGCTTCTGATATTGGGATGATTGCATGAAGTTTGTGTGTTCCTTTCACAAATTTTCTTTTACCAAAGCGAGTTATCAGTTTTTTTTATGTTCATTGTACCTTTGTCATGCAATATTTACATTGAATACATACCTGGAATATTTACGTATTTACAAATTCAAATAACTGCTGAGGTGTCATTAATTGCTGGTCATAAGGCTGCTACAAACTTTCCTTCGTTGCTAGTCATTTCACAGCTCCCCCGAGACCATGTGATGTGGCAAAGAAATACCACTCTGCATTGATTCCAAAATCTGTTTTGTGCAAACAAATATTCTGAAAGTTACAGAATGATGGATGGTGGCATAGTTGTTAGTTTAATGGTGACTAAACTTCAGCTTGTAGCAGAAATTAATAATTTTCAGCAAAATCACAAATGACTACAACTTCTCATGGACTCAAATTGGATTTCATATAAATATAAAACTCCTTTTGCATGTTTGCTATAAATGAGTGGGTTTTTAACTTCAACAGATCATATGTGAACTCCTCTATAAACTCATCCTTATCTTTGATGACAGTTTCCAATGTACACCTATCTACAGACAGCCACTTCATATATGTTAGGTTAACACTACCTATCATTTCATATTCAAATTTCTGATTCAATAAAACCTTAAAAGGACCTACCCCCGGACACACTTAACTGTTATTCATGTTATAATTGGGCGACGGTGGGTTACACATTATTTTGTATAAACAGGTTTGGTAGTTTTCTATTGGTGTGTCATCTCCATCCAATACAAAATTTCCCATTTTAGACTCACTCATCATTAGTTTTACATTCTAATGAGTTGTGTAAACACAAACTGTATGGATTCCACTCTTTCCTGCTAAAATGCAGTTTTGTGGCTTCAGCTCTCAAAATTTAGAAAAACCAATATGATGTAATGGGTACCCTGATTTGAACATTTCGTAAAGTTCATTCAAAATTGTCAAAACCAGCCGTTTTTATTTTCATGTGAAGTTTTTTTTGTTGATTGTCCCTCATAATAGTAACACAATCTTTCTTCCCTGGCATCATTCTGTTTACATTATCTCCGTTATAGAAATCAAGCACATGCGTTTTTCCAGGCTTCGAGTTAAGAGTTGAAAGGATTCCCTTTTTTTGAACTAATTTTGTTTATTGCTCTAGCCATATAATCACAAACTCCAAACTCATTTTGAATTCTCTTGCGGCTCCAACTACAAGGCAAAACCAATAATATAGTAATTTTGTTCACTCCGACTTGCAGTTTGGGAAAATTGATTTTTTAAGTGGGTTATCATTTTGGATTCGTCTTGCACACTTGCTGATTTTTTATTCTCCACAAGTGAGGCCCAAGAAATGTTTTTTTTTTCTCAATACACGATGTTACTTTTCCAACTTTTTGTTTTGTGTATGAATCTACTGTAAGCTATTTTTCTTGATTGATGATTCTCCTACTAGCTCCAATGATTTATTTAATGATCCCAAAGAAGATTCAGGGTGTACATAATCACAGTCATTCTTACTGTGCTATTCTTATCAGTGTTTTGTTGCTTTGGTTCATACCTTATTGCAAACTGTTTATTGGGTTTTAGCCTACATCCATCACATATTTTCATTCGTGCTTTAACATTTTCCAAACCCAAAGAACACATCCATTCAGTCACTTTCCTCAGCTTAATTGATTTTGAATGTCCCGTTTCTTTTAAAGGATTCCAGCATTTTACAAAAAAACACTATCCAATTAGTTTTTTCTCCTTGATTTGCCATGATTAAGTTATAACTCCTACAACAATTAAAACACGTAAAGAAGAATTAAATCTTTAATACAAGACACCACACTTAGACATCGGACAAAATTTTAAATCCAAAATTATATCAATTTGTTGACACTATTAACACACAGTTTGCTTGAAGACTCTATTAACACAGCTAATTTACTTGAAATTTCCAACAGAAGTAAGCTTAGATAATGTAGCAGTGTCTGTTGACAGGTAGAAACAAGCTCATGCACACGTTCATACATGCAGAGACCTGATTCCAAGCGCAACAATATTAAACAGCTTATTTTCAGGAAGAATTTATTTAGGTGACTCGTGTTTCCAAATCTGTGTAGAATAAAATATGCTTTTGTATCTCAACTATAAAAAAGGTACACACAGCAGTTGAAATCCACAGTTGGTAAGTAGTTACATAAGATGAAAAAAAAAGTTGTGATAATTTGTAAGTTTGTAATATTTAAACATTTTCTCACAAACCCATTCTTTCTCCATCCTGAAATTTTGTATAAATATAGTCAATAGATGCGGGAATAACACATATTTAACAAAAAAATTGAAGGTGGCAATTTTGAGATTGATTTTCAAAAATCCACATTTTGAAAAATAAATAAAATCATATTGTGTCGCATATAAAATCAAAGCCCCTTAAATTAGGTTTAATATGAGCTATCAATGAGCTCTTTAGCACCACTGGTTGGAGACATAAATGGATTTTTCTGTTTACTGACATGAAAATTTTTGCTTTTCTTTTTCCTTCCAATTTTTGGATAGGCCCCTACTTATTACACAAAAACTACTAGACGCAAAAATGTTTTAAATTTCTATTTTAGATGTACTTCTTAAGTACAAGTAGTAAACATAGGCCTAGTATCATTAGATTTACATATACATACACTCGCAATTAGGCTACCGTCCGGCGGCGAGCTCACAGATACCAATTCCTCCCTCAACACATTTCACTCCCTCACAGACCTCACAAGCATGGACTGCCTACCCCGCTCCGTTCTCCTCCACACCCTCTGAAGCTTCTCACTGTTGTTTCCTCTTCCTCTAAACACCCCCTTACTTAGCTTGCAGTGTAGCCCTCCCCATCCTCACTCTTCATTCGCCAGCCTGTACATCCTGACTAACCGTTCAAACTTTCCTCCTGTCCCTCAATGAGCTCCACCCCATTTCTTTCATCATCACTGATGGCCTGTAGTTCCCTTCTTCCTCACCATCTTGCCCCTGCCTTCTCCACCTAACCTTCACCCATCTTGCTGCCTTTCTCTGCACCTTTTCCAGTTCTTGCACCTCCACATATGGGTCCCATACTGCTGCAGCATATTCTAACATTGGCCTTACCATTGTGCCATATGCCTTCTCCTTCACCTCACAGCCGACTCCCTTCAGCACCCTTCTCAGCATACCCAGAGCCCTTCTTCCCTTTGCAACCACCCTCTCTACCTGTTTTTTCCACCTGAGGTCTCCCTGCAGTACTATCCCTAGATACTTATATTCTACTGCTTTTTCTATCTCTTGTCCCTCCCATCTGTACATGTCCCTGCTTATCATCTTCTTCCTTGTAAACCTCACTACCTTAGTTTTTCTTACTTATAATTTTATTTTTTCTGGTCCACAACCATATCTTATCAATGTCCGCCTGCAAATTTCTGCCCCCCTCTCCCACCTAAACATATACAACAAAATTGTCTGCAAACAATCTGATTTTTTCTTTAATCCCCAAACCCATGTCATTTACCATTATGGTAAATAACAAAGGACCCAGCACACTTCCCTGTGGTACCCCTGATGTAACCTCCTCTTCCTCCAATATTGCCTCCCCCACTTTCACCCTCTGCCTTCGCCCCCTATCCATTCCACTACCCTCCTGTCTGGTATCAGCACCTCCACTTTCCTCATCAATGTCGCGTGGGGCACCTTATCAAAATCTACAAAGCAGGCATCCACCTGCTTTCCCTCATCAACTACCTGCACCAGATCCTCTAATAACCCAGCCACCTGAGTCTCACATGAGTATCCCCTCCTGAAACCATGCTGGGACTCCTCCAACCAATTCCTATTGTTCATAACCCTCACCACATACTGGACCACCAGCCTCCTCATTACTTTTCCTGTACTTGATGTGAGACTCACCAGTCTGTAGCTGCCAGGCCTCCCCCTATCCTCTCCCAGTTTGTATATAGGTACCACCATAGTAACCTTCCAATCTTGCGGTAACTTACCCTCTCCTAAGGACTTTTTAAACAGCACTTCTAAATATTTCGCCAACTCCCTGCCATCAAACTTTAGTGCTGCGTTTCCTATCCCATCTGGTAACAGTAAAATCTGTTAACATTAAGGTTCAGACCTACGGTTGATTTAACATGGAATGACCCTATATTTTTTAATAGGGTATAATAAATGGTGGTGTAGGTAGGTAGCCTAATGCTTTGCATGAATGTATGCAGGAACTTAGTTGTAGTTGTTATTTTGTGTTTAGGCTAATTACTGTGATCCTGTGTAAATGACGTTCAAGCGTGGCCTCCTCACTCAAAAATACTGCTCAAAAGTAGCAAAACATCACACGACATGCCAGTGGGAGGGTAAATCCGAAAAAAAGATGGTTCAAGGCACACCAACAACTTTTTTGTAGTAGCGAGTGCAGAACATCTGCAAAGCTTGGAGAACCTTGTAAAAGGGGTAGGCGTAGTTGTAATGAGAATTTGTTTGAAGGTGTGTACAAATGGAGCCCATCTGGGATAGTGTAATACTTAATACCACCAAAGTTTCTAATTCCCATGTGGGCTTCAGTGTACTTCCAATACAACATATAAGTTTACATTTTATAATTGGGCAAATGGGATGAAGTGTATTTCCCCGATACCATCTACATCTCCTAAAATTGTCCTACCACAAAAACTCCCACATTCCCATGACTGCTCTGTTAGATTGTGGGAGGGAATGAGTGATGTGGTTAGGAAAAAAACTGAGCATCAAAACACCCTATTGGTGATGATGTTACCTGTGTGTAAAAACATGGTACCTTTCAGGTTGTAGCCTATTTTAATCACAAAAAGTGTTAGCAGTGTTATTTCACATATTTATGTAAGCCTAGATGTACATGGTTGCAATGTGCAAGACACTCTCTGCTTAAGCACTTAATTATTAACTTTCTATAATTGCTTGTATGTATGACTTAACCTAACGATTTGTGCATAATATTACTTAGGGCATCTATTATTTAAGACTATTATAAATTGCTAGTTTCCCTAGCAAATATTACAAAGTTGTGTTCTCCCTAGCCCCTGCCTAGATTATGTAAACAATATTGAAAGCAATGTAAATAATTAAAACTCCTTCTGCATACTCTACCAAAAATATCAAACAACTATAATAGAACCCCAAACAGAGCTATGCTCAAGGGGATCGAACACAAATGTGAAACGAAAGTAGGCCCTACCATAATAATTATAATTTAATAATAACCATTAGGCCTATTGATAATTTAAAAAAAAATTAATCTACTACATTCAATACAGTAGCAAAAATTAATTATTTATATCTTAATTTAAGTTCCTCATTTTTTCGATTTCTGGTTGAAATCGGCATGCAAATACAACTTGAATTTTTTACACGGAAATAAAAATGAAGACGATTGTGTGAAAGTAGGGCTGCAGCAGACCCAGTGACCTACATTTAAGTAAACTAACATAACCACTGGAGCGAATTTAAAATAAGCATCGCCCTACTAGCAAGAGTTCACTTAAGATTACACACGTCTGAAAAGGAATGCCTAGCTACATGCACTCCTACACGTAAGCACGTTATAAATAACAATTATTAGTTTTAATACTACTACCATTTAAGAGGGGCGAATCTGCCCCAAGCGGGAATTTTAAATCCACTTTCTCATTTGGCCTTATAAGCGGAATACTGCTAACCTGCTTTTCAAAACATGACTTCCGGCCCCAGTACAAATTCACTGAAAAATTTATTTCTACCTGACTTTGTCATATGGTATAAAAATGTGCTTACTTACCTTGTGGGACATGAAAAACAATAAATAATATTGACGCACACAAATTCTACATTTGAGTGCAGGTACCCCACAATGTTGTGGCTTATAAATTCGATGAACAAAAATTAATACTATAAGACACTAGAATGTTTGGAAACAAACACCCGTAAAACAAGTTCATGCTCATGAACACACACGAAACACCTCTTGTTTACATATCACATCAACAACTACATAAGTTATAAAAAATTGTGAGAAAATCATTTAACACGCCTCCTCCGACCGGTAGCAACATCCCCTGAAACCTAAGTACACTGGCCACTGTACAAAAACATAGCAATGAGTCATTGGGCGTGAACGAAATAAACAACACTCGAAAGTTGAACATCGCCGCATAATTTGCATCGATTGTGAGCAAGATAAAATGCGAAAAACAATTAATTTGTGATATATATTCGTTCGATGTTTCTTAAACATAAATAATTATAACAAACGATGGGTTTTTCTTTTAACGACTGTTGTCTCAATATTATTTTAAGCATGTATGCCACAATAAAATTTTCGGGATACCATAGGTTTGTTTATAAGTTTAAATAGTTAAATGACGGATGTTGACAGTAAAATTGGTTAGTTTTGTAGCAGTGAAAAAAAAAAAAAAACAACGAGAATAACCGGTAGACATCCGAATTTAGAAATAGAAATACATACATACACTCGCAATTAGGTTACCGCCCGGTGGCGAGCTCTCTCGCCTCTCCTTCACCCAACCAACTCCTTTTCCACACCCTTCCTGAACTTACCAACCCCTCTCACAGATACCAATTCCTCCCTCAACACATTCTACTCCCTCACAGACCTCACAAGCATGGACTTCCTACCCTGCTCCGTTATCCACCACACCCTCTATAACTTCTCACTGTTGTTCCCTCTTCATTCACCATCCTGTACATCCTGACTAACCGTTCAACTTTCATCCTGTCCTTCAAAAAGCTCCACTCCATTTCTTTCATCATCACTGATGGCCTATAGTTCCCTTCTTCCTCATCATCCTGCCCCTGCCTTTTCCACCTACCCTTCACTCTTATTGCTGACCTTCTCTGCACCTTTTCCAGTTCTCGCACCTCCACCTCCACATACATGTCCCATACTGCTGCAGCATATCCTAACATTGGCCCTACCATTGTGCCATACGCCTTCAGCCCAAAGTGTGTGTCAGAAATGAATTATAGAAGAAAAGGAGATAACAGCTTGCTGTTGTGCTTCAGGAAAAGTGGAACAGAAAGTGAGATACCAAGAAAGAATGAAAAATGAAATTGAACACTGGAAATCAGAGCACTCAAAAACTGTCAGCAAGCTGACAGCAGTAACAAGGGAGAATAGAGAGTTACTCCAAGACATCTGTTTATCGTCTGAATTACCAATCTCCCAAGAGGACAGGAATGATTACAGAGTTTTCACAAGTAAGTGTGGGAAAAACAAAAAAAAAAAAACAGTGATCTATTCCCACCACTTGTCATTTCACAGGTTCACAAGACTTGTCACACACCTTGTAGCAACAGCTTTGCAGTCCTCGCAGACCTGCAGGAAGATGAAGTTGAGTTCTTCCCCCTCCCAGCGCCCAACAACCTAGCAAACCCGAAGAGTAAAGTGCTGATCCTTGGAAGCAGTCATGCAAGAAGCCTAGGAGAGTGCATGAAAGACAAACTGGGTGAGGGTTATGACATTACCGCGTTTTGTAAAACTAATGCAGGACTTGTCAGTGTGGCAGAACATGTAAGTAGCTTAAGTAAAGACTTTTGCAAGTCAGATCAGGTGGTTTTTGAAGGGGAATAGGCAACAGCATTAATCGGGACAAAAACTATTCAGTTGGAGCAGACGTCCACAACATTGCCAGGGCCACCAGTCACGCCAATGTGTTGTATCTGTGAGGCTCTGCAATGGCACGACAAGCCTTTCTTACAAAGGAAGGTGCAGACAGCTAACACTGTCGTGCAGTACTGTACAAGGTCTGGCAGACTGGCATGTTGGTGTGATTGGTCTAGAGAAAATAACCATGTCTGGCCACATGAGACATGGTCTGCATCTGAGTCGTGCTGGCAAGGGGAAATTTGCTGACCTCATTGCTAGTAGGATTCTTACAGACCATGGATCTATTCAAAATGTCCAGGTAATCGTTGGAAACCAGGGAATTTTTTTTTGCTAAAGAAAGCCATGCCCATAAGGCCTAATTCATGTAACAAAGCAGTTTTACTTTCACCTTTAATACCAGAAACATTCAATAATTGTTCAAATATTTTAAAAAATCTACGATTATTAATTAAAATAATTTGTATTTATTCCAATAGAATATTAAAGGTTTAATCAGCAAAATTGATGACCTTTCGGTGTGCTTGGAGAAATTATCCGCAGAACGCAATTTGGATTTACAAATATTATGCCTAACAGTAACACATTTAACTGAATCCTCTGCTAAGCAAATTAAAATTCCTGGTTATTCCCTCTGTTCCACTTATTGTAGAAATAGTATGGCTAAGGGTGATACTTGTTTTTTCATTAAAAATAATTTAATATATAGAAATGACACACATTTGTTATGCAAAGATCGAGTGATTGAGTCCAGTTATGTGGAAGTAATAACTGAAAAAAAAAAAAAAAAAAAAAAAAAAAGTGGGGGTCCTCACTATATATAGAGCCCCTTCGGCCACCTTTAGTAACTTCTTAAACTTTCTTGAAGCAAATTTTAAAGTCATTTACAGAACCAATCTAAAAATTATTCTCTGTGGGGGCTTTAACATTTATTATTTAAAATGAAGCAACCAAAAAAATGAACTCGATAGCCTACTCAGTACCTTCAACCTTAAATCCGTAGTAAACTTTGTCACCAGAATAGAAGGAACCAGGCAGACAGCAATTGCTAACATTTTCATTGATAGTAACACAGTTGCAGAGTGCCACTGTCTCCCAATAATAAATGGCTTATCAGATCATGATGCACAAATATTAGTTATCTATGCCTTCCATAAAAAAAACCCCAAAAGCATTTCGTATAAGAAAATAAGACATTTTTCGCTGGAAAATGTCTTACAATTCAAAAGTGAGCTCAGCAAGGAGCAAAGGTCAACATTGTATACTTGTACCGAAGCAAATTAAAAAATTAACTCTTCTTATTAACCAAGGTCTCCATTGTTTTGAAAAAATTTTTCCATCCCGACTGACCCACAGTAATACAAATCCAAAGAAAAATTTATGGCTCACCAAGGAATAAAATTTTCCTGTGAAACCCAAAGAAAACTATACAGCGCCGCCAGAACCAGCAGCAAACCCTGACACAATGAGCCACTACAGTAAATACTGCAAAATTTTGTGTAACGTCATAAAATCTGCAAAAAAAAACGATTTTTTCTGTAACCTCATTAAGAATTCTCAAAAACAAAATGAAAAACTACATGGAATATTGTAAAAAACACAACAGGAAAAAACACATAGCAATGTCCAGTTGTAAACCTAAAAGTAAATTACTGTATATCCTCAGACCCTAAATTAGGAGCAGATACGTGTAATTCATACTACTTAAATGTCATAGAAAACATGATTTAAAAAAAACATTAACAACATATAAACCATATCCCTACACTACAGGGTACAGAAAACCCCGCTAATTCTTTTACAAACACAACTTCAAAGAAGTGGAGGAAATAATCCATTCTTGCAACCAAAATTATCTATTGGCTATGATGGCATTAGCTTGTCATGGTTTGACTGGACGATATATGGTTGATTGGAATTTATAAAGGCGGTGAACATAGTTTGGAAAAGGTGTTAGGATTTGTATACCCGGTAGTTGCCAGACTTTGTTGTGGCGGCGTCACTGATGCATTCCCACGTAGATCTTGCAGTATTTCATCTGATGTGGAGGCCTCGTGTTTCCTAAACGAAGGGCTCTTCGGGCGGCCCAATCACCGATTGGTATTGCAAATTAGTATGATGTTGACGTTGTCAAAACAGAACTCCATATGCGTGGGTTGTCAGGGCAAAACCACATGCCCATAAATGCTACTCGCTGTACTTCGGTTAGGTTGTAGCACATATACAAATCAATATTTAAATTAAAATTCACAGACAATTGCATCAGGAAATGGTGGGTTTTAAGGTGTCCGTGCCCTGAAATGCCTTGAGGCAATCGAATAAATGCAGTCATCAGTTCATGCGGTTTATTACAAACTTGAACATTCCCTCCAGGAGAATAGCTTATACTATTGTTCGCTTTGAACCTGTGGCGAAGGCTATACAGTACAAAAAGAAGCTCTAGGCTTACATGAAGGTTACATGTGCTGGTTAAGTAAAAAACCACCCAGGTGATGCAATTACTGGGGAGCCAAGAGGAGTATCCCAGACGGCAAAAACGGAAAAAGATCTTGATACTTAACTATTGCTTAAAAGGTGACTGGTGATGAAAGTTGATGCAGTCCGGGTGGGAAAAGCGTGAACGCGGTTACACACGTGCCTCTCCCTCAGGGTGAAACCTGCTGACTGACTTCCCGCAGTGGCGCAAGGCCTGGCGGTGGTGGGCCTACGTTCCACGGAGGGATCTACTTGCACACACGGACACACAAATATATAGTTACATGTTATTATATTTGGAAATATTGCACAAAACACAAATCAATAATTATTCTACAGCTTACCTTGTGGTTGAAATGACATGGGGTGAACAGAACATTGGTGGTGATAATAATAAACAATTGTGACAAAAAACAACACTTTAAAAACAATAATATTGGATGTAAAGGTGTCTAAACATATTGCACTCATTTATGTGTCACGTGTTTCTATTATGTGTCCATAAATGTATTTGTGGAAATGCTCTGACCCTTTTTACAAAACACACATGGCTGTGTATTTTTCTGCCCGGTCTGCTGGGCTGGTGGGCGAACATGGTGCTTTATTCCCTGCACTATACTGCACTACACTGCTCTTGCCCACTCCTGCACCCACACTACACTACACTGCTCGCCGGTGATCAGTCGTCGAGTGTGTGTGTGTGCTGAGCGTGGGAGCGGCCGGCGTGACAAATGGCCTTTGGGTGAGGGCGACACAAGTAAATGCCCCCTGCCATTTTCTGAGACATTCTGTGGTTCGACTCCACTACCTGCAGCACTAGGGTGTCCTCGGGGTCCTCCGAGGGCGCAGGTTGTAGGCCTTTCCTTGCTGGGCCATACCTCCTCCCGGTGCTCTGGCTTGTCTGCGGCGAACTGTGCCGTGGGTGGCCGAAGCGCAACCTAAACTGCCTGCACTACAGCAGCAGGCGAATCTGCCGTGACGTCCTGCGAAGATGGAATGAGGCAACGGACCGGTTGCTCTCAGTTCGCCGTCTCTGCTGCTGCTGGCGTCCCGTCGTCTGCTCCCGCCATTCCTCCTCTTCTTGCTGCATTCTCCTTCTCCTCCTGCATTTTCTTCTCCTCTTGCATTTTCTTTTCCTCTTGGGTTTTCTTCTCCTCTTGCTTAGTGCTGCTATTCATGGGCACGACCAGGATGGTCACCTTCCTCCTGTCCGTGTGTGTCTTCCTTCTCCATGCTTGCTGGTGCATCTGCTTGTGTGTGTCCCATCTGGAAGTGCTGCCACCAGTATGGGTCCTGTATCTTTGCTAACTGTGCTCGTTGACACGTTGCCTTGTCGCTCCCTGTCAGGCATGGTGATGCCAGCAATGGCGGGTCTTCTTCCTCCTCATCGCCACTTTCTGCTAGAGGAGCTGCTGTAGTTTCACCCTCGTTGCATGCTCAGGGAGCTCATCTCCCAAGAGGTCGTCATGGGGCTCACCAGGTGGTTCCCCCAGGTGGCTTGTTTCTTGCGGAGCCAGAGCTACTCCTTCATCCAGAGGTGACATCACCCCTCCCACTTCTCTCCCTGCTTCGGCGAGCTCGGCAGCACCATCACCGTACTGTGGTGAGGGGCACTGGGACCAACCTCGTCGTGGACGACAGACAGCCAGGGTGAGCAGGATGTCGCCCCGATAAACCCTCACCCATCTCCTGCTGATGCGGACCAAGTATGTAGTGGATCCCAGCTGGTGCAACACTCTGTGTGGCCCGCTTCATTTTGCAGTGAAGCCTGCACAAAAATCCCTGCATGCAGCAGACTGCAGATGCGTCTTCACATACTCTTCTTGCCCTGCTTGCGGCACTGGTGGTGATCGTGTTGTTGTAGGCCCATCTTGCTGCGTATCACATGTGGTGCTCACATACCTGCTTCTCTCGTTCTTTACTTGCTTGCGGGTTGGTAGTACTACTCGACGCGTCACTGCTGTCCGGTCTCCCGCACTATTCTTCGCCTAATAGGTGGAGATTTCTTCCCAGCAAAACTTTGGCAGGTGTTTTGCTGGTGGCAGTGTTGACTTGTCAGCAGAGTGTATATAATTTGGCTGCCAGATGTTCTGGCCATTTTGAGTGCTGGTCACCCACATGGAGGCGAAGCTGAACTTTGACTCCTGGTTCCGCTCTTCTGTTGGGTTGGCCCTGGGGTGGTAAATTGCCATTGTCATGTGCCTCACTCCCCACTTCATGCATAACTCGCATCACAGCCTTCTTGTAAACTGGGTCCTGTTATCAGTAAATAAGTTTTTAGGAAAACCCCAATGCGGGAAAAATCATCACTGAGCACTCTTGAGATGTTATTTTTATGGGCACTACTGATGGCATATGCCTCAACCCACTTTGAAAAATTGTCAATGACTTCCACTAGAAATCGCTTCCCCTTAACTGATATAGGGTATGGTCCCATTAAATCAAGTTACACTGTCTCGAAAGACTCTTGCGGAAAACGCGGCTGTTGTTGTCAGCCATCTGTTCTGTGATTTTTAAACAAGTTGCACCTGTGACACTTCTGCACTAAACTGTGGGCTGTTTTGTGAGTTCTGGCCAAAAGAAATGCTCCATTATGTTGCGAACTGCCTGGGACACCCCGGGATGTCTGGCTACACTGCCATTGTGCGCATGGGCGAACTCCTGATCCCGCAAGGGTAGGGCTGTAAACTCTCCACTTTCCCGGGTTACCCAGCAAGCATGTTTCCAACCTGCCATTCACGACTCGCCAGTTCTCTACTATTCCCTGCTCGCACTGCCGCATCTTGTCTTGCGAAAATTGGCAACCCTGCTGCACTTGTTTTAGATGCTCGAACAATTCTGGAATTAGAATGTCATTTTACACTGCATTTACTTGCTGGATACTGAGTTTGGAAATAGTCCCATCACCTGGCGGAAGGATCTCTTCCCATTCCGTGTCGTCATACAAAATAACTTGCGGGTTCGGTATACGTGATAATGTGTCTGCTAACTGGTTCTCCTTTCCTGCTATGTGTCCCACAGAGAAATCGAATTACTGCAGGTGCAGTGACCATCTGGTTAACATTTTACGGGCCTCGCACATATTATGAAGCCAGAGCAGACATCTGTTGTCAGTGTGTAATGTAAAGTGCTGGCACTTTAAGTATGCGCAATATTTTTTATCGCCCACATAACAGCGAGACATTCACGTTCAATGACATCGTGTTGGCGCTCGGCAGGCCTAGCTTGGCGCTAGCGAAGTCAAATATGCATCTTTCCCCATTATCGGCTAGTTGGTAAAGCAAGGCACCTACTCCATCCTGGCTCACGTTGATTTGTAAATACAAATGCTTGCCAGCGTTCTATCTTTGCCAGAGTTGGACACATCTGAAATTTCTCCTTAATTTTGTGAAAAGACCTTTCTGCTGCTTCTGACCATTGAAATCTGTTTTGAGGTGTAAATAAATATGTTAGTGGGGCTGTTATGACAGAAATTTTCAATGTGCTCTCTTAAATAATTTATTAAACAGAAAAATTTCCATAGCTGCTTCTTTGTTTTTGCCTGTGGATACTGTGCTATCAATTTCAACTGTTCTGGATTCGGCTTATTTCCCTCTGCGTCTATGACATGCTCTAGAAAGTGAATACTGGTTTTCCCTATGTGACATTTTCCAGCTCACATGTCATCCCAACAATAGCTAGCCTTTCTAACACTACAGACAAATGTTGCAAGTGTTTCTCCCATGTGTTGGACCATACAATTACATCATACAGGTAGGCCATGGTGTAGTAGCCTGTAAAGCTGTTCAACATGTGCACCATCATGAATTGATAGGTGGCTGGTGCGCACTTAAGCCCAAAATGCATAGTGCAGAACTAAAACTGTGCCTGCCTGGCGCAGTGAATGCTGCTTTCTTACGGTCTTCCATTTTAACCTGTACATGCCAATAACCACTTTTCAAGTATAGGGATGTCATAATTTTTGTCTGTCCTAATGTGCTGAGAGTATCTTTTACACTTATGTACGGTGGTAAGGAATTCTTGGTAACTTGGTTTAACAGATTAAAGTCAACATGAAAACGCCACATGCCTTCTTTCTTAGGTGCGAGTGTTATTGTGAAGTTGTACATACTGTCTGTTGGCTCAATAACACCATCATATAACATTTCCTGGATCTGCTGTTTAGTGATTCTCGCCTGATGCTGTAAATAATTGTGTGGCCATGTCCGTACAGGTTCTGCTTCTAACGGTATATTGTGGTCTGCAATTGTGGTTCGGTGTAATGTGTCTTGTGTGCCAAATACATCTTTACATTCGTTTAACAAATGTTGAAAAGCAGCCTGGTGCTCAGGTGGTATGTTTTTGATGAAGATCACTCAACATGATGTGCTGTAAATTTACTGTCTGTTTCCTGTTCAGATTATAAACTGTGTGACTTTCTTTCTCCCAAAAATGTATTCTGCGAGCAGCCAGTTCCACGATTGTGTTTTGCTCGGACAACCACCGGATTCCTAATATGATGTCGTCCCGGATTTCAGGCGTAACAATAGCTGTTGTATTTGTTTTTAATATCCTGCAAGTTCACTTTAATTTTTGCTTTTTGTATCGTTCTCATTTTTGTTAGCTAACCGAACAACAAAATTAACAGGTTCTACGTCTTGTGATTTTACAAATGCCGGGCTAGTGTAATTGTGTGATGCTCCAGTATCAACTAGCATTTGGCACTGATGCCCGTTCACATTTACAAGAATTCTGATAAATTGCTGTTCGCCATTACTGACCTGTTGTAACAAGGCATGTTGTGGTGTCTTGTCTTGTGGTTTGCGATGCAGATCAGGGGTAGAAGAGACGTCTGGCCTCCTCCCCCCGCATACCGTTTCCCTCCTTCTTAATTGCGGCATCCTGAATGAGTAAGACATGGATGTCGTTGTAGCTGACTTTTGTACCACACACATGGCTACAATCCCGCACTGTACATTGTACCTTGTGCCTCCTGTCTCCTTCTGCTCTGGCATGCTGGTCTGTGAACTGGTGGTGGTCGAAAGCAATTTTGTTTATGTTGGCCGAACTTGCTGTTTTGCTCCCGCTGTACCGGCGGTAGGGCAGCATTTCCTAGCGTGTCTCTCTGCTCCTTATGCCATCGATCTACACCCGGATCGCAGCGTGGTTGTACACTGTCGTGTTCCAGTAGAATTGCTGTGTGCATGACTTCTTCAACGGTCCCATTCAGTAGGGTTATCAGTGCTGCCCTGAATTCTGGATTAATGGTTTCTGTAATATTATCCAAGACTTCCCGTTCTGGCATCTGCGAGTGAATCAGGCTGATTAGGTGCGCCTTGCAGTTAATAGTTCATTGGGCTGTTGTTCTTCCAGCGTGAGCCTACTCTGTGCCTGAATAGAGCTGAACACACACCTGAAACGGCTCTGGAATGCACTGCGAAAATCTTGCCACTGTAGTCCGTAATGGTTTAGTGATTTCCACCAAGATTGTGTGTCTCCTTGGAGCTGCATGCCCATACAGATAGCCCATTCCTCCTGACTGATGCCATATCTAGTGAGACAGTGGGTGCAGTCCTCCAGGATGGCTGTGGGGTCCTCCAACAATGTTCCTGCAAATGTGGGCAAAATCTAACATCTGCTAGGCATTTTCAAGTGTGTTTGTCCTGGGAGAGTTGCGTTTAAGTATGGCTCAGCAGTCCCTGTTTCTCTAGTCAGTTCCACTGTGGTCCATGATGTTGAGTGTACTGCCTCTACTTGCGGTGTCATATATGGCATGGTCGGGAAAGGTGTCGTTAGTGGTGGTAGGATTGATGGGCACAACAGTGTTGGGTACATGGTAGGCATTGGCGGTAAAGAGGTACTGATAGGTAAATACGGTAATGAAGTTGCATTTGGATGGGGTGGAGGTAATGCTGCTGACGTCGACAGTGTCCGTACTCCACTCACCACATGCATGCTGTTGACGTGTGAATGTTGGTCCCTTGCTTGCGTTCCCGCTGCGTATGCGAGGCATTCCTCCCCTTCTGCGATTTGTGCAATGCTTCCTTGCTTCTCCTCACCCATGCTTTTTGCATCTGCCTGCCAATTGAGATTTTGAATACTCCTCTTGCTGCAGTTCCCTTGAATGTGACATGTTGACATGAGGCCCTTAACTTGCTGTTGTACGGTACAATGACCATCATTAATGTGGCAGGTACCACACATATTAACAATAACCTGCTTGTGATACTCTGTTCTTTCTTGCTAAGGCATTCCCAGTGGAATTTTATTTGACAGCTACAGCACTGTAAGATGATTGCCCCTTGTCCATCGCAAATGAGATTATCACAATAGAGTGGTGCTTGAGAGCCTGTTTCCGTTTTGATTTTCCAATGACACCACTGTTTCCACTGCGCATGGTTGCTCGTGGATGGTCGCGATGCAGCTGTTTGTCATTGAGTTCGGTCGGCGGTCTCAATGACAACACTGTGTACCTCGCTCGAATTTGTCGGCAAAGTCCACTGGAAGTGCTTTGAGGCATTGCAAACACAATGGTGTTGGTGTCGCGGTTGATGTGGTGTAGCTGGCCATTTTGACAGTTCACATTCAACTGCGTGGCACATATGACAGTTCCAGTCCACATGCGTTGCGCAGATGGTCACGACATGGTAGCCCTGCTCGAGTGGGCGTGCGGGCATGGGGGTAAACGAACTGGTTCCCGCTCAGCTAACTGGCGTGTGGCACGAGCGATGACCACAGGGAAGGAGGGGGACTTCTTGTTTCGTTCCTCCCTCCTGTATTGCTGGGTGCTGCTGCTGACCACGGAGGGGGTGGCACAGGCACAAGCTCCCTCCCCTTCCTTCGTCCTGCATCCTGCCTAGTGGCAGGAACCCTGACACCATGCGCTGCACACAGATGGCTGCCTTTGTCGCCCTTCTTCTCCGCTTTCCCCACAATGGCACTGAACCAGCGTTTGCGTGCCTTTTCCCCTGCAGATCACATAGTCGCTTTTCTGACCTCCCAGGCATCTGGAAGGCATCACCACACTGTTGGTATTCTCCTCTGCTTCCTCTTATTGCAGGTAGGTGGTACAACAGGGTTTGATCTGCATAGAAGGACAACTTGAGGTGGGAAAAAATTTGAAAATTTGGTCGAAAGTTCATACATGGATTTTTGCACGAAATTTTGGCACTATGTTGGGCGCCAATTAATGTGGTCTGACTGGACAATATGGGGTTGATTGTGATTTGCAAAGGCTGTGAACATAATTTTGAAAAGGTGTTAGGAATTGTATACCCGGTAAGCGCCAGACATCGCTTTGGTGGCATCACTGATGATGTTGTGGTTGAGCTGAGACCTTGTAACCTCGGGGTGCTGCGGGCCGATCATCTGGACCACATTCGAGCATAGATCTTGCAGTAGTTAACCTGATTTGGAGGCCTCATGTTTTCTAAACAAGGGGCTCTTCGGGCAGCCCAATCACCGCTTGTTATTGCAAATTAGTATGATGTTGCTGTGATCAAAACAGAACTCCCTATGCCTGGATTGTCAGGGCCAAACCACACACCCATAAATGCTACTCGCTGAAGTTTGGTTAGGTTGCAGCACACATAAAAATCAATATTTACAATTAAAATTCACAGACACTTGCATCAGGAAATTGTGGGTTTGAAGGGGCCCATGCAGTCATCAGTTCATGTGGTTTATTAAAAACTTGAACATTCTCTCCAGGGAATAGCTTATATACTTGCTCGCTTTGAACCTGCAGCGAAGGCTATACAGCAAAAAAAGGAGCTCTAAACTTACATGAAGGTTATGTGTGCACCCCTTTTGGTGCGACTTGCTGACTGACTTCCCACAGTAGCGCAAGGGCTGGCAGTAGCAATCTCGCGCGCCACAGAGGGATGCACTTGCACTCACGGATACACAAATACAACATTACAAGTTATCATATTTGGAAATATTGCCCAAAACAGAAACATATAATTATTCTACAGCTTATTTTGTGGTTGAAATGACATGGGATGAACTCAACATCGGTGGTGATAAAAATTAACATTTGTGACATAAAACAATAACACTTTAAAAACAATATCACTGGGCATAAAGGCATCTAAATTTATTGCACTCATTTACATGTCACTTGTCTCTTATATGTGGCCAGAAATGTATTTGTGGAAATGGTACGACCCTTTTTACGTAACACACGTGGCTGTATATTCTTCTGCTCGCTCTGCTGGGCTGGTGGGCGCACGTGGTGCTACACTCCCCACATTACACTGCACTACACTGTACTTGCCCACTCCTGCACCCACATTACACTACACTGCTCGCCGGTGATCAGTCGCCGAGAGTGTGTGTGTGCTGAGCTAGGGAGCAGCCAGCATGACAAAGGCTTCATCAACTTCAGCCTAAGGGTGAGGGCGACACACGTCATGCTGTAGGATATTAAAGCAATGTGCTTTTGAATTCAGTGTTCCATTAACGCATATTTGTAATGATATCTTCAATACAGTATTGTTTCCAGACAGACTCAAATGGGCATTGGTAACACCATTGTTCAAGAAAGGTGACAAGACCAAAGAAACAATTATAGACCCATCTCACTTCTTACATCGTTACAAAATTAATTGAAAAAACTAATTTACAGTAGGTGGCTGCAACATTTAGAAAATCACAAAATCCTAAAAAATTTCCACTTTGACTTTAGGAAAAACACATCAACAAATCACGCAATTTTCTAACTAACAAATAGCGTTCTTTATGCACTTGATAAAAAGGTGCCATCTAATGAAATATTTTGCGACCTCACTAAAGCATTTGACTGTGCAAATCACAACATACTTATAGAAAAATTAAAGTTATATTAATTCTCAGGTACACCAAATAAACTAATAAGCTCATACATTTCAAACAGTAAACAACAAGTGCGGATCAAAGGAAAAACTACTTAATTCTACTCTGAACCAGGAAAAACAAAGCATGGGGTCCCACAAGGATCAATGTTAGGCCCCCTACTCCTCCTAGTTTTTAAATTACCTTCCATGTGCCTTAACTCCAGAAACTACTCCAATTTTATTTGCAGATGATACTAGCATCTTAGACTCTGTAGACTCAGTAAATGATCTTATACAAAAATGGACACAACATTTACAGAACTAAATGCATGGCGTACTGCAAACAAATTAAATCTCAACACAGATAAAACATATCTACTTTAATTTCCTCACAAAGAACAGAAAAAACACTAATTCATATGTTAGCAGTAAAAGAGACAAAATTAATGAAACTGCTGTGGTTAAGTTTCTTGGCTTAAAAGTAGACTATTTATTTAACATGAAATCTCACATTACACATATTTACCTAAACTTAGTTCAACATGTTTCGCCCTGCAGAGTGTTGCAGAATTATTGAACAAAAATACAGCAAAAATGGTATATTTTGCAAAAAAATTTCCATCGTGTGTTAAGGTATAACTTTTTGGGGTAAATCTACTGACAGCAGAAAAGTGTTTCTCATGCAAAAGAGAGTTGTAAGAATAATTAACAGCAAAAGAAAGCTAGACTCATGTAGACCTCTTTTCAAGAACTCAGAGATTTTAACATTTGTATGTGAGTACATGTTTTCAGTACTTATATTCGTGTCCAAAAACACTCATTTATTAAAAAAAAAAAAAAAAGAGTCCTTTCATAAGTATGACACTAGAATAAAAAACACACTTACACGTGGCTTCAGTTAACTTACAACTTATCCAGAAAGGGCCATCCTACCTTGGTAGCCAACTTTTCAATAAGTTACCAGAACACCTTCAAGAAATTTGCTTTACTAACCAAAATCTCTTTAAAAAACAACTGAAATAATTTTTTCTAAACTAACATTTTATAGTGTAGATGATTATCTAAACTAAAATAATTAAGAAATTTTTGTATAACATCTCTTTGTGCGCATTTCTTGTTCTGATTTTTCTCGTTTTCTTTTCCTTCTGTTTCATCAAAACGACGATGTCCCACAGCATGTTGGAGGAGGATTGGTCAAATTATGAGGAAAAGATGTGATGCGAGTACGAGTAGTCTGACATATATATGTGTGTGTTTACTATGTCCAGTGTTTAAATTTTGGATACTATAATTTGAATTGTCCAATATATTTGAAGAGCTATTTATTGAAAAAAAGATCTTACGGATGCAATAAAACAAAACAAAAAAATGTTTATGCTATTTTGTTATGTCGGCCATTGACTTGACGTGTGCCACGTGCTCCTACCACTAATGCCCAGTTGTACCATCGTGGTTCGAAACTGATCCTAGATCGAATGTAAGATTTTCGCAGAAATCGGTTACACCCGCTTCTTACATCTTTGGTCGCACTATTCGAGTTCAAGCTTCCAACCAAAGATGTTAAAAGCATGTGCAACAGTTTTCTGTGCACATCTTATATCCTATCTAGGATTGGTTTCGAACCATAATGGTGCAACTGAACATAAGACAGTTTGTCTGGCCATAACCTGAAATGTCACCGCAGCAGAGCTGTACATTCTACCAACGAGTAGACTGTGAGCCTGTTCGCAGGAGCGATCAGGAGCAGTACAGCACAAGTGCAAGGACATGCAGGTGCAGAGCAGCGGGTTGTTGCCATGACGACATAGATGGAAATGAAATAGGCAATAATAATAAGTAAATTTTATGGTTCAGGGCCTATATCAGACATTCTTTGTAATGCTTATGAAAAGATTATTGTTTGTTTTGTTTCTTTTGGTTATAGTGCATTGTTAACCAGTTATCATCTTTCTCATCAAGCATCTATTGTTTTGTCCATTCCATTCATATGTGTTTTTTGTTGCATGGTTCTCTTTACAATTTGAAAATATGTATGTTAATTTAATAGCATGATATGCAAGGTCAAGATATGCATGTGGTTGCAGAAAGTAGTGCCACTTCAGCGCGTGGGTAAACTGAGGTGAGTCCGCACATCAGGCAAGGAGTTCAGTAAGCAAGTAGCTTCAGATGGAGGTGGAGTGCATGTCGTGAGCTCCGGCATTTCCTGCACATGCTGGGCGGTCTTCAACTTTTGATATGGATATTCTCTGTAATAGACTGTAATGTAATTATGAAACCTTTTCTTTCGATTTCAATTGCCCAGTAGGCCACCTCCTCTTCCTGTGGGATTAGCATTGCCCGGGAAGCTTCAGTTTTTCCGGAATCCATTGTATGTTAAAAGATGCATTTCACAGTTTCTCTGGAGTGGCGGGTTATAGCCATCCCGTGTTAATGTAAGTGCTCTTCTAGGGGGAGATATAATTTATCGAAATAAATCTGTCAGGAAACTGTTCCGCACGACATTTATTTTATATTGCTCTTTGCATGTCAGGGTACGGGCCCTCAGAATACCCACTCAATCAAGTTTCATGTTAACCATTCTTTTACAAGTGTCAGTAAGTGTTGTTCTGTACCTTATGGGTGTGTGGTTGGCCCTGAAAATCCAAGTATGCAAATGTTAAATGCATAGACAATTTTCCCACCAAGGTCAACAACTGTACATAGTCAACCCACTGGTTACCATATAATAAACAACATTCTATGGAACAGTAATCAATGTGGCAGAGGTCACCAGCATCATCGGCGAGGAGATTGAGTCCAGGTGGATGGCCCGCAACCCCGAGGTTAAGAGAGTCAGCATTCACAATGACATCGCCTTGAAGGTGTCTGGTGCAAATCAGTTAACATCATATACAAGACCTCACCTTCACCACCCCCGAAAATTCTTTCTACCCTATTCCAGCATCCCGCAGACATCAAATTGGCTGTCCCAAATGGGGCTATTGTTCATTATGCCAAATTTGACCATTTCATATTGGTGCCTCTCCATTTGGCCAAATCTCCCCCCAAAAATGTTTCCAAAAATTACCGAAATTTTTGCACAAGTTCTCCTGAACAGTAATCTTGCCCCGCCTTTTCCTGCCCGCAACGGTGTGACGATAACAGGAAGGTACCAGCAAGGGCAACAGCAGTGTCGGACAGCCAAAGGATGCTGCATAGATGCTTGGGTAGCATGTCAACAATCGGAAAGTGATGCCACGCCGTAAACCATGCCATGCTGCTTGGTGGGAGGAGCAGAGGGAAGTAGCGAGAAGGAGAAATGATGGCGTGGAAGCTACCCTTCCCCTATCCCCACGCACTTTCCAGCATGTTCTGTCAGCTGAGTGTCGGTTCGAACCCCTGCGCCCGAGACCAGCAGGCCAGCCGTGCCGCGAGAGGGGAAGGCGATTACTCTTTATCAATCCTGCGCAACCGCATCGGCACACCCACATCTCCCGAGCATGTGGCTTTGTTTACCAACAAACAATGGCTGGCAGGATGGCTGACAGCGCACTGGTGCTTTGGTGTCCTGAATGTTTGCACCCTATGGTAACTAGTGACCAATCAGTGAATGAAAACAACACATATTATCAATGGCATTGCAAGACCAGCCTTCTGAACAGCCATTCGGGTGAATTCCGCGAGACAGTAAGAAGCAGTAGCAGTGAACTTATGCAAGACAATAAAAATTTTTGAACACAAGTGAAATTTGAAACTGAACATTTTCCACATGATACATTTCCTAAATAATTTGACAACTTTATGTGATGGCCAGGGTGCCGTGGTTTTCCAGTGCACAAAATGTGACACAATGTATCACCAAGAATGCCCCAGTGACACAGAACGCAAAACAGTTGTAGGACATACATTTATCTGTTTGTCGTGTCCCACAACTTCAACAAAATTCAAGCAGGGCATAAACCGAATGCAAAATGAAACTGCAGACACCCCATGTGAGCAGGTGTTGGACTTGCTAGGGCAGTCGGATAATGATGTGGCAGTGAACATAAACGGTAAGCTCTCACAAGTGATAGTGGCACGGGGTAGTAACAATGTGACAGGTGGGACGGAACAGAGCAGAGGAGGGGAGTGGTAGCAGAGTAGGGGAGTGGTAGCAGAGTAGGGGAGTGGTAGCAGAGTAGGGGAGTGGTAGCAGAGATGGGGAGGAGAGCATTTTGAAGCCAAGATGCCATGTGCTCCTGCCACACATGTGGCAAACGTAAACAAACCCCGCCACCTGAACCTACCCTAACACCCGCACCCCACACATTCCAACCATCCATCCCATTTTTCCTGCCTCTACAGATCATGTTTTCCATGCCTGTTTACCCAACAATCATGCCAAACAATCTGCAAGATTTATCAAATTTTCCATTCATCAATGTGTAAGTGACCAACTGCACAGGTACAAAATGCCACAGACAGCAGGGCCAGAAAATGCGACACGAAGTGGAACTGCAGTTTCCAACCTACCTCAACATCTACCAGGACCGATCACGGCAAAAAAACCATCAGAAGTTCAGTCTTTGCCCACGTTCGCTGGGACACCAACGGAAGATCCGGTGGCCCTTTTTGAGGATTGCATATCCCGCCTCACCAGGTACGGGGTAAGCAGAGATGAATGGGCCAGCTGTGTCGGAGCGCAACTCCATAGAGAAACACACTCTTGGTGGACACCTCTCAATCATTACAGACTTCAGTGGGAGGAGTTTCGGCACTCGTTTCAGTGCAGTTTTCGAGAGGTCCCCACCTCTGCACAAGCCCAGAGCAGACTGACTATGGAGGGTCAACAATTGGTTAGTCATTAACAGTTTTTATCACACGTAAGAATCACCTTATTAAAAGATTTCACCCACATTTGCCAGAGTGAGAAGTGCTCGAAGTAATAGCAGAAACAGCCAGACCTGAATTAAGAGCAGCCATAATATATTTGCTTAATGGCAGGTTAGATGACTTAATGCATGCTGCAATAATTTTGGAGACAACATACAAATCACCACGCCATGATGCAATTGCAGTAAAATGGCAGCACGAGCAGAGGGAAGATAATGTAAACTAACATTCTGGCATGTCGCAAAATTTTTCACAACAATCCCATAGCTATAGTGGGCAGATGCATGAGAAAATGTATAGTGGTACACAGCATGAAAAAGTGTACAGTGGGCAATCGCATGGAAACATGTACAAAAAGGATCAAAAGCGGGGTGGAACCATGGGATCCAGTGGTCAGAAACGACAAACCAGAACTCAACAGGTAAAGTCAACAATCAACAACAACGATGGAATCCAGATTATCCACCCCGACATCCGTGCAGGTATTGCTCGAAAAAACAGTATCATTAGCACAAAAAATGTCCGAACAATCTGCATATGAGGCAGATTAAAGAAGCTGCAGAATGTAAGAAACAGGGAAATGAGTTGCTGGGGTGAAGGGGCCGGATGCTTCTGATACCCCGCCTTCCAGAATTCGGTCAACAAATACCAAATTAACCCCACAACAAACTTTAGTACAGCAGATTAGTAGCAGCCATGCACCATTTATCCACATTTGGTTTTCCGTCAATGGCCAGTTGTATATGCTTTAATTAATACTGCAGACTCACAAAGCTTCGACGACCACACTTTGTACACAAGCAAGACGTGGCGCCTACAGACCACGTGATTCGGTTGGCAAGAAATGAGGACTGTAGTATGGCCGTAGGACAGGCGGTAGTAACGGTTCAGATCTGTGATATCAAGACAAAAACAGCAGTGATTGTTTCACCGGACATCCATGATGAAGCTATTTCGGGAATACCATGTGACACCATTCGGTTCCTCCTAGCCCTTTTGCCCGTCATCGCTGGCAGCCGCAGCTGCTACCAGCACTGTACCAGGCGCTCGTGCGCACCGATTGGATATTGCGCCATAGCAGTCGAGCCACCAAGACCTACATTACAAGTGCGGTCGCAGTGGTAAAAGAGAGTGTTCATGACATGAGCAGAGTAGGGAAGTGCAAGTGCCAAAGAAGCCACTTGCGTCTGCCCACATGTATCTTAAAAGAAGACCCTGTAAAATTAGGCGAAAGTGAAAGGAGCATTAAGTAAGGAATGCTCAAGGATGTCCGTCCACACAACTCTAAGTTAAGGAGCCCTATAGTGTTTTGATGCCCCGTGGATTTTTATTGCAGTGATTTTTATTTTCCATTATTTGCCATTTTCACGTGTTTCATCCTTATTTCATTTCACATTTATAATATTTCAAGTAACGTGGATGTGTTTTCAGCGATTTTGTGTGTGTAAGAAAATGTCTGTGCTTGCAATTCCAATAGTAGATGAGAGACCTGTACACACCAGCCTGCGAGGTTATTTACCAGATCAGACGCGGATAATAAAGAAACAAATCCACTAAATACTTGATGGTGGAGTGATAGAGCCGACGAATAGCCAATTTAATTCCGTAAACACATTAGCCCCAATAAAAGATGGAACATGGCGATTCTGTGTTGATCTTCGACCATTGAACCAGGTATCCTGCAGTGTGCTTCCACCATACATCAGTGTATAATTTTGTGTTGAGCGGATTGGGACAGGCTAAGATGTTGACGTCTTTGGACGTGAAAAGTTGTTATTGGTAGGTACCGGTAAAACTTGAGGATAGGCCGAAAACTACATTCACGGCCCCAGATGGTCGATGTTTTCAATTCTGTGCGATGCTATTTGGTTTGAAATGTGCACCCAAACATTCCAGACTGTGGTGGTACATGTACTGGATGGCATTATTGGAGGGCATATGCTGGCCTAACTCTATGACATAATTATCTGGTCAAACACTTGGGAAGACATTGGCATCATTTGGCAGTATCACTGGAGAGGCTCGCAATCAATAGCCTCACATGCTCAATTGCAAAATACCATGAGGGTAAAACAAGCATAGATTTCTTAGGCCATGTGATTGATCAGGAAGGAAACCAGCAGAATCTGGAGTAACTACAGCTTATTGATAGATATCCTCAACCTAAAACCCAAAAGCAACTGCAAAAGTTTTTTGGGGCTCATTAATTGACAGTGAGAGCACATCCCAGGCAACAATCACCGTGCCCTTGAAGGAAATGTTTTCAGTGCAGAAAGATTTCAGTGGACGAACGAGGCAGAGAAAGCATTCTTAGATAGCAAGTGTGAGTTTAGGTCGTGCCCGACATTAGCACACTATGATGCAAGCAGATATTTGTACCTTAAAACTACACAAGCCAGGAGGGAATAGGTGCTGTATTGTACCAGGTTAACGACAGAGGGGAGAACCACATTATTGACTTTGCGAGTGCGAAGTTAGGGCAAGCTGAGAGGCATTATGACATGAATGAAAGAGAATTCCTAGCCATTATTTAAGTTGTAAAAAAATACTGTGCATATCTCGAGTATCAAAGGTTTACACTACAGACCGACAACCGGTGCCTAATGTGGTTGTCTAGTATGGGTGAAACAAGAAGCAAACTGACGAGATGGGCATTACACTTGCAAGCCTATGATTATGTAGTAGAAAACATGCCCGGTAAGGAGAACGAACTGGTGGACGCACTGTCGCACAATTCCAACAATGAAGTGATCGTCCGGGACGAAGCAGAATGGGAGAATATTTTATTGCCAAGTTCATAGTATCCAGTATCGGAAGTATACGTACAGCAGATAAGAGCTGGCAACAATGAGCATTTGATAAGTAATTTTCACGGGGAAGTTGTTGAGGCACAGAGAAGTTGCATATTTATGCAGGAAAAAGCCAGACAATGTGTATGGCAGGAAGTAGAGTGATGGCACGTCGTACATGGCGGGTTGGAGACCTGTTCTACTTAACAGCCGGGGAAGTGGAGGGTGTATATCGCCACGTGTGTGAGGGATCAAATTTTCGCCTATTTGCACTGTGGTAGTGTGGCTGGAAACCCAGGCGTTGAGCAGACGGTCAGGAATGTATGCAACCATTTTTTTGGCCAGACCTTAGCAGGGATACGAGGAGATTTGTGCAACAATGTCATAAATGGAATGTATACATGACATGTCGTGTAGACGGAAGGCATCAACAAAATCCATGAATGTCAAGAAAACCATTCGAAACGGTTTGTCTAGATCTGCTGGGTCCATATCCGAGGACGAAAGGGAGAAAGCAATTTTTGGTAGTAGTAACAGACAATTTTTCAAGCTGGACAAAGGGGTATCCTACCAACAGGACATGAACTTGAAATGTTGCAAGAGTATTGGAGAAACAATTTTTCCGGCGATGGGGATTTCCACAGAACCTGTTGATGGAAAATGGTATGCAGTTTACCCGGTCTAAAATGGAGGGAACTGTGCATAAAATTGGGGATTAATCATGTCACGATGGCCATGTATCACCCGAGAGCCAACCCGACGGAGCATAGAAATCAAAAAACAAAAGCTCAACTCAGACTCCGTGTGCGCAAAGAACATGCCACCTGGGCAGATCACATTCCCGCCGTCCTCTATATGCTGAGGAGACGAGTAAATGCAGCAACGAGGAGATCACCCGCTGAAGTATTTAGTCCATAATCTATACCTGCCAGGGGAAGCGAAATGCCCACAACAGGAAGACAGCAGTGAAATGCCGAGTGTAGATATGCAGAGACAGCAACGCCAATGACGCATGTGAGATGTCATGTAACAGCAAAATAGCTATGCAGCAAGATGGCTGCTGGTAACGAACCGACCACTGCTAAGACTGCATGAGGGGAAGCAGAATATGTACGGACACACCCCCAGTCCACAGTGAAGGATTTTTGTGCAGATTTAGCAGCACGCTGGAGTGGGCAGCTTCATGTTCTACAAATGCTTGCGTCCATTACGTATACCATTCGTATGGGAAGGAGGAAGGTAACAGTACATCGGGACGAATTCTGGCTAATCCCAATTGCCATCGACGACGAAATCAGTCCCGGTGTGTCCCGACCGTATTACGGCGAATCCACGACAAGCTAGGGGAAGAGCAGGAGGGGATGAGAGGTATGGTGGTACTTCTGGGGGGAGAGCCCGCAGAGGACCAACCTGTGTGCGCCGATGACAGACCACCATCAGAGGTTACGCAGGACAGAAACATGGCTAATGAGCTCCAGGGAGTATGGGGCAGGCCGGAAAGTGCATCAGTGCTTCATGGGGATGCAGGAGGAGAGGAAGAGAATGCGCAGGAGTTACTCGGCATGAGTACACCCCACAGGGAACCTGTAGCACCTCAATCTCAAGTGCAAGTAGAGAAAGTAGAGCAAGAACAGGTAGAGCAAGAAGAGCAAGGGGGACAGACGGAAATTTTTGTGCAAGATGAGCAGATGCAAGGACAATTACAAGAGCAAAGTGTTAATACAGGGGAAAGTCTGTTTGCAGGGACTATTCAGCCTGGTCGTACCCGGAAACGGCGAAACCAACAGGAGGACAGCGAGAGCGAGGAAGGAGACAGCGAGGGCCGTGAGTCAGGGTGCTCGCTTTGCCTTCGGCGGTCACATCGGCGGGCACATCCGCCAAAGCAGTGTCACCAGTACAGGCACCCGGAGTTGCCTAGCAGGAAGGGGCAACAGCTGTCAGTGCATCGTGTGGTAGAGCCACAGGAGCAGTGGTACCACCTGCGGTCACACAGGCCAGCCCACACCTGCAGCCGCTGTCAGTGACATCGGACGGCCTACAAACAGTCTCTAAAAAGGTGGGAGGGGGGCTTTCGACGTGTGCCACGTGCTCCTACCCCTATGACCATTTTTCCGGCCGTGACCTGCATTGCCACTGAAGCAGGGCTGTATGCTCTACTGATGGGCAATGTGCTCCCGGTCGCAGGAGCTATCAGGAGAAGCGCAGCAGAAGTGCAAGGGCAAGCCGGTGCATAGCAGCCAGTGGTTGCCATGACAACCAGCGATGCTGCGAGTTGGAGGGAAATGAAATAGGCCCTAATAATAATTGAACTTACTGGTCTAGGGCTTATATCAGACATTCTTTGTTATGCTTAATAAAAGATTTATTGATTGTTTTGTTTTTTTTAATGTTGCATTATTAACTTGTTATCATCTTTCTCATTACACATCTTGTGTGGTCTTGTGTGTGGCTGGTCTGACAGTAGTCTGCTTTATGAGTACAAGCTGAGCGAAATATATTTTCACATTAAAGAGAACTTTTTCACTGGCAATGATGATTAGTTAGCAGTATTTTAGAACGAGTACTATACCCATCCTACGACATGCACTCTCATAACTTGTTTATTTAAACTGAATTAATAACTGTTTCAGAGAAGCAGATACACATATTACCACGGATTTATATAAAACATTTATTCACATTTATTCAATAAATAGATCACCACATTCTTTTTCAGAATATCTGCTCTACTAACCAACACTAGACTAAATTTACACATACTTCAAACTAGAAGTCAAGTAGACAACAGTCCACAGTTCAGACATCTTGAAATACCATTGCTAGATTAAAAATCACAACGCCCCTTTCATTCTATCCGAGGACCAGCTGACCTTGTAAATGTCAAGAGCATGTCTGTTCCTGCAAGTTATATGGAGTCTGTACGTGCTTCCTGGCCGTTTTCGCACCTGGATGATGTCAGATAGCCTTAGTCAACAGATAGCATTTCTACTACACCTTGGTGTCTGGTAACTGGAGTCTGTATGTGCTTACAAGTTGTTTTCACGCCTGGTGTCGGATTACTATGTGCATGGGAATAACTGTGTTAGCATTTCTGCAACTGCTCGGCGTCTGGTAAATAAAGAGCATGAGTCAGCAGGCTTCACGAGCAAGTACAAGCCTGTAACTCAATTGAACACTGGTCCATTTAGAATGGTGGTGGATTGGGAAAAATCAGCGGAAAGGGGGAAGCTGATATATAAAATTATAGGAGAAAGCTCGTAGTATTATTTTCTTCCCATCATGTCTGTGCAGTTTCGACCTGAAGATGCAGACATTTACTCTTATATTACTGTGGGCTAACATCGTGTTCATTTCTGGATACCAGATTGCCAGATTACCAGATCCTGCAGATTCTGGATGCCAGATTAATTATAATCCTGCAACTGAATTAACCCTTCAAAGGCCCTCCCCAATAGCAACGACTTCCGGCAACTTCCTAAAAACCTGATCTTATTGGAGAGAACTTACTTTCTGTAAAACAAAACGGAATTAAATTTATAACATTAATTATCTTTCGAAATAACAAATAAAAAATATGTTTTAAAGTGAAAGAAAATAATTATATAATTTTAAATAAACAAAAATATGTTGATATTAACTTATTTAGATTATAACCTCCTATCTCAGAATTCTTATCAGTATGCCACAGAATAACAAAAATAAATATAAATTTTGTTTTCCTGGTTTTCAAATAAATATATTACATGGTTTTAATAAAATGACTCTTTGTACAGGATGTTCTCTCAAGCTGACAGGCGTTTTGAACATAGGCGATATCCCGATCGCAAAATCGACACTGGAGACAACCAGTTAGCGATATCAAAGGTAGGCATTCATATTCACAGTATAGTGAGAGAAATTTGCCAAATCGATATTAGCTTCCCCTGTACTAAGGTATCAATCAGTATGCTCTATATGAAAATTATCCGATCGCTCGGAAAAATGTCGTCCGACATTTTATATGTCTAAAAGTGAATTAATAATTTGTTTTATATATTTTCAGGCTTCGAACTCAGGTCCCTCTGACATGCATTACCTCTGTAAATTGTTTCAATTTTTTTTAATTTACAAATACACTTCTAGTGCACTGCACTTCCGATACGAATATTCGATTTCCACTATGGGGTTCGAGTCCTAGAGAATGCAAATGTTGGTAGTTTCTATTTTACTTTAACATATACACTTCTGGTGCTATACACTTCCGAGATCTGTTCTGTAGATGTGATTTCGCCAACGTCCCTCGCCCAGCTAACGTGATACACTCGCTACTGTTTGACTGATGATGAGTAATAATGTAATCGTTTATTTATTGATACAAAAAATTCCAAAATTAAAAAATTAATTAAGAACATATTACATTAACATCACACTCATCCCACCATCCTAAACATTAAACTCTACTCTTACCTACCCACCTTACAATACTACACAACAAAGAAATTTCACACAAATATTTCGATAAATATACCAAACATCTTGACTCCAATATGTCTGTCTACCATCAGACACCAGCCGAAAATCATAACACCCATCAAACAAACCACCCGATTATACAAATTATCCATACCAATATAAATGCCGACCACCACACTCATACATACCAAACTATGAATATTACAATTTGAAAAAAAAATAACGTAAGAACATTACTAAAAATGTTTCCAAACTCGGGTCTTTAATATAATTGTGAACCTCTTATCTTACCATGATTCCTATTTCTGGTGGGTAAAACTTATATTTCCCATTTATTATACATTCTTAAAGCAGTCTCCGAAACACTGAGGAAAAATTGTGAAATTTTAAGTCCAACAGAGAAAAAAATATTTTAAAAAATAGTTTCAGGGTCTCGAACACAGATCCCTATGCCATACCAAGATGGTAGGTATTGATTAAGCATTTATAACTAGTGTACGCAATCAGCCAGAAGTTCGCACACGAACCTCGTTTACAAGCTTCGAAAATGCATGTCATTAATCAATTTGCTATACTCCTTTCTTACCATGATTCCTATATCCAATGCCTAAAACTTCCGTTTTGCCTTTAATATAAATTCCTATAACAATCACCGAACAATGGGAAAAATTATCTCATTTTTCTAAGTCTGATAGAAAGTGAACATATTTATTTTATAATTTCAGTACTCGCAAATGTTCACCTAATGCTTTTAATTCGATGTTAAATTTAGGAACTGCTTTCCCTGCACCAACACCAACTTTACTGGGCACAGGCCAGGTAGAACACCCTTTAAAGTGCATGCAGCAAGGGGCAGTGATATTTTTCAAAGGTTGAGTTCAAAAGTTTCAATTAAATGTGAACAACTTATATTAAATATCACTTAGGTAGGTGCCTAAGTGGGTTGGTTGGTGGGTAGGTCCCGTCGACAGCGAGGCCATTAGAGATGGTACAAGTTGCACAGATAGGAAGGAACTGCCTTTAGTGACGAACTGTCGCAGTATTCGCCTGGAGTGATCTCGGAAAATCATGGAAAACCGAATCCAGGATGGCAGGACCATGAATCGAACCCAGGTCCTCCAGAATGCGAGTCCAGTGAGTTGCCACTGCATCACCTCGCTTGGTTACAGGCGCGAGGAATTAAAAATTCCAAGTCGGCAGTCGTCAAGCTGTGAGAACTCAGGCGGCATGATGATGCATGTGGCAGTGATGTCACTGCCAGCCTCGCGGGCAGGCAAGGCGATGTACACCGTGCATTGGACGACCCGGAGGTGCTCCTTTTGCTGACGTGGCTGGCACACAGTGCAAGAATGCCAGCAGGGAGGTACATGTGTGCAATTTCACTGCATGCATGGGAGAGGCATAGTTTACATGACAGAACAGGTGACATCATTGCTAAATCCAGCAATTAAGTCATGAAAGTGTCTGAAACTGTTCTGAGCTAGCATGAAATAATACTTCATGTAATATTCAAAGCTTTTGTTTGCACTAGGTGGAGGAATATCCTGTATGCATAACTTTAGCAGGGCTTCAGAAAAAGTTTGAAGTAACAATGAATGTGCACATAATATTCACGAATGTGTAATATTTTTGTGTTAAATAATAACAAAAGTATGCATTTTTACACTTTCAAACCATAAAATTCTGCCTGAAACATCCCCCGCATAAGACACTAAAACCCACTTCTCCTGAGTCTTTCAGTTCCATTTGGGATTAACCATTAACAATTAGAAAATATGTATGAAGAAGTTGTGCGGCTTTTAAAATATTATCCCTAGTAAATTCATTCTCGTTTGACATGTTGGAGAATACTAATGATTTTTACTAGCGAAGGCCGTATAATGTGTAAGTTAACGAGGTCTTGAGAGCCGATGAGAGTGAAGTGAGGTACTAATGGAGCAGCACCTGAATGAAAGGGCGGGATAACGAGAAAACCCACCGACCAGTGACATCGTCATGTACGATTCCCACATGCGAAAATCCGAGGAGCAACTACATCGGGAATCGAACCTGGTTAGCCTAGATGGAAAGAGAGTAGTTTGACCACTGTATTACCATGGTCCCATTTTACACACAGAGGCTTATCGAGATACCATTAAGGTGCGTATCAGTATGTTAATATTTGTATATTTACAAACTATGGAACTGCCAATGCTGTTGGTCCACACCAAAACATTACACAAACTAGTAATATCGGAATAAGACTAGCAAAATTGGCTTGTCTTTATTTCACGAAAAATAATTGTTCATGTTAGCCCAGTTCGAGCACAGAACTGTTGAGCATGCAGAAGTGAAATTACATGGTGTGAATTGGCATCGACAGGACGGAGACCCAGCTCAATTTTTGCACAAGATACAAAGAATAGCTAATACCTTCTTTTATTGTTAGATATTTGGTGAATTTATTATTCTCGAAGTAGTAATGGAAGATAATTGTAAATGGAATGCCAGAAAAATATTGGTTTGTAGTCGTCATATTATCTTGTGCAAAATTCAAAGCTTATCATGTTAACTGCGCAAGCAAGTCCTCGGACAACATGCTTAACTTCAAAGTTTGTATTTCAACAAAAATGTGTGGGACATCTGGACGTCACGTGTCCACATCCATGGACTGGCAGATGTGAGCCTGTTCTGTGGCTGCCACCCTCACCAGATCTTATGCTCCTCGACTATTTTGTTTGTGGTACTAGAAAAAAAATGTTGTGCGGGACTCCAGTAATATCTGAGGAAGATCTTACCGCACGAGTAAATGTCACGGCTGAAATATACGGCAATACTGAGCACACAACTATAGCCTATTCACGGTAAAGTGAGCACTTCATAAATCCGTCTCATTTCGTATAATACACTGTTCAAAAATAATGGGAATTAACTGGACAGGTGTAAGGTAATATTAGCAAAATTGTGGGGGAAATACATAGTGTTCCTTACAGGTAAGATAAAGTAACCAAACTCTGGAATAAAAATCATGTAGATGGTAGAGGAAAATCCCATATATGGATAGGAACATTACCCTACGATGAATGCATCTCTTCAGCGTTCTCAACAACTAAGTGGGGGGATGCCCTTTGTATAATTATTATGTACTGTACTCCCACACTGTTCTCTCAGAATAATATTAGGTATAGAGATTTGGGTTCAAACATGGTCATTTCGTAATTTGGTAGGCAATACTGAAAAAAATATGCATGTATTGGCTCATGCCGAAATTATGATTTAATTCTTAAGTAATAAATCTCTATTGTCGTGATATTTAAAATAATAATTTTTAAAATATTTGTATTGAAAGTAATTATGATTATTATTATATATTTTTGACACAGGTATTTCCACAGTCAGACATACACCCCACTAATTAACCAGACATACATACACCCCCACTGATTAACCCACACCCCTGTGACAATCGACAGTGATACAAGTTCCCACAGGGAACTCACTAGGGGCATATCACCCTTGCAGTGATATACAGGATGTAATTAAACAGCTGATTCAAGATCCATAATGCAGGTAAAAAGCCTGTATTTTGGCCATAAATACTTAAACAAGAAAGATGTAATTATATGAAAATGAGTATTATTTTTCTTCTACACTAGCAACCACTCGCCTCGACACAGTATTTTGCAAATGGTGGTGGAGGAGTTAGTTCACAAGTTCTCTTTGGGTCATTGAGTAACAAACACCTCTTCACTGTTCCTTTTTTTTTCTTCTGAAAACAAATATTTAAATTACAACACAGAAAAAGGGTGTATTGTCCTTACAGTTCACCTTATAGGTGAATAAATTTTGCTGTCAGTGGTCAGTATTTTTACGCGTTAGTGTGTGTGACTATATCTTGATAGGGTAATGCATCTGTAATAATAATTCTGAGAACATCAATAATTAATTGCAAAATATGTGTTTCTTTAAAGCTAAGAAAACCTGCTACTTCGTCCTGCTCGGAAATCCGGGGGAGTGACCCCCAGAACATATGATTGTTTATTCATTTTGATAAATAACAAAAGTAATTAAAAAAATTATAAAAATGAATTTTTTTACTATAAAGAAATCATTTACATGAAAATAACATTAATTATATTTTAATGAAATAATACAAGGAAGAAATAAATAAAAACACTCAAATACATTTACCTACACTATCCATTTATTATACAGTGGATACAAAACACATTTGTAGTTGAAAAAAATTAGTTCTTGCAATTCTTTACTTTAGAAGAATGTCATATTCAAAGCTAAGCATTTCTCATATGATTGTAAGCATTAGCCTCTTGCGAAAGGCAGTGCCAGTCTCTGGATCATGACAATGTCCATCGGTTGCCTGTTGACTATCCACCTCATCATAGCAGTACAGCAGATCTTGCTCCTCTGTAACAGTTGGTTCCGAGACATTTGCCTTGGCAATGGTGGGACCACCACCAATAGCAGGTCCGGCATCCACAGCTCTAAGAATATGCACTGCTGGGTGGCACCGACGGTTAGGTGGAGGTTCTTTTCCCGAGATGGAGGCAGAGACATTCGTGGCGTGATCCATCACAAATGGCTGGCATCGACGCTGTACTCGGCCACGTCTAGTCTTTTGACTGAAAGTATTATTCTTCTTAGTTCCAGGATGTTGTGAAGGTTCGTGCCCCATCCGGAACAGTTCCACTGCAACAATCTGGTGCGTGGTTGGCAGCAGGCAGTTGGGCAGAGGCGATGATTTTGTCATTGGTGCAATGCAGCTGCGTCTGCGGTGTCATGTGGAACACGACACAGGCCGATCATCCTAGACAATCCAATTGAAACTGTGTTAGTTCGTAGACGACTGGATAATCCACAAAAAGCCAATGCTGCATTCCGCTACCATCACAGGTCTCAGTGTAGGTGCGCAGATATCCATCTTCTGTGATGAAACTGTATTCAGTGCTGCCATAGTCCAGCTTGGCATTTGTATAACTGTTCGTAGGACATAATGAAATCATGGTGGCAATCAGACCTCTAATCGACGACTAAAAGAGCGCGCCGATTGTTCGCACTTATATATAATAAACTAATGAACAGGTGTGCCACCACACCAAAACCAAAATTTTCGTACATTTCGGGTGACTTCGTCTCTATTAGTAATTTGTCGATTCATGGTCCAAGGACGAAGCACACCATTTGTGCCACAGCTGTGAGTTTCTTCACGCATGTGTCCATACAGGTTCTGACCTGTCGCAGACGTGTCGGTGGTGGTCGTCATAAAGCTTTGCCAGCTTGTGCAGGGAAGAACAGCCATACTCGCACTGTACAAAAATTATTTCAACATAGTTTTTGCACAAGTAGCTCAGCCATTTCTTCTTCTCGGGCCCTACCAAGTAAACCAGTCTTTGCAGATACTGTATCAGCAAGTCGTTTGTCTTCTTTCATTTCTCGTACAAGAGTTTCCATGAATAAGTGCATCGCCATTGACTTCTTTAGATTGGACACCTGCAGCAGCATCGAATTATTCAGATGGATCACCTACAGCAGTGCTGTCATCGAAGGCTTCGCCAAGGCGTCGTTGCTGTTTCTGTGACAGGTCCTTCAGTAAAAACTGCCATGCTCGACGGCATGAGAGAACAGCATGTACAAAGATACCCTATAACATTGATACCCTACAGTTTATGAAAGGTGATACAATGAAGGAAGATAGTCAGAGCTGCAAGGATTCGTCTACTAGGAGCCAGCAACTGTTGTCGGCAATACCTCTTGTTGTATCGATGGCTACTCTTTCCAAAGAATGTACACTCGCAAGACTTTCGCGTGAAATAAGCGAACTTCAAAATAAACGGACGTCGACTATAACTACTAATGAGCACACAACCCCTGCTACAAAGAAAAGTAAACTTGTTATTGAGGGTGAAGCAGGAAGTGAAGAAGATCACGGCGATAGTGATAGTGTTGAAGATGATGATGATTCTCTCGGCATTTCCAATGAGTTTCCTTCGACAAGTGTTGTGAAGAAGGCAGAAGATGCTGTGAATAATGGTTACCCGTATATTGATGACCCGAATGAACTTGCAGATAGGGTTAGATATTTGCTTGACTTTCATAAATGCGGGGATTTCTCGAACATGAAAGAGGTGGTTTCGATTATAGAAGAAGTTAAGGATCGGGGTTATATCAGATGATGTGATGAACTTCTTTCTTCTGAAAATTAAAATACAAATAAAAAAATTATAATAATAAAATAACTGTTTTTTTTGTATGTGCTGTATACTTTTATCCCTCACTACTTTAAAACTTTGTTCTTCATTTTTCAGTACAAAGTTCAGGTCCTGCATCGACCAGTAGCGAAGCATGATGGGTATGTGTTGTAGTTCTATGTACCTTTATTGCAAAGCGTAAAATTCAGTTTATTCGGGAAGCAATTAAAATATGCCCATGAACCTGAATATATACTTTTAAACAAAGTATAAGTTCGCTCCTTTTATACATTTTTCGTTTCATTATCATTCTAGACTTGGAACAGTATGGAAGTAAAGTCCCAAAGATGCATCTGCTGTGACGCTTCTGTGGTAAAGCATTCGCATATTCGTAGAATTTACAACGACATGAAATAACGACCTTTGGATTAAAAAGTTCGAGTGTGACTTTGTTATGCCAATTCCGCCAGAGGCAGTTTTCTCGGAGTGACATGCTAAAACTTATAATACTGGCTCTCCACCTCTACCTGCTCCAATTTATGATATAACCCGAGCAGAATATTGTAGAGGTAACATACATGTTACTTGAGTGAATATGTATATATACCTGTGTAATTGTGTGTTTACTCCATTCTATGAATGATGATGGACCGAACCGAACTGATGACTGAGCTGCAGCAAGTCATCTAAGATGTTCGCGTGAAATATCTACTCGCGAAATGTTACAAACTGGCTCTCGAGAATCGAAGGTAAGAGGCTTACAAGCCGATAACCACCCGTCTCGACGAACTTGGTCGACAACGCCAGGAGGAAACTTTGCCTCGGCCTGATATCAAACATGAAATCAAGGTGGAAGGAACTACTCAGATGCGTAAACAGAAAAGAAGCGACCCCAGCGCTCGTAGCAGCCAATTCAAGAATCGATGTGGCGATGCTGCTAGTAGCCAAAGCCAGAACTAATGGGGGGAAACAAATGACAAACGAAAAACCAATAGGGCGACCTCGATGTAAATGTAAACAAATATGGCGGCCTCCAGTTACAAATATGGCGGCCTCCAGCAGCAAAGATGGCGGCCTCCAGTAACAGCCAATGTAAATAAATAAGAAGAGATAAAGAGAAAATGAGAGATAAATGAATGAACAAGAGAGAATGGGAGAGAAAGAAAGGAGACGGGAGAAGGAAAGGAAGAAAGAGAAATCAAAAGAAAGAAAGAATGCAAAAGAGAAATAATGGGAGCACTCGGAGAAAACCATCGGAATGCAATAGCATAAAAAATGACTTACTGGTTACCAATATGGGGCATACTGGCTTCAAAGATGGCGGTATACTGGCTAATAACATGGAGGAATCCAAGGTGGTGGACACGTGAACATAATGATAGAGCAGGAAATCAAAATCCAATATGGCTGCCATGTGACCTTGGCATGACGTCACCCATGTCGAGCCACCGAGTCACTCCTCCATCTCCCCTTTTTGCGGGGGAACTATATACTACTACTGACGTGTTCTTAGGCTGGGCCATCGAGGATAAAGGTTATGTGGACTGGAATAAAAGTTGAGTAGGTTTTCTGGATGGGTGCCAGCATTCGATCGATCACGAGAATGATGTGGGCCGTTTGGCCGACCGGCCCTTAAGTGGCCTCCTCGATGTCCCCATGTCTCTGGTAGCTGCTGTAGATGATTATGTTCCACTATATCCAATAATGCCTGGTTTAGTGGGAGATATCGGAGCTTCCCCCAAATGCTCATTCACACTCCCAGTGAGAACTGTTTCGGGTCATTCTCACACCCATAATTCGTACGTGACTTGTTACATTTAGGTAATGCATCCGAGATACGGCCGTGATAAAAAAAATGATGTTTTTCATAGCAACCATATTTATTTACCTTAGATCCTCATAGGAGGCAATGAAAAACAAATACTCTGTTAAAGCAAGGCGTACTCTACAACTGCGAAATGGCACTAGGCCTACAAAATGTTCCAAAAAAGTTACGCCCTGGCCATGTACAAATGAACCGGGCATGGCGTGTCTCCCTCCCCAGACTAAAAACAATATAAACATTCCTGAACTAAATAAATTACTATTTATATGCTATATGAATGGCTAAATAATACAAGTCTGCGGAAGACACTCACGCACAGCCACTCCATGAGATGACAAAGACGTTACTGCTGCTGGGTTGGCGCAGAGCCCTCTGAGTGTGCCTTCCTGCATAATCATTAAAAAATTATATTACAAGTGACAATTATAATGAACGAAATGACTGATTGCTATGCAGTGGATATCAGGCAAGGCATATTAAAAACTTTTGTAAAGTGAAATAAAAAAATATTATTAAATATATAAAATATAAATTAGACAAGCCTTTCTGGAGGCTGCCCTGCCTATTGCTTTTGACATGTATGAAAATACGTGATTTTTTATATTTGATCGTGCTCTTATTAGCATGTCCCTTTTTATGTATATTTTTTCAGCATGTCTCAATTTACGGGCGCTTTGTGCCACACAACTGCAAAGTAAAAGTGAAAGTGAGTTCAAAGCATGACACCACAAAAAGGGGCTTAAGAGGAATACAAGGTTCGATTTAACATAGTAACTATCAAAAGGGTCCCTAGCATTTCATTGCAGTGCTAATTGCATTTAAGTTCATTGTATTTATGCAAAGTGTAGTGTTCATTTCATTTGTTCACCCACATTTCGTTTAATTCTATTGCAAGTTCTTTTATTTTCGTTTTCACAGAGCAAGGTATTTTATGAAGGTTATTAATCAGCTATAGTTTTATGTAATTTTCAATTTTTAATGCTAGTGTGCACAGAACATAGTTATCAGCATGACATGTCACCCACCAAGCTGGCAGCACGTGGCCCGCAGAGGAATTCAGTAGTCTACGAGTACTCGGAGAAGTCGGTTTGTGTTGTCATCCGCGTGCTCCGGGCGTCATGCAGATTTTAAATCACCTACCATTTGACATGTGCCATGTTCCTCTTCCCTAAGACTGTTTGTCTGGCCGAGCACCCACCGTCACCGCAGATAGGCACGCTCTGCAGACGCGCAGGGCGCACGGCGAGTTCGCAGTGTGTGACGTGTGCAAGCGCAACATATGGCATGCCGGGCCATAGTAATTGGCACTTAGCACCCCAAGTAGCCAGGACTCCGCATGGCAGAGTGATACATGAAAGAGAACTATACAGCATACTGAGTCGAAGGGCTTACAGCTCACGCCATTACAGTTGTTGATTGTTATGTTAATAAAGAGTTCTATTTTATTGTCCTTTTGTACCACCAGTGTTTTATTGTGTTTTTTTGCAAATGTGTATTTTCCATGCTTTGATCATGCTCATTTCACCAGTGTTATGCATATGTGTATCATACGGGGTTTTTATTTTATTTAATGTAGCATGTAGCCTTAAGTTTTAGCAGGTAAAGAAGGAGTTAGCTTGTAGTGCAGGATGTAGTTCCCCACTTGGGCGCGCAAACCAGCCTTCACATGCTCTCGTGCCAGGGTGGGAGATTAGTAAGTGTCTGGCATCAAGGAGGGTGGTTGCGTGTGTCCGCGAGCTCCACATTTCCTGTGCACCAGGTGGCATGCATCTTTCTTGGACTTGTCTCTTCATTGCCATATCTTAACACTGGAAGAACTGTTAATTTTCCGCCAACCTGTCACTTCCTCGTGGTTTGCATTGCCCAGAGAAGCTTGAATCACCGCAAATTCATGAGTATGGCACAAGCCATTTTTAACAGTGTTGCCGCGACGACCTGTAACATTATCTTCGAATGTAAAGTGTATTTCTGAGAGAAGTGTTAATTCAAACGGAATAAATACCCCAAGAACTGATTAGCGAGTAAGTTATTTCGGTCGTTGCAAGGCGTTTAAGGGGATGGATCTTAACTATACCCACCTTCATTTGCAACTGTTTTTTCAGCAGGGCTCAACGTAAGCATGTGTATAGTGTTTTAATTGAATTGTATCTGCACGAGCATGTGGATAGCCCCGATAATCCACATCGCGAGATGTAACAGTAATTAGCAGCTGTTCGCTGTCAAAATGCACTGCAATAGTATGGCATGTAATCAGCCCATTGGTTACCATTTTGTTAACACCCAACAATAGAATCTATACAACTACAGCCATAGACAGGCAGCGGTCAACATTCCAACGGAAGTTTTCATCTGGGCATAGGGCCGCAGCATTCCAAGGTCACTGAGAGACATCATGCTACATCATAATGCATAATCATGGAGTCTCCTTGACGCCTGGCACCTAGTCGGGTAATTCCAACATTCCAGAGACCTCGCACTTCACCACCGAAAAATCCAATTTAACCAATTTCCATGCCATCGCAAGCCATCAATTGGCTTGCCCAAGTGTGTGGCGAAAACTTCCTATCAACATTTCCCCACCGAATGTTTGTCCGCAATTTTTCTGGCAAAATTACAAACATTTACGCCATTTCTGTCTCATTCCTGCCCACCAACAATGAGAGGACAACGGAAGCATATCAACAAGGGCAATAGCAGCATCGTAACGCCTTCCAGACCCTGTCCAGACACTATGAGGTGTATCATTTGTCAACAACAGGTAGCATGCCACATCGTGGCCCACACTACACTGCCTGAAGGAGGAGCTGGGTGAAACAAAGAGAAGGAGAAACAACCGGCAGGAAGTTCCTCCAATTTCCCGCACTCTTCGCATGCCGGCAGCCAGCTCATAACCCACATCGTACTGTGCATCAGCTGAGCGCCACCAGGTTGTTGATCCCTGCGTTACGTGGCACAGAGCAGCGACAGCCGTATTGCGAGTGGGGAGTGCGCTCCCTTCCCCCTATCCTGCCCATTAGTGAGCTGGTAACCTGCACCACACACATGGCTTTGTTGACAAACAAAGCATTGCTGTCAGGATCGCCGACAGCATAACAGCTCTGTGATATTTATCAAAATGGACAGAGGCATACCCCGCTAGCAGTGCAAGAGCAGGCAACATCGCAAGGGCTTTAGAAGAGCACTTCTTCGCATGGTGAGGATTTCCAAGAAATATCCTCACCAATAATGGTAAACAGTTTACCAGGAAAAATGGACGGATTTGTGTACAAGGTGGGGGTTACATCACGTAACCACTGAAACTTACCACACCAGAGTGAACCCCACGTAGCGCCATAATCAAGATATTAAGGCACATCTGCATCTCTGTGTGGGGGAGCAACATACAGCATGGGTCGAACACATGCCAGCCACCCTGTACACACTCCAAAGGCGAGAAAATGCAGCGATGGGGAAATCACCAGCGGAAATTCTCCTAGGTCGCATCTTATAACTGCCAGGAGAGGCGAAGTGCCCATGTATAGAAGATGGTAGCGAGCTACCAAACCGTGATGTACAATGACAGCAGTGCAGGAAGTGCATACACGAGGTGAGAGAGTAGCACAGCAGGTACGCTACAAAATAGCTGCAGTTCAGCACAAGACCGCCACCAGAATTGCAGGCAGGACAGGTGGTGTACGTTAGAATGAATCCGCAATCAGTGGCACACGAAGATTCTTATGCCTGTCTTGCCGCAAGATGGAGTGGCCTGCACAGCATACTTAAAAAAAAAACAGGCCCACAACATATAAAGTTCGCATGTGCAGTAGGAAGGTGAGAGTGTACCGGGACAACATCCGGCTCACCCTGAGTGCCATTAACAACGATATTAGTCCCGGTGCCCCTCAGCCCCATGACAGTGATGGCCGTGCTGAGCAAGAAACGGCACGTAACAAGACAGGGGGTGTCACTGCACCTCAGGATGAGGGCACTGCAGAGGACCCGCTTATGCAGGACGAGGGAGGTGATTCACCTGGAGTGACCCTCGATGGTGACACTGCCGACGAGCTACCTAGGGGAGGTAGCGATCAACAAATGCATCGGCACTTCAGGAGGCGGCAAAAGCAGTGGAAGAGAGTATAAATGTGATACTCGGTGTAATCACGCCCAGCAGGGAGCATTTGGAGTCTCGAACCGACAGCATGGACGGCGAGACACCTACGAGCGTTCCCGCTCCTATATCAGCGCAGACGCCTGCACAAGTACCATGCAGGAGAAGTAGCATGTACAAAACCAGCAGGAGGAATAGCATGTACAAAGCAAGCAGGCGAAGTAGAATGTACAAAGCCAGCAGGAGCAGTAGCATGTACAAAGCACATAAGCAGGAGAGGTAGAATGTACAAAGCAAGCAAGAGGAGAGTAGTAAGCACTGTTCAGCAAGCATAGCAGGGCATCAGGAGTGGCAGCATGAGTGAAGACAGGAACAGCGAGCACAGCGGGTCTGAGTGCTCAATTCATCAATTCACCTGCATTGATCACACCGGTGGACTTGTCTGCCACGGCAGTGCTTCCAGTCCAAACAAAGTTGCCTGACAGAAGGGGGCAACCAACTGCACAGAAAACTACACAGCAAGCAGCAGTAAAGCAGGAGAGGTTGTACAACATGCTGTCACGCAGGCCACCAAGGGCATTCAGCTGTTGTCAGTAACATCATTCGGCCGACAAAGAGTCACGTTCCCCTTCTCTAATGCCCAGTTGCAGCATCGCGGTTCGAAATCGATCCTAGATCGGATGTAAGATTTTCACTGAAAACTATTGCACCCTCTTCTAACATCCTTGGTTGCACCATTCGAGTTCAAGCTTCCAACATACTGAGTCATAGAGTGTATGGCTCACACAATTACAGTTGTTGATTGTTATGTTAATAAAGAGTTTTATTTTGTTGCCCTTTTGTACCACCAGTGTTTGGTTGTGTTTTTTTTGCAAATGTGTATTTTCCATTTTCATTGTTATGCTGTGTTCATGCTCATTTCATCCGTGTTATGTATATGTGTATCATCCAGGGTTCTTATGTGATTTAACGTAGCATGTAGCGTTAAGTTTCAGCAGGTAAAGCAGGAATTAGCAAATAGTGCAGGAAGTAGTTCTCTATTTGGAGCACAAGCCAGCCTTCGCCCGCTCTTGCGCCGGGGTGGGAGGTTAGTAAGCTTCTGGCATCAAGGAGGGTGGTTATGTGTGTCCACGAGCTCCGCATTTCCAGTGCACCGGGTGGCATGAATTTTCCTTGGATTTGTCACTTCATTACCATATATTAATACTGGGAGAACCGTTAATTTCCCACCATCCTGTACAACACTTTCATTTCCTCATGGTTTGCATTGCACGGGGAAGCTTAAATCACCGTAAATTCATGTGTATGGCATGAGCCATTTTTGCAGTGCTACCACGATGACTGGTTAAGTCATCTTCGTATGTAAAGTGTATTCCTGAGAGAAGTATTAATTCAAACCGAATAAATACCCTAAGAACTGATCAGCGAGTAAGTTATTTCGGTCGCCGCAAGGTATTTAAAGGGACGGGCCCTAGCTATACCCACCTTCATTTGCAAGTGTTTTTCAGCAGGGCTCAACGTAAGCATGTCTATATTATTTTAGTTGCATTGTGTCTGTACGGGCGTGTGGATAGCCCCGATAATCCACATAGGGAGACATGATGGTAATTTTCAGTTTGCTGCCAAATTTCACTGCGGTTGTATGGTGTGTAATCATCCCATGGGTTACCATTTAGTGAACACCCAACAATTGCATCTCTACAACTCAAGCCATAAAACGGCAGATTTCAACAATTCAACGGAAGTTTTCGTCTGGGCATACGGCCCGCAGCATTCCAAGATCACTGAGAGTCATCATGCTGCAGCATCATCCATCATCATGGCATCATCTTGACGATGCCTGGCACCTAGTGGGAGTAATTCCAACATTCCACTGATGTCACATTTCACCTCTCCAAATATCCAATTTAACCCATTTACACGCCACCGCACACCATCACATTTATCATCGCAATAGTAAGATAACTTGTCGGAACCTTGTTTATTAACCATCCTTAGACACCACCCCTATTTCCCCAGTGCTTACATCACCCGGGGAATCGTAACTTGTGTATGTAAGAGTTTATCGGCTTCGTGCCATTCTAGCAGTATAGCCCTACCAGCATCCCAAGCACGGTAACCAGCTGAATTATCTCCCAGATAGGAGATTTAATGTATTTCTGCAATGTCTAAATATATGTGAGTTTGCTAATGGTGTGTGTTTTAATCGGAGCAGTGACTTCGGGTGTTTCAAGGAACGGGACCCTACAACCTGTTACACAACTAGGTACCTGTTTTTAATCCAGCCAAGTGATCTGTAAGTTATATCTGCAATTGAATTAAATGTGTGCTGGCCAGCCTTTAATAGGTCTACTGTTTAACAAATGCAACCAGTGAGTAAGTATCAGGGACTTTAATTATCACTGAAGGAAAATCTACATCCGAGCGAATGGGCTGCAGCACTCCAAATGTGTGCAGTCTCTCCAGCTTCAACAACACCGGCGATGCCTGGTGCCTATAAGGGTTACGCCATTATCACCAGAGAATTTCTTAAACCTTTAACCTTACAGCCCTTTAAAACCCCTTTCTCCGTCAGCCATGCAACCACATGGAATTACCAGGGGCCATCCTTTTTTGGATCTACCATAATGGCTGGGTTGTACCAGATTTCAGCAGATGCTGTCTAACATTTATTGTATTTGCTCTCGGATGATTTTGCTTTGGAGTTTGGATAACTGTATGGTGAGTGAAAATTAGGTTTTAGTTCTCTGTTTCGATTGTGTGCTCTCCAACAGTAGTACATAGTAACAGGTCTGCTAATGCGAATGCATAATGACTTTTATCCAACATTCTCGGTACCTTATCACATTAAGCAGGTGGTTCCTCATGGTCCAAGTCGTCTAGCATAACACTGGGTGCACTGGGGCTGGGTATTTGGATAATATACTGTTATAGGGATACAAGTTCCAAAATGAATTATTATAATGGCTGGTTCAAAAATCGTGGGAATCAGAGAATGGTATCTTCATGTAGCTCATTGATGACGAGTGCTACAGTGTTGTCTGAAAGTCACATATGTGTACTGTATTTTAGGTTATCTCAGGATTTCATTGCTATGGATGACTGTGAATAACACATTCATCACTGGGCTGCAATGATCTCACATCAACACAGCCTGGCTAAATGTTGTAGCAGTTGGTCATATCAATAAGAGCATAGCAATTTTTATTGTTAATGTGCACTAAAAAGTGTATCAACCTGCTATTTTTTTAAATTTTCCTTTTGAACCATGTCGAGTTGCTGCAGCTGAACCTTTATTTGTGTCAAAGTAAGCTTATTTCCAGTAGTTCGGTGTAAGTAGACATCTTGCTGGCCTACCAGGGATTGCCATTTTCTACTGGTGGCAGATGGTTCTTGTTATCAAATGGTGTGTTATTTTAGCCTGGGTAGTCTCTGTGCCAGTGGCACAGCTGACCAGGACAGTCGCGACAAGGATACAGCTTTTTTGTCTTACACTATTTTTTACAGGTTAAAAAACTACTGTAATTTTAATGCTATGCTTCCATGTTGTTAGTGTATTTATTTGATAACATCATTGTTTGAATCGTTCTCTTAGTCTGATTTGTTCCCACCGAAATTCGGCACTTGTGTTCGCAGCATGTAGTCTTCCTGGTTCCAACAAACTTGTGGATTCGCGCACACTGCCATAAAATATAAAGATAGAAAGCATGAACTCTTCAAATGAGCTGCATATAATGCAATCAACACACTTCGGTACTCAGACAACACAGTGCTGGCAAGAACCAGTAATACATCAGTATGATTGTACTGCCATGTTCGGATGATATAGATGTACCAAATTTATCTTTAGCATTGCAAAGTCTGTCGGTGACTCATGCATCTGTTGGTTATCCGTCACTGCATGGTTATGGGGTTGTAGTGACGAGAATGTGCTTGTGTACCTGCACTGAAAAGTAGTAGTTAAATCATGCCATAATTACTGTTTCGCATTTCCAGTGAGTGTCCCCTCCCTGGGATTTACTTTTGGCAACTCCTCCTCGCAAATCACATATCCGTGGAGTCGGTAGGCACAGACATTCAGGATGCCATAGTGGTCACCTATTGGCAAACCTGCGAACATCTTCAATGAGTGGAATCTGGCAAGCGTTGTAACATTCACTACCTTTATACCGTTAGCCAAAACCTCAGTTTTGGAAACCCATCTTTCCAAACTAAGGTTATAGTGAAGTGTTTATCCCCTCATACGAAACTCCGTTTCCGAAACTTGAGTTTCATGCATTGTTTTATGCCTGAAATCACTAGTTTCAAAACAATAAATATAATTAATCCTTGTTGTTATGGTGATCGAAAAGGAAATTCATTTGAGAGAAAACCATAAACATGACAAAAGTAATTTAAAGTTGCATACATTGTCTGATAAAACATAATTAAATAATGGTATTGTATAACATTTCCTTAAGATGCATCATATTTATTGTGTCTTAGTTATTTTCCTACCTACAGAAAATTAAATAATCACTTTGAATTTACATATGCTATTTTTACCATTTAAACATCTTATTTTACACTTCAACATATCCTAGTTGTACATTTAATACCATATTTACAAACACTACAGAATTCTCTTTGTTTACCTACACATGAAACCTAAGATTCGAAGAGAGCCTTGAACTACAAACCACAGTTTCGAGATACAGCGAAACCTTACTTTAATGGCATTTATACCATACATAAACTCTGCTTTCCGAAACCCAGGTTACCGAAACTCTGGTTTCCAGTTTCAGTATATGTCTCAGATGTGATCTCTACTAGTTTTTTTGTCTGTGCTGATACGGGTAGATCTTTATAACTCATGGACTGTGCCCAAGGTATGATGAACATGGTAGTATTGCATGTGTTTGGCATGGGTATACATGTAGGTACTATCTGTGCATGCCATATTACAGATACCTGGCATAAGTAGCCTTTGTCAATCTCTGCCATCCATTCGTTGATTGATATGCAACTTTGCTGTGCATGGTGTCCGCAAAGTTGGCATTTGAGAATATCTGTTGCAATTCCATAACACACTGGTTGCTGACACTGTGTAGGCAGTATCTGACTGCCAGTTATTAAGTCATTACAATTATGTGTGTGTTCGATAGGACTCGGTTCGTATCATAAACACACGAATCGTCATTATGTATGATTGCGCATTCTTGTGGTATTAAACACTGAGGAAGGTAAGGCTATAGGCACTGTTTACATGTAATGAGATTCCATCACACCGTATGAAGTTAGAACACAGTTTGTATACTCCTAATTTTATTTGATAAATTTTGCATCTCTCTGATTTGACATCGCATTGTTTAATGTCACTGACAATGTTTTGTAAGGATCGGGTAAGCTAAATCTTTTTAGTTGGTAGGAAGTACACAGTTCCAACACAATTAGGTTGGAATGCTCCTAGACATTTGCAAAATTAGTGCACACTGGGTGCGGTTGGGGCAATCGACAGTGGCTTGTATAAATCGATCATTATTCTAGTATGTACTCTGGTAATGTTTATATCTGATTTCAAATATGTATATGGTGGTGGGTTTTCTCGACCGGGCACACGCCACTTTCGCGAAGTATCGCCGAATTGGCTGCTGATGTTTGAAATGTCATCATCCCTATAGTTCGTGGATTCATATCTAAAATGTATGACATTAGAGCATGGTGATTCTTGGGAGTTACCAGCTGACAGAAGAAGAGGTATATTGTTGATCTTGGTGCAACTCAATAATTTTACTAAAATTCAACCAATTCCATGCTGAATTCAAACAAATTTCAAATTCCTCGTCAAATTTTTCAAAACGCAACTCAAAATCAATCATATTTAGGGTGAAAATCGAAATCAATTTTCAACCTGTTTTCACTCTTTGCATGTGGTTCTTCAAATACTCATTTTTAAGCTAAGTCATAATATTTTTTATGAAATTCCAAAAATTTCCATACTTTTCTTGTGATATTATTTTTGACTAATTGATTTCGCTTTCAAAATAAATGTAAATCTTTACCCTTTTTGACCTAAATTTTGCCTCACTCACCCTGAAATGGACCACTGATCAACAAGTGAATAGACTCATGTTTTTTTTAAAGTGCGCGTAATTGAGAAAGAAGATTTGGGTCAAATTATCTTGATATTGATGGTGAAATGGAATATATGAATCATGCTTAAAAAATAGATTGAAAAATTGATGTTTGAAAGTGAGAAATTTGTGTGAATTTTAGTTAAATGATTGTGCTGCGCCAAGATGTGCAATAGACCTCTACTGATTTATAAAAAAGTGTACATATAAACACAAGATAAAGAAAAAAATTCCACTTAGATTAAAAAGAATAATAATTATTTATTCGATAAAACAACTCAACCAAAAATCTAAAATATTCTATTAAAATATCGAATCATTATCTTGTTTCTGTAAAATCGTTTACATTATCCGCTTTAATAAAATAAATAATGTACCTATCTTCAGTGATAGATTTTCTTTCAAATAATCATAAGTTAAATTTCGTTGGCTAATTAAAACAACATTGCAAATTGTACCAGCCTCAATAGCTTTTTTAAAATCTGCACTAATTTTTATAATTGTTTTATCTTTAACTACTCCTGTTTTTCTCTATAAGTAGTCAATGACATATAATGGGCTTCTTCTTCAAAATAAATAATAATTGGTATCACCATGATAGTTCGTAGTTGGCTTATAATAAAGTACATTATTTCTCTATATAGTATCTAATTTTGTTCTTGAATTTCTAAAATAATTAAAAGCGAGAGACATTTTAAGACAAAGATCATTTTTAATATCTAGATTCCAATTTTCATTTGGAAAAATTTCTTTTATTCCATTTTTAACAAACGTATTTCTCACATTACAATCATCAAACATTGAAGCATGCACATATTGATCGACGCGATTTTTTCTATTAGTTTGGAAACCCACAATTACAAAATCAGGCATATCAAATTGTAAATTATTAAACTGATCTTTTATATCAAAGTTAAAAACTGTTCTCCTAGCAGGAGCTTCTTTTTCTAAAAATTGCCAGGACTTAAAACATGTATGAATTTTAGGATTTTTATATATTTTTTTTCATTAATTGCAATTAATATGTTTGCTTCATATTCAACAACAGGCCACAACATTTATAATTTGTGATTAAAAATTATACCTGGACCAGCATAAGTTTTATCAACTGAACCATCTGCTTTGTTAGTTTCATAAACAATTTGTTATCAGACTAATTTTGGAAAAAAAAGTGATTTTATAACCACCTTTCAGTAAACTTCATTATTATCGCGAATAAAGCCAAACAAATATCTTAATGGATACATTATTTCATTAATTTTATCACTACAAACAGATTTTACACGAAATTAATTATCAACACCAGCAGACTCGAAATAATTTTGTTCACCTTGTGAACTTAGCAAAATATTCATCATTGTTGAAGTTATTCCTGGATTATAAACAGCCTCAATAATATGTCCATGTTTTGAGATTTCTACTCTAGAAAACTGAAATCGAAAAAAATTGGAACAAACATCATTATTATCTAATTTTTCGTATTTTGCCTCATCTACAACTTTATATCTCTTTAGTAGGCGATATTCTTCCAAAACATTAGCATCGTTTGGAAAAGAAAAGACATCTCCTATGGGAATATCAAACTCTAGTCTATTAATTTAAATATTCAAATTCCCCCTCGTTTTATCAGTTGGGGGGAAAGTTTGTCTCTCAAAACTATCAATACTTTTATAACTCATTTATAAGTTATATATATATATTAATGAAGGATTCAGAGGGGGTTCATCGATTTAAATTGCTCATCGAGAAGCATGGAAATTATAAAAAGAACCATTAGGCAGTATATGAAAAAAAACAATAAAAAAGATCTACCATTCGTGAACTACAAAATATTAGCAAAAAAGTAGAACAAATAAGTGAAGAGTATAAAAATTTAATAACAACACTAACTATAGTAGTAGCAAAAAGTTTAGATTATCCACCGATTCTTGTAGAAACATCTTTTGAAAGAGAATTATACTCACAACAAAAATTTCTTGAAGAGTCCTTGGGAATTGTACCATTAAAAGATTTGCCTTCTATAGAAGATGATTATATTTCTATATCTAGGAAAAGAAACTGCTGAAGAACTTGGTTTTAATGAGCAATATGGTTTAGTTAAAAATGTAAAAATATTTATATTGACAATAGAAAGTGAAGATAACAAATAAAATACTAACTGTTGAAAATAAAGAATATATATTAACAAAAGAGCTTTCTAAATTGTTAACAAAATATTTGAAAGGATATCTTAAAGGCAATTACAATGTCGATGTTTGTAAAAAATATAAAGAAATTGCTATTGCGACAAATTTAGTATATCAAGGTTATGATCCTAAGAGTCAAGTAAATTCGAATAAAGTTTGGAAATACAGAAAAATAATTAGACCAATTTATCAAGATAGATTAAAATATATACAAAAAGATGAATTGAAAGCAAAATATAGACTTGAGTGTTTTAGCAATGATGATTTTAAAAATGTAGATGGCATAAAAATACATATACTAATTTGCCGACAGAATATATTTGGATGGACAATGTTAGGGAAGTAATTGATAGATTATTAGTTATTCACGGTGAAGAAAATGATGGAAATGAAAGTTATCACAATGAAAAAGTAAACATTATGAATATGCTAAACAATAAATTTTCTGATTTTTTTGTGAATAACCAGAAAGTAATTCCATATCTGATAGGAGTTTTAAATGTTATTCCGCACACATTTTGGAATTATGAACACCATGGCTAAGGTGTAATAAATTGGCCACTAAGCAATTTAAATTTTTCCGAAATACATGTGCCAGTTTATAATTATTGTGGGCAATTTACAAAATTGAATTATAGAATAGACATAGGAGAAGCTGGAGTGAATAAATTAGATGAAGCTTGCAAATATCACGATATTGCATATAGAGATCATAAATATTTAGAATATAATCATAAAGCAGATAAAGTTTTCCAAAAAGAAGCAAAAGAAACTATGCTAAATAAAGATACTCCAATTGGAGAAAAAATGGCTTCTGCTGTTGTTGCCTTAACAATGTTTACAAAAGGAAAGTTAGGATGGGGCATTAAAATTGATCAAACTATTAATATATTTTTACGTATATTAATGAAGATAACAAATACTACTTTCGATATTTCTTATCAGGAATTTAAAAAAATGGTAATAGATAAATATTTAACAGATGATCAAATTTAAAAAAAAATTGCAAGAGGGCAAAAAATTCAAATTAACTTTTCCATTGCCAACAGTTAAATAAATGGCTAAAGAAAAAAACTGGCAATGGTTTACATCATGGAGGAATTATTTCCATTGTACTCGCTGCTTTAAGCATGGCTGTTGCAATGTATAGTGCTGTTGAACAAACTAGCAAAAATAAAAATATATTAGAAGAACAACAGAGACACAATTTAGCAATGGAAAACATGGCTGGTAGTGGTGTAGTTGTGTAAAAAAGAGGAAGGCCAAAATATTAGCTCCATTATCCAATGTCGATATTGAAAAATATGTAAAAAAATTCTATATTAAAAATTTCAGAAATGTTTATATGATTGATGAACTACCAAAAAAATGCAAAAAAATGAATGTGCTGTGGTTGATTTTTATAATTAAACAAATCCTGGCACTCATTGGATTTGCTATTTTAAAGTGAATAATAATGTTTAATATTTCGATTCATTTGGAGGCAATATTCCCACTAATTTAACTAATTATGTAAAAAACAATAATGTTTATTACAATGATGATATATTTCAGAATTTTGATTCTGTTATCTGTGGACATTTATGTTGAATAGTATTATACATTTTTTCGAGAGAATTTAAGTCTAGCGAAATTATTTCGATATTATTAAATTACAGATATATTCGGGAAACCATTAATTGAATCTTTAAGTAAATTTTTTGACCATTTTGCTGAAGATAAAAAAAATATATGTAGATTCAAAATGCAATTCTAGTGTTTCTTCTTTACAAAGTGAGTTAAGCACTTGTTTTGATTTTACAAAATCGTATGTTTCTTTTCTGGGGCGAAGAATTGTTAATATAGGCGAACCTATAAATAATAAAGATGTGGTTAATAAAAGTTTTTTTTTGATATACATATAGCAGATTATGTATTAAAAAAGGATGTTGATTCAAAATAAGAAAATATTGTTACTGATTATGCTCTAAAAGAAGATATAACTTAACATTCAATAACACTATTGCTGATTATATAAAACAAATAAATAATGCAAAACAAACATTAAAAAAAGATGCCGATTCAAAATATAAAACTATTGTTTCTGATTATGCAATAAAAACGATGTTGAATCAAAATACAACACTAGTGTTTCTGATTTAAAAACACATGCAGATTCAAAATATAACACCTTTGTTTCTGTTTTATGGGATCAATTAAGCAAATTTTTTGTTTATACAACAGACTATGTTTCTATTCAAATTCGTAGAATGAATAATATGGCTGATCCTGTTGGTGGCAAAGATGCTGTCAATATAATATATTTCGATAAAGAATTGCAAAATTTAGATCAATCAGTTTTGAATTTCTGCGAAATACTTGTTAACTTGAAAGTTGAAGAAAAATCTCACATATTTTATTTACCTGCAAAGCAGAATAAAAAAAACTGATAATTTTCATTTAGATAACCTATTCTTCTTTTCTTTTTTAATGGATTGTACTGTTTATAAAATAAATTCTGATAATTTACCTGATGATACTAACTGTGATTAAGGATTCGAAAAAAAAAATTGATTATAGTAAACCATTTGATGCTAGAAGAAGCGATAAATTGGTTCTTAAAATTAAAAAAAAAAAACTAAATTTTCTGAATGTTGTGATGGTTTTATAACTATAATAGGAATATTCGTGAAATAAAAGATTAAATAATTTTTAAATATTAAATGGAGAACAATTGGTGTTTGAAGAGCAAGAAAGTCACTAAAACTAATAATATAAAAAATAAGAATATAACAAATGGGCGAGTAGTCCATAAAAGTATATGCTCATTGTGCAATTCTAAAAAATCAACATTCTTAAAAAAAAATTCTCAATGTGAGACAAGGAATAAATAATGAATTTCGTAAACCTGCGTGAAAAAAAATTCCAAGAATAAAACATATATCATATGGCATTGATGATTTGTGGGAAATTGCATCTCATTCGCCCAGCCACTTTGGCTCAGTGATTGTGGTGTGTGTCTTGTTACTTGAAATTCGGGGTTCGATCCCCAGTTGAGAGGATAATTTAATAAATGTGAAGGTGCCCACATTAATTAAATTACCACCAAGACACATAAAATTTCAGTAAATAAAATAGTTTCATTGTTCTTGCCCTTATACTCAGTCTATAAGTATATATGCAAAATATGGTACTGCTAAAGCCTCAGTAATTATTTCTCTCTACACTACACTGCAGTGTATCAGATGTATAAGCTGGGGTATTCTCATATGTCCAAGGTGGCATGACATATGAAAAGGGAGTACCATAAGAAATAATAAAAATAAAAAACTTCCCACTGCAATAAAAAAAAAGCCGGCCGGTGTGGTTGGAGGTTTCTCCAATTGGAGTTTTGTTGGTACTAAATATGGCCGGAAAAATATATAACAGGTCACTGGCGTTGGCATTAATTTGCTCGCAAACCTGGGAGGTCCCTGGCCTGGCATTAGCTCACTCATAAACCTTTTGTCGTTTTTTTAAAGGTGCATATGTGTTTATGTGTACACATTTTTTATAAAGCAGTAGAGGTATATTGCATATCTTGGTGCAACTCAATAACTATCTAAAATTCAACCAATTTCAAGATAAGTTAAAACAAATTTATAAATTGCCAGTCAATTTTTTCAAAGCACAACACCAAATCAATCATATTTAGGGTCAAAATCACAATCAATTTTCAACCTGTGGTCACTCTTTGTGTGCGGTTCTTCAAAGACTGATTTTCAAGCTAAATCATCATATTTTTAATGAAATTCCAAGAATTTTCATACTTTTCTTGTGATATTATGTTTGACTAATTGATTTGGCTTTCAAATTCAAAGTAAATATTTGCCTCATTGACCATAATTTTAGCCTCATTCACCCTGAAAATAGACCACTGATCAAAGAGTGAACAATCTATGTTTTTTAAAATAGTGCCCGTAATTGAGAATGAAGATTTGTGTCAAATTATATTGATTTTGGGGGTGAAATTGAAGAGATGAATCGTATTTGAAGAAGAAAAATTAATGATTGAAAGTAAGAAATCTGCATGAATTTTGGTTAAATTGTTGTGCTGTGCTAAGGTCTGCAATATACCTCTACTGACAGGTCAATCGAATTCACCATATCCAACTGACTACCTTTTGCATGCAGATGGTTTGACTGGCCAAAGGTAGCTGGTTCTGGGGGAGGAGTGCTTCTCAAATGCCCTTGGTTATCTCCATTGCTGCTCGGCTCTGTTTTATTGAGATGAATGATCGATGTAACTCATGCGAACAAAAACAGCCACCCTGCTCAGGAAAATTAGGGTACCATTAGTAGTGGCTGCTGTTTTGTGCTTGCCCGCCTGACATATTGAAATTTTATGCTCACATTTACAAAATTCAGCCGAAATAGTTTGAAGAGCTAGTATATTGATTTTAACAATGTATTAATATTTTGGTGAATGCTGTTAGTAATTTGGTATTCCCTAAGGGCTGTTACATACATAGTTTGGTTTCCACCTTTACATTTGAAACTATGTAAAAAGTGAACAAAGTTCCAAATTTCGGCAAAATTTTGTGACATTTGAAAAGCAGTTGAAAAAGTTGTTGGAATTTTCCATGCACATACACTTGCAACAGACACCGCTGGCAAAATAAATTTATATTTTGCACATTTTTGTCATGAATTTTGAAAAGTCAATTTAAAGTTTTGCAAATTTTGTAATATCTTTCTCACAGTCACATCTGAAAGATGTTGTATGACATTATTCCAGATGGAGTACCAAGACTTACATGAAAGTTTACCAGGCCAACCAACAAACCAACACCTATGCCCAAAGAAAAGCTCAATCTAACCATACCACCATGTTTATTTTGAGCTCTTGTATAGTTTTTAAAAACTGCCTTAGATATATACAAACTAGTATTATGTAACACTAACATTTGTAGCTAGAAAAGTTCTGGTATCATTAAACTTGTATTACAATGACTAGCAGTGATAAACTAACAGCTTTTGAACACTTCTGAAATTTTGAGATTTTTAAAAATATTTTGAAAGTTATCGAAAAGGTGGCCTTTTGCAGTCAAACCAGATGAGTGCCAATTGATGTGAAGTGCTTTTATGGGAAGGTGGGTGGAGACAGCATAAAAGTTGTAGTGTCTCATACACATGTCAGGTCGGAAAAATCAACAGTCCAGAAATGTTTTGAAGTAATAGGTTAATATACTGTTACAGAGATGCTGAGTGTTGTGAAGACCAAGCACCCAGGATGCTACTACCATATGTGTCCTCAACATCTCGACTATTGAGAATTTTAAGTAGTTTCTAGTCCTCAACATCTCGACGATTGAGAATTTCAAACAGTTTCTAACTGTAGCAGACTTTTTGTGTGTCTAATGCTGATGCTGTCAGAAAATATGAACTTTTGTGGTCCTGAATACTTACATACACTAAGTGTGAAGCTGTTATGCTTCTCCACATTCCAGTTAACACTGAATCAAATGTACATATTATGCTGACAACATAGGGCGCAAAACACATCCTGTAAATAAGGAACCTGTTAAAAAAAACTGTGGAAAACGGTGTGAAAAAATATAAAAAAGCCACCCTATACTTGCTGCAACTCCCCTAGCCAGCTGTACCTGTGAATGCAGAGGCAAAACTAAAGACACACAACACCTGGTCACAGCAAATGCTGAGCATCATTGGTAAACAGGATCTGGCAGTAACAACTCAATTTTGACACCACAACAGTTTCTTCTGCAGTAACATTATTCAGGTCAACAAACAACAAATAGTGAGTTCATGTGCATGATGCATGCCACATCTCGTCTCCCATAGCCCGATTATTTTGCTGTTACTGCACAGACATGATGTACCCTTTACTGGGGACTCGCCGCCCCTTAAACAAGAAGGTGATCGTCCTTCCGACTCCACAGCCTAAGTGGCATGCAGGGAGTACACCTCACCAGCCTACACCTATGACACCACCAGAGCTAATTTGCCATACCATCTTCATGCCCTCAAGAGGTAACTTTTGAGTTTATGATAATTCGGGACAGCAGACTATGTCATAAAGTGTCCCCAGTAATAACACAGCTGGGAAAATAAATCTAGCGATAGGACACAACTGTCCCTGAAATCCAGCGACCCTTTTGTGTGCCCGCTTCATTCAGTATTTATACCCTATGTGTGTGTTATGTATGAAATGCGAGTGTACTATGTGTGTTAGAAAACTTCTGCAAATTATATTGCCACATAATATAGCCAAATTCAAATGAATGTAAATATATCTTTGTTTTTCAGCTATCGAGAATGGTAACTCTACACTCCTACTCAGGATAATGGTCTCCCTCACGATGGGCTATTCATATAGAAAAGGTAGAAAACCAAATCTCAGGGTATCAAATTTTTTATATTTTTAAATTTTAAATTTTAAGTGTGCATATAAACTAAATCAGCAACGGACTTTGAAAGACTGCTCCCATTCATGTAAATATTACATTGCTGCAATTTGACCTTGCAAACCTTAATATATTCTAGTGTTATTGTTTTGTATGATTGATGAGGAAGGATTTTATGTATTTATATAAGTAATCTAACGTTTATGTGTACATATTTTTGCTGTTTAAATTGTGTTTAAATTTGTTGCATTCCTTGCGCGACCTCATTCATAATTCGAGAAGGCTTTTGATTATTTGTTTGGGCACCTTGCACATAGGAGGTGGTCGTGCTAGCCAGCTGTTCCCAGACCTCCAACTGTTTGTAGGCTATCATGTTTCGTCCACAGCCATTTCTTCACTTATATCGGAAATCGATATATTGTCGCCGGCCACGGCTAGCAATCTAACCATTGTCGACCTGTGCGCACTATCTAGTGATCTAGGTAAGAACTTCCTGTAGTAGAGGGCTGGCCATGCAGGGCACTACCGGAGGCCAACACCAGCCCTACCATTATGTGATTCAGTGCTACGACTATTTATGCCACAAAGCGTAACTTCTCTTAACGAATGTTGATCGCAGAGCTACATTGATTAACATTAGCCTCACCATAAAATAGCAACCATTAGCAGCAATAGTGCAAAGTGTCGACCACATGGGCATGTGGATCTCAACAATCCCCTATTCCTTTGGAAAAGTGATTAGTGTATCGGTCACAAAAATACGGAAACTTAAGGAATATAAATGAGCTCTTTTATTGCGACAAAGTAATACATTGCTCAAATTGTCAGGTTGATTTCATTAGTGTGATGCACACACTTCAAACTGCGCAAAACTAAATTACTTCAATAATTTTTATAAAATGTGTACATTAATTTGTAAGCTGCCAAATTAATGCAGAATCTTTACTTTCAATTTGCAAGGGTATTTATGTATGTTTTTCTCTTCCAGCTGAAAGAATGTCAAATATAAAAATCAGCGAAAATAATTTTTATTTTTTCCAAATATTTTGTACAAGTGTCTTACAAAATGTGCCAAGTGATATGTGTTTCATCCAGTGCTATGTTTAACATAATTCATGTAAAATATTTTGTCAAGGGATTATCTGTTCTGGTGCAACGTCAGTTACAGGCGTCACTAATGACATGCCACTTTCGTCAGTCTTGATTTAACGGGCATTAGGGCAGGTCGTGTTCACACAACTCGTAGGTGAAACACATTAGCACTCAGCATGTAACTAAAATAGACTTATATTTCTAGAATGTTTTCTTATTTATTTCGTGCACCTCCAAGTAAACCTCCCCTCTGGAGCAGACTCACCATTCCAGCATATAATAACTTAAATTATTTTCACCAAGTTGCAGACATTTTTCGGAGCTTAGACATTTGAGTGGCTTTGCACCGCATACCCACTTACGTTTTCAACCCTGTACCATCACATCACCAGTGCTGAATAACCATCAAATTTATTTAACTGATGTGTTTGCATACATTTATTCTTGTTTGCCGAGGAGGTTTAAGGCCGATGGACCTCACTTCCACCAGATACTTGCCACGTGTTTGTGACCACGTAAGTTTTTGATTGCAGTATGTACAACTCTTTAAAGTGTAGTTCAGTTTTGGTAAAGCGTGTTGGGAAGCCAGAATATCCCTGCTCGCGTGCATATATTACAGCAAACCAGTCTAAGCCGCTCTCTAACATCACCATATTCAGACACCAGGGGACACAGGATCATTTAGCCCGGGCTTTTCTACCATGGTCCATATTTGGAGAATACCTGTTTCCGACCTGTGTCATGAGTTTTTACATTTTACTTATTTGTTTTTAGTTCATGAAATACTTTATCATGTATGAGATACATGTCCACATTAAACTCTTTAAAACATTCAAACTATCAACACATATTTAATCATTTATACATTAACTTTGTTATAAGAAAAAACAAATGATTAAATTCATAACAAACCTTTCACAATCATTATTCCATAGATTCGTCCAAAACATATTAATTCATTGAACATTTGCGCATTAAAAAATTTTTAACTCATCAACCTGCAACCATATCATAAATTTTTATTATAATAAATAGAATCTTTAAACACTCAAATAAAAAAAGTATTTAAAAATTATATAACAAAACCCATTAAATGAATAAAATGTCCATAGTCAACCTAAATTTTATAAAACAAAATAAAATCTAATAACAAAACACATTAAAATGAACTAACTTGTTCATTGTTCATTATTATACAAAAATTAAATTAATTATTTAAAATTCTTAACATTCCACACCTAACACCTTAAAAAAAAAAATAGCCATGAGAGTGGTATCACTAACTCAACCTATAATATATTTTCTTCCATCCAGCTATTACTACCATTAGAATCCATAAACTCAGCATATAGCTCAAGCGAACTTCTTAAAATATTAAACGATATAGTCTTAAACAAACCATAAGAGGTAATTCCTAATGATTTTTATTCTTTTTTAGTTTCAGCAGGTATGATAGCCCTCACCAACAAAGTGATCGGCAATATACCACTATATATTTGTCATCAAACGTTTCACCAATTCTGTCATCCAATATTTTATACTTAGCCACATGCTCTTGAGAATCTTTCACTAAGCCATCTTCTTTTTATAACCTAATTGTAACTTAAGCCAAAAAGTACCTAATTCTCAGTAGCCAACTCTAGGTCAGGTTTAAAATGTTGGCCAGGCACTTCGTGGGTGGGTTCCACTAATGATGTTGCATTCTCTTTCTGTTCTAACCACTCTCGGGATATTACCTGACAAACCTCATTATGTATTTTAACTCTTGCATCTTTAGTTTTGGAACATGCCCCTAAAATGTGCCCTGTGGTTTCCAGGCTAGTACCACAGTGACGACAATTCACATCACCCCTCTGTATATGGCCAAGGTCACCCTATTATTCAACTGGTTAGTATGGAGCTTCAATGCCTCGGGAAATCTCGAGGCCCTCAGGTATTCCGGCTCATATACCTATCTACTGCACTCCGGATTGTCCCTGAGGAACCTACAGCAATCACACTGCACCTTCTGCTGCTCCCACTGAAGCCTCATTCTTTCTTTCGATTTCTTCCTATAGTTCTCTACCATCTTATCTATATCTCTTACTATCTGGTCCTCCACTCTCTCATGTGATCCTTAACTATTTAACTCTTTGTCAATAATACTTCTAACCTTCATTCCTTCACAAACCCATTGCAAAATTCTATCCTTTTAGTTTTTCATTTTACCTAACTGTTTGATTCTAGACAACGTGAAGGTGTGTTGGTATTTCATGATACCAAGCCCACCGTCCTTCTTGATGGTATACAAAAATCCATCAGATGTTTAAACTGGTACTTTTAATATCTTTTTTACTCCTCTTTTAACTACACCATCAATCTTCTTTAAAATGTTTTACTTACAAATTGTAAAATGAGAGAATATAGGAACATCTGCATCCAATTAACTTGTACAATCTCCAACTTCTATAAGGCTTCAATGGGGCACCAATAATTTTTTCCAATTCATCGTCTAGACTTTTCAAAATTTTATGATATCTTCCACTATGAAATCTATATGAAATTCCTAACTACTCAAGTTGCTTCCCCCCCCCCTCCATAGTTTGAATTCGAGATCCCCCGATGCCGAATATAGTAGGCAAAATGTCCAAGTACCACCCTTAGACACCAATATTAGAGTGGCATTTTGGAATAGACAGCTCCATCCCAAGATCAGACAGAAAACTATAAACTCTTCCAAGCATTTCATCCATCTTTTTAACATTGTCCGCCACCGACACTAAATCGTCGGCAAAGGCCTGCGCAGACACATGACCCTCACCAAAGACTATACCTTCCATCTCTTTAAGCTCATCCAATAACTGATTCATTACCAGATTGAAGAACAGTGGATAAAGTGAATTCCCTTGCTTTACACCTCTTTCAGTATCAACTCTAACCTTTTCCTTATTGATCTCAATTTCAGTATAACTCCTTTCATACATACCTTGAATGATTCTTATTAGGATCCTTGGCACTCCTTTCACTTTATGTCTTTTAATGATTGTTTCATATGGTACTGTATCAAAAGCTTTTCTAATATCTAATTGAACAAAAATACCACCTACCTTTTCATGTCTTTGAATTAACTGTTTAAGTGTTGTAACATTATTGAAACTGCCTGCCTCATTCTTGAAGCCTTTCTGTCTCTCATTTAAATCTATACCTACGCCAATCCTTTTGTAAAGTATTCTGGTGTATAGCTTATTGAGAATACTACCTATCGTCATCTGTCTATAATACTCTACAGTCTTCATATCTCCCTTGCCTTTAGGGATTAACATGGTACGATCTTTCTCGCATGCGACTGGAAAAATTCGATGCTTCAATAAGATATTAAATAGGAGCACTACTATTACTATCACTCCCAGTTTATACAAGTCAGCTCTCCTAACCCCATCTGGACCAGGTGTCCCCTTGGGTTTCATCCTATTCCTTCTTTGAACAAGTTCTTCTATTGTTATGGGAGATACATATTCCATCATATCCCATTCCTTTTCCTTTACACTAAAAACTTTTTCATTAAGAGGTTTTTTAATACCCCAAATTCCATCATAATTAACCTTAATCTTCACGTACTCAATTCCCAGAGATATTCTTCTTTCGACCAAACTACTGTCGAGTATTTTCTCCAACAACAGACTGGGTGAATTTGCAAGCAACCTCTGGCCATTTCTGAACTTAGCTGCCTTATATTTCCCTCCCTTGGTCTTCGGTCATCCCTTATACCAAGAGTCTCGTGTTAACCCCAGCTGATTCCCCCTCATAGGTTGATTGGCACCCAACAGATATTTATAATCCACGTTCAAGCCCCTGTGATCACCCCGTTAGCAGTCAATCGGTCTGCTCGCACTTGGGTTTCACCATGCCGATCCCTGCTAGGCATCAGTATTAATATTATTTCTTTCATATGGGAACAGCACCACTCCAACCCCACCGATTCTCACACTGGAAATGTAACTTATAACATTAATTTGTGTAAATGGACATGTGCTATTCTTTTGTGCAGTATAAGGTGTTGACATGCCACAATCGCTATGATAGTGAAAATGCCTCAACCAATGAATAATTGTGTGAGTAAATGCATCAGACAGTATCTGACATGTTTAATGTCCTGTTGCTTCACGACCACATAATAAACTGTGTTCTCCTGAAACCTAGTCACTTATATTACCACGTTACCTAGCATAAATCTTATATATGCAATAATATATTAAAGTGCTATTGGGTGTGTGAGATGGCCTGGCGACTAATCTCACCCTGCTTTACTGGCATTCTGAGAGGGTTAACAACCTCAGTAGGTTAGCATTAATCAGATTACTCAGGAACCATTCTCATTAGCAGAACGATGGTGATTTCAGTAGAAGCCACTTGGATTGACATCCCACACCCGCCATCATTCCATTGTCTCCAGTAGCTAGCACCCATTTTTAAAACCTGTACCATATATGAAAATGTTTAGTATGTAATTCTAACCTACCTTTACTCCATAGCCGAAGCCACGACACCCTATCATGCAATTCAGTGTGCATTTACAATGTAAACTACTATGCTCTTATTGATAGGGCCACCACTTACATCTTTGTTAGGCAGTCTTTATTGACAGAAGATCGTTGCAGCTCAGTAATGGATTTGTTCAGTTAACTACAACCTAACATAGTAGTAAAACTTCGGAGAAGCCCAAATAACAATAGATATACACAACTTAGAAATAATCACCATAGTCCCTATCAATAATGAGCTACATGAAGATTCCATTTTAGGTCTCGCATGGCTTACAGAAAAGAACACAATTGCAGAACCAGCACTAGAAGAATTAATTTGGAACTAGAAAGATTATAAAAGTGTACAATCTAGAAGCCCTTTTTGATACCAATTGACCCATTGTCTCGCTAGATGACCTGGACAATGAGGTTACACCTATTTATCATGATGTTTAACATAGACTAGATGAAAGATATTAAATTTTGCAGCTGCAGATTCTTTACAATGTAATAATGATGTGAAACACACAATCGGGACCAAGCATCAGGACCCAATTTTAACTCCACCACATAGCTATCTATCTCAACCATCAAAATAGAATAATCAAATAGCAAACAGACAAGATGTTAACTGAGGGCATCATAGAACCCACTGAAAGTCGGTAGAAGTAAGCCATTAATCTAATACCAAAAAAGTATAGAACCTGACATTTGTGCATAGGATTCTTACCTGTTAATCTGGTTGCAAAAAGTGCCCCACACCATTACACCAGCATAAAAAATTCATCGAACATACTAGGTACAGTAAATATTATGACATCTTTAGATGTTCACAGTTGTTACTGACCACTACCTGTCTAACCTGATGAGAGCTTCTCCTGCCCCAAATTAATGGCTCCTATAATTATGAGCAATGTCCTTTGGCTTAAAATGCAACCCATTTACATTTCAAGCTATAATGGTTTGAGTCCAAGATGATCTGGTAGCCGACTTCACATTCGCCTATCTAGACAATATCATCTGGTCTGAGTGGTGGGAATACCATATCCATCACCTAGCCTTAGTGCTTCAATGACTCGCCATAAATGGGCTAACAGGCACAAATAAAAAATGCCACCTGGGGAAGATACAACTGAATTTTTTAGGGCTTATAGTAGACGAACTTGGCAGCATACTGAATAAAGAACAGCTCAGGATGTTAGAGGAGTACGGAAGACATTGCATCAAGAAAAATGTAAGGAAGTTTTTCAGCCTGCTCAACTGGTTGTAGGAGTATATATGAGATGTTGTAGTAATGCCCACACCTCTCACCACACTTGTCAACAAACAACAACTTCAAATTTAATTCTGAAGCCGAAAATAGTTTTCTGTAAATGCATGCCTCTTTCAGAGAGTATAAAACCCTAGTGTTTCACGACCCAGGCAGACAATTGTATGTTCAAACATATAGCAGTGAACAAGGATTAGGCATTTCCCTATTCCAACTTCGTGACAATGGCAAATGCTGTGTTTTTGACTACATCAGCACCTATTTCGACTTTGCAGAAAAATGTTTGACATAAACAAATTTTCTAGTTGTGCGAAGTGTGTGTGTTTGTATGAGTACCATAACGATTGTCTGCAGTGTGGTATAGACTCGTCCTTTGTACCTGAGGGTCGAGGAGGAGGGGAATGATTCTGGTTTACCGGTCATACCCCGAATCTAAGTTCTGTATGATACTGGAGCGCACTGGGCCATAGAAAGAGATAATGGGGTACCACCATGCTTAATTTTAACAGCGAAAGAAGGATGTGCATTGATGCTACTAGTTAGTGTGCGTGTGTGAGTAGTGTAGTGAAGTTAGATTTTTAATTTTCGGACAGCATGGTGGTTTCAATAACACAAAGTTCGCTTTGGATCCTGAAGAACAAAATAGCCGATTTAGATTTTGTTTTTTTTTGGGATGGTTAACATAAAGTTAAAAAGTAGTGCTCTAGGTATAACCTTTTTATAGGAATCAGCCACCTAGAGGGGAGGTTTGGTGAGGTCAGCGCCGGTTCCACTGAGAAATTTGTGCTTTCATTTAGATGGTGCCATCCATATTTGGAATACCAGCAAATCACATTATGTACTTGACACAGTATGGGGTGGTTACAGGGTCCAGGAAGGTGGAATTCGAATGTCTGGAGGTCGCCAGCTAAGCAACAAAAGAATCCATTAGCACTTGTGTCTAGAGGTGGGCAACCATCGAAAAGTTCGGTCCAAAGAACGCTGTTCCCTATGTCTTAAGATGTAGTGTGTGGTGGCTGAAGTATTTGAGGCTCTTCAGACAACTGAGCACACACTCTTGCCAGACTGGAGTAATGTGGCTCCCCAACATACCGTTCCAATGAACAAAACACAGCACTTCAGAAAAATACAAAATTACACTGGTTTTACATGATATAAACAAAAGGTAAGGTGTAGATGGTTCTATGCATCCGCCACCATGAAGTCCCCCATGAAGTGGGAAATAAAGTACACTCACAGAAGTTTTGTTCAAAATACATGTTGTATTGCTGAAAATATTAGGTGACACAGAAAAAAGATGTGGGCATACAGAACGAGGCTCAACAATGGCATATGATGGAAATCACGCAAAGAACCTTGTGGATTTTAGGCAAAGTTACATTTAAAAAATGTATGTCATGCCGGAGGAGCGCAAGTATACTCCGGAAGGTAGGAGAATTCGGGGTTGCACGAAGACAAGAAAATTTTTGGGGAAAATGAGCATATATGGAAAGCTACACGATTAGCACAAAATCCCCCCCCCCTAATGAGCCATGATATGCATGCCTTACCTAATGCCCACTAGCACAAGACTGAAGAGCTGTTGGCATGGTGGTGGTAAGATGGCTGACACTGCCCACCAAAACATAAATTGCCTTGCAATAACCTTTTTAATGGGATAAGAACACAAAATATTGAGTGATGCATTTTACAGTATATAACTACATGTAACTATTGATGTAAACTTACACTCATTAATAAAAAGTAAATAATTGTTATAAATATATTATTTCGCATATGAAAAAGTCATTTCATCACCTGGAAGGAAATAAAGCACATAAACCCTTCACTTATTTAAACAAATTATCATTTAGCTAATAAATATATATTGGAGAATTTAAATGGATTCTGTTATGTCGCAGTTTAGGCTCTGCATCCCACTAATAGAATAAAATGCACATTGCTCTAATTAAATATTACTGCCACATATTTGAGAGCAACTCGTGGCTTGGATGTTCGAATATTAACGAGTATTTTATTCATTTATTGGAAGGGTAGAATGTTATGTGATTCCTTGTAACTGGAAAACCAAATGGTAGTTATTACTGATGGTAATTACGGAATAGTAGTTAGGGCGTTTGTCAACATCTCTCAGCAATTATGCCTTGTAGTGTTGCTATAGAGTGTCTCACTCTTACATTACAGTGTGTGGTTTAATGGACATTCACTCTATCTTTCCAATGCACGATTTCTGTCCTTGTTCCTGCGAGCGCTGTTGCTTTATAAGTTTTTATTTTGCAACTTCGAAAAAGAAAACTATCTACATTGCGTGTGCGCCGTCCAATCACAATGATAGGTTTTCTCACAGGCTTCAGTTTCAAAGGAGTCGCTTAGCTTTGCATCACAGGATTGGATACCTTTAAAGGTTGGCAGAGAGGTAAACAGATAAAAATTATCTTAACAGGCCATTTCCTTCACCACCCATTTTGTTTCTCAGCTTGCTAGTTATGTCACAAAGCTGAAACAGTCTGGTAACAGTGAGCACCATAAGCCCTGTACTGCAATCTAAGCATGAGATGGACTATAGTCATTACACTGACATGGAGAGTGCACTCTAGATACATGGCCTTTGGTTGAGGACAGATCCCACCTTGACCGGTAGGTAATGCATGAATGTCGACATGGGCTCTAGGGGAAGCCATATGCAGCATTGTACTGGTAACCACTGTCTGGTACGGCTATGTAATACATGTGAACAGCAGAGCAAACTTACCAGCTGGTCTATGCTCCTACAGGCACATGTATTCAATGTCCAGCATACCCCAGGGTCGGAAAAAATTGGTGGATTTCCTATCATGCTCATCTGGTGAGAATAATATCGCCTATGACATCGAAAAATGGGAATATATGCTTCCCCCGACCCTCTAAATTCACACAAGTGATGTCACCAACTCAGCATCAATGTGCACTAACATAATAGTCACACAGGAATCCATACAGAGACATCTATGCCAAGCCATTATTACCGTGTAAGCAATGGCTCCAGGCATGCAAGCCAAACTCTATGGCAAACAAGTAATGGACATATGGCACATGATCGATCATATGCTGGGGACCCATGGAATACCAATGTGCTGGAATCACAACATGTAAATGTGCTTCATTTCGTGCATGACAGCCATTTTGCCCAGCCTCCAGCTGTGATGGGCTTCCTCCTTGAGCAACCAAATTTAGCAGCAACAATTGTCTCCCTGTGTGGAGCATTTGACGTGGATCACATCTGCATGGTCTGGCCAGACCACTGTCATGCCTTTTCAGGGCTGTCCTGCCCTGCATCGACCACATCAGTGTGAACCATACAGTGATTGGAACACTTGTACCCTTGGAAAGTGTACATGTAAAGTGAACATGAGCATCCACAATTGTTCCTATGACTGCTTGCACCCCCGAAATCATCTATTCCATTTAAGGCACATCGAGATCGACACGGATGACCACGACAACGATAGTGCTGGTCGACGAGAATGACAATTTACACCGCCTCGCCGACAGGTACTTCTTGATACAAATGGCCACGTTGCTTAATTTTTTCCAACAGGTAACACCTGGGATAAATTAGCAAGCAGTCCAGAACAGTGTCCCCATGAAAGCCACAGCCATCAGACACACCAGAAATGGGAGGGAATGTCGTATCTCTTTGCGCTGCAAAGCTCGATGCTTCTCCAATATGTGTGACTAAGACTGGCCTGCTGCCATTCTCTACAGTGCTACATGGGCACAAGTGGTTTCAGTTAATAGAAAATCGTTTTCCCTCAGTGTACTCAAACTTTGTTTCATGTGATTTAATAAAGCCAGTCTATTTCTTATGTATTCAGTGCAATCGATCGTGGCATACCTACACAATTCAAGGGATGATTTCACCCAGCATCAGAATATGCTGACATGGACATTTACTTTAAAATACTCTCAAACACTTTAAACAGCTCCACCAGAGATAAAGTGAATGAACAAGTGCTATTTTTTATCTATCTCTGTAAGAATCAAGTGATTGTTGTAAAAGGGTCAATATATTCAGTTCATCAGCAACCTACCAACACATGCCTCATATCATGTAATATCATCCTTGAAGTGTGGCAGCATTCCAGTGACATCACATTCATAAGCATAAATAGTGCTTTTAGAAAAACAGGGATGTCGCCAATATGTTTATAATTAAAAATAGCAAAGTCCTAAATCACCATTTATCTTTATATTGGAATTTTAGTGTAAATGAAAAACTTCACAGCGATTTCTGGTGTAGGCCTCGGCCATCTTCCACCCGGACCGATACCATTCTCATATCTGTTCTCAGCACTCGATATAGACGGCTGCTCGGATTCCAGTCGTTGCCCACTTTTGCTGGGTATAAAAACAAAGATCCTCATGCATTCCTGATACACTGCCAGGAGTGAAAAAATTAATTATGCTATGTGCGAGCCCAAATGGACGACTTGTGTCAAGGGACAGTTAAGGGGAGAAAAACATACTTGGTGAACACCATTAATCACTATGGCATTCAATGGGGAGAGTTTTTGAGTGATTTTTAAAGTAGATTTGCAAATACATACTCATTGCTTCAGGCACATGATCATCCTGTATTAAAAGTTCAAAATCATCATGAAACATTAAAGGAAAATCAACTCAATAAAGAATTTTCACCCCCAGATGAAGGAAACCCATATATTAGAAGGGTAGCATCAACCATACAGCTAGAAAAGCGACTTGCACTAGTAAATCTCATACACTCAAATATAGAAGCTTTTATGTGCTCAGCTGCTCTGCTCGATCAGACAAACAGGGAACAGGAAAACACAAAAAGGGAACAGGGAGGGTTTTACCAGTGAAACATGCATTACATTAAGCAAGGGGGTGGGGAAACACAGCAGTCAGCTGTTCGGGGCAAACCCGAATGGCTATCCCACCATGGTACAGGGACTGCCCCACACATAAAATCAAGAGAGACACAAATACTGACCACAGAAACCCACCGATTAGAAACGCCCTGATGGGGTAGGCGAGCCAGATGCTCAATAACCCGAACCGCGACCAATCACATAACACTGCCGCCTCAACAGATCAATCACATAACACTGCCACCTCAACAGATCAATCAGAATGTAACACTGTCACCTCAACAAACTATCTTGCACCAAATCAAGAAAATAAAATATAAAACAGCAAGAATGACAGTCACCTTTATTCAGCTTGCCAACAAGTTGTCATGCAAACCTGGCGACACAGTAGCGGTGGGCAACTGGGACTACATATTGCCCTATACTGCAGCAATCCGTCAAAAATCTGGCGAGGGTGTAGCATATTGCAAACAGACGGAGGTCGTAAAAGCCCCTGCCGAACCAGAACTATGGTTGGACGATCTCCAGACACTCATTCACAACATCAAACAGCAATGTACAGACACACAGTAGCACACAAAACATATTGAGGTGGCATATGGAAGGCTTGCATATCGAAACATGACCGCGACAGCTGGACACATCATGATGCCTCTATACACCAAAGTGCGAAAGGGAACAGGTGTTGCATCATGCACACAGTAACAAAATTGCAGGTAATCCTGGGGCAGCATAAATCACCAAAATTGTGTAACAAAACTTCCACTGGCCAGGAGTCACAAGGGATGTGCACATACACATCAGTGGATGTGTTACCTGCAATCTCTTCAAGAGCAGGAGAGTAGACAGGGTAGCACAATAACAGCTACAAAAAGTGAGCCCTTCGAGACAGTGTCTCTAGATTTAATGGGCCCCTACTCCCGAATGGCAACTGTCAAGCGATTCATCTTGGTAATCAGCAACTCCTTTTCAAGATTGACAGAAGCTTACCCAATCTCCATTGCACATGAATGCACCATCGTACATCTGCTGGGGAATGAGTTCTACACCCGCTAGGTTTAACGTTGCAATTTGGTAACCGACAATGGGACACAATTTACAGGCCATTGTTGGCATGATTTATGCACCCGGTAGTGGATAGTTCATCAGACCATGGCTGTGTGACACCCGTGTGCCAACCGGACTGAACATTGCAACCACGACCTGAAGACTCAGTCCTCCTGTGGGTTGGTATGAACCACACCAGTTGAATCAAACACCTGCCAGTTGCACTGTTCACCTTAAGAAGAAGAGTGAACTTGGCAATAGGGCAGTCGCTGCCGCCATTTTGCAAGGGCGAGACATGGTAAGTTCAACAGAAAGTGCAGCCTGTCAGCAACACAGAGAGGAAGATTTGCAGGCTGCTCGGGAGAAACAAACCCATTGCATTAAAAAATGGGTACCGTCCACAACAAGAACATTGCACAGGTAGATTCCCGAGCAGCAGGCGTATGTCCGGAACACTTTCTCTCCAGTGCAGCCAAAAGATACTGTGCAGGGTTTGCAACTAAATGGAGTGGGCCGTATACTAGCTTAAAACCACTTGGGTACACAATGTATCTAGTGAACATCAGCAGCAGGAGGAGTGTTGCAGTCCATCGTGACTATCTCTACCAAGCAGTGGCTGAGCCCAGTGCACAACAGCTAAATACAGAGCAGCAAAACCAGCCGCCTCGCTCTGCGAACAAGGAACACCAAGTTCCAGCAATGATGGGGATGCCCTCCGGCTCCTATTCACCCCTGTGATGCCTGGCATCTTGATGCGCACAGGGATTACAGAGGAAATAGGACAGCCAAGTGGAGAGTCAACACCACCATACAGCAATGGCAGTGCAAAGAATGCACCTACAGGCCCGACAGGGCAATTTGAAGCATCGTGACGACCACTGCCGAAGACATCGCGATAGCGAAATAGCGGGAAAACGTGTAGGTAAGCACTTCCCACAAAACATTCTCCCACATGACAGTGCCGTGGTGCTTTTAAGGGCGATCCAAGAAAATAGCTTCATATAATGGGACAACCGGCAAGGCGACATTGGGAGTGTACCAGACTCCACAAACCGGACAATGTGGCACCCTCCCCCCTCACAACTCTCACAACATGCTGGCATCCCTGCACCAGCAGCGGCAGTGGTGATGAAACAGAGGAAGGGACTCAACTCCTTTCTGCCTCTCAAAGCGGCCACACCGCCAACACCACCTGAAATGCACATCTTGTGGTGGGAACAACCCCCGCCCCTGTTTGCATGCCGTGGCTCACTAACACTGCCAGGATCATGACCCTGTGCCAGCAGTATCCAGTGACACATCACACACACATGGGTCTTACCAACTAAGGCCATGCCATACCATTAAGCCACCGATGTCAGGCACGCTGGCAATTGGTGGGAATATCGGAACTGTTGTGCAGCGATGCCCTATACCTCTGCAATAAATATGACATCGACTGGGCTGCTGGCCTTCTCAACAGTGCTATGCAGCCCCAAATGGTTTAAGTTATTATGAAATGTTTTTCTCTTAGTGTACTTACTATTTTTTTATTGTGATCTAATAAATCCAGTGTATTTCTTTCGTATTCATCGCAATTGACCGTGCATCCCACAAACCTTTCAAGGGATGGACTCGGCCAGCATCAGAATATTTCGAAATGGCCTTTTAATTTAAAGATCTCTCACATATTTTAAACAGCATCACCACTGAAAAAGTAAATTAATAACGTGCAGTTTTTCGAACCATTTCTGTAATTAGAATTAAGTCAGTTTTGTAAATGGATTAATATGTTCCATTCATCAACAAACTGCCGACACAAACCTCATATCATATAATATCATCCTTGAAGTGTGGTGGCATTCCCGTGATATCGCATTCTGAAGCTGAAATAATGCTTTTGATGAATGGGGATGTCGCCAATATGTTTAGAATTAAGATATAGCAATGTCCACAATGACCATTTATGTTTAGATTTGTTCAGTGTAAATGAAAAACTTCACAGTTATTTCTGGTGTAGGCCTCGGCCATCTTCCACCTGGGCCGATGCCATTCTCACTGTCCTACTTCAGTACTCGACATAGATTGCTGCTCGGAAGTTTCGCTCAGCGAGTGCCCCCTCGGCACATTCACCACTTGGCTTAAATAATCTAGAATATCATTAGTGTTCATTAACTGGAACCTTTTTGTAATAAGTGCCGAGGGGTAGACCGACAGCTTTCCTGAGTTCCACAACCAGGACTTCATGCACCATGCATATCTCGTAAGTTACATGGCATAAGCCCCTTTGTCAGCAGCAATGGCTACCGTCAGATTGAGTGTCGGGTCCGCATTACTTAGTACATGCAGAATCTCTGTCTTGTACACAATTCAGTTTAATAAAATGTCTGCAAACCAAATTAACGACTTTTATTGCGATTGCAACCTACCAAGGTATTTCTGGTACTGCACCCTGACGCAGATGTGTAAATTCAGTGTACTGTGTTTCATCCCTAGGGATACCACGGGTCATGCACCCTAATGCAGAGTAACATCTGTGTAAGTAAAATGTGTGTAGGGCGACCAACAACCTTACCAGAGCAACAGTACAAATTGTTATGTAAATTCAGTGTTGATAAGAGCAATCCCACTGAAATTCAATAAACTTGACCCAGAAATACATGCTCCCGCAGGGCCATCAGCCACACGACCCACTCATCATTAACTCTACCGAGTTATGGCACCAGGCAACAGCATCGTTTTTTCGTCCCACCCTTTTTTATCAGGCGGGTGCGAACCAAAGTCATCAGTCCTGAACCTGCACCAAATCACATGCATTAATTGATCATGACCCATTTGCTAGTATTGTGTACTAGTTAGTGTAGTGTCTTATGTAATTTGAACTCAGTGGTTATGCAATGGATATACATTTGCAGTAGTTTATTAAATCGTGCATACTTTGGGCAAGTATTTGTAGAGCTATCACTAAGATGCCACATAAATATAGAGATATTTCATTGAGTAATGCGCATTTTTAATAAGTATCTATTCAGAAGGCCAACTAGTGTAAAGATCTTGGGCGCCAGATCACGAGATACTCATCCAAATATGGGCCGATCGCCCATGTGGTTTCTCTTGAGCACACCCCACGCGACAAGGTGATGTTGTCTCTAAAGTTGTGAAGGCCTTCCTATGCCTACGTACGATAGTGTAGGCCCCATCATATGCCTGTAATTATCACGAGTGTCAGTTAAGTGACCGCCTCACATGCAAAAAACACCTTAGTGACATGATCAAGGGTGCAGTGCTCCGGTGGGTCGAAGTATCAGAGTCAAGTTAAGGTGGTCAATTGTGAAATAAAAACAAAAAATCACTTGCACTAATTTTTACTGACTCTTTATTCCCTCATACGAGGCACTTACATGGTTCCAGCATTAAAGTGTGCTTGTACCCAGCACTGGCAAAGAGACACATGGCCGATGAAATAGTTAAGTGGTTTTCGATCTGGTTGGATTGAGAATAGCACTGCCCCCGTGTTAAGCAACGAAATTAAGTCAATTAAGTTCCAGAATAAAATAAATAACTATTGATACATTAAAGACTTGTACAAGATGTTGAAGAGACCGGGAGGTGTGTGGTGCACGTCTATTCTCTCAGTATGTGCAGAACCAACTGGTTGAGCATGGCGAGCCCGCTAACGACCCCTGCTCGAAAGTATGCTAAGTGCATTAAGAAACTACACTGGCACATTTTCTAAGAAAACAAATACACACATTACAATCACATAGCACTACAATATTACTTTACATATTTAAATTGTGTGATAAAATTTAGCATAAAAATATACTGCATTGGTAATAAAAATAACATACAAGTTAATTTATAAATGCTATAAGGCTGTTTCTCCCAATCTATTGCACGTATGTTAGGTTTCTTTACATTTAAGCATTTTTATTTCAACTAATGAAGAAATTCACACGCTCCCTAATTTATGGAATTTTGAGGGTGGCAATAGATGGCTCTGACCCTAGGAGGGATGTGGATAGCCATGCTCGAATATGTGTTTTACAATGCCTGTTTTTACTGTAGTGCAAAATTACGGGTTTTTTTTACTTGTTATTAGAACCTAAAAAATTCTGAATGTGTTACACACTCACACTACACACACTACACACACATGGGGTGTAAACAGTGAAAGGAGGGGGTACACAAGGGGTTTTGTGAAAACTGTTACCATTGTGTTCCCCTCACTGAATTCATTTCCCCTGTAGTATCCTTACTGGGGATGTCTCTTGGCAGTATTGGTAGGCCCGAATTATCACACCCCGAAAAAATCTATCTTGAGGGCATGAAAGCAGGATGGTCACTTGACTCCGGCTGTACCCAGGTAGTCGCAGAGGGGAAGTGTACTTCAGTGCACGTCGCCAGCATTGACGTCGTGGAGGGGTAACCGCCACATTCGAAGCGACTGTCCTAGTAGAGGGTACATCGAAGATGCATTGTTGAAGTGGGACGAACATGCTAAGGGGGGAGGGAAACGAGATGCATCAGAGTCTTTGTGTTGACTTTATAATTCCAGCCAAGAAGTGTCCCAGAACTGTTCAAAGTAAATTTTCTCACTTAATGTATTTGTTGCTTAACATATTCTATTCTTATTTAAAGTGTATAATTAGTTGTCTACAGGTTTAACATATGGTTCTATGTCATTTAAAGTTTAATATGTTTCAATTACTTAAATTTAATATTACATTAATTTATTTCTTTTACAATAATAATTCTACAGAAAGATTCTGAGAACTCAGTAAACAATCTAATCATACCGTTTGACGATATAAGGATATTTTGTGTATGTAATTTGTGTTTTACATAAGAAGGTAATTTAATTTATTAACCTTGGGGTTTGGTCATTAATCTCGGCCACCTTTGCATCCGTTGACTCCAAATACTTAGTCTGATATAGTAGGCGACAGGTGCTGTACATGTGTTACATCTTGGAAGGCCTTCATATATTTGTATGATCATTTTCATAGCATTAAATTTAATGTTTATAACCAGAACATTTGGCCTTATTTTAGACCTCTGTAATGGCAGCACCTCTCCGCTGGACTCACCGTCCCCAGAGAAATAACTTGCTCATTAAATTTCCTTTTGTACCATTCAGACTTTGTATCAGTTATGTCCACGGGCAGGCGTTGTGAGCCAGACCTGCTTGATTGTTTATTTTATATGTATTAAGCTGATGGGGTTGAAAGTGTTGAGTAGCTGGGACACACTCGGGATGAGAAATGGTGAAATAAAATGGATAATTAAGTTTGTTGGAAAGGTCGAATTTATTCTACTAATGCACCAGTCATTGGTGGCAGGCAGTGACATGATGGTGATGTACTCATCCCCGAGTCGTGTGGTTGTCCATCCAGATGTACTACTGCTTTCTATATCCTGACTCCAAATGCCATTAAACCACATGCCTAGTGGTTACAGGCCTATTTAAGGCTGGGCTACATTAATACTATGACTGAATAGATAGTTTAAATGCTCATATTTAATCAGAAATTACAAGAGAACTTGAAATAACAGGTACAGTTACATCATAGGGGGCAGGTTACGGGTTCGCATTCCTCTAATTGCCCATAGGCTGTGTGTTAACTAATAAACTTGTGTTACCGACAACCATTAATTTTTTTCACTGAAGTTATGATTTCAAACGAAGCAGAGAATTACACAAGTTATGCAGTTCCAGGGCTTAAGTCCATCTGGTAGACTATGATGTCTTATGTGTGTGCTCATGAGCAATGAACACTTGACGTTAAAGGGAAAAGTTAAGATTCCCTGGGCGATGATATTTCTGAGGAAGGTGAGCTGGCTTCTCTGGGCACTGAAAACAAAAGGTTACTGTTAGTTAAACTATTGCAGTGAAGTGATGTGTAATACAAACAACAAACGTGCCCAGAGCAAAGTGATCGCATGTCTGCCTCGCACAAGCCAGAAACTCGACTAGTAAGCTTTGGTACGTAGCTGGTTGAGGTCAGTTAGCAGTACACAAAAAATTATCTAACTTGCAAAACAAACCCATGAGAACACGTGCAAATACACTACAAAATTACCATTAACACTCTTACACTGAAAGATACAACAATAATAGTAATTTTAATTCTGTAATGTACTAACGGGAATTCGAAACTTTAAAAATAAAGAAAAATATACTTAAAAAATTGGCACAGGTTCGCTGTGGAGGTTTCTCTCCTGTGAAATATAAATATATTATCTTGTTTATTTAAATATGATTTTATTAATTTTTATTTCGCGATCTGCAAATATGGTGTGACACATTTTCATCCTTTTCTTATGGTGCGTGAACAGTATTTCCATACAGCCTCACCAGATGGGTCCAACCACCAGGCGGGGTTGAATGCACACTGATAACTGTACTGGTAGGCACTCATGGACACAACCCTACTCCTGTTCGGTACACTGATTTAACTGGCTTGTAGTTGGTGGTTGCACATGGCATGAGAGATGATCTCAAGGACAAGATGTCATTCTGTGTCAAATGCCCCCTCCTGTGGAAACTATCAGTGGACTGTGCACTGCCTATGCACAACATGTGAAGGTGACGGGCCTGAGCCATCTCGGCCCCTTCTTGTACCACTCCTGGAAGCTGTTAATGTGTCTCATGTGGTAGCTGCTCATGTGGGGGTGACCCACAGAGGATTTTGACATGGTGACATCTCTACAGACATGACAAGACCATACAGACCATTTCTGCAGGCATTGTAAATGGTGGGAAGGCAATGTGCTGACTGTGTCACTGCTCTCCTCGTCATTGTCACTGGAACAATGCGAAACATGCGGCACTTGTGGCCACCAGTAGCGACACAGGCTGGTTGCTGATGAGGGAGGTTGATCACTTGTTGGCATACCTTATCTTTCAGTCATTGCCTCTGCTGCTGCAGCACCATCGTGGTGCATCACCCCCTCATCTATGGTGTACATAGTCAGAGGGTGACACAAAGATCTCGATGGTGCACTATGTATCTCACTTTTTGTCACCTGGGGCCAGTGAGTTTCATGTGTGTTTTCAGTATGCTCGGCCATGCTTAGGCGTGTGTCACTGTCTTCCTCTGTCTATGTAGGCGATATGATGCCAGGTGTCATAACTTGGATTGGCTGTTCTGCATCCCCTTTATGCTACTATGCTGGTGTTGGTGCAATTGTGGTGGGAGTGGTGTCAGGTGGTGCCACTCTATGTAATGGCACTCTTGGCACAACACTCCCTGGAGGGCATCATTGGGTCGATGAGACAGCTCAGGGAATAGCTGTTGAATTATTCTGTTACTGTGTTATATGCTGTGTTGTCTGTTGCTGTGTTGTTGTCATCGCTAACAGGAGGCATTTAGATGCCAAGGGTGGCACTGCCTAATGCAGTGAGCCATAATTCATTAAAGTGGAAGTACATATGTCTGTACCAGCTAAGATGGACAACGTATGCTCTGGGTACTGAGGATTTGATGATGTCTTGTGGATCACTCCATTTTGCAGCATGGTCTGTGCAAACATCTTTACAGCTAGTGGAAGAGGAGGGAGAGGTACTTTTGACAAAGATGGCTGGTGTTGTGTAAAGTGAGCAAGCAGTATGGTATTGTTTAAATTTGTGATGTGCATGTCGATGACGTGTGTCACTCCTTACCCTCTGCAGTTTGTCACGCCGGACGCTCCCAAGCGCAGCACACATGCACTCTCGAGGATTGATCACCGGCGAGTAGTGTCAGTGTCGGGTGAGTGGAAGAGTGGGCAAGATCGTGCAAGTGCAGTGCAGTCCGTAAGAGTGAAAAGCCACATGTGCCTATCAGCCCAGGAGAGCGGGTGGAGTAATACACAAACACATATATTACATGTATTACATTCAAAAGGGTTATAACATTTTTGCAAGCACATTTATCGACACATGATAAGTACACGTGACCCGGAAATAAATTATAATATTTCTAGAAACCCTTATTCACCAATGTTGTTGTTTTGAAGTGTTATTGTTTTGTTCACAAATGTTTATTTTCACCGCCACCAATGTTATGTCCACCCCATTTAATTCCAGTCGCAAGGTAACTCTGAGATAATGATTGATTTGTGTTTTTGCAGTGTTTAAGATTGTTATAATATGTAACTGTATATTTGTTTCTCCCTATGTGCAGGTAGATCCCTCCACAGTGTGTTTGCCATCAAACGCTTCCCCTCGTGCCACGGTAAGAAGTCAGTCAGCAAGTCACATCGAAAGGGGGAGAACTGTGTGAAATCGCGCTCGTGCCTTCCTGCCTGGAAGTTATCAATCTTCATTACTGGTCATTCTCAGCAATACTTTAATTATAACAAGAACATTTTTCGTTTTCGCCATTGGGGATCCCCCCCCCCTGCATGTCAAGGAATTGCATTGCCAGGGGAGTTTATAAATTTTATCAGCACACTTAACTCCATGCAATTCTAGTGCATTATTTACCGCATAGCCTTCGCCGCAGGTTTAAAGCATGCAACTGTGTAAGATGTTATCCTGGCAGGAACTTTAGATTCTCCAATAAATAGCATGAACTGACGAGTGATTTTTATTCTGTTGCCGAAAGGCATTCCAGGGCACGGGCCCCTTAAAACCCACCATTTTCTTATGCAAGTGTTTATGTAATTCAAGGGTAAATATTAATTTGTATGTGTGTTGCAACCTGATCAAAGTACCACGAGTAGCACTTATGGGCATGTGGTTTGACCCTAACAATACACACATAGGGAATTTGATTTCATCGACATCTTATTTAATTTGTAATACCAAGTGGTGATTCGGCCACCCGAAGAGCCCCTCATTTAGAAAACATCGATGCCGTTACATCAGGTGAACAACTGCAAGATCTACATGGGAATGTGGTCCGCGGATCGGTCCGCAGCACCCCGAGGTTATGAGGACTCAGCTCTACCGCAACAACATCAGCTGTCTACCGGGCATATAATTCCAAATACCCTTTTCCAAATTCTGTTCACCACCTTTATAAATTCCATTCACCCCTTTCAAGCCATGACAGCTATCAATTGTCACCGTTCCGTGGGGTCAAAATTTCGTGCCAAAATCCATGTATGAACTTTCGACCAACCTTTCAAAATTTTCCCACCCCAAGTTGTCAATTTATGTCATCCTAATCCTGTTTAAACGCCTACCTGCAACGAGAGGAAGCAGAAGAGAACATCTACAGTGCCGTTACACCTTCCAGATGCCTGGGAGACGCCAGAAAAGGGACCATGTGCTCTGCAGTAATAAGGCACGCAAATGCTGGTTCATCGCCATTGTGGCGAAAGCAGTGAAGAATGGCGAGAAAGGCAGACAGCTTTGTGCAGCACGTGACATCAGGGCTCATGCCACCAGGCAGGACGCAGAACAAATGAAGGGGAGGGAATGCATGCCTGTGCCACCCCCTCTGCCACCGGCAGCAGTGCCCAGTAGGACAGGAGGGAGGAACCAAGGGAGGAGAAGTTCTCCTCCTTCCCCATGCTCATCGCTCATGCTACCCACTGGCACTCAGATGAGCGGGAACCGGTTCATTGTCCTCCATGCCTGCACGTGGTCGAGCGGGGCTGCCATGTCGTGACCACCATGCCAAGTACGTGGATTGGAACTGTAATCCACACCGCACATGGACCTGTGAACTGTCAACATGGTCAGTTACATCAAATTCACTGCGACATCAACACCATTGTGCTTACAGTGCCTTAAATCACTCCAATCGGACTTTGTTAACAAATTCGAGAAAGGTACACAATGTTGTCGTTGCATACATCGACCGGACTCAAAAACAAACAGCCACATCGCGACCAACCGCAAATGGAAGATAGTACAAGACATTCGAAAAGTAACAGCATCAGTGCAGCCGAAAGTGACAGTGCAAGTCCTACGAACAGTGAACATTTCTGGCTCAACCAAAATCGAAATACCAATTTCTGAAGAATGTTATCAACAAAATTGCGGACAACAAATCACATGCAGCATTTCAGGCCCAACCAAAATCGAAATACCAATTTCTGAAGAATGTTATCAACCAAATTGCGGACAACAAATCACGTGCAGCAATCTTTTGTGTACAGGCCAGGGTATGCTGCAACTCCGGTGTATCGTATGTCGGCAGGCATACCACCCAGTGCGCCTAAACAATGCCGAAGCAGCAACTGTTCGTGGAGAGACATTTCAATGTTACGAGTACAATTATAGCAAGTCAAGGAACATTTCTACGGCGAACAATAATCAGTCATTTATACAACGAGCGCAGTCACCAGTGTGACACCCACCACAACAAACTGAGCAAGATCCGACACAAGCATTGGAACGTGTTATGGCAGCTACAGCTCACTTTAAGAGCGGGAGCAGGCTGTAATGGCTCAGCGTGCAGAAACTCTCAGCCACATCCATCTCGGTGGGAGTAAACACAGCGCCATGTGGCCAGCTGGCCCGATCGATACCAGCAACAGTGGACATGTCTGAGTGCAACAGTGGTCCAACTCTCTCCGCACATCACAGTACTGCAGCAGACTACAGAGCACCGGCCAAAATGTCACCCCCACCCCATTCCTGCAGGTACTGCCTAACCACGTGGTACCACTACCACTGGGACAGTGGATGCCGTAACCGGCCGCAAGCATATCGACAAGCCATCGAGATCACCAAGGACACAGTGACACAGATGAGTGAAAGTGTGATGGAGGAAATTCCCACGTGTTCGGTCCCCACGGACTAAGTGTTAAGTTGTCAAGCACCAGTCACCCCACCATCTACCACATGTCACACCATTACTGTGTAGTGTGTGGAGAACAGCAAGGTAAAACTATACATCATTCAGTGACAGAGTGCGCACAATGTTCTAATTCACCATCCCACCATTACCGAAATAAACATTCAGCGCGTAGTAACAAGTGAAGGACAGACAAACAATTGCGAGTGTTAGTCCGCCGCATTATCGGGGCAATTTGCGAGCTAAGTGAATCATTGCTCATTTATCAACACTGTTCATGTAACCTTACACAGCAGCAGCGCGAGTTCGTGTGTGTGATGATTAAGCAAATGTTCCATATATCAAGGCCACCCAAATAAAAGAAAGGTTACAAGTTTAAACATTTTTTTTTGTTGTTGCGAGTGTAAATATTGGGAGATTGCAAATATAAACATTGGGACATTTATTCTTGGTTAGATTTTCTCAAATCTTGGCAGTCAGTCATTTCAATGTCATTCATGCCTGTTTGCTCGGAGTTGGCAGTGTAAGCATCGCTAGTCACGAGTGTTTGTGGACGTTCAGCCCACTTATCAATCGACCGTGCAGCAGGATGCGCGTGGCGACTCACACCTCACCCCCTTGCTCAATGGTCCCACGTCAACCACGCAAGCTCATTTCTCCCAGGGCCATGGTTCAGGCCCCACATCACTTAACCAGGCCGAATGCTACAACGTCATGTGCAAGGATCGTCACAGCACTCAAGACAACAGGTGTCCATAAACATTTTTCACTTAATCAAACTAACAAGAACCAGCAACTATGGAGAAAGATGCCGCAAGAGAACAGGAAGGAGCAAGAGAAAACACAGCAAGTGAACAGGAGGAGGGAGACTGTCCGGGTCATGCCCGAGAATGGCAGCATGATGTAAGTGTAGAAGAGGACAGCAAGAAGAGGAGGAACGGCGGGAATAGACAAAGGGATGCATTGACTCAGTCCACCTCTGCAGGGCATCACTGCGGGTTCAACCGCCTCAGTAGTGCCACCAGAGTGTGTGCGCTATGGCCATCCACGGCACAGTTCGCCGCAGACACGCAGGAGCTCCGAGAGGAGGTATGCATCAGCAAGGAAGGGCCTAAAACCTACGATCTCGGAGGACCCCAAGTACATCCGAGTGCTACAGGTAGCAGCGTTGGCCCACAAATTGCATCTGAAAAGGGGCGGGGGAGGGGGCATTTTATGTGTGTCGTTCCTCATCCTAGGCCGTTTGTCGCGTCGGCTGCTCCCAAGTGCAGCACACATGCACTCTCGACGATTGATCACCAGCGAGTGGTGTCAGTGTCGTGTGAGTGCAAGAGTGAGCAAGATCGGGAAAGTGCAGTGCAGTGCAAAAGAGTGTAGCGCCACACGTGCCTACCAGCCTGGGAGAGTGGGCTGAGTAATACACGAACACACGTATTATGTGTATTACATTCAAAAGGTATATAAAATTTTTGCAAGCACATTTCTTGATATGTGATAAGGACATGTGACCTGCAAATAAAGCTTAATATGTCTAGAAACTCTTATGCCCCAGCATTATTGTTTTGAAGTGTTATTGTTTTGTTCACATATGTTTATTTTCACCATCACCAGTGTTGTGTCCACCCCATTTCATTCCTGTCGCAAGGTAAGCCTCAGAGGTAATGATTGATTTGTGTTTTTGCTGTGTTTAAGAGGCACAGTAATGCAGTGGGTAGAAGACACATTTTCAATAACATGGCCCCGAGACCCTAGCTCAAAAGTCTGCAAAAGTCACAAGAAAATTCAAAACACTTACAAAAAAGGCAACAGTTGCACATAAGCACACTTCCATTGAAAAAGAAGACATGAGAACACGTGATTATTACCTTACATTAATTGATTATGTAAACAAAAATACATTGGCATGAATTTACTTGAGCTAAATCATTTTTAATAGTATTGGAGCTGTCTAACCCAGTCTGTTGCTGATTTGTATTGATTCCAGATCTTTTTAATACAAAATAAGAATTATCAAAAATTACACTTCACCCTCATTTTTCTAAATTGTAGGGTGGCAGTGGATGCCTCGTGGTGGATGATTTCACTATGACCCTGGGAGGGTTGTTGGTAGTCATGCTCGATTTACTGAAAAACCGTAAGAACTTACTAGCAATGACATCTCAATGAAAAAATGAAGTGTTTACACACTCGGAAAAACACAAATATATTTCTACTCCACATGTACTGCACACACACATGGGAACATAAACACTTGTAGAGGTGTAGAGGGTCTACAGAGAGGAAGTTGCTGGAACTCTGCAGCTGCTGTAGCACCCTCGTTGGATTCGTTTCTCCAGTGGCACCTTTACTGTGGGGTTTTATTAGTGATGTGTGTCGGCCAGAATAGTTATGCCCCCAAAAGTTGCCATGTGAGGGCATTAATGTGGGGTGGTCATCTGACTCTAGCAGTACCTCGGATGTCGAGCAGGTGGGATGCACTCCCATCCCACTCTGCCGAGGATGGGGTCGAGAAGGTGTAACTGCTCCATTCCTGTCGACTCCCCTCAGTAGATGACATATCGTGACTGTATAATGGCAGCAGGATAAATGGACTATGTGAGGAGTGACATGGCATGCATCATACAATTCCTTCTGGAGGCAATTCGTCTGCTGCAGTTCGTCAACCCTGGTGTGCAGCCATGTGCAGCACGATGGTGGATGACATGGCCCTCGCTGAGGGCACATGTGTTAAGAGTCCTTGGGAGTAGAGTTCAGCTGGAGAGGTAGGGCGGGGCCCCACAGATGTGGTGACAGGACAGATGCTGAGGAGCAGAGGTGGCCCCAATATGCCGTGCAAGATGCATGTAGCGGTCGGCGAAGATACTTGGAGCAGAGGAGGGGCATGGAGCCATCTTCTAACTTGTTCTTGTCGCTGCTACTACTGAACACAGTGCAAATTTTGTGGTATGGGTGCATGTGGTGGGTAGGGGTGGTTGGGCATACCCAATGTGCTTTGGAAGAGTTCCCAACACTGGCTCATTGGTGGCCTGGCTCGCTGAGATGGATGCTGAGCGTCCTGGTGGCATCGGGACTGAAGCTGGAGGGAGTGTGGTCCAGACAGTCAACCCTGGTGGCGAGCCTTGGGTTGTGTCATCTGGAACAGGCAACTAGATTATGGGCATCACTACACATAGTGCCACGAGACAGGGCATTACTGGAGCTGGTGGAGCTGGATGGATGGCAATGTTTTACCGCAGGTAAACTGGGAGTGCCTCTTGACACTCTGCCATCTGCATACCCTGGGGGCATCGGGATGCAGGACATCGCCGGCTGGAGCAGGCAATGAAGGCTGCCATTGGTCGCAGACCCAGGTACCGAGGCATCGAGCCACTTGCAGGAAGTGGCGATGTTGCATTATATGTGCCTTCACTAAGTGGATCGATGTGGTTTCCATTGTTGTAGCATCAGTGTGGACATCTGCACTGCGCAGGTCGTCGCAGGGGACGAGCACCCAATGTCTTCATATCATGTGGACTAAGTAGGTCGTCTGGCCATGGCAGCTGATGAAAGTGTGTGGCCTGCTCCATTTTGGCAGCAGCAAGCAGGTGGTGTGACCTTACATTTACCCATGTTCCAGGTTTGAAGCAAGGAGGGGGTGAGTGGAAGAAGGCAGCCACTGCACAGCATATTTCCTTTGTGAGATGTCCACATGCTGCAATGCTTGCTCTCTGCAGTGTTGGAAGGCTCTGCTCCTCTTGGGGTCACTGGCTGACCTTGAGGTGAATGCAAAACTTCCCTGGGAGGGGGAGATGGCGACCTTGTATCAGTTATGCTGGGGTTTTTCAGGTGGCGATGTTGGTTTGAGTGAACAAGGTAAACAATGCTGCCGGGAGATGTTCAGCCCAAGATGCATGATTACCACCCATGCATAATCATAACTGAGTTTTGAGTTCTTGTTTGCTATGTTCTGTCAATTTGTGCATGGACGATAGACAGGTGATGTTGTGAAGTACACCCCATTTTGTACAGCACTTGAACTGCGTGCCATTGTCAGTAAACAATATGTAGAGATATACACATCATGTGGAAAATCCAATTTCCAGTTGTGTTGCGATACAATTTACATATCCACTTGGCATAGAATATGGATCTACCCATCTTGAGAGCAGATCAGTTACAACAAGAATAAATCGATTCCCTGTTGCAGTGTGTGAATACGGACCCATTAAGTCTAGTACTGTATTCTGAAATGGTTTAGTTGGAGCACGTGGTACTTGCTTTTGCGTACCATCGGTATGGCTGCTTTTTAAGCAGTTGCAGGCGACAGACACGCGAACATGCTGGCGAGTGTCTCGAGAGATGCCTGACCAGTAGAAATGATGTGCAGTGTGCTGCATTTGTAGTGCACTAGGGTGACTGGCTGCATCAGTGTTATGTGTGAATTGTAGCATTTCTTCTCGAGTGGCGCATGGCACATAGGTTACTAAGTTATAGGCTGTTCACTGTAAATTGAGCACTTTTGAGGCCCTAGTTACTTTTTCTTTTCAGCCATTGTTCATCGTATAACAACTTTTTCAAATAAGTATTGCCGTATCAGTAATAAAACAGTGTATATTTTCCACTGCACTGGGAATTTAATCCCCATGGTTACAATAAAATTTATTTATTTACTATTATTCAAAATGAGAGGGTGTTCAAATGTGTTCACTTTATCGTGAACAGCCTATACCTGGGGAGGCACATTAATGCAGTGGGTAGAAGCCCCCTTTTCAATCATGTGGCTATGAAACAGCCGGCAGCGAAATAAAACACAAGTTCTCACTTGTGATAGAAACACTCTGAAGAACCACTTACAAAGTTCCAGCGGCTTCGGCACGCTGGCAACCTGTAATGATAAAGTTGGTACGAGGCTGATGATTATCACTAGAGTTACGAGTTCCGGCACATTTGAGCTGGTAGACTGGTGGCGCACTGTCTCTTTGCTATGAAAAGAGAAATAAAGTTCTAGACGAAGATTTAAATTATTGACATTACATGATGGTCGGCACAAAGATGACGAAGGCCCAGAAAGACATGGTGCATGACCGCACCCCATAAGTGCTTCGAACTGACTAACATGGCGAAGGCCCACCGAGACCCCAGCTCAAAAGTGGGCGAAGGACACAATAAAATACAAAACACTTACAAAAGAGGCAACAGTCAAGTTTAAAAACATTTACTTGGGAAAATGATACATGAGGACACATGCTTTTTACTTTACATAAATGGATTATGTAAATAAAAAAATTAATTTACATGAATTCAATTGAGCAACTCAATTTTTTAAATCGCCGATGCTGTCTATCGCAGTCTATTGCTGATTTGTGTTGATTTCAGACCATTTTAATACAAAATAAAAATAATGTAAAAATATACTTCGGTCTAATTTTTGTAAATTGTAGGGTGGCAGTGGATGTCTCGTAATGGACAAGTCCACTCTCATCCTGGGAGGGATGTGGGAAGTCATGTTCGATTTACTGCAAAACAATAAGAACTCATAGGCGATGGCACCTCAATGCAAAAATTGAGTGTTTACACACTCGGAAATATACATATATATTTTCACTACACTCGCACTGCTCGCACATGCACACATGGAGACATAAACACATGTAGAGGGGGTACACAAGGTAGTTTCTGAATCTCTGCAGATAATGTGCCCCCTTCGTTGCATTAATTTACCTGGTGGCTTCTTTAGTGGGGGGTTTGATTAGTGATGAGTGTCGGCCTGAATCGTTGGGCTGCCAAAAGGTGCCTTGTGAGGGTATGAACGCAGAATGGCCACCTGTTTCCAGCATCACCTTGGATATAGAGCACGAGATTCAGGGTTCGTGAAGGCTGACGGCCTATGAGACTCCCCATTGTGTCCCGACGTCATTCCTGTAGTAAATTTCCTGTTTAAAGTCGAAGCCTTGAATAACTATATCCAGTTAGGCCTAGGGTAGTAAGGACTGTCGGCCTCCCTTATACGCCACTAGAAACACCGTGGTTTTTTTTCGGCCACCCAACACCGTTAACACTCATATAAAAATTATTTAAATTTAAGTTTCACATAGTCATATGGTCAGACCAACCAAATAAATAAAGTCATTTGCAGAATTATTCATGATGTTACAAATTATTTAATATTACCCTCGTATGAGGCATGTAAGTTTACACATCTCCACTATAGCTTGGAGAGCTCTACTACAGTTCAAAAAGGCACGAAGCTGACAAAGAATTTCATGTTGAAATTAAGTTTCAGCCATGTAACAAACGGACTGGACTGTGGGATGGTGCACGCTCTGGGGTGACAAAAATTAGTTAAATGTTCCGGTTAAATCAAAATTAAAACTATTGAAACTACATGATTGGTCCAAAGAGTTGAAGACCTCGGAGCGAGCCTAATGCACGACCTACCCCACGAGATGCGGTGACGCCACTGACTAACATGACCATGCAAGATTAGCACCTCAGGGCTATTTCCCGCATGACAACACAAAGTCCCGTTATTCGGGTTTAAATTATTTAATTGAAAATGGATGAAGATGAAATGGTACACAGATAATAAAATAATAATACACAAACACTTCAATTGGCTTAAAAAAATATTCATGAGAAATTAAGACAATCGTAAGTTGTTCTAATATGTTTGTTTATTTCTGTGGACAACAGTATTTCACCATGAGGTAGGCACGTGGTCTCCACCACTTGTCTCTGTTAGCCAGTCTTTGGTAATGTTTTCTATGTCAGTCTATGTGAGGTTGTCATTGGCACACTTAAAAACAATAACAAACATGGAAAAAAATCAAATAAAAATACACAAACCCTTTTATATCATGATGTATTATGATGTCATTGCTGTTCTGTGTTAATGAGGCCATGACAGGAAGGTGAAATGAACATGTGAAAGTCATTGGGCATGATGTTGATGAATGTAGATGGACAAGGTTTTGGAATCAAGGTAAGATTGACGATGTACGGAACATGGTGTCAGGTGTTATAATCTTCTTTAGGTGCATGTTTATTACAGAATAGTCAACCTCTCGCCTTTGCTTCGAGAATGATTACTGAATCAGAAGAGTAATGTCCACAAATAGAAAAAGAATATGCTTTGCTTTAGATAAATTCCATCAGTATGTATATGGATTAGAACTTGTCGGTGCAGACCGATCATAGCCTATTGTAAATATAGTGAGTAAAGATGTACATAAAGTAATTCCTAGGTTACAAGCAAGTTTAAAGTCTTTAAGGAATAATTTGAACATTATGTACGCGCCAGGAACTAACATGTTGGTGGCTGATCTGCTGTCAAGAACATGCAATAATGCCGATGATAAGGTAGAACATGACGACTCTGTCAAGGAGGTTGTACATAGTTTGAACACAGAAATGTCTATGAGTGAGGCTAGGATGACACAGTTTCAGGAGGAAACAAAGAAGGATGACGTGTTGCAAATAGTAAGTCAGTATGTATTGCAATGGTGGCCTAGCAGCAAAAATTATATTTTGAATGAGAAAGTTAAATACTTTTGGAATTATGGAATTAAATAAAATACCCAAAGGAAATGTTGTTTTGGGGCGATAAGATAATTCCACCCAGTTGTCTTAGGTCAGGAAATGGTAAATTTAGCACATGCACCGCACTTCGGTTATGTAAAAAACGCCAAAATTAAAACAAATTTTTTATTGACCAGGTTTGTCTAAGACAGTCGAGGATACTTGGGCGATGTGTCAGGCATGTGAGATTTACAGGAGGGCAAATGTAAAACAAACACTTATGCCTAATTGGCAAAGTAGGGATGAAGCTAGGAGGGCGAAGTTCTCCAGTCCATCGCACCATGATGATAACAATGTAGAAGTGCATGCACGAAAGAAAGATGGTTGTAGGGGTGACTAGTCCCCCTCTTCTGCTGCAGAACCAAACACTGAAACTTGGGCCAAATATAAACAAATCCACGTCGCTGAATTTTCATGGGCTGTCACTTCCAAACAGACAGGCATGAATGATGCTGAAATGAAAGACATGCCGAAGTTTGAAATGTCAGTTAAGGTCGAAAATGTCCCAATATTAATATATTTTGGATTGGCCCTGGTGGTCTGAAAACATGCTTTATTTTCGCATGCGGACACAATCATGGCGGTCGCATTGAACGATGGAAACACTGTTTGTAGGTAAAGAGTTGAACACTTTGTTCAAGATTCGCATTGGCAAAACAGCGAATGACCACATGCAAATTTTGACGTGTCCATCTGCTGCATGATGATGAATGTTTCCGTTTGTGTGGCTGTGGTGTTCCTAATTTCGCATTATCCACAACAGAGTGACATATCGGCCATATTGTGTCGTTACTGCGAACATGTGTTACTGGTATGATGTGGCATGTTGTGTTCTCATACTCGGTGGGTAGTGGGGTGAAAGCCATTTGTTCACATATGGAAATTTGCTCGGTGGTAACCAGATGAATATTCACTCGTTCACTTCTTTCGACGTTACTGACCTGCACAAACTGTTCTGTTGTGGCCCTTGTGACCTTATGAATTTTCCTCGGCTGGTTACGGCACCCACATCCCTTGTCAATATATGCAGGGATGGGGCGGAGGTGGTTACTGCATCGCATTCCCGCAGTCCGCTGTGAAGTTTCGATGCTTGGCTGGATTTCTGTCTCTCTTGCTCGGAGGTGCACACTGTGCCTGTACACCAGCTGCGGTCGGTGTCGATCAGGCCGGCTGGCCACTTGGCGAGTTGTTGTCAAGTGCTGAGGTGGGCATGGCAATGTGTTGCGCTGTATAGAACTCCGACAGCTCGTTCCAAACATCAACGAGAGGCATTGCAGCAGCTGTCAAAACACATGATGATGTTGATTGCGCTTGTTGTGTAGCAGGTTGGCAGGCAGGATGAATGTTGACATTTTGTTGTAGTTCCTTGTCCGCACACATGGTTAGACGATGTTGTTGACTTTCACTTTTTAGCGTGCTGATACTGACATTGTACCACATTTTTTGAATTTCACTTGCGATTGCTTCGCACTAGCCCAATAGTGGGGTGGTGGTGAATATGGACACTAAAGTGTACGACATCATTGTGGTTGATTTTGGCTTCTCCATGTCCTTGCATGACTTACATAAACTGTGTTCGTCATGGTAGTCAGGTAGTTTATAATCATTGGCGATTGCACATTCCTTGTGGTATCTGCACGAACAATGTTGGCAGTTTATCATCTTTCTCCAGTTCCATGACAAGACTCTTTCGGGAACCGGTTATGCAGTGCCATTTGTAGCCATGATGGGGCAGGCGCTGAGGCTGTACTAACACAACTGTTGTGGGTAGGGTGCTTCGTTCGTCCAGCAACGAGGAACAGAACACTGTTTATGTGTGCTGTGGCACGGTTGATGTTGCTTCATCTCATTCGTCGAAATACTGTTGCAATTGACTGTCCAAAAATGTTATTAATGGGAACTTTTGATTTTCGCCAAGTACGATAATGGGGTCTGTTCTGTACCAACTTTATGGACGGGTGACCGCACTTACTTCACACTGAATCGGAAGTAAAGTGGGCATGAAAAAATTTTCCGTGGAAATTGCAGGTTCCTTGGTAGCTCCACATTTGTTGCATAAGAAATGTTAATTTTTTACATCTGGTGTTTTCCAATTTTCTACGAATTCATACTCAACATGGTACAGGTACGAATACCATTGGCAGGATACAATGTTGCCTCCAATTCCTGGGCATATGATCTTCCAGCAGTAGGTCGGTATGTACTCTGGCTGCGGTATATGCTGGGGTAGGTGCAGCAGACAGTGATGAACAGTTGCAGGTGGAATGCTTGCCAGCAAGTATGCCCACACACTTCAATTTACAGCACAGTTGACACGTTAATGTCCGTGTGTAAAACTGGAAACCCATTTTGTTCTTGGTGCAGATGTACGACGCTGATGGCGCGGAAAAGTCCCAGATGTTTGTTTTTTGCCGGACAACATGGCCTCGCGCCTAGCAGCACATCCCCAGCGAATATGGCACTGGGAGGGTTGATGACACGATGCGATGCAGAGAGGGGGAGTATGTGATACACCCTTCTAGGCCGGTATTGTTCCCAAGATGGCGGAGGGTAGCTGATGTCATAGTGTGGTATGCCTGTTCCAAAATGGCGGCTGACTCTCTGGACAATGGGGAATTCTAGTGCCAAACTGCAGATAGTCAAATTTTTCCTGTTCCGATGTAATTCGTTTAATTTCTTCTGGCCCTGGTGATGTAAAAAGTTGGGAAAAAGTCGCCAGTAGAGAAAATACAGGACTGTGTTATCCAAAAGGATATGTAGGCGTACACATGTGGATGCATGTGGGCACATGGACAAATAAATTTTCAAAAATAGGAGTGTACAAGAATTATTGAAGTACGGAATTATGTTGGATCGCTTGGCGGGTAATGGTAGGGGAATGTGGGCTATTAAGCTCATAGTTGGGAAAGCCATATTAATGTCGGCAGAATGGCTTTTCAGAAAATCAGACCTATGTATCAGGTAGCCATTTTTATGTAAGGAAGAATGGGACACAAGGAGATATAGCTGATTAGGTTAACTTGATGGAATGGGATAGATTATTACAGGTTTGGGTGCCAGTGTAGAGCACGAGATTCAGGGGTCGTGAAGGCAGACGACCTATGGGCCTCCCGAATGTGTCCCGACGTCATTCCTATAGTAACACTCCTGTTGAAAGTTGTAGTTTGAAGAACTATATCTTGTTAGGCCTAGGCTAGTAATGGCTGTCGGCCTCCCTTATACACTACTAAAAAACATCGTGGGTTGTTTCGGCCACCCAATGCTATTAACACCCATAGAAGAATCATTTAAGGTAAAGAGATTTACATGGTCAGACCAACCAAATAAATCAAGTCGTATGTAGAAGTATTCGTGATGTTACATTTTATTTAATATTACCCTTGTATGAGGCACGTAAGTTTACACATCTTCACTATAGCTCGGAGAGCTCTGCTACAGTTCAAAAAGGTGCGAAGTCGACAAATAATTACATGTTGAAATTAAGGTTCAGCCGTGTAACAAACGGACTGAACTGTGGGGCGGTGCACACTCTGGTGTGATGAAAAAAAGTTAAATGTTCCGGTTAAATCAAAATTAAAACTATTGCATCTACATGATTGGTTCAAAGAGTTGAAGACGCCAGAACGGGCCTCACGCACGACCTACCCCATGAAATGTGGTGATGCCACTGACTAACATGGCTACACAGGATTGGCGTCTCGGTGCTATATCCCGTGGGTCAAAACAAAGTCCCGTTATTCGGGTTTAAATTATTTAAATGAAAATGGATGAAGATGAAATGGAACACAGATGATAAAATAATAATATACAAATACTTTAATAGGTTTATAAAAATATTCATGAGAAATAAAGTGAATTGGAAATTGTGTACTGATATGTTTGTTTATGTCTGTGGACAACAGTCTTTTGCCATGTGATAGGCACCTGGAGTCCACCACTTGTCTCTGTTGGCCAGTCTTTGGTTATGTTGTTTATGCCAGTCTGTGTGAGGTTATCTCTGGCACACTTCAAAACAATAACAAACATGGAAAAAATAAATTATCAGATAAAAATTCACAAGTCCTTTTATGTGCTTATAGGAATATCATACGATGTTCCTTAGTGATATTGTGCACTTTAGTGCACTCGGAAACAAACAATTACATTTTAAAACAATACACTACAACTGTCACAAGGAAAATCAACTCTTAATAAATCGAGTTTCTACTTAATATCATGTGTACACAATTTGTGTAAATGTCACTTACCTAATTCATATTCACATTGACGTCGACAGCGCATAGGCCTCAGGCCATTCACCATGTCGTGCCAGCAGAGACGTCAGGAAGGCAACACAACAACAAAGCGTAGCACCTGAGTCGGCGAACCAGAACCATGTGGTTGTTATGTGTAAATTGCAGAGGCGTATAAAGTTGTAATAAGCATTATGTCAGTTGTTAGTGAGTGTGTAGTGTATGTTTATTTTTGGATGTGCATGTCACCATCTACAATGCCAATAGTGTTAGTGTAAATGTCAAATTATCTTTAGCCACAAGTGTTAATGTTCTGCGTTTTGCATCAATGTGCACGAGTATGCAAAATTAGATTGTCACACTACCAGGTAGGTACTGATACTAATACCAGTGTACATATGTCAGGCCGAATGCCACATGTTTTTGTTTACATTTAGTATTTACATTTTTGAGGGTCAGTGATATGTAGTGACATCTGTTATGTCTGTTTTATTTTTCCTTATTACTTATACTACATAAGTACGAGACAAATTGTCTCCTTGTATGTTTTTATAATATTTTCAGTGTGTTGAGTGTAATCTTGCATGTTAGTAATTATTAAGCTGTTGACAGCTTGTGCCCTAGAGGCACCATTTTGTGTATTTTTTGATCATCCACTGACAATGCTAGTGTTACAAGTAGACGTCTCTTTAATAATTATTAATGTAACTTTTATGCATTTCAAAACATTCTTTTATATTTTATATTCGTAAAGTATGTTCAACCAGAACTGGCAGTATTGAAATACTGGACTTTCCTACCATGTTCCGAAACGATGCATCAAAGTGGACCGGTGCACACGGCCACATAGCAAATAGCCACTAGAACATTGTAAAAGTAGTTCTGAACTCTTTTTGTGCCAAGTAGATGGACTCACATGTTTTGCCACGAGCAAAAATCGTATGGACATAGTACACTTCACTGGGGACAGCCCCTCTAAAATTATTATTGTTGATTTACATGGCAGTGTGGTCTGGTCGTACGTGTGTATTAATTTTTATATCTCTAATATGTGCTTTTGTATTTTGTTATTAAGAGTTTATTCATATGTACATATCATTGCCATTGTAGAACCCATTTCATTTATTGTGTTCCACCTTAAGTAAAATTATGTCATGTGATGTTTGGGCGGGAGCATCGGTCAGTGAGTGTCCTCCACGCCAAACAAAAGGGAGTAATATATGAGCTCTCGTGAGAGCACCACCACACCATGGTTCTTTGGGCACTTCATCTTTGCTCATTAACCAGCATGTAATTCTGTTTAACTCGTTTCAGTATACCGGAACCTTTGTTTATTGCTCTCTCGGAATACTCGGTCTCTCACCCTCGGTTCGTCTTGTACATGACCAAGGCGTAATGTACCATGTAAGTTCATAGGCCCTACGGCCATTTTATCTGTGTAAGAGCCTGCATGGCTAGAATGGCGGTTTTGTAACTTCAGTGCCACAATGGGGAATAACTTATATTAAATATGTACTGGTGAGATGCCGAAATTTTTATTGTAATTAACCACCTATTTGTTACTTAACCTTTTTCTTAAGTTTGTATCGACCACGTGTCTTTAATAATGGCGTTGGGTAGCTATAATAACTCTTTGGGTGTGAGCTGACGTTTCAGGGGGGCCGACATCCCCTACTAGACGATGCAATTGGCGTGTAATTCATAGCTGACGGAAAGTTATTACAACTGGTAACATCTATCAAGACTTGGACATGGGGTCAAGCCAACAGTCGTCGGCAATCACGACCTGAGAGTAGGAGTCTCTACCAAGTGTAACTTTGTGCTCGCACCGCGGGCTGGCACCCTTAACCCTGGCTAACAACAATTCCAATCCTCCACATCTCATTTCCCCCCATGGTTCAGGCGAATCACACATCCAACGTCAACATGAGGGCTTTATCACACATTTAGTGATATCACAACATAACATACATAACACCGAAAAAAGGTAACAACACAACTGTCAATAGTCAACATAATATTTACACTGGAATTCTGCATGAATGTTCCAGGTACACAGCTTACATGATCGGCACTCGCCTTGCACAGACATCCTGACCCTTTATTAATACAAAATTACACGAAGCACACAAGAAAAACATTACCCTTCAAAGATGTAAACAAAAGAAGGCATGACACTTAGTCGCTGCAGTACACATGTGGCGAACACACTGCATCACTTTGAAAACACAAGAAACAATATTAAAAAGGCCATTTCAAAGTAAACAACATTTACACTTGATTCCACTGCACTGATGCACTTACACATACACCCAGAACACAGGTTGGTACATTGTTGTAGCATATAGTCGTAGGTTGATTGGGCTGGTATGATGATAGCAGGAAGAATAGGCTGATGCCGATGGTTCACGTCAATGTTGATATGAGAGGAGAGTCTCACGTTTACATGGGAATGTGGTCGAGTGACAATACATAGAGTTATCCTCTTTGTTGTGTAGTTGCAGCTGATGAGCACTGAAGTCAAGGGTGTTACAGCTCCCTTATACCAGTTAAATTTGTGCTGCACCAGCATTGATTAGGGACATGGAAGCATGGCAAAAGAAAAAACATAACACAAAGCCAGTAGTCGCCAAACAATAATAGCACAGACACAAAACTCGTGGACCAGTTTATGTTGAGTGTGCATACACTAATAATTAAAGTTTTGTATGTAAAGAAAGAATGGCCTAACCTTTCTTTGGGTGCCAAGCATGTAGCACAAGGGTGATGTAGTTAGAGATTAAGTGCATTTACTCCCCATCAATATTGAATAAAAATTTGATTAAAAAAAATTATAGAAACATATGGAACATTATTTTTAAAATATATTAACTCCTGTAATAAGGAAGAAAATTGATTTAAGTTTAAAAATAATAAAAGTACAAAGAAATCGGATGGCGCAACAAACAATTTATTTTACTCTTTGCAGCAAAAAAACATAACTTTAATCTCAGAATTGTTAACATAATATCATAGGTTCATGTGATTGATTTAGCCTACTAAATTTAGAAGAAAATTGGGATCCCCAACATAACCCTTAAGTAATAGCATGAAAAAAGGTTATACATTAAGTTACATAAACCACGCTTGCATATGGCCAATTATCTTAGATTACCATATCAAATATTCGATAATAAAAAAGGTTCAAAAATTTTAAATTATTTTTTCACTGGTTTTCCTGATTGGGTTGGACTACTGTCAGAACTAATGTATTTTGAAAAGTTTCGAAAGTTCAGCCCATGTTTTAGCATGCACAAGCAAATTAAATTAAATGTTCATTTTGGCCTGTGGTTGTTCAGTCGAGGAAACGATGCCCATGACGGCATTTCGTGGGTGCTCTGCTCCACAATAATGCAATGCTGTAATCAGGACCACGTCCTGTACCGAAGGCCTGTATCAGGACATCACGATCGGGCAACGAAGGAATGGCCATTGCTTGTATCGGGGTACACCTGCACGCAAAATTAACAGTTAAATAAAACATGAAAACTTGGACATCGCTCATAAAAATATGTGGAATCGTGTAGCAAAAAAAAAAAAAAAAAAAAAAAACAAGAAACACTTACCTTTAGCGGGAAATAACCGAATCTACATTAAATGACTGATGATTGCAGAAGAGAAGAACAATTTAGAACTGTTTATGCCATATTGTGTACTTGGAGATTGCCGGAAAATACGCCTGGGGAAATCGATGTGACCAACAGTAGATTCCGAGAATAACCAACACAAACGATTAATCGATAGGTGCTATTTCACTATTTCTTTAAAAATAAATAATTATGAAAATTACAAGTTGTCTCACATAAATAAGTATGAACAATACTTTAATAAGCAAATATTAGATTGTACATAGAAAACAAAATAAATCAGGTTAAAACACAAGCTGTGTGTCATGAAATTAATATTGAGTAACAAAATGACGGTTACACAACTTGACAAATATTAATGTAACAATCTAATCAAGGAAAACACTTTAATTTAATTTTTGCTCGTCTATTAAAAAAAATATTTAAAATATAGTGCACAGACACCATATCTAATAAAACACGAATTAATTATGAAATATTAAAACTCTTACATAGTATCTTTTCTTGAACATCATAACTGACAAACAGTTTAGTCTTTCTTTAGCAACAACAAGATTTGTGGAAGCACTAAATTACTATGCTTCTAATTAGTAAAATTCCAGAATCCAAAATTAATAATAGATTTAACATTATTATCATTAAATTACATAAGTTACACAAAGAAGTACTAGGAAAGAACTAAGTCACCGGGAAAGTTAATCGATGGTACTTAACAGTGATCCAATATTTACCATACAACACAAATAAAATTAATAGATGTTGGAAACCCTCACCCAAAAAAAGGTTTTTTCCGTGAGAAAATATTCCCAGAAAGGTAACACGAACCATCACAAGAACAGAACACAATAGCATGTACCACAAGGCAGCACACACTCCCCCCCCCCTAAAGCATGGCCAAGGGATCTAGGCACCATCCGAACCTTGTTACACACCAAATACTACCAAGAAGGAGAATTGTCAAAAATGCAAAAAAAAAAAAAAAAACCTTTGGGAGGATGTAGTTGTGACAGCTAAGGGAACCATAACACAACGTTTGGCACCAAGACATGTTGGGCTGGAGGTGGTGGGATGGTTTTGCAAGATTTTTGGATTTCAACCAAAATGCAGTAACACATAAGCAACGGAACACAGTAGCACTAGAAATGATAATGGTAATTTAAATTGGGTACGTCGAATGTGGTGAAGGGCGAAGACGCAGGAGGTTTAACATATTGTGGAAGTTGGTTCTTGTGGACTGGAGGCCATAAGGTTATAAAATTCTTTTACTGGGGAGTCGTTCATGGTGAGATTGGGAAAATTGAAAGAAAGACATGGGATTTTTCTCTACAAGTTTTGGGACATGAAGTATAGGCAAATAAATGTTGTAGTGAAGAGTGGGGTTGATTGAACCAAAGGATTTTGAAGAAAGGACTGGTGTTGTCATAGTGAGACACATTAGTAATAAATCTTGAACCTGCTAAAGATAACGTTAAGGGAGAAAATGTTTCCGAAACAGACCTACAAAGGAAAATGACTTCTACAGAGGAGTTTGAGGCAAATCATCATTGTGTGTTAGTTTTGTGCATAAAGGAAAGTTTCAAGTTAAATACCGACTTATAACAGAATTTAAAAAATGATCTTCCAACAAATATATTAAATTCACAACTATCCAAGTGGGAGTCAAAAAAAGGAAAAACCTCAGGACACAGAGTAATTCCGTGGGTTTTGCAGTTGCTCGGTGATTGATGGTTAACAGCTGAGAACAGTTTGCTGTCAAGATTTACAATAAGGTAATCTTGCACATTGAACAATAAGAACTTGCTTAGTTTCGGAAATGTAAGGTGACAGGGAACACACAATTCTTTTCAAAAAGGCTATCTTTGTTGGCAAGAAGGACATTTATAATCACATTTAGAGTAGAATGGTAAAAAACGGCATGGACATTACTCAGACCATAAAACATCTAGAGATTCTCAGGGGTAACTGGTGCTAGCATATACAGGGACAGAGTATGTAGTTGTTCTACATGTTTCAAAATGTTCAAAAAGGAATTTACACTTAGTAAGGTTTTACTAAGTTTGCCATGAACACTGTCTCGAATGGCATGGCGAAGGTCAAAGATTTCCAAACGAACATTTGTAAGTGCTTCGCTTACACTAAGCAACATTCCATTCAAATCTACTTCGTAACTTAAAACAATCATACCATCCAGGGTGTCATGTAGGGCCAACGATAGGTTGTGAAACAAGGTACTATAATGGTCCAAATACAATTGGCTCACTTTCGTAATGTAAGCTGTGTTATTAACAACTCTATCGTCTGGATTTTTGAACAAAATTATTTGGTTTGCAAGGTTGTTTGATATACCATCTCGATTATATTCTAAAGAGTACAATCATTGTTTCAAAATGGGTAAGATCATCATAATCGAAAGTTCCGAAAACAGTCTTTAAAATCTTGCCTCCCAGTCCAATTAATGCCCTTTTTACACTGGAAGGGAGCAATGAGGTTACAGTTTCTACTTCAATTTCGAATGCATCGAAACTGTCCTGTAGTTGAATAATTGTAGAATCGAATTTCTGGTCAAAAGAAGAATCATCACCAGGGTTACTGATTTGTTGCTTGTGCACAGGTACAATACTACCTATCATTTCCTGAAGTTGGCTACACTCATTGTCTAAAGAGAACAGATCAATGTTTAATACCACTGAATGTTAGTTGTCAGAAAAAAGATTGTCATCCTCTCTCTCGAAAACGACAGCAGAGTCCAATGGGGTGACGAAGACCAAAGCACAAACTACGTGATCCACAGCCAGAACAGCAATTCAGACAAGGGCCATGATGCATCAACACGGGAACAACTCTATAACCAAACACGTCAAGCCCAAAGTGAAATCATCCAAGTAGACATTTCCCTAGAATGAACTAAATTATCTACGTGACCCACAAATGACCCGACCAAGGGGTGGAAACCCCCAACAAAAATTAAAGACTATCACCCATAAATGATTGTGTTCAAATCCCATTCAATGCTGAAGAGTTATGTTACGAAAGGTTAGTTCAATTGCTTAGATTCACACAAGAAAAAATACAAAAGGCATTACGACATAGTACACTATCAATCAAAAAGTATTTGGGCACCCATGAAGATAGTTAATTCACTATGTAGGTAGACTTCTATTTCATGGCCTTCGGCGTAGAACTGCTGGTGTTTGTCCATAGTAGCACGAACACAGAGGCCTATTTTAACATTCTGGATAATGAAATGCTACCAACATTCTGGCATTTTTATGGAATGCACGCAAGTTAATTCCAGGATGACAATGCCATGTGCCAGATTTCAAGAGCTACTATTCAGTGGTACGCCGACAACAATGTTCGCCGATTGGACTGGCCCACCCAGAGCCTTGACTTTAACCCTATAGAACATCTTTGGGACAAATTGGATCACCGGGCGAGGGCTCGTCAGGCATGGCCAAAATCCATTACTCAACTCATGGAATGGTTGCAAGAGGAATGGTGACGAATCGCTGTGTATATTCTGCAAACACTTGTAAAGAGCATGCCAGACAGGGTTCTGCTGTTATAGCCGCAAGATATGGCCCTACGAGATTGTAATGGGTGACAACCACCGAGTAAACATTGTGGGCAGATGCCCAAATACTTTATGGTAGCTAGTGGATCAACAAAATGTAATATTCAAAATCAAACTTTACCTAATATTCAAAATTTCCTTAAATTAGTGCCTAGTTTTTTTCACATTTATATATCGTACAAGAAAGATGACCTCAAGGAGTCTCGAACCAGTGCGTGATCAGGCCATGTTCAAAGCCAAGTCAAGGAACAAGAATTGGATCTATGGATGTGGGACCTTCCATAGACAAAAGATGAGAGAGTTGGGTTACATCCCCGGTTAACAAAATATTTGGCTGACCAGCCAGGCAAACTAAACGTACTTACACGAAACCTACAGCTAGGGTCTGCAGCTCCTAGACATGCAGTGAACCCACAAAACTATTTTGAAGCAGAAGAATGGAACCTCTTTAAATGTGAAATATATACTCTAGTTACATATCTACCAGAATTGGGGTCAGCAAGACCAACTGCGACAGGCGACAGGAAAAGCTTGATCTGGTAGGGACCAGTCCAATGGAAAGCAAGTTTCGTCATTCTCTTGTAAACAGCTCTGCTGACGTGGTCGGCTTTACACAAAACTAAATCCCCAACACAAAACGGATTGTGAACTATATTTTATCATATTTAAGACGACTCCTGTAATGAACTCGCCTGAGATTCTAAAGTGCCGCTGCCCAGAGTTGACGGATGTCCTTCGGATTTTCCGGTAATTAGTCTTGCAAATTCCACAAATTGGATAAAGGATTGTTAGGCACATAGGTGAAGACTAAATTTAATGAACTAGTTCCATAAGGCTCATGTCTGGCAAAATTTAAAGGCCATTTGTATCCAAGGGAGATGCTTATCCCAACTCAAGTGGTCCATCACATGAAAAGCTATAAGAGCATAACAGAGGTTTCGGTTGAAACGCTCCACATGCGAAGGTGAAGGGTTGTAGGAAGACAGAGTGATATGACAAATGCCATAGGGAAAAAACAACATTTCACGAAAATTTCAAGAAGTGAACTGTGAGCCATTATCGGACACAATAGATGTGGGAACACCAATATTTTGGAAAACCTGGGTTTGCAGAGTCCGAATAGTAGATGCTGCACTAGCCTTTCACAATGCAATAAGCCACACAAATTTGGAAAAGGCATTAATGCATGCTAATCACATATTCCCAAATTTACTTCGAGAGAAAGGTCCAACAAAATCTATGAAAAGTTTCTGCATGGGTTTTTCAGTGACATCTAATAGAAGTAGTCCCAGGTGAGTGTTTTGGGCAGCCTTATTTAAAGCACTCAGTTTACAGAATTTCATACGTTCAGTTAGCTCAGCTTCCGTCCCTTTCCAGATAAAATGTTTCCTGATGGCTTGAATGGTTTTCTTAATTCGAAGGTGGGCTCCAAGGAGTGCAGAGTAAAAAATAATAAAAAATGATTGGTTTGAGGTGGGTAGGCAGCGCTATACATTTTACATGATTTCTGGCTTTACAACTTAGAAGACCTTTGGACAAAAAATATGGCTTTTCTTCAGCACCAGATTGCAGGTTGGAAATAATTTCTTTCAGATGCTCATCCTTCACTTGATGCTCTTTAATACAAATAAAAGCTAAAGGGACGTCCATCAAAACATTACAATTTGGAAAAGCTACAGTGTCATTACTTCCTTTGCGATCCTCAAACATGCCTGAGAGAGCATCAGTGACTATGTTTTGTGAACCTCTAATGTGCTGCACCCTAAATTACAAAGAAGATATTCTGATGACCCAGCATCCAATTTTGCCCATTTGTCGAGGGTCAGCCAAAAGCCACGACAACACCTGATTGGCCATTTCTAAGAGATACTAGGCATTTCTAAATATTGCCTAAATTTATCTATGCCAAAAACCATGTTTGAACATTTAAATTCGTAAATGGAAGCCTTTCTCTCTTGAAGAGTGAGAGTCCGGGACGTGAAAGAAATGGGCTGCCGAATACCATCGAACTTCTGCCACACTGCCACACTGGAAGCATCAGTTTGCAAAATAGACTCCTTGGAAAAGTCTGGCATCGAGAATGGGCAGTTTATGATATCATTCATAGGGGTATCAAAAGCCCTTTGCTGTTTGTCTCCCCATACAAAAGGTACTGATTTTTTGTGTACTGGTCAGCCTAGGGTGTGTGGTCCTTCCTCACATGGATGAATAGCTGGAATTTGAGGTCTTGATTTCTGTGCTACGTGAGGTTGGCTCGAGGATAGCAGATCGCAGTCTTGCTTTGCATAACTCTCCACTTCGTGCATAATTCGCTCCAATACATGCCAAAGAATTTTGTCCCATTTTCCATCAGTAATGTTGGAGGATATCCCCGAAGTGAGAAAAACTCATTCTCCAGGATGCAGGCGATATTCCTGGTACATATGCTGGGCATCATGTATTCCTCTGTCCACCTGGAGAAGAGGTCAGTGACGACCACCACAAACATATTCCCCATCTATGTCTTCGGGTACGGACCCATGAGATGGAGGGCTACCATCTCGAATGGTTCATTATGTGTTCTGGGTTGTTGTTGACCATCAGTGCATCGAGCCTTAAAGTGGCTACATGGTAAGCACTCTCGAACGTTCTCTGGTACGTCGCATGATATGCCGTGACAATGGGCTTGACATTACAAGTTAAGTGTGATTTGCTTTTCACCTGGGTGACCTGCAAATGTTGTGTTTTCCATGAAGTGGAGTATGTCTGCGCATTGTGGGGCTGAAATGTAGATTTTCCAGGTGGTGTTTTCTCCCTGCAGCCTGGTCTTTAGTGTATTGTCGAGTATGTTCCACTGGTCTTTGATCTGCTGGTTGCAGTGTGTGACCTTGACCTGCGGATGCAGTTTATTTGTTTGCGACCTTACTATAACATCACATAGCTCGTCGAGCTTGACATCTGATGCAATGAGGATAGCACAGGTTGGTGTGACAGTTTCACCGGCATATTCCGAATGGGCATGTGGTAGCATCCCTTCCCTCTCTTCTTCGTCACACACAGTGTTTTCCGCACCTAGCGATCTGGGCAGCAGATCGGCCAGTTGGTTTTCTGTACCTGGCACAGCTCTATATTGAAATATTACACTTGCAGTAGCATTATCCCGCAGGACAGTTAGCTCTGTGCTTCACACATACTGTGCAACCAGACCAGATAATGGTTATTGAGACAAAGTGTGAAGGACTAGAACTCCAAACAGGGATGGTACAACTTTAATATTTATACTATTGCAAGGAACTCTCTATCGCTCACATCATATTGTTTTTCTGTTGGCCCGAAATTGGCGCTACTGTAGTCAATGATATGCAGTTCGCCGCTGTCGCCGATTTAGAATAGGATTGTGCCTACGCCTTGTTAGATGGCATTCATCTGGACAAATACATGTATACTGGGCGAAATATCTATCGGGATTTATCCCTGAGGTAGATTAGCCTAGGAGGAAGGTTCCTTGGCATTTGAGGTGGTGTGGCAGTACCATGCTATAGTAGCCAAGCAAAGTTGAAGCCACGTGTTACCATATAAAGGGTGGATGATGCATTACTTATAGCCTCTCTCCACTCATGGGGACACAAGGCTCCTCGTTCTACCCCTGCTTTCGCAAATTGGGGTCTGCTGCCGGTATCACTATGGTAACCAGTCTCCTCGTGGCTTGGAAGGAGTATCTGCCATGATGGCTTGGGTCGACAGTTGGTACCTAGGCCCGATTACTTGGCTGGATGTTTGACCTATTGGCATTCAGGCTGCTGGGGCACAATGCCAAAATTTCACTGTGAAGAAATTCAGAGGTATGGTAAATGTTAGTGGCCAGGTGAAATATCCTCCGACTGTGCACACTACTAGTGGATGGTGTGGCAACGATGGCAACGACCTGGAAGCATTTATGATAACATGGAAGATGTACAGAATCTGGTGTTGATAATCTCCCAATTCAGAGTGAGGGAATGCTTAATCCCGATTTGGGAGACTCTCCCAGCTAGGGAGAAGTAAGGTGCTCTAGGCCGATTGTAAGTGATCCCAATATGTCAGAAGTTTGTTCGCAGAGCCGGATAAGGCGAGCAACCGGCCTGTAATGGGTGAAAGGCTTATCTGGGTGTTTAATCCCTCAATCCTGAAGAAATAGTGGTGGGGTCCTCTCAGCTCCCTCTAATCTCACCGGGAGGGGGAGGGGGTGGGAAGTCACCCAAAATCCAAGGCCATGGAAAATAAATGGGAGCACAGGATGATCAGTTAGCCCTACCAGAGCTTCTCTCTAGTGACCAATTATTTTGGTTGGAGTCGTACTGGCATTGGTTAACTCCGCAAACAGGAGGTCTGGAGAGAGCCCCTGTCATGCTGAAGGACTGGGCAGTGGCGCGAAGGCCATGAACTTATTACATGAATAATTATGCTTCCCCAGGCGATGCAAACACTGGGGAAGGTGAGGGGCAGTGTCTCTGGGTGGCTAAACGATACAAGGTTCCGAGAATTTAAGTACTATTGAAAACTAAGTGATTGATACAAAATATGCCGTCTGCCTGGAGCGCGGATATGGGAATAACGAACACACACTACCGACCCTTCGAGATACCTTGCAATGACTAACTTGTCCTACGTGTCACGCTGACTGACTTGGCAGGCAGGCACATAACATGGATCTATATGCTGAGCCCCTCTCTTGCTGAAGGACCAGGCAATGAGTGACAACCTGCTACAGTTGTGCCCTGGAGAGGCACTAGGGGTATGGATAGAATCATGGCTAGACCATACATTTGGTATCTGAGGGCGAGGGTTTCAGAACCTTATGGTAGGGCCGTACCAGCTATTCTTGGATATCAGGTTGGAGCTTTGGATCTGGCCAATGCAGGTGAAAATCTGAGACGCCTCTGATGAGAGGGCATGATCCCTCTCCCCCACCTATTGGGAGGCCGTGGCGACGGTAAGGCTGCTTATAGTAAAGAGCGTCACATTTAAATATGAAAGAGTACAATGGATGAGAAGCCACACTGTATGTATGTATGTATTGCCATAGAGATGTATACTGGGCTCATGGTACCTTAGGGCCTTACGCTCCCTGAAACTGCTCTTAATGGCCAAGAAACTGTCCTCAGCTTTGGAATTTCCCTCGAACTTGTGGCTGGATGGCATGAGTGCAGTGAGATGTGCAGTTAATGTTGCAAAATCTTAAATGTACTCGTGCAATCAGTTAAGCAGGCCAAAAAATTGCCGGACCTGTTTTCTGGTGCATGGCCTCTTGTAGTCCTCTATCACTCGCAGTTGTTCATGGTTTGATCTGTTACCATCTTTGTCCACAATTTGACCTAGGAAGACCAGCTGTGAAGTTCATAAGTGTCATTGTGGTTCACACATGTGATGCCCATAGATGGCGAGGATGTATATTAAATGGTAGTCTATTTGGGCTGACCACACACCCCAAATTAATTAAATACTCATGCAATGATACATTGAAACACTTTAAGAAACACAGAACACTGAATAAAGACACTTGCACTATTAACGGGAAATAGTGATGGCCTGCACCCTTAAATGCCCATAGGCGAGATGGAAGTAAAATACGTGAAGTTCAGTTCAACGTGATTTTACTCGTCGATAGCTACATCTCTCCTCTAGGAAGCAACTTACAGAATTTTTCGGGTTCAGCCCATTGGCAAGGTGTCACTGAAAAAAAAAATGGTGCGAAGGCCGTGAACTTATTATGTGAAAAATTATGCTTCCCCAGGCGATGGAAACACTAGGGAAGGTGAGGGGCGGTGTCTCCGGGGAGGCTAAACGAAACGAGGTTCCGAGAATTTAAGTACTATTGAAAACTAAATGATTGATACAAAATGTGCTGGCTGCCTGGAGTGCGGCGATGCGAAGCACGAACACACATGAGAGACCCCTCGAGATACCTTGCGACGACTAACTAGTCCGACGTGTTATGCTGGCCAGCTTGGCGGGCAGGAGCATTACGTGGAACTATTTGCTGACCCATTTTTACATAGATTTACATAAACATACTGCCCTTGCAACTTTAACACATAATAATAGTACTTCAGATTATTAAAAATGAGGACAAACATGTTGCACTAATGTGAAATGAAGTGTAGGTGAAACACATGATATGAAAACATGACCCTTGAAAAAATTAACACTGTAATGAAAACAATAATACTGAATATGAACTATATAGGGATGTATTTTAATTCCCTTCATTAGGGTCTCTGTGGCATCAGCTGCAGCTATTTTATGTGTGGGTGTTCTATTTACACACATTTGTATTATGCATGATGCATCGCACTGGGCCATGCTGGCCATGCACTACACTGGTCACACCTCGCTACACTTTCCATGTGTCGCATGGATGCACCACTGCATTATGATTTACGCGCATAGAGCGCAGATCCGTGCTGTGCTGTGGAGATGGCGTGCAGAGGGTAAACGGTCTAGAGGAGGATGGGATTGTCATAGGCATAAAACAACCACCCCCACCACCTCATCTCGGTGACCTTGTGAGACTGTTTGCAGCTGTGCACCACTAGTTACAGCAAATGCACTTCCTCCGCCCTTGCTGCTAGTGATGTAAAATATAGGGGCTCCTGGTGTGCCCCCCTCCCCAACAATTCAGCGAAACTGCTGCTGCTGCTATTCTGGTTGCCTATGGCCAGCTGTTGGCTGGCGTCTGCCTGTAGCTGGCCACTCTAAATGATGTCACCAGTTTTATGGCAGGCAATTGAGTATTCATGGTTGGTAATACTGATTACAAATTCTGTGGCAATATGGGTGTGGAATAAAATGTCGCCATTGGTATTGGTGGTAGGTATTGAGCAGATGGCATGAGTGGGAGAGGTGCAGTAGGTAGGGTTGGCAAATAAGGTGTTGACTGGACACTTGGCATTGGTTTGTTTACATCCGCCACATGTGAACTGTGGGCATGTGACAGCTGTGTGTTGACACTTTCCCTGGCCATGTAGTTGTGACACGTGAATTGCGCTCACTGTGCTGACAGTCTCGTTTGTGTTTAAATGTTATTCGTATACTATCGCATTACACAGACGACACTGCTTGTTGACAATAACATCTTCGCTTTTGCATTCTGCTCTGTGAAACATGTTGATTTGTTGTTGCAATTGTGCGAAAAATTGGTCAGTCATAGGGTGTGTTCTGTGGTTTCAGGTTTTTATTGCACTGTTTTCACACGAATTTAAGTCCTGTTACAATTTCGATTTCATGCATGATTAGGAACAATTATTTGTGAAATTCAGTTTGGTACTGGGTACAATTTGGTATGATTGTGCCCTGCCCTGTGCACAAAATGTTACTGCACCAACTCGGTTGGGTGGAATTTGAAATTTTAATTTTGGGTTGCCGGTCCAAATGATTGTCCGATTCACTGGTGTGATGATTTTCACTTTGACTGCGACCCGGTTGCTTGCGATGTGGTAGTGGGTTGGGTTAGGCTTACGTTCACAGGGACAGTACTTCGTGCCTAATTCTTATTTTGGCCACAAAGGTTTGTGGTATAGGGCACAAACATTGCCAATACAAGAGTGCTGGAGCAATCACTTGTATTTGGCTAGCCATATTGGTAAACAATACTACATGCATGGCACAAATGCCCGAAGAAGGAGCATGGCATGGTGTTGGAGGAGGGAGGAGACATCTTCTCCTCATGCAGCTGACCCCTCTGCATGCGCTGTATGGGGATGAACGACCAGCAGAGGAGAAGGGGGTGCATGTGTGCCCGTCCACGTGCCCAATTGGTACCTCACAGCTGGTGTGATGTGGCTGGAAAAGGGGGGTGGGTGCTGGCGCGCACCTACTCCTTTGTTCCGCATTGGTGACAGTCTGACATCACTCAGCAACCCCAAGATGGCCATCCTTCTGCACACTCCTGGATCTGCTTTCACAATGGCTACTGCTGTTGATGTTTGGCATGCTTTTCCCTCCCACCATGAAGTGTGTTTCCAGACATCCTGACGGCATCTGGAAGGCTTCCAAATACTGTTGCTGGTCCGTTGCACTCTTTCCTGACATTACCTTGTAGTGGGTAGGATTGCAGCGGGAAAATTCTCAGAAAAATTTTCGTGGTAAAATTTTTTATGCGGAATTATGGGGGGTTTTGGGTTCATGGGTTTCAGAGTAGCTGAAATATTTGGTCACAAAGTTGGGCCCCATTTGGCGGTGTGCTTGGCGGGGATTGCGGGTTAAGAGGAGATTTTTGGAATGGTAATACTGTACATTAGGAAAATTGTCGGAAATTTTTGTATTACCCAATAGGCACAAGACATCGCCCTGCAATGTCGATGTGAAGGTAGAGCCAACTCTTGAAGATCTCTGGATCGTTGGGCCAAATCATCACGGCATAATCCTCTGACGTGGAATGGATACTCCTCTGTATATTATTACCAATTTAACTAATGTGCTTATGATGCAGTGGCAGATCTGTGCTGACCACATGCCCCAAATAAATGAATTATTTATGCAATGATACATTGAAACACTTCAAGAAACACAGATCTCTGAATAAATATACTTGCACTGTTGGTGGGAAATCGTCAGGACCTGCGCCCTAAATACCCGAAGGTGAGATGGAAATAAAATACGCGAAGTTCAATTCAACGTGATTTTACTCGTCGTTAGTTACATTGCTCCTCTACGAAGCCTCTTACAGAATTTTCTGAGCTCAGCCCACCTTCAAGGCTACACTGAAAAAAATTGTGTGAAGGCCGTGAAATATGTTATGTGAATAATTATGCATCCCCAGGCGATGTAAGCACTTTGAAAGTGAGGGGCGGTGTCTCCAGGTGGCTAAACGAAACGAGATTCCAAGAATTTAAGTACTGTTAAAAACTAAATTATTGATACATAAGATGCTGGCCGGCCGGGGCGCAGCAACACAGATAACGAACACACGCGACTGACTCCTCGAGATACCTTGCAATGACTAAATTGTCCGATATGTCACACTGGTTGGCTTGGCGGGCAAACATAATTATACTGCATTTGCAAATTTAACATGTTATAAAAATATTTCAGATTATTAAAAATGAGAGTGAACACTTTTCACTTGCATGAAATTAACTGTGGTTGAAAGACTTGATATGACAACATGACCCTTGCACAAACAAGCAATCTAATGAAAACAATAACACTGAATATGAACTATACATGGCCGTCTTTTAATCCCCTTCATCAGTGTCTCTGCGGCTTAAGCAGTAAGCTCTTTTATGTGTAGACGCCCTATTGCCACACTTTTGTATTATGCCGTTCTGCATCGCACTAGACCACTCTGGCTATGCACTACACGGGTCACACGATGCTACACATTCCATTCATCGAATGGATGCATCGGCACACTACGATGCATGTTCGTAGATCGCTGATCCATACTGCACTGACAAGATGTTTTGTGGCTGGCAAACGGTCTAAGAGGAGGAGGGGAATGCGGCAGGCTTTACACCTTTAGCACTTTTTTTAATTACTTTTGCATTTTAGGAGATTTGAAAATTTTTAGTGAACCGTAATGCCATAATAATAATATAATGGGACTGAAAATTTGATATTATTAACAATTCAAATATTGTATGAAATTCACTTTTTTTTTAAAGTGTGCATAATCCCTTTATTGTATGCTTATATTTATATATGCATTCATTTTAAGAAGTGGGCTACCATCGTAAAATAATCTGGGGAGGTTATCCCCATCCCGCAAGAAATAAAACAGAAAACAAAAAGGGGCTTTGCACAATAATTCATTCAGGTTTCAAATTGTGGCTCCTAATACAATTTCCAAGTTCCAATCTCTTTTACCCTAGGAGTAATGGAGGGGAACAGCGGTGCTGCTGCATTGAGAGAACAGGTGTTCTCTGGGTTGCTAGTTCGGCCCATGGCACAGCCGACATCTTGGCTAATCGGCCAAAATATCATAAATATAAAAGTATTTGCACTAACTAATATACAAGATTTCTAGTAGCTGTGCATCCCATTACATATTATTGTAGTCCATTATTAAGTGGATGCTCTTTTTGAGCGCTTTCTTCCAGAGATAGGTTGGATTGGCCTATGAGTGGTAGGCTGGAGTTGTCCAACTTTCAGCCCCCACATCTCGCATGGTTTTGTCTAACTTACACTTGTAAACTGTGATCAATTGTCGGTTAACACACATTTAGGATATTCCCATCATGGGAAGACCTCTCGCTCCATTTGTAGATAATCGTTGTTGTCTTCTGATTGAGTAACAGGATAGCTTCCAACCATCGAGAAAACTGGTCCGTGACTACCAAGAGCTATCTCTTAAATGGGTGTGCATGGGTTGGGACCCATGGTATCTGCAGCTATGTGGGTCTATGGCAATTTCGGACGACGGGGCATGTATCGCATCTTCGCTGTTGGGTAGGCTTTGTTTACACAATATTTACAACATTGGGCGACGTATTCTCTTAAATTTCGGCTGATTACTTCCCATGTATACCTGTTGGTTAAGTATATTACGGTCTTATGGACTCCAGGATGTCCCATGTGGGGGTGATCATGGTGGTGCTCACAGAAACTGGTCCATAGGTTGTGTGGGACCCATATTTTCACTGATCTGTTCACGTGTGCGGTCTCACCCAAATTATGTCATCTCTTACCTCGTACCAGTCAGTATGTTTCCTTAGTAACTCCCATAACTCGGTATCGACCTGCTGTTGTTCTTGTAACAGATCCTTGATTTTGTGGAATTAGATTAGCTGTAGCTCTGTGTTATCTGGCTGTGGTAGTTTAGGGGGCGAAGCAGGCAGCATTCGCTCCCAGTCGTCAGCTCCTCTCGCCTTGCTGGGAATCAGTGGTCGGCAGGGTGATGAATCTGACAACTCATTGGTCGAGCCCAGGCGGTGCCCGATCGTGAATGAAAATTCCATTAGAAATAAGGCCCACCTACCTAATTTTGCCTTTATGCTACTAATTTTTTTAGCCATGTATGGTCCTTATTGTCGATTTTGAGGATGAATGGTCGGTGCTCTATGTAATAGCGGTACTTGTAGACTGCTCAAATAGCCACCAGGCACTCCTGCTCATTACTATGGTAGCTGCATTTGGTCTCATTTATCATGGTACTAGCATATGCTATTATCCACTGCTGGTCCTGTGACTGCTCCTGGTACAGGACCAATCCCATTCCAGTTCCACTTGCGTCGGTCTGCAGGATCAGGGGAATTCTGGCAGAGGCTGGTAGAGCATGGGTAAGTTGCAATAACTAGCCTTCAATTTGCAGAATGCTTCCATGTGTTGGTCGAGCTACTTCCAGCAAGTGGTTTTGGGTAGGAGTCGTTGAGGGGGTGCTAAGGGTGGCGACGTCTTCTACAAAATCACGGAGCCAATTGCAGAGTCCCAGAAATCGCTTCAATTTTCTCAGTTGTTTGATATTCTAGCTTATTCAACCTCTCGCACCTTCTCAGGCTTCGGATAATTCCCATCCAGGGTAACTATATGTCATAAGTATTCTATCCAGGTATTCTCGAAGAGGCACTTCTCCAATCGGTAGGTAAGTCCATGGAGTTCAAATTGTTCCAGGATTTTTCGCAAGTGTACCTAGTGTTCCTCCCATGTTCGGGGATGAACTATCTCATCGTCCAGCTAAGCCAAGCAAAACTGGCCGCTATAGCCTTTCGAAACCACTGCTGACATCAGTCGCTGGAAGGTGGTAGGTGCGTTCTTCTGAGAGCAGTGGAACATTGTTCCATCAGGAGCAAACATTGAGTGTAGTGCAACAGAAAGGTCTCTGTCTTGTTTCTATTCCAAAATTGTTCCTTTCACTTTTATTTGAATTTTCTTCACTGAGTGTTTGCAGATGCTCAGATGCAATTTCGTTATGGGATCCCATAGGCTGACTTTATCAGTAATTATGTACTTCTTTGTGAATTTAGTAAACAGTTCTTGTCCAATGGTTGGCATGTTACACATATCCTCCATCTTCTGAGGCATAATGCTCATTTTTACTTATGTTTGCCAGTTTATCTCTACAGTATATGTATAGGTTTCCAACTCTCTCAAGTGTTTTCAAAGTGCTGCAACATTTTTATTTTGCCTTACTGAAGCAACTTTTGACAGTTCATGATGTTTAGTCTTAACGTTTGGCTGAATCTCAGCCATCCCCAGCTTCTTTTACAAGCTGTGTAAGCTCAGAAGAGCTAAGGAAAAAATATGTTCTTTCATTTTCATTAAGAGTAATTCCAACAATTCCTACCATAAATTTCTTAGCCAAGTTTTCATGCTGTAAGGTTTCATCTGCACCTAAGCTAAAAAATGGGACTTGTGACTTGTTTACTACCCAGTTTCCCTTTCCAAATTCTTCTCAGACCTCTGGATCTGTAGTTTTAAGTGTTTCCATTCCAGCTAGTTACCAAGCAATCATGCCCGAGCAATTGAATAGGTCCAATGCCAAGAAATATTTTGTGAAGACATGTAAGGAAGAAAGATGCAGATCCCACTCCCTTGTGCATATTGAGCTTACAAATGCTAGAATGGACTTTACCTACTTTATGTACTGCCTCACTACTTGGAATGTAGGGTTCATAACTTCATTTGAAGAGTCGAAACATTCTAACTTATTTATAGACCCTAATGTTCTCACAGGTTAATGGAGACACAAGTTATTTGTGACCTGGGTTAATGTCTCCTTCGCCTGTGAACACTTTAATAAGGACATTCAACTTAGAACATACAGTCTGCTTCACTTCTGAATATTGATCAAAAAGTGCTGCTTGGTACAGAACAAAAAGAGATATGAGCATGACTTTATGAGCCTCTAATCCTCTATGTAAATGTTTACCTTCTGGGACATGTTTGGCAGTTGCAGGGCCATATAGGTTGGACTCAACCCGTAATTATGGTATACCTGTTCCATCGATATGTTTGCCCAGAGTTCTCATTCGAGCCATAATAATATGCAACTCTTCAGGTCAAAGGATAAAACAGATCAAAGATACGAAAAAAAGTAGAATAAGAAACATTTGTCACCTAAGAACATACACTTTCCCAGATTATTTTGCTTATTATGTTGCTGTAGTGAAGAACAGTATCTTTGCGTAAGATATAAAATTGTCTTTCACTTTTATAAAAACACTTACTGTCGATTTCTGCTTTGTTTTTTCATAGTGATGGAAAATGTAAAATCAAATTTCTTAAATTTTTTGTTTTCCAAGCTTTCAGGGAAAATGGTTACACTTACGAATAATTTTGTAAGGAAATAAATTAACTAGCATTAAATAGCTATCCAATAATAAAAAAGAAAATGAAAATCGGATATAGGAAAACAGAGTTACAGCTTGTTTAATGAATGCAATGGTTACTATTTTTTAATGGCCCCCATTTTGAAAAGACGTCACTGTGAAAGTGGCACCAAAGCATTTCAGTATCCTGGAACTTAAAGGAACACAATACAATTGGTCACTTGCTTTCTTCTCGAAGGAGCATACGGACATCAATTTTCTACACTAAAGTCCCAGATCATCAGTATTGTAAACCTAACAGAAAGTTCTGTTGCTAGCATCTAAAAGTTATCTAATCAGGTATTTATGTAGCACAGACAGGAATACAATAAACAGTTCTGTTCCCATGTAGCAAGCCACAGTCGGCCGACAGTTGTTTTTACTGCTGGCACTGCTGGATGACTGCTGGCACTGAATAATTATGGGTTTATACAAATGGCCCTGTTATGGCTGACTGCTGGCAACTGGACAATTGGCATGCCATTAATAGCGCGTTAATGGGATGTTGATGGAAATCAAACTGATGGCTGATGGTGAGCATACTGCTAATGATTCTCACAAATGGCTTTCCAACTGTCTTCCCGCACTGGTAGCACTTAACGCATCCATTTTTGGGCCATTCATGGCACTTCACTAGTATTTCGCCCACTTAATGATTTCACTGATGTCATTGCTGGATAACTGCTGGTCCAGAAAACTTATGGGTCAACACAACTGGCCCTGATATGGTTAACTGCTGACACCAGGACATTTGGCATGCCATTTATGGTACACTGATGGAATGTTGATGGAAATGAAATTGATGGTTGAGAGTAGGTGAACTACTAATGGCCCATAATGGCTTGCCAACTGTATTATAGCACTGGCCGCACATAACCTATAAGTATTGCTGGTAAAAGAATGGGTGACAATCTGTAGGCCATTTGATTGCTGTGAAGTGGTATATCAATGGACCATTGCTGGTGCAATTTGGCTTATTATGGAAATTTTTATTGCTCCCACTCTTCGCAGATAGCTTTTTCAAAATAAGCATACTACAATATGTATAGTTGTGTGTGTGTCTAATAAAATTTTTAGATCGTATGATTCAATAAGTAGATTGTAAATATATAGTGCTGGAAATATATATGGCAAAATGCTGTAAATACAGTATAAGGTGTGACTTTGTGACTGGTATTGAATAGTCTGACATATGTTATATATTTAATGTACAACTGCATATAATTAAAATGAGAAGTTAAAAAAAATAACAATATCGAACCACCTTTAGAAAATTAACACTGAAGGGCTTTTGAGTGTTTCACATCACTAAACTATTCATATATGCCGACTGCATTTTTAAACAGATGAATAAAATCCAGGTGACTTACATACTGCGAAAAAATTACATTAAAGGCAAAGTTTTGTTTTACTATCGCGATTCAGGAAGGAAGTTTTCCCTCAACAACAGTATTTTTTTTTATTATCCGCATCTTTTTTAAAACTGATTTGTTCACATGGTAAATTTTAAGGCTATGAAATAACTGGTGTAATGTATATTATATTAGTGATTGTTGATAATTCGTGTTCCAATATATTCTAAATTAGTTCATCTGAGCATAAGAATACCCAGTGGAGTAATGGTTAGCATGCCGGGCTGTCACTACAAGAGCTGTAAGTTCGCGCCGCCTCCCCTGCCCTGGTAAGTATAAGATTTTCATGTCGTGTAATGTGTTTAATAGTGAAGTAAACAATGAAAAGTTGATAATGATGCAAAAAATAATTATTTTTATGTTAAAGTGTTTGACATATGGTAGAAGCATGGCTAGGCATCAGTAGGCCATCTGGTGGCTGTGAAGTGGTACATTGATGGGCCATTGCTATTGTAAGCATATGGGCTATGCTTGGGCCATTTGTGTTCACCACACCTGGGCCAGCTATGGACAGAGTATGGCTAGTTAGTGGTGCCACGTCAAGACCATTAATGGTGTTGGGTGCATGCCAGCTGTTAGCCAACTCTTTGCCAGCTTGGCATCCGACTGTAAACTGTAAATGGGCCATATGTGTTTTGCTACATGGTTTGGTATTACTATCTATGTTAAAAATATTGGTACCTACAACCCATCAAATAGTTGTCCATATTTTAACAGTCTAGGAGGTTCTTAGCAGCCATTTTTTCTCAGTGTGAATGAAAAGTCGCCATACATAGCAATGAAAGCAGCTTTTTTCAGAATGGTGTAACACGAACGTTGAGTATGACTCTGTTGTTGCGACTGTACATGTTAATATTTTACCCACTCAGCTTGCATATTGTTCAGCATCTGGACAGTGATATGAATACAGGCCTCGAAAATGCGGCATTTTAACTAGTCAATATCCCTGAGCTTCTCATGGTAAGAAGTCTCCTTCAAGTGACCCCACTGATAAAAGTCCAACGGTGTCAAGTGTCGGGAGTGTGGCAGCCAATCCAGTGATTGGGAGACTCAACTAATGCTGTATGGCCACATCATATTGGGGCTGTGCGCCATCTTGTCTAAAGAAGATGGGAAAAGCAGCATCCTCGTTCAGATCTAAGGGCATAACAGTATAATGGAGCATACAAATATATCTCTTTGCATTTAAGTTGCCTTCAGTGAAGACAGGGCCAATCACTTCAGTATTTTTTTTTTTTGTGAAATCGCTGCCAGCACCATTGTATTACGTTATCAGCTTTGCTGTGGTGTCATAAGTAATTGACTTGCTTGGTTATTTCCTATTGAAACATTCCACAATATTCCTGGAACTGCCAGAACTTTCCCGGGGGATGGTTTCTATGGTCTATCCTTTGTCAATGGCAATGTGTCACTTACCTGGTTGGTGTAAGCTATGAATAGCGACTTTAAAAAAATCCCCATATATGGTTACTTTTGAATCATGCAGTAAATATGCTTCTTGACAACCATTTCAGACAAGTGTGTTAGAAGATAGTACAACCAGAAAAAAGTAAAGCTAAAATAAAAAAAAAGATCAGTAAACTCAAACGAGTTCAGAGCACAGTTGGCATGAAATTTAGTTCCCTTAAAATTAGATATAGCAGACACTTATTTATAAAATGATGGTGATATAATTTTAGCTCTGTATGCGTTGTCTCAGGAACAATAACACAAATTGTAATAAACTTTGTTTTTCTGAAATTTTTCACTGTGTGCACATAGATAAAAAAATTGAATTCATCTGTTCACTATTATGGACAGTAGCTCGACCATAACAATTACATTTGTTTTCATAGGAATTATAGTCCATTCACTAATGGCAGAAACTTTTGAAAATGAACCTTTAAAATAACACCCCAGGCATAACATGTCAACCTGTTTTGTCAGTAACTTGTATTCCACATAACTATAACACTGTGATTGATTTTAATGTTCTTTATTCTTGAATAAATGAAAGTGTAACTTATTATCTTCTATGACTTGTAATATTTATTTCGTATTAAATACAAATTAAAAACAATGAGAGCAGCGATGTGTTGGAAATGGCCAGTAAGAAATAGTTCACAGTTAAAATATTATTTTAACATAGTTTTTGCATGCTATTTGTAAACTAATTGTTGCCTTTTGAAATATTTAAATATTTAGGTAGCCCCGATGGCAACATATTTCATTGTTACAGTTTAAAATTGTATTGTGCGTATGCCCTAGTGACACAGTGTTTGTTTTATCGACTGAAGAATCAAGTTTCGATTGGGCGAGGCTTGTCGCTCTCTCAGTTTTTCTATCTCTCCATCGACAAATTTCGCGTCGTTAGGTAGCAGACAAAATATACATGTTTAAAATGTTAGCATATTTAATACTCATTACAGCAAAATAATGATTTTTGAATTTGTAATTTAAAACTGCAAAGAGGTTTCAATATTTGAATACTTATTTTAATATACTTAGTGTGATGGCGGGGGAGATGCAAATCTAAGGTTGGCAGATGTGGCGAGTGGCTACAAGACGAATCGTTATTTCGCTTGCTCCGAAAAAATACTTCAAATTAACACAACAAGTGTGTTCACGTTGTTTCTGTTAAACCTACCTAGGTAAGCTACGATGTTGTGATAAATCTTTGTTTCCATGGCAGGAATAAATATACTGTTATGTGTGTCGTTATCTGCTAAGTGCGAAAAGGCGTTGCTGCTTCACTGTCGTTAACGATGTGTGTGTGATTAAAAATATTGGACGTACGAAATTTATACGTTTTAATCATGAATTGTGTTTATTATGAAGTAAATTATGAGTCTGTTTATTTATCACAACCTAACTTCGCCCTATGTGTTTGAAACACAATTGTGTAACGTGCTTTTTTTTTTTTTTTTTTTTGTGATTTGAATATTTACCACAATCTCAACTAATTCATACGCCCAGCCAGAAATTGCAAGTAAGTAACTTAATATACCTAGAAAGAACTAAATACTCACGCAAACAAATATGAGCGGAATAAAATGTATGGTAGGTCTATTTGTATTCATATTCACCACTATATTTTAAGTTTGTCGCCGTTACGTACACAAAAATTAGCGACACGAGTTGTGTGTTTAAATTTCCTGTTCTTTATCATTGGACTGGTTTCTTGTTCGTTTTTATATTTACGCCAGCTAAGGCCGTCCTTTTAACGAAATATCCCAACACACATCGATAACAAGAGATTAAATACTATTGTTTTTTCCACCATAGTTGTAACATAATTCATTGAGCAGCTGTAAACCGTAAACAACCCATTTGATATAAACGTAGGATACATGGCAATGTTTATTTTTATGTGTAGCGGGAGTATACGTAATCACTAACTAAAAGTAGAAATTTAGCAAGGCTTCAGAAAAGTTTGTTCCAGTCGTGAACATCCTATACACTAATAATTCGTGGCAAAAATTTGTCAAGAGAAATAGATTTTTGAAAGTGCCATTCAAAACTAGCTAATTAAAATTGTCACCAAAATTAATTGAACTTATAAGTATACAGGCAAGTATGTTAATAAGGTATCTCGGTAAATGTTTGTTTCAAAATGTTTTCTAAATCCCATTAAATGTTAGAATACAACGTAACTGACAAAGAATTCTACCTGATAATATTTGTTGAAGTTTCGGCGTCGACCAAGAGACCGGCCGATGTAAATATGTTGACTTCTGAACACAGGGGCGTGTTTCAGCACAAATGACTGTGGGTGGTGTTTCTGCTGCCAAACCTCCATCGTTCACTGGTTGCTTCCATGTAGTACATTCATGTCAGCTTCATTGCCTGAAAGTAAGCAAGTATAAATGATAAATATAGGGCGATGAATAACAACTCGTATACACATAGAAAAATAGCACTACCAGGAAACTCAACCACGTCAGATGCCAGCACTATTGGCCAATTAACAAATCAAATTGAACATTAATGTCATAATGTATTGTCGGAGTACAAAAATAGCCTTTATGTAGATCTTTGAGTATTTCATGAATTCGTCCTATGGCACTGTAGACTTGACGCTTTATTCTTTTATGTTACTGTTATTATTGAACAGTATGTGATTGCAGACGACCTGTGTGACCGTGAGTAAATAATAAGCAGGAAGTAGTAGTGTTTACGAGCTATGAGCACTTCTCACCACCAGAGCAGTATTTAATTAACAAATGTACACTAATGTTAGGTTAACGATTTGATTACAGTTTATTATACACGTCCTTGAGGACTCTGAGTCAATGATAAACCTGCAAGGAAACAACGATTTATACCATGGATATATATAATGCATATTCCGCTGTAAGTGCAGTCTTCAAAACAGGGAAATTTTTTGTATACAATAGATAATATAAAACATAAAATAAAAATTATTTTTGAGCTGAATGTTTTGACAACTAACCGGATCTTAGGTACATCTCACAACAATTTAAATCATCTAATTTTAACAAAAATATACAACTTATAAATTGGAATTGGAGATAGCTTACTAACATCCCGCATATTTATGTCGTATCAAAGGATGGATTATAAACTAACCCAGAATCTCCCGCACCCCAGACCGGTGGCACACCAACCTACTTCGCCATGGGAGGTCGGCATAAAAATTATAAAGAATTATGCTATTAAATAGTATGTGTTGAATATATGACTATGAAATGTTTTGACCAAATTAAATATAAATTTAATAATACAAAAAATAAGCAAGGAAGAAAAAACAAATAATTAATTTTTTTATATTTAAAAGCGTGGCTTATTTTAATTACTTACTTTATTTTTCCTATTTTGTGGCATATTTAAAATAAATTACCCAACTTTTATATATGGGTATATAATATTTGGCAAATTACTAACTTTTATTATTTTGTATTACTATTTTTTTTACCTTAGTGTAATATATTTCGCATAGTTTTTATTGGATTTTTTTTTAAATTTTTAACTTTATATTTTATATCAAATGAAAGTTGAAAGTAAAAACAGCATTTATGAATTATATGCATAAGGTAACTATTAGGAAATAAAACAAACTAAAAGTTTTGGCTTATTGCTACAACCAGAATGTTTTAATTGTAATATTTTAAGTAAGAAACGATATAGTGATGGAGAATATATATTAGATAGAACAGTATCAATAACACTTCTGCAGAAACATAACAATTAATAAATATAGTTTTTGCAGTCGAGCTAAGAATGGAAAATTTCTAGTTATGGTACGAGTATGTGGATAAGTTATTATTATATTTCTTAGATTTAAGGTCCCTGGTCTTTATCTAGCTGAACGTGGTACAAACATAAAGTTTTCATACTTAGTGAACTCTGTAGCGCAAACAATAAACTGCGTACACAAAATTACACAACGACCCGTCGTGTTTTGCCATTAACACATCAATATCGTCGGGTACGTTTGAAATTATTTCAGCAAATATTACATTAACTTTTTAACGAATGAATAGTGTTAGGTACGGACAGTATGGGGGGGGGGGGGGGGGGGACACACCCACGATCCGCCTCTCTCCCAGGTGAACCCAGCGACCGCTACATCGCCAGACCAGCAGGGGAATGATTGAATGCTGACCTAGACTGACGTCACTGCCCCACCCTGCTGGAACAGTTGACAACTTACGAGGATGTGCTAGAACCTTCCAGTCAACACCTGCCTCCGAATACCGCGAAGCGTGAAGAAGGCCCTGCCTCAGGGCACCTACAATATTAATACAGCCGCAACCAGAGGGTTGACAGTCTGTGACAGCCACCTGGCTTGAGTGCGCGAAGAGTCTAGCGAAGATCAGGGCATCGAGGGACTTCGAAGGAAAAGGAACGAGGGTGTGAGAGGCTGCGGTGGACTAGTGTGTGTGCGTACTAGAGTGCGCGAGTGTTGCGGAAGGCGTGATGACTGGTGGGCTACTGTGTGTCGAAGCGCTGAGGGAGCTCCAGAATACTCCATAAAGGAATGACTGCTCGACTGAAACAAGGCGGAACTGAATATATGAGTGATACACACTTGACTGCAAATAGTCGAACTGTCGGATACAAAATATATAATTTTTAGTTGTTCAGTAAGTGTTTATAAACTTTTTATAGCGAATGATTTTAACAATTTGATTGTGTTTATTTCTGTTAGGTGACAGGCGGTTATGTAAATATTTGAGATAAAAAGCAAGTGTTAGCTACTTCTTGTAGAGAAATAAGTTTGGAGTACTTCTGGAGTGTATTTAAATAAATTATGAAAATAGTATTAACTATTTTATTTAATCAACACCTGACTACCTTAAAAAACCAGGATATGCTCAGAGACTGAAAAGTTGTAACAACAGTATAGAAAATTTATCTTGTAACGGGCTGCGAGTAAATATATTGGATTGTAAAGGGCTTTCCACGTCCCCCGATTTTATGCTTGAAGGCTTGGCAGGGGGCGGCTTACATACTAGCACATAACCTAACTTAAATTAACGCCCATGTCTTGCCCGGGGTTCGAGCTCAGGGCCTCCTGCGCCTCAGATCGGTGGCTCACCAACTGACTGCGCCACTGGAGGTCTGCGCAAGTATAGATAGAAATGCTGCTATGCACATTGGGAACTTCACCTTACATTTTACTGTTTACTGAACAAATGAAGATAGGTTACCAAACATGTACAGGAGAAACATTTATCATTAGTTCTTTTCCAGTATCCATATAAAAAGAAAATTTCTTTAGAGTGAAAAGCAATGTAGAATATATTGTCATTAGCTATGCACCATGCTTCTCTTTGGGAATGGATGTATACAGTGCCAGATTTTGGAGGTCCACATGTAGTAATAGAATCACTGCCTCAATTTAAATGCGCACGCATCTTCTAATATTAGCATGATGGCCTGTAGATCCACACCGTAACAATTTTTTTTGTATTTTTACAAAATTTTTTTTAAATTCTAGTTACCAAGATTAAGTCTGTAACAACATACAATTATATTTTAAAGTAAATTGTACTGTAGACCTTCTGTTAATTACGAACATTGCTTTTTTTAGTTGATTCCGTGACCGAAGTTGTAAATTTCTGTGTTGTAAGGGCACAATATTTCACTTGTAGTGATATAAGCATTTTTTCGGCAACTAGTTTCCTTAGGAAATTTAAAACGTTCCAACAATGTTTACTGTGCGTCGCATAAATCGTGCTTCGCCAATGGTAGTAATGACGGGTCGTTAAAATGCCGGATGCAAGTAGATGCCATCTTGCGGCCCCATGCGATTTCTCCTTTCGCGGATTGCCTAGAAACCAATATAACTCTCACCCGCACCACAGCTCTGGCTTCCCAGAGCGTTAGGTCGGGTTTCACTAGTTTTGTTGCCTGTCTTTTCAGACGTTCTGTCCCCCGTAGAGCAACGTTTATATGACGCCCACTTCCTCCACACACAGGCTACCTTTGAACTCCAGGTACAGACTTGGTGCAATGATCCCTTGTGGAAAATCGAGTAGAAGACCTAATAGTGCAACCTATGATCTAAAAATATTGTAAAGGAAGGTACACACCCTTGAAAATTAGCAATTAAAAGTAGTAAATTGCAAAATGTTCGAAACTACGTGAGACAAAACAGCAAATCCATGAAAAGTGTTAGTCTGATATATGTCCCATCTGTGAACATCTGAAGGGTAAAAAGATAACCCCTCATTAGGATATTAGTGGGTGACATGTTATTGAACATACAAATTTGTGTTACCCGTGGGTGTTTAGCGACAGTTATCACTCGCCGAATATTCACAAATGACCAATATGAAATAAGACTAATACTAATCACGAAGTTGTTTAATCTCATGTAGTATCTAACACTTTGCAAGTAACTATGATCCCTCCCTCCCCCAACACTTTTTCAGGGGCGCGTCTATTCTTTAACAATTACGTTAGAACAAAGGTCCTATTATGTTTTTCTAACTTATTTTCAAAAACGTAGCATTTCACAATGTAAAGCTAGTACGTGGAGTTCAGGATAATCCTGTAGAAGTTTTTACGATTTTGAGCAGCATATCCAATAAAAGTCGGGAAATTTGTCGTAGGGCGATATATGGGGGTTTGTTTGGGTGAGAGAAGGGATTTGGGCGGCTCTTAACATCGATGTCTTGAGAGCCGTTATTTGTTTGGTTCCATGTAACCATAGTATATTCGCGCTATCTTCACGCTTTTTGAATCAAACCTTCAAAAATTCACCCCATATTTGACGTGATAGGCTGTTTTCAAATAACTCAAACATCACAAGCGTTTTATATTGTTACGTGCTGCAGCTGGCGCCGACTCAGGTGCCCCGCGTAATCGAAGACCCACCTCGCCCTCCCATCTTCCTGGAACGATGCGCTCGTGGCCTCCTGACTCCCCCCTTCCATTCTTAGAATCCCGTGAATGCCGACAGTGGCGAGACTTGCTGGCGTCACAGACCTCCTCTCGCCTGCCAGAGTTTCCGATACGTTTAGCGACGACGCAAGAATGTTCTGGTGATACTGGCTCGCGCCTCAGCCCTCCGCGACGCATCACGCGAGTTGGGGAAGATTCTAGGTGGCGGCCTAAGACACTATATATACTGCCGCAACCCAGCGGCCGGGAGTCTTTGACGGAGGCCGTCTGACCGAGTGTGCGCGAGCGAAGTGAGTTGTGAACGACGACAGGACGACGGTGAGTGAGGTGTTCGTGGTGTGAATGGACGAGAGGGTGTGAAACCGAGTGAAGCCTAATGTGCATGAGGGTACTTGGCGGACTCTAGAACAGTGCGACTGGCGGGACATGGACTGAATTGAGGTGGGACTGAAGGGAAGTGTAATACGGGTAAATATTCGAACTGTCAATTTGGACACAAATTTTATAGAATATTTGAATAGGTTGATACACTGTCTATTGGGACTGATCCTAAATTATGTAATCTAATTTATTTCTTTGTGGTAATTATAAATTGTATGAAATTCGAGTAATTAGTTGTGAACAGTGAGAGGTAAAGGCCGTTCACGTTAAAGTGAGCACTCTAGAATTCAACCCTTGAAAAAACCGCTGCCCGCAACTGCATATGTATAACCATGTGTGTTACCACACAGGCTGGGGATGAACAGACCCAGTTATGTTGGCAATGAAATTTGAAAGTATTTCTAAGAAATAATGCTATATTGCAAGTGCAATGTTTAAATTTATCGCTACTTAAATTGTTTGAGGTGTATTTTATACAATTTAAAGTCATTATTGGCGTAAAGATAATGTATTTACTGCAACTCATAATTATATTGTGTCACGTGATCGGCGCAACGGTCAAAACGAACGGCCCGTTGTTGTGGTTCCTTCGTGCTTGTTGCTAGGCTTTGCTTATGTGGAGTGGTTACGAGGCAAGCTACAAATTTGGAAGCTGGAAGTTGTTGTCTTTTAATATTTCTCTTTTTTTTTCCAGCTTATTTTCAATCATCATTGTTGTATTATAGGTCGTATATTTTTTAATTGTGTTGTGATTTTGTGTAAAGTCATGAGTTCCAGCAAATTACGTACGAATAGTCAGCGTCAGGAAGACATTATAAATCTCGCCGAAAGTATTTATTCTTTAATTCATCGAGGGGAGATGAAGACGTGCAAGGTCATCGAACGAGTTGCAGAAATGATAAACATTTCAACTGCAACTGTCTGGGAGTAAGTGTAAATGTGTTTTTACGACGTGTTTTCCCCGCCTATCCCCAGTGCGTTATTGAAGAAAATCGTTGCAAAATAACATGTAGGAATCGACAGTTGGAAACGTGATATTATAAACGGAAAGTTAAATAACAATAATGAAAGTAAATGAACGACAGCAGAAACACGACTTTTATATATTCATGTGAGTTTGCGAAGTACATGTTATATCCTAAGTTTGACAAATAATATAAAAAAATTATCTGTACTTGTGTACCTACGCCCATCTGTTTAACCTTTCTTTTAAACCTGTCTTGATAATAAGTGCAAATTTTGCCGTCAATTATTATACGTTAATTTTACACGTTTTTATTTTACGGTCTTGTTTTGTAACATAGGCCTAACCTCAAAACATATGTATGTATCTATTTACGCCCGGCCATGTAACCTTTCTTAAATCTGCCTTGATAATCAGTGCAAATTTTGCCGGCAGTAATTATATTTTACACGTTTGCATATCACTATGTTGTTTTGTAATGTAGGCCTAAACTCAAATAAGACTGTATGTATCTATTTAGGACCAGTCAAGTAACATTTCGTAAACCTGCCTTGGTAACAAGTGCAAATGTGCCTGTCAATAATTATACATTAATTTCACACGTTTTGAAATCACTGTGTTATTTTGTAATGTACGCCTAACCTCAAACTTGTGTTCATGTAGTTATTCATCCCAAGTTACAGTGTTAAGTTTTACTATTGTTAACATAACATAAACGTCACAGTTTGATGCTACACCAAAGGTGTTCCAACATATAAACTATAAAATGTAAGCACTGTCACGTTAAGTTTATTAGCATTATCTACTGCTGTCCTAGGTGTACTCTTTGCTCGGCTCAGATCACCTCGTCTTTCCTTGCTGTTCTGCCTCCCTGCCTTCCCCTTTGTTCGTCGTTATTTTTTTATTTGTCGTCGTCTTTTATTTAAGGTCTTGCACGACCTTGCTCTGTCTACTTTATACGCTTCAGACGTCTGCTACTTTACGCTGCTACCTTATGCCTGCAGGATGTATGTTTTTTTCCTGATGGCTTAGTTGCACTTAACTTCTGTCAGCTGAGACCAAACACAGCTACCATGTTTTCGAGCTGACGTTTTACTAGTCACTCTACAGAGCGATGTGGCACTTAGGAAACGGCGAGTCATGGGAAACGTTAAGTTTGCGGTACAGTTTTTCAATGTTTGGTAATTTGTGTCACAAGTGGTGTTGTACCTTGGGTATGCAGTAGTGCTAGTCTATTTCAAAATCCGGATTTGGCTGACCTGACAAACTATTTTTTGCTTAACTAAAGTGTGTCCTTGTTCACCCTCCGAAATTTAATGCTTGCATTTTCACGGTTTCCATGACTTCATAGCTAGGGCGTTCATTTTTCAATTATTTGTTGTGTAAAGTTTTTGTCTATTGGAGCTTTGACATGACCCAAACAATTATATATGCTACGTATTTTATATATATTTTACATGATATATACATATATTCATATCTCTGCATACATATATATCATGTGTTATATACATCATATATGTTACATGTTTTTATATATAATATACATGTTACATTTAGCAGTCCTGAAATGAAATCATTGAGTTTATTAACATGTGGCAATCACATGGCAATGTTTGTTTATATGTGGTGGAAGGATACATAATGGGCAAGAAAGTAGAACTTCAGCAGGGCTTTCAAAAGTGCTCACTTTATCGTGAATGGCCTATATCAATTTATTGTGAGATTTTGAGTTCTGGAATTTTGCTGTAGTTATTATAAATAAAATAAGGAAATTATAATTAACTCTTTTCTTTAATTAAGACCTCCATCCCTTAACGAACTTGCTATAGACCACTTAATTTCTAGAGGGAGAAATTGAAACAATATTTTGTTGGTATAAAATTATCTCGTTTTTGGTTAAATTAAAGTTATATTTTTTTATAAATTAAAATATTTCATTTATAATAAATATAAAAATTATAGAGATAATATAGGTATGTTCGTAATGCCTAATAAGAAATAGTTCTCGTATAGAATATTATTAAACTGATTGCGCACAATGCTGTAAATTGTCCATCTGGTGTTAATTTCTTGACTACTCCAACTTTGTTTGCATGAGAGTATAACTTTAGCAGGCGTTCGGAAAAGTTGGAAGTAATCATGAATGGACTGTACGATTGTATTGCTACGCTTGTATTCAGACAAAAGGTTTTCATTAGCTTCATGCGCACATCCACTAAGTAGTGTTTGCAAAAAAAAACTCTCTCCTTGACCAAACAGGAGTAGAAAAGTTTGAAAATATAAAAAGAAAGACAAGGGGGTAAGAAATTTACTTCTTCTATTAGTTGGCATTCTGGAATAACCGACAATAAACGTTAAAACTTCCACAATGAAATGCTTTTTGTGTTTTTTTAAAGTATGCATGTGTAACAACTGTTGAAGGTGATGGCAAAGACAGTTAAAAAGGAAACATTCAGCTTACTATTTTATGTAAGTACACTTATGTTCTCTGTTGACTCACGTCCATAGTTTTATTTTTTGGGATTTATTCATATAAGTTGTTGAATTTATCATTAAGGAGGTGAAGCAAAGGAAAATTATCTCATTTTTCGTTACTGGAATTCGAACTGGTTCAATGTAGGTCAAAATAAATATCCCTAACTATTTGTGACAATCGTAGCATTGCCTAAATGTTGGTAGGCCTATAGTTTGAAGTCTACATCGTACACACTCATCTAAAATGTCTTTGTAGAGTAATATTGTTGATTCCTCCTCGTACCTAATTAGTTTAGTATCCTACCAATATAAACCCATTCTATCATCTTTTTATTTTTATGTAAATAAAATGTTACAATAAAGTGTGCGTGAGTCATAGGGTGTACTTTGAAGGAAACTTCCCAAACGAACAAGCAAGATGTACCCACACCAAGAAAAAATATTTGTTGAAATAAAACAATGTTTCTTTGGCGCAACCACATTAATTGTTTGCATAGGAGCAATGAAGAATTCTGCTGCTGAAACCAAATTATTTTGTGGTTCTTATTTGATCACCACAAGCAAAGTTTTGGTTGACGCAACTAAATATTTGTTTGGCATTGTGTACATTAAACAGTTGCGGTTAATGTAAAACAGTTAAAGCATGACAGAAATTCGAACGTAGACCAAATGCGCTACGCCCTAACAACCTAAGGTGACACTACTTCTGATACAATTAATTCAACTAAATATTTTGATGAGAATATAATTTCTTTCGGCCCAACATAGCGGCATAGTTAATTCAAGCGTGTATTTTGTTAGGCGAACAAAATCAATTTTGTTACTGTTAAAGTTTTGTTTCCTCAACACAATATTTTGATGGGCCAACTAAATATGTTTTTGGCCCTATTCAAACCAATATTTTGTTGACTGAAAAAAAGCTTTCTCTGAATGCAGTCGTGCAGGACGGTAAACTGTATTACAGATTCTTTCTTCCTCATTAGAGTGTGATGTGTGTTACATTTTAGGCGTGTATAACATTGGGTCTAGAATTGTGCTCTATTGTCTCTATGATAGTGCGTGTTTCTTAACGCAGGCACACATATTGTACCTGAGTATATTATTACCTTCTCTACATGTGGAAAGACACTTGGTGTATGCCTGTTAACACTTAATGCAACTTCATTAAGGCTTATTTTCCCGTTTGCTTCATACCACATAAATCAGTGTCATTGAAGGCGAATGTCCGTAACATGTTGCTCATAAACTGCCACAGAGCTCTCAAGACAGGCTGTTTGAAGGTAATACCGCTTATAGAATACTAGAGCTATTGAAATGTCTGAATTAGAAGGAGCGAAATGCCCAGGATTTCCTAAGAAAAATAACAAAATTAATTAATAAAATTACAATACCATCCTACCTTTTGAAGCACTGTTGCTTTGTCGGTACAATAAAACCATTAATTTTCCTTAGAGGAATATTATACCATGGCTTCACATAACAGGTATCTTAATATCAAATTTGCTCAATCAATGCTTTTCCATCGCGTAAGTATTTTCTTAGTTATATATGAGGTAATATTTCATTATCACCACCCAGCTGTTTACTGCTACAAATTTTAATTACCTACTGCATTGCACATTCACACTATCAGTTCAAAACACATTCCATTAAAATTATTGTGGATAATAACTGGTAGTTTAATTGTATTATAAAATATTTAGCAAGGTACTACAAGCGTAAAATGTATCGCCGCCCTTGTGCCCGACTCATATTAATCATACTACTAGTCTACATAAGTAGAATTATTATTTCGATCCGGGCACAAGGGCGTCGGGGCGCCGGAGAGTCGGAGCTGTTTACGCTCTGTCATTCCGATCACCTGGCGGCCATTTTCCCTAAAAATTTCCCCTTTTGTCCCTCAAAATCGACTAAATTTTCCTTAAAATATCTATTTTCCCCTAAAAATTTCCCTTTTTCTCCAAAAATTAACTTTTTCCCCTTAATATTGTCCATTTTCTCTTTGAAAAAAGCACTGGTCCTTCCAGCTGCAAAAACGAGCCCCTAAAAGGCAATTTTCAGCAAATTCAAGTGATTTGAGGGGATCGCTTCTCGAGGGCAGAGCAGCGATAGCCATATTGGTTTTATAGGTAAAGATTATGCCAAATCAATACACGGGGTCAATGATCGGAGTCAGACCTAACCATCAACCATCTTGGTTCCGTCAGCCATCTTATCCGCCATCTTTGACGCAGGAGACCTTGAAATTGACACAGTGACCTTGAATGATGTTACAAACCCAAAAAGTAAAAATATCCAAAACATTCACAAAAAACTCTAAAAATTATTAAAAATTCTAACAAAATTACCAAGGATTTATAAAACATTATTAAAACAATTATTTCAAAACATACAATAATAATATATTTAAATCTTTGGGTTTAGAGGTGTTAAGGGACTGGAACCGACCAGCCGCCATGATATGACATAACCTAACCACTATGTTGGACCCAGGTGACATTGACATTGACCCATGACCTTGATACTATAACTATGACCTCGGATGACCTTAAAAATAAAAACTCGAGAAAAATGATAAAAATTGAATAAATTCATAAAACTCAGCAACTATATTACATTACTGACTACTACCACGATATTGGTGCCAGTGATCATGACCCAAATGACCTCGAAAACAAACACTCGAGGAAAAAAATTGTAAAAAACCAAGTAAATTCATAAAAGTCAGCTAGCATATTACATTACTGACTACGAACCCCATGTTGAATATCGGTGACATTGAAACCGTCCACGACCCACAATGACTCATAAATGACCCCTAATGACTCCTGATGAGCAATAGTGACCCACAAATGACTCATAATGGCCCATAAATTACCACTGATTGTGATGATTGTCGTGCTGATTGTGGTGTGGTGCTGATTGTGGTTACATGTGGTGCTGATTGTGGTGCGTGTGGTCCTGATTGTGATGTGTATAGTGCTGATAGTGGTGCTGATTCTGGTGCTGGATGTGATGCTGATTGTGGTGTGTGAATGTGTGCATGCGTGCATGTGTGGGTCGCCATTGGAATTAAATTCCCCATATTTAAAAATTATATAATGTAGCACCTCCAAAGCTTAAAGGTGCACATTTTATTTAATATTCTCGCTTTAAAAAGTATATATCAAGGTCCCTCAGAATATTTAATCACTTTCTGAGTAAAATGTATTTGCAATGTTACTAAAAGTGTCTAGAACTACAGCAGGCTCCCGCCACACTTCGCCACTGGTCGATGCACAACTTGGACTTTGTACTGAACAATGCAGCACCATGGCAGGCCCCCACCATGCTTCCCAATTGCTATGAAGCACCCTAGTGAAGTGGATTCAAACATCATAGGTACTTTCGTTACAACAGAAGGATGATACATAAAAAGGAAGGTGGGATCTAGACTCCTGTGTAGAGTAGGGTTTGTTGACCTAAGGTATTAATATAGGGATGTGCTCTGGCCTTTATATAAAATAAGTGAAATGTATACATGATACATTAAAAGTTAATTTTCTAAAAAAATACTAAAAAGAATATATATATGTATGTGTGTGTATTTATTTTACCGTAACCAAAAAAATGTAAACAAGTGTGTATTTCATAAAGTTAAAAATATACACCTTTTAATAATAAATAAGTTCATTATGTGGGTGATGATTTTAAAGCCAGAACAACTTTTGTTGCTAATTAAATATAATTAAACATACTTATTATTTTTAACTATCCATACAACAAACATTGCAAACAAAATAGTAATTTTGTATAAACAAATAGAATATGACGATCTCACAATCTCATTACAATTCATAGGTCTTGGAGGATACACACAGGGATGAGTGAGTTCAGTGCACAATGTGTGAATTGTGGACACACACTGACTGCTCTGGAGCAGAAGCACTTGTCTATGCCTGAGACTTTGCAAGTAGATGCTTTTCTATAGGCAACTGAATGTTAGTGTTTAGCTTTTGAAGACTCTTTAATTTTTTATTTTTAGACAGTCATTTATTGTTTCTATTTGCAATTTGCTAATTGGAATAATCTCTATAAAATATTTGTTAGTAAATAAGTTCTCTTTAATTGAAAATTCATTGTGCCTGTGACTTTTGCAAATAGATACGTTTCTAAAGCCTAATAAAAGTTAGTATTTAGTATTTTAAGGCACTTTTTAAAATATTTCTGTGACATTTTGTTATTGATATTTATTTGCAAACTACACATTTATTACGTTTTATAGTTTCTATAGAAGATATGCCAGTAAAAAGGAAGACTTATTTAAAAATTCATTCAATTCCATATTTCTCATACTATTCCATATTGCCCCCAAATTACGATTTTTGGAAGAAATTCAAATTGCAAAAACATTAATAATACTTATGTACTTATACTTACTGGACTAATGTACAATAATCTGAGTATCGTACTAGCACAATACCAGTAGCCATAACTTTAATATTATGGTTTTCATATTTTAAAAAATGTTGTATTCAATAATACCCGAAGCTACTCTACTTTCATACCCTAATCAGTGGGTTATATTCAACAAGGCCCCAGGATCTATAGAATTTGTTTTGAATATTTGTATTTGCATTACATGATCATAAATGTAATGATATTTTCAAATTTCTTAACTACCATTAAATGTCCGAACGCAGCAGCAAGCTCATGCATGGTCATTGATTTAAGCCATAATCATAACTTTTTGTTGGGTTTCGCTGGTCCATTGGAGAAACTGGCAGAAACGCCAAGCCAAAATCGTTAATAGGGCATGTTGCCTCGGTTGAAGAGGTTACACCAGATCATAATTCCATTTACAGAAGTTCCAGAGCCAGTAACCCGACATCCATCAACTAGAGAACCGCAATCACCTAAGTAGTGCACCGCACTTTAAGAATTCAAAGAACTTTTTGTGCAAAATACGCGAAATAGGTTGTACACTCAGGCATTAACAATTGCGCGATACTCAGTATTACTCGCCGAAGGCGGTGATTCTCAATTTCAAACCATCAGATAGTAGAAAAAAGGCAAAATGCCAAACAGCAGTAAATTCGAGATGTTACATGGGTGAGAAAATGTGCAAGAAGGACGAAAAAAACTAAATCACCAAATTTAGAAAATCACCTCGGCGAAACATTCATTAACACCAAAGATAACCTTGTATGTTCTTGCCACTAACAACATTGCAGAGATCGACAGGAAGATTGTCGTGCAGCACAAAGAACATAAGCCATCACAAATAATTTGCGTTGTAGATGAAATAAGTTGACTTAAAATATTATCCTTATCATTAATTATGACAACGTGTGAAAAAGAAAGTGCCAACTGAAAAGTTATAGTCCCTACTTTATGTTCACAAAATTAAAATAACAAAAGACAATATATTTTACAACTTACAGAAATTTCTGTCAAATATTTAACTTTTCGAGAAACCTGCCTAATTTTATTTTTCATTTTGAATTATTTTAACTATTTAATAATGACTGTCATATTTGAGAGACCAAATATATTTAAGTGAATTCAAACTTTGCATGATAGATGGCAGTGGAAACCAGGAACGAAAAGCTGTGCTTTAAAGGAAAGAATTAAACTTACCAAACAACATAATTATTATGAAACCAAATATGTCAAAAATTCAAACGGCACAATCCTATACTACTACATACATAATAAACTTAGATTTTACTTCAAAGCGAGATCTTAATATATCAACGTAATGGAACCGAAACGAAATTATGTGATAATACGTTCATTGAAACTATACGTCATATTTTGTTATGGAAAATTCAAATGTATAAAATCATTTTTATATAAAGGCTGTATTGTTACTTTCTCGTATAGCGATTCGTAGAAAAAACAACGCGAAAATGTATGAATAATAAAAATAATTGAATAATTATTTATTGACATTTTAATTCTTTCAAATTTCACTAATATTTTGACAACAAAATGTGAGCGTTTTATGCTAGAAATCGAATGCAAGTGTTTATCAAATATTTGTATATTTTTTTTGTAATATCAAAGCAATTATGCGAAATTATTATTTTTTATCTTTAGTGTGGCGTATGTCCAAAGGTCATAGAGCGGTGTCAAGTACGAAAGCCGCTCCTCGTTTTTAGTCCATTCTTGATACTGAAGTTCCAAACGAGGGAGTCTCAATTCTACTTGTATCTTAATCAGTAAGACGCTTTCTCGGGTTCTCGGTTTCATCGGAAAAGCGTTATGTTGCGGTAAAGAAGTCCTTGTTAGCGAGGAAATGAAAATTGCCCAACAGGAACGAGTTTAAATAACGGCAAATCTCACTGGAAGGACCGGACGGTAATGCGCCAATAGGCTTAAAGTTTCTCACAGAAGTCGCACAAAAAGAGACGACCAGACGTGATGCTGGTGGGATTATTATACGACACCACACAGATCTCAGTATTGGTAATTCTCTGAGGAAGCTCTGCACATTTCCAAACAATTGTCACTAGGCGAGCTCGAGTTTTGCTGTCAGGGCTCATAAATATGTTTGCTTCAAAACACTTTTGCCTGTCGCCCATTTTATGTTTAGATTATTTCAACTGTTACATGTTCTAGGCACAGAATAGGTTAAATACATAGACGTGAAATGGCGCTGAAGTTCCTTCGCTGTGAGTGTACCCGTTTGCTGGTTGGCCACGTGCGGCTCCGGAAACGGAAATTTAGTCTTATTGGTTACTGCGTTCTGAGGAAGATCTCCTGTTGGCCGGGCAAACATCTGGCAAGCCTGTCTCCAGGCGTTGATTGGCTTACAACGTTCCACCATATTGCCGGCAAGTGACACCATTTTCTGGCATGTGTGCCTTAACTCTGGAGTTGGAGGTACGCTCCACCGTTTGACTTCTCTATTACTAAATATTCGGCGTTCTTAAGTTCCTGTCTGTGTATCTCAGGAGTTCATTTTAGGAGCTACCTAATTCTGATTGGCCAAATAAACTGAGGAAATATCTCCTTACGACAAGCGACCAATCACCAAAGGAATGTTGTGGTTGTGTGTGTAGGATATTGGAGTGGAAAAGAGGTGAGAGTTGGAAGGTTCTTAACACCAATGTCTTGACGAGGGTGAAGCAAGGTAAACAGCCTATGGAGCAGCGCCTGAATGATAGGGCGGGGAATTAAAAATCCCCGAGAAAACCCGCTGACGAGCGGCATTTTCAGGCACGATTCCCACATGTGAAAATCCGGGAGCGACTCCGCCGGAAATCGAACCCAATTCGTTTAGGTGGGAGGCGAATAGTCTAATCACTACACCACCGCGTCCCCGCGAAGGTTCTTGGAAGCCTAGTCTGTGCATGACTCTTTTCACGGTAATCAGGCGTCGCTAGCTATAACCTGTCACCAACGATAAATGTGTATTTTGCTGATATCTAGCAGTGAATTATATCCGTATTTTACGTACAGCGTAACTAAATTACACAAACAACCTGCATCTGCAGTTTCATCATAAACAAGTAAAGTCGAAAACATTTGTACCGTTTTTAGTAAAAATTGGTTCTTTGGATGGAAGACGCCTTCGAAGCTAATGCAGAACCACTAGTTTTCTGCTGGTGGGGCCACAGTGGTGTAGCGGTAAGACCAACGTGAACCGGGTTCGCTTACCGTCGGGGTCGCTGCCGCAGTTTCGTATTTGGGAATCGTTCCGGACGTTGCCGCTGGTCGGCGGATTTTCCCGGGGATCTCCCGTTTCCTCCGCACTTTCGTTCCGGCGCTGCTCCGTGCTCACCTCACTTCAACCTAGTCGGCTCTCAAGACTTCGATGTTAAGAGCCGCCCAAATCCCTCAACTCTACTCCACTTTACTGCAAGTATTACGAAAAGTATTTAATAAGGAACTCCGAGAGACTAGGAAATGCAAAACTTATCACAGTCACCAAATAGTTTCGTGGAAGTGGTCGGGGATGTTTCCCTTATTTTGCATTAAATTTTGTGATGCGGAATCATGGGCTGGAACGACTGCAGCTAGTAATGCGAACTACACTCGAGTTCACAGTGTGTCGTAAAACAGGAACGCAGGAAATAAAAGACATCAAGAACTCGAATATAATACGTAAAGGCAGTGGATGTCAGGTACTTAAAACCAGGATATTTTATCGGTAGTTTTGAAGTTAAACTAGATTTACTTCCACTTTACAACATTCAATGTAAACTAATGGTGTAAATCCGGTTTGCTCCCTGAAATATTTTAATAAGAGTGAAGCGCTTTGCAGTAGCTGAAGATACTTGAGTACAGGTTATACAGGATCCTCAGTGTCCTGTTCTAAACTATCTCTGTCGGTTACGTAATACACCAGTTGTTCATATCTTACTTCAAATGTGCATCCTGCTCTTCCTATTAGAAATAAACTTTGATAGATAGTTGGGTGTACGTTTTCACCTTAATTTTCCGAGAGCAACCAGGAGTTGAGAAGTATACATGATTATCCTGAACTCCAGTTACAAACGTTGTGAGATTATTAATTATGAAAATTCGGTACACTGACCAAAAGGTTTTGTTGAATCTAACAAAATTTGTTGGGTGCAACCAAATTAATTATTTGAATAGGGGCAATGAAATACTTTGTTTTAGTAACCAAATGTCTTTGTTGTTCTTGTATGGCTGCTCCAGAGCAAATATTTGGGTTAGTGCAACCAAAGATTTGTTTAGCTCTATTTATAAGAAACAGTATTGATTAATATAATAAAATTTGAAGCCCGATCGAGATTAGAACATAGATCAGCTTCGCCATAGTACCCTAAGCTAAAGTGTCTACATATGAAATTGGAATGATTTTAAGTATATGTAAGTACTGGACAACATGCGCAAAGGAATATTTCATGTTTTACAGCTTTGCTTTTTAGTTTCCTGTTGAACTTGTTTGATTAGGACGTTTATACCATTGTTAAACAACAAGTAAATGCAGCAACAAACACTGTTACTATTCTAATTGTAGGAATACTTTTCGAGCTGCATTTTCGAACGAAGACAATCAAATTAAGTGGCCAAATGAATATATACAGTTGAGTCAACCAAACATTTTGTTCACAGTCTAATATATTTTGGCCCAATACAGATGTTTTGTTTATTGAAACATGTAGTTTGTTAAATGAACATAATTAATTTTGGTACTTTTCATAAAAACCCAATGTTTTATTGTTATTTGTGCTAGTGCTACATCATGTCTACCTAAATGCCTTCCCCACATAACCTAATGTGACCTAACCTAAACTGATCTAACCTAATAGTTATTATATGGTATTCCAGATCCCACAATGTGGATTAGTGTCACCAACAAAATCATTGGACGGTTCAAATAAATTATTTGTTCACGATATGTCACGCGTAACTAAACACATTATTTTGTTGACAAATTGTAACAATATATTTGCATACACTAAATATTTGTTTAACATACCGAATCAACAAAATATGTGTTTGAAAAAAAAAAACAAAATAGTTTAAGTAAATTATTTGGCTATGCGAACAATTTTCATTCATTTGTAGAAACTCACGCTTGGCTGTACCAACAAAATATCGTTTAGCTGAAACAAACGCCACACAAACAAATACAGGTTGCTCGGAAATTCCACCCTTACAAACTCCTAGGACTTGTAGAGGGGACTGAGTAGACTATCTTTTGAACAAGAACCCATGTCCGGAAACGTACCGTTTCCATGCTACAGCCATTTCAAATCAGATGTATCACTTGTCCACTTCCGCCGAGGGAAAGAGCAATGGCTCGGAAGTGCCTGTGTTGGTATGCAACAGGGTAGGCAGTACATTAGTTAAGATAATCGCCTAATGGAACGCGACGTATACTCTACCTCGAGCCCCATTCACGAGCCTTAGTGTCTCCGATTATCATGGTTGAGTACACGTTTGCAGAATACACATACATGATCTTTGTGTATGGCACAGCTGAAGGTAATGGAAGAGCAGCTCGTCGACTGTATCAAGAGCATTTTCCACAACGTGCGACACCATCGCATACCCTTTTTGCCACAGTTACGCAACTGCTCCGAGAACAAGGTACCTTCACCGCCGAAATGAACGACTGTCGTGCTCCAAAGAGACGCCGCACTCCCGAATTCGAAGAGGATGTACTGCATCCCGTTGAACAGAGCCCGTCAGCGAGTACGCGAACAATTGTGCGTGTAATTGGGTGTTGCTCCCAGCATAGTCTGGGAGATTCTGCATGAGCAACAACTACATCTTTACCACTTAGAAAGGGTACAGTCTTTGGATCCAGCTGATGCTGCACCACGTGTTGACTTCTGCACGTGGTTCCTGCATCGCTGCACCGACAAGCCCGTTCCCACATCATGCTCTGTTCACAGATGAATGTAAATTCACTAGTAACAGTGTTCTCGATTCTCGAAACAGCCATGTCTGTGCAGACGAAAACCCTAATACCACGCATGGCCAGGGATTCCAGCACAGATTTTCTATCAATGTGTGGGCAGGTATTATGGACAGTCATGTGTAAAATACCTGGTTTGAAGTGGTTGTAGCACGGAAACGATATGTTTCCGGACATGGGTTCCTGTTCCAAAGATCATTTACTCAGTCCCCTCTACCATTTATATAGTTTGTAAGGGGAATTTATCGAGCGTACTGTATATTTGGTAAACTGAAACAGTTATTTTTCTTAATACAGATAAAGCTAACGAATTTGTTGTTTCATCTGACTTGCGTTTTGAAATTCTGCCAAAAACTGATGTGAATGCTCAGTTTTCAAGGGCGCGTCTTCACGTAAGTTCATGTGGCATAATATTTTCTATCTCATTTTCCAAAATAAATGATCTCACAAAGTTAGTTTCTTATTGACAGTGATGTCATTAAAGATGAAGCAGGCTGATCGGACATACAGGAACGGAGTAGGAATCGGCCATGGCCTGTTGTAAGAAACCATTGTAGCATTCGCCTGCTGAAGTGATTTCAAGAAATCATGGAAAACGCAAATCATGGTGGCTTGACCGGGATTCGAAACAAGGTCCCCTCGCATGCGAGGTTCAAGGTATGTCAAATCACCTCCTCACTAGGTAGGATATATTAAAAATCCTGTTACATAATACAGGACGTTTAAATGAGGAAAATTCAGCTCATCGCCCCAATGTCCGAATAGCAGCCAATGATGATCATTGTATTGGGCTTTCACACCGAAGAGACTAGAGTTGGGTGGCAGAAGTCAAGTGTGAAACTGCAATATAAGTACATCTACAAAAATCCTGGGACACCTGGTTTATAAAACGTGATTCGTATAAAACATTATGTATTGGAATTATAAAATTTAAAATATAATACTGACTATACTTATAGAAGAGAGAAATTTCACAGATTGTGAAACTGTAAATGCACATTTAAACAAATACGTATGACGTTGAAATTCAAATTCCTGTTTTACCCATATTTTGCCTCCCCCCCCCCAAACTACAGAAAACTCTACTATAAACTGGGGCATCGGTGGTCTGGTGGTCAGACTACTAGTTTCCCACGCAGGCGAACCGGCTTCGATTCACGGAGGGGTCGCTCCCGGATATTTTCATTTGAGAACTGTCCATGGACGATGCCGCTGTTCGGCGGGTTTTCTCGGGGATCTCCCGCTTCCCCTGCCCTTGTATTCCGGCGCTGCTCCATACTCACCTCTCTTCACCCTCGTCGGCTCTCAAGACCTCGGTGTTATGAGCCGCCCAAATCTCTCCACTCCACTGCCATCTGCACTGAGAGAAAATCGAACAAAATATATGTTTGTATAGGACCAAATACATATTTAGTTGCCATAACAAAATATATTGTTGAGCAAACAAAATTTGAAAAGCAACAAAATTACTTTTATTCGTCTAACAAAATATATATGTTTGAATAAACAAAAGCTCTGTGTTCGGCCAAAAAAATTAGACTGTCAACTAATTTTGTTGAATCAACTGTATATGTTTGTTTGGCCGCTCATTTGACTGCCTTCGTTCGAAAATACAGCTCGAGAGTTTGTATTTTTTGTGTCAGTTAGGATAGTAACCGTTTTTATTAGTGCGTATATCGATGCTTAACAATCTTATAAACACATTAATAAAACAATGTAACACGAAACTGACAAGTAAAGCTGTAAAACTTGAAATATTCGTTTGTACACAGTGCCCAATATTTGCAGTATATATACTTAAAGGCTTTACAGTGCTACCAGTTGTCTCGTTAGCTGAACTCACTAACGCGTAGAACTCGGACGCAGTTGGTCTAAGTTTGAAACTCGGTCGAACGTGTAAAGTTTTTTTATAACGGCCCAAACTGTTTAATGAACGTGTAGCCAAACAACTCTTAAGTTGCACCAACCAAATCTTACAGTTTGCGCAACCAAATGAGAACAACAACATAATTTGGTTTCAGCAACCAAACATTTCATTGCCTCTATACAAACAAACTAATTGGTTGCACTAAACAAATGTTGTTTACTCCAACAAAACATTTTTCTCAGTGTAACATCAATGCACCAGTCTCGCCTCGCGCCTAGGCCACTCACTGCGCTTGCGTCACTGAAGAGCACGTGACACGCCAAAAAAAAACTGTCCTGGACCATTCCGGAATGGCATAGAAAATGTCACGTGACAGATGTCGCGCATCAAGCCACTTCTGAGTGAAAGGGTGTCATGTCACGTGACATTCCACTAGCAACGTGCTATCTATCACCTCGTACTTGTCACTTCGGTGCGAAAACTCCTGTAGAGTTCATTAAGCGTGTCCAGTGTAGTATGCAAAAAACAGTGAAAGAACAAACAGCAAAATGTTTGTTAGTATAGGGGCAAATATATATTTCGTTGTCCCAATAAAATATTTCGTTGAGTAAACAAAACTTGAAAAGCAACGAAATTAATTTTGTACATGTAACAAAATACACGCTTGAATTAAAAAAAAAAACCCTCTGTGATGGACCAAAAGGAATTAGAGAGTCAACAAAACATTGTATTGAATCAACTGTACTTATATATTTGTTTCGCCGTTCATTTAACTGCTTTCGAAGATAGAGCTCTAAAGTTTTTTTTTTCAATTAGGATAGTAACAGTGTTTTTTAGTGCATTTATTTATAGTTAATTATGGCATAAACATCCTCCTAAACCCAGTTCAATGGGAAACTAAAAAGTAAGCTGCAAAACATTAAATATTTATTCCCTCACGTGGTTGAGTATTTGACGTGTATGTATTAAAAAAACATTCAACAATTGGGCTTCTTAAAAAATATCTCATTGCCACTATACACACACTTAATTTTGTTGTGCCAAAAAAGTTTTGTTTGATTCAACAAAACATTTTGCTCAGTGTAGTGCGGAGGTGACCCAGCAAACACAACCTGTCGGCAAATTGCCGGCCCGATACCAGCACTATCGGCAACTGTCGTTTATAGGCAAGAATATAGCCCTCTGACAATAGCCTGATGTATTTTTTCTGACGGAGTATTAGCCATTAGGATAACGACAATCGCCCACTGTATTATTTAGGACAATGGTTAGATATCACCGATATTATGTCGGCATGATATCTTACAGTCAATATGTCGCCAATATCTCAAATAATATTCTGGGCCGATTCCGATACAGTATCTTTGTCTTTTCGGTAAGCTAGGCAACATGTTATTTATTCCGGCCCAGTAACGTTTTCGAGACAATTACTATGTATGATAAATTATAGAAGAATATGTTTATTGGATTTACAAAAACACATAACCCACAGTTTCAATATACGTAAATACGAAGGATAGGCCTACATACTGATTTACAACGAAATTTCATTTTCAATCCTAATAATATTACAAATTTGATAGTTTGTATGTTGGTTTGTTACTAAATAACGCCGTAACGGCTCGGCGGATTTGGATGAAATTTGGTACAGGGTTAGATTATATTCTGGATTAACATATAGGGTACATTTCATCCCGGAAAAAACGAACATTTTCTTAGGGAATATATAAAATATGCCACCAACCATTAAGTTAGAGAAGTTGGTCATTATAATTAAGGTTTGAATTTTGCACGCGGGAGAAGCCGCGGGTAACAGCTAGTAAGTCTATATATTTAATGTATATAACAGATGAGAATGTAATCCCGAGTAAGTTTATGAAGTGCTGTATATTTATGTACATAAATTAGTGCATAGCATTTATGAACATCTATAATTAATAAACTGTCTTTAACCGTTTTGTGTTTCTGTATATAAATTATAGTTACATTTACATGAATACCAAACACATGTTTAACATAACATAGAGCTACATAAATTTTCTGAGTGTCATGTAAATTGTTTAATTAATTTGTTTATTGGTAATAGAGAAATGGCAGCCACTATGTCACCCTGTCACATTGATGGCTGCTTATTTTTCCTATATATATATATATAGTACACAAAAGCACGTAATTACATGGGTATTTTATATGGTTATATATTCATCTAATCGTTCAAATATTTTTGCCAGCTACCATACCATAAATACTGTATTTGCTCTGACTTTGTGCTGGGTAATGAAGAATTCGTTATTCTTTTTTAAATATATTTTTTGTTCATGTGCAACATTTTTAACATTAAGGGCATATGATACAACCACATTAATAGTTTTCCATTTGTACCAGACGTTATTACACTTGTACACATTGTATAAAATGGTATTTACCTCGAATAAATAAGTTTAAAATTTATATATTTAGTGTCAAATACGAAATTTTTCTGTTTAGCTGACGATGCAATTACACATAATAACTAAGTTTTACTACAGATGATAAACTCACAGCATAAACTAATGCCATGGGCTACTGCTTGATGTATATGTAATCACCGAATAACAATTCTAATATTTTTAAAATACGTTAAACATATATAAATATTTTTAAAATTTTAAATTATTTTTATTTATGTGGCTTGTTATTATGTGATTATGTATGTGTCACATGGTAGTCCATGGCATTTGTATACTTTGAATTTGTTTTCATTTGTACTACCATCCGAGAGATATATTGAAGATTATTTGTTTCATGATATCTTCCAAATGACTGGATGGAAGTAGGAACTTACTTTGTGGAGCATATGTTAACATGCTGGACTGTTAACTCAATTAAATGTCTTCGCCAAGAAAAAGTTTATTATTTTGTATTTGTATCGCATTCTGTTGAACTGTTAGACATTATCAGTAATTAATCACACCTTGCAAAAATATAATTTTGCACATAGTTCGCGCATAAATAATAAAACACATAAATATCACTATTTTACTATTTTAAAAGTGAACAAATAATTAAAAATAGCTTACACTCAGAAATGAGATAATTCACACTGAAAGAATAAGCCAAGAGCTACTTCAAGACATCTATAAAATGTACAAGTAAATGTTTTTGTAAATTCCAAAGATTTCTGAATGTAAGGAAATGCTTTCACATTTTTTAATTGTGGCAGCCCCTGAATTTTTGTAAAATATAGTTTGCTAATCGTAAATTAAAAAGAATTGATACAAGACATTTAAGTTACCGTTCTTAAATTGTCTGCGATTATTGCGGTTTGTTTTATTTCTACATTAAAGAAACTTTAAAATTTTGATTCTGGCATTTCATTTTGCAACATCTAAGCGAAAAAAATTTTTATCGGAGGAAAAATTAGTTACAGATAATGTGTACAAGTGGACGAGTATGTGACCAACGCCCTTGAGCATGCAATTGAATGCAACAACAGCCTCAACTGCAATGTTTTGGTAAAATTACTCGCGTTCAACTAGAAACACGGAAGTCAAAAAATATATACGTCATTTATAAACTAAGAATACAAGAGAAAAATTGAGAAGATTTCCTTACATTTTTATATTCCACTTCTCATTTTGTTTTTTCATTGTGACAAACGCTGAATTGAGAAGAAATATGGTGGCTGGAGCTCAACAATTTTACAAAAAATTCATTCTCCTACAGTAAAATGACTCACCAACTGCACAACCTAATGCGCTACAAATCACAGCTTCAGGTGAGACATTTAATAGCAAACTAAATGAGTTCTCATGTTTTTAAATGTCAAATTCAGCTCAGTCTCAAAAGTTTACTTCCATTTTCGAAATGTCTTAATTTAGCAGTATACAAAAATACACAAGTGGGCACGTATTTTTCAAATAATTAGATACAAAAGCAAGCGAATGAAATACTGGCAGGATGATGAACCCGGCTGAAAATCGTTAGGTGGACAAAGAGCCTTTAACTGAAATGTGTGGCTGCAAAAGCCCGTGTCATAACACGTCGTCCATCAGCAAACGGAGACAATACATATAAGCACACACTTTTTATTAAACCCTTCTTGTGGAACTAACCTAATTGGTAATGTTTAAAATAAATGACACATCACTTTATAAAGAGAACGCGTCCATGGGTTTGCCCAGGGACGGCGGAATGTGTTCGTCATAAGAGGGTCAAGGGTCGAGACTTAAAAAATGAGGAATAAAAAATTAACACTAGCAAATATTACACTACAGCAAAAATATTTTTACTAAGTTATTGCGGCTTGCTTAAAACTTTTTATAAACAAATTGCGACGGTGGTGCGGCGCCGTCGTATTGACTTTAATTACTTTCTTCGTCGGCAGGGGCGCGTGTGTTTCTCTGCGCCTGGGCTGTTTGGTTTCCTAATCACTCTTCCTTACATTTCCCCTGTCCTCCCTCCCCTCCCCACATACGTCATAATTATTCTGTGGAGGAAACACTCGTCTGCTGGGCGCGGACGAGTGTGCCACGTCTTTTTTTTTTATTCGACTCCAGCCCTCCATGGCAGCCTCTTCGCTTGTGTGGCTTGACAGACGGAATGAATTTTTGACGTGCTTTAAAATTGTTACACTGGTACTAGGCACGTTCCTGTTAACATGGTGTAGTATTTTATATGCTTCGGTTGGATCGGCCCTGGGGGAACGAGTTGGTGAGTTGTGAACGGCCGTAATTTAGGAGGGGTTTTCATATTGAATTTTACATGGTCTTCTATAACGCTGCTTTTATTAAACGAGTACTTGGGCGCACGCGTATTTAGTAAAGTTCCCAGCAGTGTGTGCATTTGTGCTTGAGAATGTTTAGTAGATGGTTTGGCTTGTTAAGGTTTGCCGTATGTGTCTGTATTAAGCAAATGCGTAGTTTTTGTCGCTAGCGCGTCGCCCTATTTGGCTGACCCCGGCCTAACAGATGTTGGTTTATATGTGCGTCGCTGTCCACCACGAGCTGAGCTGGAATGAACATTTTTTAATGATTGTCCGTTAAATACTTTTCTGGTAGGGACTTAGATAGACCCGAAATTAGAAGCGGGTGCCACCTCCCAGTTTAACTTGTGTAATTTTAATTTAAGTATTTAAATTGTTTCTTCTTAATCGCTTTGTCCCTCGGGGTTGCGATATGGCTTGTTGATGTTTCCAATTCTTTCGTCACTTCCCTTTACTATTGTCATGAAAGTGACGTGTTTTAAAGTGGCACGTTGTGTAGATAGTTTAGTTCGCCACTTGTATTTAATATTGGGAATCCCGGTGAATATCTAGCGAACTGGTCGGGTTCATGCACGTAAAACTCGTAATTACTCAGGAACTTACAAGGTTTTGTAACACGGGCATATGTGCGTACGAATTAAGTAGCCCGTTTTGGGAAAGCCAAGAAATAGTTCTCCTTTGATCAATATATCAGAACAGGTGTGTCTCTGGTACTGGAACTATATTGTTATGATGGGATCGTTAGTGAACGATCTGTACTCAAGCTGTAAATTGAATTCGCGTTCTTTTCTGATTGCACTCCCATGTATTGATAGTACGCCTAATTGAAATTTTAATATTGAGTTTCGGCTGGTTCCAAAACTTTAAATGAATTTCCGCATTCAAATTAAATTATGAGAATGAAAGTTTTGAACAGCTCCTATAATGTTAACTGTGGTTGCCACACGCTCTAGTATATAGTCTGTGGACATACTTGTGTAATTACTTCCGTGTTGGAATTTATTCTTGATTTTCGTAAATCCAAAAAAATTATGATTTATCAGTCATGCATTATAATATTTTATAAAGTTTTTCATACAAGAGCGTTATTGGGCTCAGTGTATTTTAGCTAGAGCTACTATACTGAGAATCATTTTGCCAAGTCAGTTCAGTGCTGTGATACCTACGTACCTATTAGAGGCACTCCTTTTCTAAAATGTGTTTTCATTTGTTTTTGGAGTGGATCAATTGGACAGTATTAAAAAGTGTGTGATTTTGAGTTCCTGGTACCACATATGAGTTTTTATAATAAAATATATTTTAATTATTAAGGTGTTTTTGGAATTGATTGTACAATTTTCCCCGTAGTTTACGGTGCAAAAAATAGGATTATACATATTCTATAAATACTGCACCATTCTACTAGAAGCACATTTGAAAATTATAATTTAGGTACGGTATAAATTTATCAAGAAAAGTTCTTATTTTAGTGCTGTTTTATTATTTTCCTGAGAAGCTGACCCTTACAGCAGATTAAAAAAACTCGAGTGGGGAGTGAACCCAGGGCGAGGCAACACTCTCCAAGTGACGGGCTGGCCAGCTGCGACCCGTAGGTGCCCGTCATCCCCAGACATGACACGAAATGAGGCCCTGGGATGGATCGGCGCTGGAATGCTAGGGCGGGGGAGGCGGGAGTGCCCCGAGAGAGCCCACCGGCAAGTGGCATCGTCCAGCACGATTCCCACATGCGAGGATCCGGGAGTGAATCCGCCGGGGATCGGGCCCGGATCGCCGTGGTGGATGGCGAGCGCTGTCCATTGCCGAAGATGAAGCTAAATAAAAAATCGCGCGCGCGCACTCACACACACACACACACACACACACACACACACACACACACACACACCTAAGCAAGACAAAAACGAAAAAAAAACCGTTCTTACAACACCACGGACAGATAATTAGGAGAATCAGTTTTCTCGTTTGTGGCGTTGTAAAAGGTTTTTACTCGTTTTGTCTTGCTGAGTTCTGTGTATGCGTGTGTGTGTGAGATTTTTACTTTGTCTCATGGTCTGCAATGAAGACAGTCCAATCACACCATCATGATAACACGAACTCACCATTGCCATTAAACTTCGAATTTAAAAACTGTTTGCTCAGCCACTCAGAGACCCCCTTCACAATCGCTTGGTGGCCTATGTACAGGCGCTCGCCACATGATCTGCCAGTTCCATTCGCCTTCGTGATATGCAGCTTGTTGGGCACGCAGGTGTGTGACGTTCCAGTGTAAATAAAGCGTAATCGACCTCCAATCTGAGAAGCAGACGGCAACATGACTCCTAGCGCTGTTTTCCTAACTTCAGTTTCAATTAAAAAATACTATATGAATCTTCCAAACATTTTGCTACGTAGATGCCGTAGTTTTAATTTCGACATGTAGTTTAGTAAAGGCTGTTCACGATAAGGTGAGACCTTTTGAAATGAACGTTTGAAAAAAAAATCACTGCCCCTGCCTGCATATATTTTAACGGGCGGACAGAGTAACATTCGCCCGGTAAAGTTGTTAACGATGGAGGGAAAGTAGTTTCATATGTTAACATCGGGTAAAAAGTATTAGGTAACCAATTCTGTTGACTTGAATGATTAATTTTCATTTGTAATTTTTTTTAATGCATCGAAGTGTAAAAATTAACAGATTTATAAAATATTTACTTTTCCGATAATTTACAGTTTCGGTTGACTGACGCGTGAATAAAGTGATGATGCCCATGACAATGTTATTTTCACATAAGGCGGAAGAATATATAACGAGCATACAAGTAGCTCGTAAGCAGGGTTTTCAAAAGTAATCATTTTACCGTGAATAGCCTATAACATCTTGTATATAGGAAGCTTGTGAAACATTTTGTAAAGGGTTCCGGAACCGTATTTCCCAGTGTAGATAACGCTTTGCGGCTTCCGCTTATCTACAGTTTTTTTCCGGTGTTTGAGGCAGAAAAGCGCGAGAGCGGTAAGGGCGAAATTGCCACGTTCCTCAAGTGCGCCATCGCCACTAGGCGCAATGCTCTCAACTGGCACGCAGTGCTCTCACCGCGCTGCCTGTACTTATGGAACTTTCATCGGTGACACTATAGTTTTATTGGTGGCAATTCTGTGGCAAGAGTCAGTGCTGGCACCCTCTAGTACTTGTATGTATCTGATGCTTATATTTTGAGAAAGAGCACTTTTGAAAAGCTGTTTCCAACTATGTTGAGTGCTCTGGAGTGGTGTTACTAATGTGCGTAACGTTTTGATATAACTCAACAGCCCTCGTCTGACGTGTGAGTTCTTTTAATAGATCAGCATGTTGAAAGCATGTTTGATAGTTTTGTGGGAAAACATAAATTAAAAACACACTGCAACGCAATCGAAGTGCCAGTTAGGTGGGAGACTTTGCTGATTACACACACACACACACACACGCGCATATATATAAATATATAAACATTATCTGTATAAAATAATGTATATATATATATATATATATCTATATATATATACACATATACACATAATGTTATACAGATAATGTTTCTATAGCACACCAGAAATAGAAGAATATATACTGAGCCTGGGAAGTGATTGTGTAAAGAAATCACATATTAAAAAAGGTAAATGAATCTTATTTTATTGTAATTTCTATAAGGTGCTGTGACCAAGCAATAACTTTGATTACCTCAATTTATTAGTATTATTTCAGTAGTATTGTATTATTTTAATTAAAAAAATATATTGTATTGTAATAGTATTTGTATGTAACATAATCTATATAGCTGCATTTGTAACATCTAAGTTGAATATGCATTAACATATCCTATATTCAGATAACTAAATGTTCACCACCTGAATCTACTGGATGCACAACATAAATAAATATTTTACACTTGCACGAACACTGTTCAACGTGTAGAAATTACTCAAATTTCCTCTTTCCAGGCATATAATTTTTTTTAGATCCTACATTTTTTTGTGTTATGGCATGCCAAAATCACAGTTTTAGTAGTTTTGTGACGTGCAATAAAATCAAACTAAATAAATGTTATTCACAGAAAATTTAACTGGGGTGACTGAAAGTTCATGACAATTAATTTTAAGGCATGGTTAGTAAAACTTATCTAGTAAACAATCATAGACTGCTAAAATAAAATAAAAATGCAATAATTTACTTATTTTGAGCAATTTTTTAATTGTGAAATAATTTCTTACCGTTATTTTTAATGTTCCTAAAAATAACTCACGGTACATCATTTCAATGTAAATTATCTCATTTCGGTGAGTTAATTTTTGTTAATTGTGCATCTCAAAAACTTAAAAATTGTCGTTTTGACGGGCCATTGTGCGAAAAATATGCAGTCTTTTTTTTTTTTTTTTCCAGGGAATAGCACTTTGGAGTAATGTCTACAAGTCTAGCAGCATTTCTTACAGATAAGCAACGAATGTTTCGGTGACCAGCCTCCTAAATGTCATAATTCATTATAAGTTTTTATTACATTGTCTGAAAGAGATTTACATAAGGACCACATTAATGTAAATATTTGTAGTCAAATGTTAAAATTATAGGACCGACAATTCGAAAATTTTGGATTACGGAAGCCCAAGTTTCTATGCTTCTAATTAACTTTGCCAACTAAATCACGTGTAATGTGATCTAAAACGTGATAATTAAGTATAAAGGATACTTAACAATAGGTACTCGGGTACTTGTATCCTGAATCTCTTTTAAACTTGGCAGTGATGTTTTTGCCAATTTATTTTTATTCGTTCAAGAGAAAATAATAAATATAATTTTCTCTCGGGATATTCCGAAATTTTCGGCTTTTCGGTGTTATAATTCTAAAACTATAGTCATTTGACTACAAATATGTGCATTTAGGTAGCCGTTATATAAATTCCTATCAGATAATGGAATAAAAATAATTATTGTGAGATATTGCCTTAAGAAAAGGAGAATAATAGTGAAGGGAGCGCCGCCGGATGGACTGTAACTCGTAAATAGAGACATGCAAAATTCTTTGAGATCCGCAGAATTCGCGTATTCGTACGGCGACCAACTAGACTCCTTTGTGTACCAGAGCTTCCGTTAGTTGTTCGTTGGCAGATGCTTTAGTTCTACCCAAGACCAGGTTGCACGGAATTCGTGCTTTCTTGTAGGTCAGTTGTAAAATTAAATTCATTCAGTGTGCAGCTTACAGACTTAAACTCGTTTGAAAAAGGAAGGCAATCTTACAGTTTATAAAGTCGATTTGGCTCTCGAATGAATGTTGAAAATTTTGGGTCTGTATATTTGCGTCATTTTTTGGCGACATTCTGGACTTCATCGCCGTACACATATCCAAGAATACAGCTCACGACTTCATTGGCTGGTGGCTTATTTATGGAGTCGTTTACCTGTGTATCAGAATTATGTAAAATATGTCATTCTTAAGGTGCGTCCACACTACGCCGATCTATACCAGTTGGCAAGGCCAGTTGTCTCCGTAACGTCCACATTGCAAATGGCATTCAGTCGTGATGTGTACCAACAAGGATTCGCTTGTTGCGGCTGCTGCAGGCGTGATAGTAATTGCTGAAAGTGAAGTGCACCGTCCACGGCGATTTTGGGTACGTCCAAGCCTCCGAGGTAGAGTTAGATATGGAGGGAGTGACTTAATGAAGGATTTAATACTGGATGACGTGGATGAGTTGAATCTTGAGTAGAGATGTGGAGGTGGTTCCCGGAATTGTTTTCGAATGGCGAGCAGTGACTTTGAGTTCCTTCTCACTTTGACTGCGCTGAGAATCAGCAGGGACGATATATCATTCAGGAGAGTCATTCCAGCCTGTGAATGCCTTGCTGTGGCACTGCGATTTCTAGCAACAGGAGATTCGAACCATTCTTTAATGCACTTGTTTAAAATATCAAAACAAGCAATGTAAAGAATCATTCCACATATTGGTGCTGCTCTTGTTAGCCTTCTACAAGATTACATAAAGGTAAGACTCGAAACTTTACTACCCATTTGCAAGCACGTTTTATTGGTACATTGTAAACGAAAATGTGGATATTAATGCAATAATAACCTGTACTACAGAAACCAATATTACAAAAATGAATCATTATACAAAGAAAACAATGAACCTTTAGTCCTTAATTCTTCAATTAAGTTAAAGTTCCATTAGGAGGGTAACAATCAAATCAGTGTCAGGTGATCCTGTATCATAGGAATCTGTTAGTGAAGCAGGGCTTGTTGTTTGCGTGTCAGCTTGATGACTGGATGACTGGGTGTAGGCACCCGGTTTATATTAGGTGCATTAGGAGGACATGGGAAAGTACCCGGAAAAGCCCCGTGCACAGGATGAAGAAATGAGGGTGGATATGTATGAAGGTGTGCTAGTTGTGGAGATGGTTGTGGGAAAGGTATGTTAGGCGGATTGTCAAATTTTCCCATTTCAGCGTCAAATAAAACATTGCTAATTAATTGCTTCACAACTTTCCTTGCAGTGGGTGATGGGAGGTATCGTATTTGCCTACCTACTTGCTCTCCAAACACCGTATACTGGTCTCTCACTGTTTTTCCTGTCGTTTGTATAGCTTTCATTATAGCTAGAGCTTCCTCTGTTGCTGAAATCTTGGAATGTTTTGAGTGTGAGCCTGAAGCTGTATGTGGTGGCCTGAAAGTTCGTTTCCGTCCTGTAGCAGTGGATGTCAGGGGTCGGGTTTCGGGATAGTATTCCAATACTTCAGACATGTGATTCTCATTGCCAACGTTACGTGTAATAGGTTCTTGTACCCCCAACTGTCCTGGTTCCTGGAAAAATATAATAAGTATGTTTGAAATAACTGAACACACTTTATTACTAAAAACATATGTGCCAAGTTTAAGGGCGCCGTATGGTCGAAGCGATTGTGTGCGTATGCGACACACGTGAATGGATTGGCTTGCAGACACTCTGGTCTAGAATATCCTTTATGGAACTTTGAGTTCTGTCACTATCATTAGTAGTTAGAAAAGTTGACATATACAAATATTTACGAGAGAAAAAGTATCGTCATGCGGCTCGCGAAGCTTTAGCAACGAAAACAATTGGCCCTGCAATCAAAAAAGGTTGAACACAACCGAATCAAAATAAAGGTATAGTCGCAGAATAAATAAGGTCCAAATTCTCCTGTATCAGATGACAGCTATAGAGTGTAGACACACCGCTTAGCGACCGAACGAGACGGCGCCTTTAAATAAAATGTACCCTAATAGGCCTACTCACTTATACATTGCAAATTTATTGCAACAAAACAACAATGCTAGGAAACCCTTTTATTTTGTTTCAGATGCCCCAGAATGATTCTGAGTGGAAAATGATAACGAAGGCATTCAACGATAAATCGAACTTTCCGAATTGTGTCGGCCCATTCGACGGAAAACATATCCCTTTGCAAGCACCCATCGGCAGTGGAACCGAATACTTTAACTACAAGCGCTTCTTTAGTATTGTCCAATTTGTAGTTTTTGACGAGAATTACAATTTCACTTATGCGAATGTAGGTTGCCAAGGACGGATATCGGATGGCGGAGTATTAAGTGAAACTAAATTCAAGCAATGTATATACAATAACACAATTGGCCTACCCAATCCGTGTCCACTTCCTGGGAGAAGTAATGCTACACCAGTCGTTTTTGTTGCGGATTGCGCATTTCCATTGACAAACACTATCCTGAAGCCATATACCGGAGCACAAGCTAAGGGTAGCCTGAAAAGAATTTTTAATTACAGGTTAAGCAGGGCATGTAGAATCTCAGATAATACTTTCGGGATACTGTCTTCAGTTTTTCTCATACTTAGGAACCCTATGTTATTAGAACCAGAAACTGCTAGAAATGTTACGCTTTCTGTCATTTATTTACATAATATTTTGCGAAGAAGTAGGTCTGTAGCAGTTTACAATCCAAACGGTGTGTTAGATACAGAGATCTCCATCATAGGTGAAACAAGTCCAGTATTATGGCGACAAGCTGATCCAATGCAAGGGCTTTTCAACATTACTAGGATGGCAAGACGAAGTGCAACAGCGGAACAGGAGGTCAGGGATGAATTTACTGAGTATTTTATTACCCCAGAAGGAATGTTACCTTGCCAAGCAGACAGATAAGAACTATCAACATAAGTAGTTTAAGGTTGCATAGGGGTAATTAATGTAGATAAATAACAGCCTTTATTAAATCAAGGAACCGACACCTAGTCTGTTACAATATTACATATTATTGAGGTAAGATGTGCTTTTAAACTTCAAGTACGCCCTAATTACTACATGCCATGACTTCCTTTGAGATGGATCGACACGAGTCGGGTTTGAGTTTGCAGGCCGGTTGGCATGAACATGCCAACTGGCACATGCCAACAGAAACGTCCACATCACTTCTGGCAGTGCCAGTTGCCCGTGCCAATTGGCATAAATCGGCAAAGTGTGGACGCACCTTTAGAGACCTGACAAACGCTATTCATTTCCAGAGAAGCTATAATTAAAAGCCTCGTACATTTGTTTTGCTTATGCTATTGGTCCATCCGTTATTTTACTACTCCTTAATAACTCTGAGCCAATAATAACAAATGATATAAATGACGACCCGATCATCATCTTCCACTGAGACAACAAGCAACCAATGAGTAGTTTATTTTCATAATCGTATGCACGACTACAAGGTCTAGTCTACAAGTAGGAACTTGAAGTTTAGACTTGTTAGAAAAAAAATAAGAATTTTGCATTTCACTTCTTGCGACGAGCGGAATGGAAAATCCAGGATCCAATACTGTAAACATACTTTTATAAATTTTGCTGAGAATTTCTTCATAAATTTAAAAACCTTTGAAAAATTCAGTAATATGAAGACAACTTCTATGAAAATTACATTTTTAATTGTCTTCTGTCCTGCCCTGTTCAACACGACTCCGTACGAAGTTACATTTTTCACGGGAAAAAAACCGAAAGTTCGTGGTTTGGAAATATACCTGGGACGTAATTAAACCACCTAAACTTACTGTATTTTCAAACCTGCTTGCGGCACGCTGAATCTGGTGTTGGCCCATCAGCGGTTGAAGCACAAGTTCGGCACATTTATAAAATGGAGTCACACACATCGCCCACGCAACAGGTGTGTGTCTTGGCTGGCTTGCTACTGCGGGAGTTAGTTCAGGCTCCCACATATGTGCGCCTTCAAGCGCTGCTGTTCCCTCCTGGTTGGCTGATGGCTGTGGCATCATGCTGCATGCTAGGTCGCCGCACAGTTCGAACATATTTTGCGTGATGTATTTTCTGCCTGATGTGTGATGCTGTGGTCGCCTTATTTGGACAAAAAGACAGGGATACGCAGGGAATTGAAGACCCCTCTACAGCCTAATTGAACTTTGCAACACCCCACTACCAAGAAAATTTGTGTCGTAGCCATATTAGGTCACAAACATCCCTATTGGAGGATTCAATTGTAAAAATGTACTACTGTGTTACTATTGGGGAATTAATTGTTTCACCCCACTAGCATTTAATTGTGATTTATCTGTATAAATACCAGCTGTAAATGTTTGGTCGGAGTCAGATGATCGGTCTCGAGGGAGCATTCACCTAAATTTATGTTTTGGTAAACAAATATTGCTTAAATCAAACTTTAAAATGGCAGGCTCTTAAAGCAAGGAATGGTCACTATGTCACTTTGATGTGAGAGTAGTTGCCGAAAATGGCTTAATTTAAAATGAATTGATATTTGCAAAATACTCTTTTCTAAGGGAATCTGACAGTGACTTAAAGTTAATGTGTTTTTCTATCACACACTTTGAGCAGGAAACTTGTAGAGATCAAACATTAATTCTCCTCGTGTGTTAAGGCTTGCTAGATGCGAGCAGTTGCCTTGTGTCGTTGCGAACTCGATGAAAATTTTAAACAAAATTAATTTTTGTGTAGGAAAGTTTTGGAGGCAGGCATCTCAACTCAGCCTGTGGTTACAAATTTAAATAAGGGCCTTTTGCTATTGTCATGTACAAGTCACCTAAAAGAAACAACATAAGAATTGGCAAAACATAACGTTCAAGAAGAATTGCGAATGGCCTTTGTATGGCCTGTAAACCTCGAGTTTGTGCTAAGTCAAAAGGGTACTACAATTTTTAATGTTTTTATGAAAGTTTTGTGGTGTTAGTCAGAACCAATATGATGTTTTTTTATATAGTTTCTACCAGTGTATATATATATATATATATATATATATATATATATATATATATACATACATTGAGAAATTTCAAAGTGTGGTGAAAAACAAATAATGAACAGTATTAAACTCAGCTGCGTGTCAGATGTGTCTATAATATTTTACTTGATTCTGGTTATATTTTGCGATATGTTCTTAATATGAAGAAAAATACATACAATGTTCTGATTCTCCTTTGAAAATGTACAGCAGATGGATAATTACATAAATGATTTGTGTTTTCTGGAACGAAATTATATACCCAAATGTAAACAAAACGAAAAGAAAAAATTAATAAATAGTTACACATACTTCATGAGTTTTTGTGTTAGTTTGAACTTTCACTTTTTCAATTATCCTTAAATTGATCAAATGGATTTTGTTATTGCTGGCACTTTGTGCCATTTTGTTGCTCAGGCATCTTTGCTGGGATTTTATGTGAATACCAGCGTTGCTGCGTCCTTTGGGCTCAAGGGCGTAGCAAGGTCTGAATATCATTCAATTTTTTTTTAACATTACGAGTGCGGTATTTGTAATAAATCTCGCAAAAAAATTGTAAGCATTCTGATCAGGAAGTTGCACCAAATCACATTCTGTGATAAGCGTGTCGCTTGAAACAAGAGATTATGTTTACGAATGGCTTGGTAAAATCCGTTCAGAGTTACTTCCATCTTTTCTGAAGGCCTGCTAAAATTCTGCTTTTAGGATATTCCTCCGCCTCGCGTTAACAAAGCTTAACAGGCTCTAGAAAATAACACCAGGAGTCAACGTACCACATTCGTGCGCACTCGCAGTAATAATATTTTATATAACAACAAAAATATATCACTAGGCATTACCAACACGTCTATCTTCTCCCTCTTTCATGATTGTTAATTATAAATTAAACATTATATTTTGTAATTGTAATAAACTTAATAATTTATTTTAATACGAAACGATGTAATTTTATGTTAACACAAGTATGAAACGCTTATGAAACATGTCATATTTACCAACCAACACGTCATGCATGAGTTGGTATTTCAAAGGTTTGCTTCAAAAGTGCGAAGAAACCGCAAATACACTATATTAAATAAATTGGCTCAGTTGGTTAGACACTGGCCACCCGCTTCTGAGATCCCGGGTTTGATATCAGGTCCCGGTAGTTGATAAACATTCGGACGGGAGATTTTCACCTGGGTAGTGGTGTAGCGGTTTTCTCGGGGCTCTCCCATTTACTTCCTCGACTTCGTCCCACTGCGTTTTAACCAACATCTCGTCTCACCTCAAACATTCTCCTGGTTGGGCTGAGCGACACATCTGTACCTCGGATATGGTAGCCAGCTTCTATTAGCGCCAGTCTCCTCTCATACTTGTGCGTGCTGCTGCCTCAGGGGGCCACCACATCTGCATTTTCATTTCCAATTATATTGGTGGAGAACAAATAGGCGGGGGGGGGGGGTGAAATTATCGTTGTAACGTTCTTAAAGTTGTGTTGGATTCATGCTCTGTCAGATTATCGGGAGCAATTTAATGTAGCCATAGATAGCAACCTGCAAATTTCGCGTTATTATTTGAGGACATGTTAAACTTATAACATTTTCCTTTTACAATACGTTTGTTATTGGACTAGTCTTTATTTGACACGTCCCTGGTAACTCTGCGCCAATAAATGAACGCTCCACAACCGCCTGCCCCAATTACGTGCAGTTCACTCAGAAAGGGAGTGACTTAACATCAAGGCAACAGCCAATGGTGAAACGACGCTGTCGCGAGTATATACAGTACTGTAATTTTTAGCTTGACGCAAAAAAATTACGCGAATTTTGCAGGTCTCTAGCCATAGAGTAGATAAGTACACAGAGGCGAAATGTCGTCGCGTTTCCTTCGATGCACGCCTACCCGTTCTCTGATTTGCTGCACTTGAATCTATATAGGAATGGGACTTGAGTCTGATTGGCTACTACTTACCGCGATATTTTCCCTTATTGGTTGACGTGCCGATTGGCAAGTCGGTTACCAGGCCCTGATCGGCGAACGATTTTCCGACATTTTGCTGGATAGTGACCCCATTTTGATGGCGTGTGCTGCTGAAGTCAGCGAAATAAGTGGCTGATTCACACCTGTATTCTTACACCGTAAAAACGCTTCCTTTACTGCAACACATAATATGTTGCCGCAAATTAAAATCTGTTTAAACATGAACCACTGCAAAGTACGCTTGTCGCAAACATAATTTTTGTTTGATCTGTACAGTAACGGCTATGACAACTTCGCATTTTCCTTACAGTAGTTCAGCAGAGGCTTGTGTGGAAATTTCAGTTACACTGTAAAGAAAATTTGCTCTCTGACAAACAAACGTAATTTGTAAATAAGAGAGAAGTAAAACATATTGCAAAATAATACTAAAAAAAAAAAACAAGGGTGGCTCCGAGATTCGATCCCACGTACCTTGTGTTCCCAATCTAACGCACTGCGCCACGCGACTTCTTTGTCTTTTTTGCTTTCAGATTTCTTTTGATACGAATATCACATCGGGCCAGAATACAATGCCACTTCTTGGGAAGAATTGAGATTTGTGGAGTGGAGAATCGCTGAACTTCAGAATTACGTTAGACGTCTGCAGGACTATACATTTTTTTCAGCTGCAGTTTTCTAAACGGCAGAATATACGCGTTGGTTTATTAACGTCTGCGTTGGGTCAACAGTTACGTACTGAAAAATGCATCGTACGACAGAAAAACCTTTACACCGTTAACTTTGGCACAAAGTAATATTTCTTTACTGCGAACAAAAGCAGCTCAAATAATGTTCATTTCTTCGCTATAAAGAAAGGTGATATTGACATAAAACAAAAACGTAAAAGGAAAACGTTTATTAGCAGTAAACTTATGTTTATGTAACCTTCTCTTTGAATTAAAGCTACACGTGATGCTGTAAACAAAAGAGTCTCAAAGAAATGGTTTTCTTTGCTGTTCAGAAAACTATGTATAGTTTTTTTTTTAGAGTGTACCTACGCTGTGATTTATTGTTATACGCTGTCCACGGTAAAATTAGCACATTTGAAAGCCCTGCTTAAGATCCATTTGTTTGCACGTTGTGTCTTCTTCCGCCTTCTGTAAAATTAACGTTACCATGAGCCGCATCACTTTATTCATGTATCCGTCACATGAAAATTCGAAATTATTACAAAAGTAAATATTTAGCTAATCTTCTAATTTTTACACTTCGATACATGAAAATAAAAAAAGTGTAAGTAATCATTTAACTAATCACAATTGGTTACGTGACATTTTTTATTCGACGTTAAGATATGGTACTACTTTCCATCCATTGTTACCAACTTTACTGGACGTATATCACTCACTTCGCCCGTTAAAATATGTGCACATATGAGCAGTAGCATTTTTCTAAGGTTGATTTCAAAAGTGCTCACTTTATCGTGAACAGCTTTTAACTGCACAGTGACATGGTATTATCTCGTTGTCGATTGACACAAGTGTGCACATCTGTAGGTTCGTTGCATCATTCAAGTTTCCGCTTGACGAAAGAATGATGCGCACTTGTTTTAGAAGTGTTTTTGAAAGCGGACTTTATAATTAGAGACTGCATCATTTCGAGTTATAAAAAGTCACTACGACGAACTTCAGAATGCTCTAGTTAGTCAAGTAGGTAATTTTTACATTGACTGCTGCCACAGTCAGAGCTCATGCGCGTGTTCAGCTCGCACACACGGAAATAAGTCACCCGAGTGCTGAATGTATACTACTGGTTCACACTTCTCGAGGCCGTGTCTCATGAGCGGAGGTAAGACGACATATGTAAAATCTAGCATCTTACTAAATTATAATTCGAAATGACACCGTATCTATTTATATTATATTAAACGAATGAAAGATAACAGACCAGTTGGCGAGTTTACGGCAGGACAGAAGTTCGTATCGGTTTTTTTAAAGGCGACGAGGTTCCGAATTAACGGCTATATCTGCCTGCGCCGTCGATTTTTGATTGGAAATTAATTGGATCTTGATGACATCCCTGAAGGTTTTTCCGCCAAATGATCGGGTCAGCTATCTAAAGCACAAAGTAACGCTGTTTCAGGATACACAAACACACTGTAGCGATATGGCGGGATGTTATTCGTGGTGTTGTGGTCACAAGTGAGAGAATATCCGTCCACGAGGTTGACGCCCGCCCGTGGTCGAGGAGAGAGGTCAGCATGCACTATGTCGTAATCTGGGTGGCCCCGCAGGAGAGAGAGTGACCAGAGGACAGCGGGATAGGCGCTGACGATGAGCTGACCGGCAGCCCACGGACGTTAGTACGGCCGACACCCCCCACCCCTCGAGAGATTGGTAACCTGGTGCGTGTTGGAGGTTGATCGCTCAGCGAGGCTGGAGCGATCCCCGACCAGCGAGTTTACCGATGCTGGAGTAGCGTCGGGCGGAGCCAGTCCCGAGGTGACCCTGGAGCTGGGTAGAGACCAGGCTTTGGCAAGCCGTCGTTCTTCACCACATCTCCACTACACGAGCCAGCGGAGGAGCTCTGGTCGAACCGAGGCTGTCAGTGGAAGGTGATCTTTAGTAGAGTGCAAGGGCGAGCAGTGTGCGATATGAGTCGGGTAGAACGATTAATGTAATATAAAGTAATTATTGAATCAGAGAATAATTTGTAGTTATGGACTAAGATATAGGAATTTAACGTAATCACTAAAGTCATTATAAGTAAGATTGTTGAGATCTGAAATATAACTAAAGGTGGAAGAAGTCAAGAAGTGTAGCGTTTATTGTATCTGTGTAATTTGTAATTGAGTTTAGTTTTGTTTATGTAATAAAGTTTTACATTAATGAAGCAACCGGTGTTAGTAATTTAGAAGAGTCGATCCTGGTTCTGCCTTGAGCCAGTGTGGTTATGCAAGAATATAGATAGGTTGTACACTTGGCTAGGCACTACATGCAATTGCAAAACGTCAACGCCCAGTCATTCATTTTGCTTACTGAAATAACCTTTTTTTGGAGCATATGCCCCCTCCAAATAATTTGTTTCATTCAACTCAACAATCACCAAATTGAAACACTAGTATTACAAATTTCGTCAAAGATATATTTTGTTTCACACAGGTTGAACGCTGTGAACCCATTCCAACCCAGTATACACATTTACGCACATTACATGCGTGTATAGTCTATTCACGGTAGAATTAGCACTTTTGAAAACCTTAATTAAGATCTTTTTGTGTGCACGTGTTGTATTCTCCTGTCTTATGTAAAATTAAAATCGCTAGGGCCCCATATCTTAATTCATGCGTCGGTAAAGTGAAGCTGTGAAATTATTAGAAAAGTAAACATTTTTCAAAATTGCGCATTTTTACACTTCGGCGCATTAAAAAAACTTAAAGCGAAAGAAAAAATATAAGTTATCACCAATGGCTACCTGGCACTTTTTAATTCGACGTTAGAACATGGATCATCTTTCCCTCCATCGTTACCAACTGTACTGTGCGCATGTCACTCAGTGTGCCCGTTAAAATATTATACAGGCAGGAGCAGTGACTTTCTTCTAAGGTTGATTACACAAGTGCTCACTTTATCGCGAACAGCCATTAGGTACTTTTGGGTCTCTACCGTTCACTGCGAAACTCAGTTACCAATAATCTTACATGTGGATAAACGATTGGCAAACCGTCTTACTGGCCTAGGTCATAATTGGTTCATATTAGTGTAGCCGAACGTATAGCCTACAGCTCATTGGCTTTGGCAACGAAACAAGTGTTGTGTTGTCTTAAGTAAAGCACGTATCATTAATTTTTTTTGTTTGCAACGTATGAAACCGCAAATTAAAGTGGACCGGAAAGGGTGAGTGCGTGAAGAGATGTGGGCGGCTCTTGACAGCGAGGTCTTGAGAGCCGATGGACCTGAAAGGGTTAAAAAAAATTAATTAGTTTTTACAAAGAGATATTCCTATAGTAGGCGAACATAGGAAAAAAAGAGATCCAAAATTACAAAACATAGCTGTGGAAAATAATTAACCTATTGTTTTAATACATTTCTTAGGTTATTTGTGTGCCTTAGTAGGAGAACACTAAATGTTTCGGAACCGGGAATGAATAGTTCATATATCTATTAAAGAACAACCGCAGCAGCTACCTGGCGTGAAAATGCTAGGAAATAATAATTTAGTTTGACTGGACCGGGAATCGAACCCGTGTCCTTCCGAATAGAAGTACAGTGACTTTGCGCGGCCTCGCACGCCATGTCAAAAAACATGAAACGTGTTGCACAACATCGATTGACAAGAACAACGAACAGAATTATTAACCCATCAATTTCGACATTCGAAAAAATTCCAGCCGCCTAGTTTAGCAATGAACATCTGTAATAAACACACGGCCACATAAGCGTATAAATAAGTTGCCAAAAAACGCTTCTTGTCTGCATTATTTGATACTAATAAAAGTGAATTTTTCATTTCTGTGTTTCTCATTTCGCAACACACAGAGATGCCACCACACATAAAAGTAGTAGAATTTTCACTGCTTTTCTTTTCATTAATTTACTATGTTTTTTCCCCCAATAATTTCAAGTTTTCTTCTCGAATTTCGAGTAAAAAAAACCCCTTAAAACAGATTCAAAAATGACCAAAAAAAACTAACAAAAATGGTCAAAAAAACTACCGAAAATGGCCAAAAAAAAACCTCTAAAAACATAGTTTTTTCAAGGCTAATTTTTTCATTGCACACAAAAAGTGAACGTAATATGTCTTGTAAAAAATTAAGCAAAATCAATCGCTTCTGCATCAAATTAAGCAAATTTAGACCAAACTGCAAGCTAAATCAAACCAAAAAATTAAGAAATTTTAATCCAAAGTCAAACAAATTTAAGCTAAAATCAATTGAAATATTAAAAAGATCATTGATAAATTAAAATCAACATAATTTATGTATTTTTCATAGAATTCTATATCATGCATAGTTTTTCCATTTTTCGTAATTTTTAAACCGTTATATGATATAAAAATTCTTTGTTCATTTATTAATTTTAAAACATTTTTATCAAATATATTTAAATAGGGTTCAGGTAAAGTAATTTTATATTTATTATCTAGAACACAGCTAATTTAATTTCCGTACTTAAATTCATACATTTGAAAATCTGTAGCAGCATACCATTAATTTTTTTTCGAGTTATTGTAGTTTATTCAATTCATACGAATTGTTCAACTTGTCGAGCAGAGATTCAATTTTTGTATTATTTAAAAAGAAAAAATCTAATAAAAATGAAAAATAAAAATACATCTACTTTTTATTTATTCATTTTTTTTTGGAAAAAATAATAATAATAAATAAATAATAATAAATAATCAATAATTAAATAATTCCTGTTTAAATTTTTTAATAAATTAATTTTCTTTTAAATAAAACAAAATCGGAATCTATGCTCTCTTGTAAAACGGAAAATATTACTATATGTAAGCAATGTAAAAAATGTGGTGAAATATTAAAAATAGAAAGTTATTACTTTAATAACTACACAAAAGATAAGCTTTATAGCATCTGAAAAAAATGTTGCATTGAAAAGGGCGTAAATCATTATTAATTATATAAAGAGAAAGAACACTATCTACCAAAAAGTAATTGGCCATCTGTCCACAATGTTTGCTCGGTGATTGTCACCCCGTTAGAATCTCGCAGGGCCACCTCTTGCGGCTATAACAGCAGCCACCCTGTCTGGAATTCTCTCTACTAATGTTTGCAGGACATCCACGGGGATTCGCCGCCATTCCTCTTGCAACCATTCCATGAGTTGAGGAATGGATTTTGGCCGCGCCTGACGAGCCCTCACCCGGAGATCCAATTTGTCCCAAAGATGTTCTATAGGGTTGAGGTCGGGGCTCTGGGCGGGCAAGTCCAATCGGCGAACTTTGTTGTCGGCGTACCACTGCATAGTAGCCCTTGAAACATGGCACCTGGCATTGTTATCCTGGAAGTAACACGGGTCCATTCCGTAAAAACGCCACAATGTTGGCAGCATTTCATTATCCAGAATGTTACAATAGGCCTCTGTGTTCATGCTACCACAAACACCAGCGGTCCTACGCGGAAGGCCGTGAAATACAAGTCAACTGACGTAGTGAATTACCTATCTTCACGAGTGCCCAATTACTTTTTGATAGATAGTGTACTAAGTGAATGCGGAAAATATGTTTATTATCTACGTCTTAAAAACCGTAAAAATACTAAATCACACAATACAGCAGTAGAAATTCTAAATGAAATTCAAAATGATAATTATCAAACAAAAAAATCTACAGTAAGTCATGAGAATAAATGTATAAAATTATTTTCTCCTCATAAAAATACTAAGGACCAATATACAACAAAATGTAAAAAATGTTATAATGAAAAATACCATAGAAAGACTTTAAATTGTTTTACGATTGCCTTTCTCTTCCGAAAAAAAAAATGTATAATTCAAATTATGGGCGATAATGTGATCCCTTACTATAAAATATTTCTAGACTTAATTTGGATAGTGGACGTAATGTATTAATTTTACTCTAGTTATTTAATTGTTGCGAATCGATCATATTCTATGCCACAGAGTACTCGTAAATACAGAGGTCGAATGGTGGCGTGCATTGCAAACTGCAACCACACACGCCAGCAAAATGGCTTCACCGGGTAGCAATAGGGCGGAATTTCGTTCACCAATCAACACCTCGAGACAAACTTGCTGGTGGCAGCACGACCAATAGGGAATATTTCGTAACGTGCAACAGCCGATCAGATCAAAGATCAGTTTCCACAGCTTCGCGCTGCCAAAGAACGACCGAGTTGGCGTACATCAAAGGAGCCGCCACGCCATTTAACTTCTGTATATTTTGCTGTTCTGTGGTTGTGTACCATGCCTCTTGAATGAAGTTCCCGTCTTCTTATCACAACCGCAGAACTCGCTGTCGTGTAGCAGGTAAGCTTTACACTCCCCCGCACAGAACCAATTAACTAATTTCTAATCCGGCTTATTTATTGTTAAGCGCTGTCGCCTCTGGGAGTGTTCGGAACAGCGTCTTTCGCAAGTGGAGTGAGTCATCAACCTTAACAGCGCTGTATGCAAATATTTGCTTTAATTAGCTCACCAGTGATTTCTCAGTGCTGTAAGTTTTGTTCTCATAAAACAGTGTGCGACGCGTAAGTACGAAGTTTTTTTTTTTTTATGTTAGTAATTTATGTTCTGTGCCTAATTTATTAGTTTATTTAGTCAAGTCTATATTTTGAAGTTTAAATGCGTGAAACTGTGGAAGAAGACGCACCCCCCCCCCTCCTTATTTAAGCGAACCTAGGTGAACATATGCGAACTGGGTTTCGATTCCCGGCGGGGTCGCGCCAGGATTTTTCCACGTGGGAATAAGGCCGGGCGGTACCTCTGGTCGACGGATTTTCTCGGGGATCTCCCCCGTTTGCCCCGCTCTTGTATTCCGGCGCTGCTCCAAACTCATCTCATCGTTTCTCAAGACCTAGACGTCAAGAGCCGCCCAAATCTCACCACTCCGCTTACTTAGACAACCAAAAAAAAAAAAATTAATAATTGAAATAAATTCCTCAACGTAGAATCACAACAACGCCTCAGTAACGTAAGCAGAGCGAACTTAAGAACACACTAGTCAAACAGCTGCTTGAACATGGAACTGTAGCTGCACACGCCAATAAAACTAGTTACACTGGTCAGTAACATCTCGGGACGCCACACACAGGCGATAAACGCTTTGAATCCTGGTCAAAACTATTTACTAACCGTTGTTGTTTTTATATTAAGCCATTATATGTTTATTTCCTTGTTTACCGATTGTTTAATGAAAATTAATTCGAAGTTATAGTTCTAATTACGTTTTAATCTCATTTGAGGAATTTATTGTAAAACACTTATTAATTTGTTTTTCTTCACATAAATACAACCCAAATTTCTGCTCATACAGAAAAAGATATACAAATAACTTAAATGCATAAGACCATTTTACTTTGTAGATTTCTTTGTAAAAATAAGGAGTTAAATGAAAATGTTACAAATGCCTAAAAAACGTTATTTTATTACAAAATCTATTATATTTGTACAGTAAAAATTACAATAGATTTTATTCTGATCCTTTATATGTGGTTTTCCATATCCTCGTACTTATCTTTCTCCAGCTCTTCATTCTCTTCTCCTTCGTCCTCCTTCCTTTCACATTTAACATTACATATTCTCAGTGTTTCAGCAACTTGGCATTTTATGTAGCAGAAGATGTTATATTTATTTAGAAAACGTCTTCGTTTTTTTTTTTCTTGTCGTCTTTCTTGAGCAGCTCAAGAGAGCATCCGAAGTTAGTAGCAATCCATTCAACACATGCCTGTTATACTCTTACGAGTAATTTGTCTCAAAAACATTTGTTTATATTGCTGAAAAGGTTTAGTCCTTTCTTCAGTAGCCTCTTCTGAAAGTTAGCTAGTTGGCAACAATGAGGGCCACCAGTTCTTCGCAAAAATATTTAAGCGCAGGCTATACATGTTTCAATATACTAGTGCACAATTGCAAATTTAATGAGGTTATATGATGTGTATTTCTTTAGATGATAGTTTCTTACCTGACCGGGCCAATCAGAATTAAATTGCTACAACTCATGCGCTGTGTGGTTCGCGGGTAGACACGTACTATGTATGGCAATCAAAAAGTAGATAGATAAAGTGGTAGCTGGCACAGGGACTTAGGGCTTCGGATGGTCGGATGGACATGACATTTGGATGAGAACCAGTGGTGACCTTTGACCTTGACCTTGACACTGACATAAAATGTTACGTTTTCCCCGGAAAACGCTCAACATTTCTAGAATTCCCCTCCAAATTCCCCTCCAAATCTGCAAACATGACCTTTGACCTGTAAACTTTTATCTTGACCTTGACCTTGTGGGGATATGGTGCACAAACTGCAGGCTTCGGAGCCTTGGAGCCGTCCACCATATTGGATTGCATCACAGCCACCATATTGTCTCTAGAATTATCCAGTTCATGCTCTGTCATTCAACATTTCTTGCGCTGTCATTCTGCCTATCATGCTCCGTCATTACACCCTAGACTGTGCTGGTTCATTGCCCTGTCATGATACTTCAAGCTCTTGTCATTCCACCTTTCATGCTCTGTCAGTCTGCCTATCATGCTCTTTCATTCTACTCTAGAATGTTTCAGTCCATTGCCCTCCCATGATACTTCATGTTCTGTCATTTCACCTTTCATGCTCTGTCATTATGCTTATCATACTCTGTCATTCCACCTCGACATCTTGTTTCTAGACGTGACATGGTTGCCAGCACAGGTTTTAATGATGTATACATAAAATATATATGGAAATTATTTTCTCAAATGTTATAGACATGTGTATGTCTATTCTAGAGGAATGTGTTCATAAACTCCTGCAGCAGGAATGTTGGCAAGACACTGAAAATACCTTTCCATTGCTTTTTATCGCTTTAACCACTGATCTGAATTTTTTATTAAAATAAATTAGAAACAGTATAGACATTGGTATTCAAGCGGTATTTAAATATATAATATGTGTGAGATTACAACTCATGTCAGGAAGGACGGTTAACTCATAAAATGGATCATATCAGCTATGTGATGTTTCATATGCATTACCATGCCAATTCCGTTTTTTAATTACTATAATAATTTACTTTATTTTTGTATTCATAAATAAAAATAAGTAAATAATGTTTTTCTCGGTAGTATAGCAAATCATATAATCCACGAACATGAAGTATTAAAACCCAAATCTGTGTATTTTTAAAACTACGCCAATGTTGCATTGAAATATGTACATCTGTGTAAAAGGTGCATATTGTTCTATTTCATTCAAAAGGTAGTACAATATTACTGTAAAAAACACAAATGTACTTGTGTATTGACATTTAAAAGGGTGTATAATTTCACATGCAAAAGTAGGCTATGTGTAAACATACACTATTGCAAGGCACTAAAACCCTCAGCTTTTGTGATTTTACAGCCACGCCAATTTTGTATTAAAACACGTACATCAGTGTAAAAGTACATATTTTTCTATTTCACTCTCTAGGTAGTACAATCTTACTGTAAAAAACTCAAATGTACTGGTACATTGCCAATAAAAAGGCCATAAATTTACAAATGCGAAAGTATGTGTAAAATAGAGTAATGCAAGGCACTAAAATCCCAAGCCTGTGTTTTACAACCACGCCAATGTTGTATTTAAACACGTACATCAGTGTAACAGTACAGTCGTACTGTAAAAAACAACACAAACGTACTCGTGTATTGACATTTAAAAGGGCATAAAACTACAAATGCATAAGTATGTGTAAAACTACCTAACTAATTCATGGCACTTAAACACCAAGTCTGTGTGTTTTTACAAACATGCCAATGTTGTATCAACTCGTAAATCAGTGTAAACGTACATATTTTCCTATTTCACTCAAAATGTAGTACAGTCTCTAAGTAAAAAAAAAAACCACAAATGTACTCGTATACTGACATTAACAAGAGTGTGAAATTAAAAATTCGAAAGTATATGAGAGTCACATACAACTTTATGGTAACTTTAGATTTATTTCCTAAAACGAGTACAGTATTTATAATTTGACACTAATGTTCCTGTGAATTTAAGTATAACTATAAATATTTGCTTAAAACATGCCATCTAGCATTAGGTAGTAGAACTACTTCGAACTCCCTTTGTGTGTTTAAAAGGAAATCTTAACTCTCACGGATGGAATATGCTGGCTTTTGTATATAACTACCTATTGTTTATGTGAAGTCAATCGTTATCTGCATTTTGAGGATAACTTTTTATAACTCTGTTAAACTTCCAAGCTACAAACCCGAGTGAATATACAAAGTACGACGCAGTTGTAAAAGAGCATATGCTGATGGTAACATTGCTTAGTAAAAACGTGAAAATATACAGAAATCTTGTAATTGCAATTACAGTGAATATGCGGTTTTACTTTTTTGTTAGTGAGAAAATACATATACACAGTGGTGAAATTACAATTGCGATGTTTTTTCAAATTTACAGTATGTGGCAGGAAATATATAATTTCCATAGTCAAATACATGCACGGAGTGCATGTTATTTAACATCATAATAAGTAAAAATTAAAGACTGGTATGATAACATTACACCTACAGTGTACATGTAATTGGGCATGATGAACATTAAACAGTAACATACTTGTGTAGTAAAATTACCATAACAATGATCGTTTTAATTTACAATGTGCGGTACAAAATTAGTAGCAAGTATAGTAAAATATAATGTATAGAGTACATGTGATTGAATGTGATGAGTAGTAAAAGAAACTGACAGGTATGATAAAATTACACGAACAAAGTTTGTGTAAAGTTACATTATGTGGCTTGATATAGGAAACAAACTAAAGTAAAATTTCACATACATGGTACTTATGATTGAACATAATTATTAGTAAAAAATAATAATAAGTATAGTAAAATTACATTGGTATTGTGTTTGTAAATATACATGGGACACACAGTAAAAGTACACGTGCACTTGTATGTACATGTAAAAAATACACGAACATGTGTGGAGATTGCACTGCTACGTAAATTCGTGTAAAATTACACATTTTTTACAGTGTAGTACATCTGAAAAGTATTTGGTGAGGGGAGTAGGGGAGTACCACTGGCTCCAGAATGTTTGTTGATGTGTGGACCGCCAGATAATACTACCTACATCTGAGAGGTGTATGATGAGAGAAGTACCCTCGGCTCGAAACTGGCTGTGGGTGCAATGACCACTTGTGATCATTACCTACATCTGACAGATGTATGGTTTGGAGAGTAAAATTGGATCCTGGATGGTTGTGGGTTGTGTTGGCCACCATAATATACTATCTACATCTGAGAGTTGTATAAAACCTAGTACACACGGGCATCTTTCTTGTACAAGAAAGTGAAAATAAAGGTGGACAAGAAATTAAGCACTAAAGTGCCTACTAGCTAGCATGCACGGAATTGTGTGATCCATACACAATACACTAACTGGTGAGCAAGAAAGTGGATGGTTGATGTCAACTATGCATGATTTGGATGCAGTTTTTGAGTGTGTAGTGTGTGTGGGGGGGAGGGGTAATTTGTGCATTATCATTAGCATCTGCAATAAAAAAGAATAAAATATTTAGTCCAGTAGGCATATTTGCAGCACTAAATATATACAAATGTAAAAAATTTAAAATCACTAACAGAGAAAAAAGACAAACCTCTATTTTTAAAATTCATACACAGAATTATTGATTATAGTGGCACTATTAAAAATGGTATCATATTAAAAACATTTACATATCAGCTTATTGCCAACAACAACAAAATATATGTTTTGTTTACATTCGACTCGTACAAAAAAGATGGCGAAAAATAGGATCGTCCCTATATGGCACCAGCTAGTATAAAAACTCTTGTGTGATAGTAACTAGCATACTCGGCGGCCCGTTCACACGATGCATGTTGAAGTGTACAAGAATGTGCTCACTATCTTGTACAAGAAAGATGCCCGTGTGTACTAGTCTTAAGATGTGAGGAGTACCCTCGGCTCGAGACCGACTGTGGGTGTGAGGACCACTAGTGAGCACTACCTACACCTGAAAGGTGTATGGTGGGAGAGTACAATCCTCTCCGGACTGGTTGTATGTGCGCGTCGTGTGTGAACGATCAGAATATACTACCTACAAAATTATATTTGTGGTCATTAATACATTCAGTGTGTTCGTAGAAATTAAAGTGTTCGTTAGTCGCAGCGAAAATGTTACGAAGATAGCGGCACTACTGGATAGCGAGATTCATAAAGGTGCTTTAAGGGCTGTGGGCTTTTGTAGGTGTGTATGCTCTAACAACAATTAAACAATAAATTCAAAGACTTCATGAGCGGAGTTCGAACCTTGGAGTTCTCAACTGCGAGCTACCATTACGCTGCTTTTTTTCGATTTAAAATCATTCTCTTCAGCATGTATAAAAATATAAATCTCATAAGTAACACACAACAAGGCTTGCACACTTCGCCTTATGGAAAGTGAATTTTCTGGAATAATTTACGTGTAACGTTTATTTATTCTAAACTAAAGAACAATATAATCCATTCGTAAGGCCTTAAGAATATCTCTCATAAATTAGTTCGAAACCTAACGCAAAGAAACAAGTGAAGATAAACATGATGTCGTACCCAGACTTCGCCACTTCGATTATGTTAGAGCGCATGCGCAGAATATAACAGACGTAGTTTTGTAGTCGCAGCAAAATGTTTTACTGTTGATAACATGAATGCTGTTGCTGCCAACGAAATATTTCGTTCCAGTCAATAAACTTTTTTTCAATAAACAAATATATTAGTGACCAATACATAGCTTTAGCATTAGTCAGTCTGTGAGTTATTGGGCAGCGTAATCAGTTTTTTACCTACAGCAAAATTTCGCTTTGGAAAGCATCAACCAAACAGTTTTTGTAGACACTAACAATTGTTCCTTTTTTCAGTGTGTTCGTTGTTGTCAACATTCACATATGAGAACTTCAAGAAATTATATGTCTCACTAGGAAGACTTTCACAACACCGACCCACTGATAAAGGCTGTTCACGATAAAGTGAGCACTTTTGAAATCAACCTTAGAAAAATGGCATTGCCCCTGCCTGCATATATTTAAATGGGTGCCCGGAGTGACATGCACCCAGTAAAGTTGGTAACGATGGGTGGGAAGTAGTTCCGTATCTTAAGGCCGAATAAAAAGTGCTAGGAAACCATTTCCGATAGCTTAAATTATTTTTTTCGCTTTCTGTCCTTTTTAATGCGTCGAAGTGTAAAAATTAGGAGATTTGTAAATTATTTACTTTATTAATGATTTCACAGTTTTATTTTATGGACGAATGAATAAAGTGACGAGGCACATATCAACGTTAATTTTGCATAAGGCGGAGGAATACACAACGTGCATACAAGAAGATCTTAAGCAGGGCTTTCGAAATTGCTCATTTTACCACGAACAGCCTATACTTTGCTGTGTGCTGTGCTGACAATAATATCTGACATATTTTGGAATGAAAGTCGGAGGCCAAGATAACACTTGGGCTCCTCATGTGGTTTGTATCCTTCATGTTGAGCATGTCTTCGATCATGCACACGGGCGATGAACGTGTTGAAGCTTTTCAGCGTAACTTGTCGTAAACGTGGATATAGGCAGTTCATGATTCATTGGACACTCTAGGATGTCCTGCAAAATATTTAATTTCCTCGCCAACTGAAAATCAGTTGTCTTGATCCTCGCTTCGAATATTAGCCCTGCTGCAGAAACATCTAGGCCTACAATATGCACGTTTTCACACAGTACACCCTGATACGCATGATATCAGTTGCAAAGAGGTAGACCACTTATTCGTCTTCTGTGCATGCACCCAACAATGACCTATCCCAAAGGGACACAACTGTCTAAGTCACATGGTCAACAGTGATGAAAGTATTTGTTTAAATTTTTTTTTTTAATGACAAGTACTATCATATGGATAAAATGCTTTTACGAATTTTAATTTAATTAAACTGGATTAAAAATTGGTTAGAAAAAGTGTACGTACATCTGAAAGCGTTTGTTTAAAAATCAGCATTCCAACATAAAATCAAAACCGTGCCGTATTCGCTAGACGTGTTGGCAGAAAATCAGTTCAATGTTGGGAAACGGAGATTGCTTGTGCGCAGCCAACGAGATCGATCTACCTCATCTTTAGTCTACGATCAGTTGCCTGAAAACTACTAAACTTGAGATCGTACTGAGAGTCAGTGTTTTACACGTATTAGAGTACGATCCTGCGAATCCCTGAAGCATTTCACAGTCCTGACAATTCTGCGTATTGATAAAGCGATCAGGCCAACGACAGAAGGAAGGGAAATCAAAAAGCAGTTCCTCAGCAGGGCTTTCAAAAGTGCCTAAGTTACCGCGAACAGCGTGTAAACTCAAAAGCAAAGAACTAGCGCACAGCACTTCGAGCGACTTTGTTGCAGGTAATGTGTTTTGTGAAAGATCCTGCACTGTCCGTTCGTGAACGGCCAGTTCACGTTGTTTGCAACCCAGCAAGTGCGACGTACGTTCAACTCGCACCACAGATATGACACGACTGCGACACTTGAGTTCGCACATGATTGCGTACCCAAGCGAGGTAACGAAGATTGCGATATCGTGTTGATATAAATAGTTCTGTGCAAGTATTTGAAATATAGTTACGAAAACAATTTTTCTAATATTCCAAGTGAATTAGTGTGTAGTTAATTCGTGGTTACTCCCAACTTTTCTGAAGCCATGCTGTAGTTATACTTTCAGGCTGTTCCTCCGCCTCACACTGAGAAAAAGGTTTTGTTTAATCAAACAAGATTGGTTTGGTGCCACCAAATTATTTGTTTCCATAGGAGCAATGAGATATTTTGTTGATGAGACCAAATTATATATATATTTTTTTAATTGGTTGCCCCGAACTGGAAGATTTGGTTGGTGCAACTAAAGATTTGTTTGGATACACGTACATTAAAAAGTTTGGGCCGATATTAAAGAAATTTACAAATTCGACCGAGTTTCAAATACATATCACCTGCGTCCGAGCGCTACACCTTAAAAATCTCAGCTAACGTGACAACTGATGATGCCGGAAAGCTTTTAAATAGCTATACTGCAAATATTGGGCAACGTGTGCAAACAAATACTTCAAGTTTTACAGCTTTACCTGTCAGTTTCTTGTTGCATTGTTTTATTAATGTATTTATATGATTGTTAAGCATTAATAGAAGAACTAACAAACACGGTTACCATCCTAATTGTCATACAAATGCATATATACTCTCGAGGTGTATTTTCGAACGATGAAACTCAAATGAGTGGCCAAACAAATATATATAGTTGATTCAACAAAATATTTAGTTGACACCAAAGGGACAACGTACTGCACTCATGCGCACTCATTTTGATAAAACTTTTAATGAGAACTATTTCTTACTCGGTATTACCAATGCACATATTTTTTTCTCTGTTTTTATTCGTATTATAAATAAATGAGCTAATGTAGTGTATGCGTAATACACAAGTAAATGTTGAATTTATTAAAAAGTAAAATACTTTTATATTTACATTTCATATTTAGGAAACAATCAATCATGCCATACATGGGATGATGTTTTAAACGTTTCATTCATTAAGTATGAAGACACTGTGAGCAGATTATATCTTTACAGTACATTGTTTTACTAAACATACATCATTTACAATGTATCTCCATGTTTAAGATACAACTTAAGTATTGGCTGGCTCAAATTAAATATTAATTTTACTCATTCCACAGTAATAAATTTGAAAATGTTCTTTCATATACTTACAATGTTACAAAAAGGACATTAACAATTAGTTGATAAATTACAAAAATGGTTTGGAGTCCACACAATGCTTGTTATTTTGGTCGGTCCTCTGTAATGTAAAACTGAGTGAATAATGATCTTCCCTGTGGATAACTGATTCGTAAACCTTGCTGATACTTTAACCTGATAGGTCACACGTTAAATTTTGAGTTCACGTGTCGCAATCACGAATTTTTTTCTTGATATGAGCTGAACTTATGTCTGGCACTTATATTGCAACTAGTGAATAACCCTCTCCGTGATCGATGGTATTTGCAGTAACAATTCTTGTCAAAGAGGCGTCGAAACTCCACAAATCAGTATATCCACAACCAGAGACCCGAGAATTTCGTGGGTTAATTTCTAGACAAGTTGGAATTCACACACTTGTACGTTCATGTTACTTTTATAATTGGTCGACGTGTTGTTTAACACCTCCTGGAGATAAATGAGCAAATAACAAACATGCAATAATTTGTGCGCCCAACCACAGCCTTTTACTACCACAACAATCAACCAATAAACAGTTGATATCTGTATGAGAGTATATAATACTGTGAAGTCTAGCCTACAGGTCATTAAACTCGCGAATTTCTCAGATATCTATCCACAACGAAGCCCAGGCACTGATTCCTTGCTGGGTACAGTGCTGGCCATAAATATCATTAATGTGCAACGTGTCCACGGTTGCGGACTCGGTGATTGTTCAACTCTCAAGATCCCAATATCAAGAGCTGCCAAAAATAAAGGTTTTCCTTTAATGAGTAGAAACATGAAGAATTTGCGGATTCATCTTGGGACAAACTAGAATTTGTAACACGTGCGTTTATACAACTTTAGCAATTGGCTCACGCGGGGTTTGACGCCACCTGGAGAACGGTGTCCAAATGTTGCCTTCCACTGTGACAGCAGACAACCAGTGTGTAGTTTATATCGGCATATTTGTACATAAGACTGTAGAATATAGCCTGCAGGTCACTGAACTGGGGAATTTTTCAGGTTTCTATCCATGAGTAGGGCCACCTGTTTTTCGCGAAAAGATTCCAGGACAACCTGTACTCCAAAACACTAGAGCTCAGATACACTTTTGTAATAGGCTGAGTTTAACTGTCACGCGCTGTTAGTGCCTGCCAGCGTATACGGACACTAAGTGTTGCAGTTACCTAATTCTGATTGGCCCAGTCAGATAAGGAACTGTATCCTGAGAAAGACACGCGACCATAACCAAATGAAAACTGCTCGTGTGCCATAGGACATTGGAGTCTATCCTCCACGTGAATCTTTTCGCGAATAACAGTTGGCCCTATCCATGAGTGATTCAAACTCCTAGAGCAGTACACAAAACATACACTTCGTTGGTTGTGATAATGAAACAGATGCGGCGTCATCTTAAGAACTCATGGACCCGAGGTATTTTATCGCGTTCTAGGCGCAGCGATACGGGTCACAATAACACGAGCGCCCAGGGGCCACATCGCTCATACGTACAAGGCGCTGAACTGGCGTGCAGTGCTACCGTATTCAAGTTTCCTTGGCAACTTAGATACCCAACATTGGGACTTTATTACACACGCTATGACAGCCCACATATGTAACTAAAACTGTACACTTTTACTTTTCACAAATATCTTCATGAAACTGCATGGGCAAATAAAAAAAAAAATTATACCATTTCACGATTTTTTCGTCTCTGAATGCACCTAATATGATAAAAACACCTTATGGGCTTAGATAATCGGTTCTTATGTTTTCGGGTGAACAGTAGTATTCCCAGGAAACTAATTTTTCCGAAATGCGCGTCAACGCCCAAACATTTGATATATAGAAAATGTGTCCAAACTACTAACTTATAGGCACAACAAGTATAAAAAAATTCTTATCTTCAACACCACACACAACTTTGAAACTGTTAAACTATAGTTGAGGTTCGCCCTTTAAGCAATACACTCGTTCATTTTCACAGTTGTTATTTTGCAATAAAAATACAGGTATTACTTAGGGACATCCGACTTTCGCGAAAAGATTCCTTGTCTAATTGTATTCGAACACGGAATGCGTCTTAGCTGTTAGCCCGTCAACACAGACATTCAGTATCGGAGTAACCTAAGTCTGATTGGCCAGTCAAGAGAGAAAACAATACGTCGTCTCACTAGAACACGTGGCCAATAATCAAAGGAAAATTGCTGGAATGACAGTAGAGTATTGTAATATAATATGCACGAAACTCTATGCACCAAAATAAGGCATGTCTAATAATATTTTCGCGCAAGATGCAGTGTTTCGGCGAGCGAAAACGAAGAAATGACGTTACATCATCAGCTCCGTCTTCCTAGAAACAAAGTGTGCGAGACCGCTGACAAAGGAATGCGTAATTATCGGCGAGATTGCTTTCGAGGTTCGATTCACTGTTCTGATCGCAAACTAAGTCTTCCCAAGGTAACAAACATCGTCTCGAACATCCAGCTCCTTTCATATAATATTTCCTCCAGCACTCTGGTTCGTTGGCGGGCTTCCAGACGACGGTGCGCAAGCGAGCGTGCCTGCCGGTCCCTTTGACTTGGAAGTATTCGTTCACTGATTGGCTGCGCGTTAGCATTGACCGTACTGCGTACGTGACTGGCAGGGACCGGCTGATTTCGCTAGACTTTCAATACAGGATGTTCCAAAAAAACCAAATGTCAGCACGAAGTGTGTGACACACAGAAATGAGAGAATTTCACCAATTCATATTAGGACAAGCTTAGACTTCAAACACGTACACATTTCTGTTATGTTTGCAATTGGATCACAGTTTATTACACGCGCTCAGGTGAACTCTTAGCCAATAACAGACCTGCAAAGAAACAAGACCCAAATCCCGTGCCACCTGGCCTGACGTAAAACTGTCTACGCAACGGGGCAGCAGCCAATGAATAGAGCGATGAGTAGAGACATGCTAAATTCGTGTTATTTTTTGCGTACACGTTAAACTATAAAGACGTGTGGCTTAGCAATACGTTTGTCATTGGAACATACTTTATCTGACAGGCCCTGGGGAACTTTGCGCCAATAAATAAATGCTCCACAATTGTGTACCCCAATCACGTGCAGTCAGTCAAAAAGTGCGTGGCTTCACATCCATATAGCAACCAATGAAGAAACGACACCAACTTCGGTATATACAGTACTGGGAATTTCAGCATGATGCAAATAATAACGCGAATTGTATATGTCTCTAGCGGTAAGGCTCGAAAACAAATAATACGGTAGTGTACAGCATAAAGGTGGTTTAAAACACGAAGGTTTTGTAACACTAGACTGATACAGCACAGCGAATTGAACATTTTACGAGAGGGAGTCCATGTCCAGATACACGTGGTTTGGCCACTATGGGTAGGGGTAATGAAATTTCGCGAAAAGATTTCAAGAAAAGTTACGTTTCAAAACACTGTAGGGGCGTTTACTTATCTTGATTGGCTGAATTACTTTTTAAGACGTGTCAACTGTATGCACACGAATCACGTAGGAGCCGTTCCGATGTTGCCGAATTCTGAGTGGCACGGTCAAATATAAAACTACTTCTCAAGCAGACAGTAACCAACGGCAATAGATAAACTGCTGTTAGGTGCTTATAGTACTGAAATCTACCGTGTACTCATATTTTTTTTTTTCGCGAAAAATCACTAACTCTAACTATGGGGCGTCAAAATATCACAGCTCTTGGACACAGAACGTGCGGTAAGCTACAGTTTTAATCTCTAATACAGTTCCACCAAACCAAAAAGAGCACACCGGTAGCATAGTTTGAAGAGATCATCGGACGCGGGGAACGGGGCACAAGAACGAAGGCGCCTCCCGACCGCAACGTTGTGACGTCACCCCCTGCCATCTTGGCTATGGGTGACCTTGACTATGACCTCGCGTCGATGTCATTGACCTCGTCCCCATGACATTGGATGACCTTGAGGTCAAAAAATTCCAAAAAATCGCAACAATGGTAAAACAAGAAACGATTACATTAATGAACCCTACAGACATAATGCCTTTCCATGACCTTGACCTTGATGCATGGTGACCTTGACCACATGTAACCATGAAGACAAAAATCTAGAAACATACCAAAAACTCTTAAATTTTATATAAATCAGATAAGAAATTACATTATATACCCAAACTGCCAACCGTTACCATGACTTTGACCTTAGGAAACAAAAAAAAAAACACTAAAAATCGAGAAAAAATATTTAGAATGTCATAAAATATAGTAAAAATTTGAGCAAAAATCATATTACATTTACACATTACATGTTGGATATCCGAAAAAATCGTAAACAAAGCCAAAAAAATTTAATTATTATCCATCCTAACCCCAGACGAACTTGAACGCTAAAAAAATCGTAATATATTGGGAAACATTTCTAACAATTAAATTTAAAAAAGTAGAATAATTGTGAAACAACATTAAAAGACTTACATGTAGAAGGTCCGGGGTTCTAAACAAATATGGCGGAGCATACATCCTCTTGGCACGAAGACGAATAGATGACTGATTCCCACCACCAACACCAATAGTTTTATGTGTTATTCGATAAAGTTCCTCCACCCCCACCATTATATTAAATTGACTATCTAGTGTACACCCAAACACCCAATTACCCCCTCCAAAGCATCATAATCTTACATCACTCTCCCTTATTACTCTAATTCGCTCGACTCCCCTCCCCCAAGTCTCACTCTGATTTTTTGCTCACAATTTCGTTCACACCACACCCCCATCCTCAATATTACCACCTTCCCCTCACTCCAATCAATAATGCTTGTTCTTCATTGGGTATTTATTATGTTACCACTCACCTCACCACTATAGTAAAACCAATTATTTACCCTCCCTTAATCCCTTACCACTACAACTTTTGTTTTCAGCATTGTCCGCCAGAATTCAATAGTATGGGGAAAGTTGTTAATGTGAACAAATTCACCCCTCGCCCCAATTTATCGTCTGACGCGAGAGGTGACAGATCGCTCTCTCGTTCATGGCGTTTTCAGCATTCAGTTTGGTAAGTTATTTTATGCTAATCTCTTCAATAAAATTCTGCAAGGTATTATTTAACATGTTCGCAATTACACATATATTTTCCCACCAAAGTAACAACTCTGCCTAATATTTAGTACATCAGTTCGGACCAGCGAGCTATTGGAGTGTCGATATAAACATGCAAGTGTTCGTTTAGTGGTACGTCTAGGACCAACGTCCTGAATTCGTCTTTGGTGGTATCATTGTTAAGTTCAGCTGGATTGCCTACATTGTCGTCGATGCTATTCGCAAACCGTTAGGGAAAGACACTTGAAACGTGGAATGCATTAGCCCAACTCGAGCGATAGACAGTCTAATATTCTTTGCTCTTCTCAGTCATCAATTCAGCATTTCATCAATATTTCAATATTTCAGCCAACCTCTCCAAACGAGCATACAAACTGTCCAACCAAATGTCCCAAACACCCAGGTTAATCAACCAAAACAACCAACAAGATGTCAATCATATCTCAAAAAACCACATAAAATATACCTAAAAAATCACACCTCATGCCTCAAAAGTGATACCTCATACTTCAAAATTCGTGCCTATGTCATACCTTTAAAACTATATATAAAAAAAATACCTCAAATAAGAAACATACCTAAAAAACTATACCTAAAATAATACCTCAAAATTCATACTTCAAATCATACCTTACAAAACATAACTCTTATAACAAACCTCAAAAACCATACCTCAAAAACTACACTTCGAAAATTATCCTTCAAAAAGCATACCTCAAAAATATACCTCAAATATCATACCTAAAAAAAAATCAAATTTACATACCCAAAAATACATACTAAAAATTGATAACCAAAAATCATACCTAAAAAATAATACATAAACAACATACCTTAAAACAAATACCTAAAAAATTAAGCTTATCAGTACGAGGTTTTCTGAATTCTAGTCCCGAGTAAGGCATGTGTGTATTTTTGATTGTCATTTTGAAAGTAAGTGACTTGAGCCACTTAAATCATGTAAGTTTACATGGCCTACTGCAGTGCTACTTGTGTGAATAATTTGGTGAAAATCAGTTGATTGGTCCCTGAGATATGGCATAACGTATCCATATTTTTCGTTCATAAATAGAGAACAGAAAGCTATGTATTAGCGCTTTCAATGATTGTGTACTGCCAATATAAACAGTTAAGTTAAATTAAAATATGTTACATAGTTTTGTATATAGAGCACAATAACCGAAAATGATATTCTAAATATACGTGTCAGTAAAAACTTAAAATAATACACATTTATATGGCCTACCACAGTCTAACTTCTTCGCAAAATTTGGCAAGAATAGATTAATGTTTTCCAGAGGGATGACATAAAAACAAAATTTTTATTGAGGGATTAACTTATAAAATTGCAGAGAAATGAAGCTCTGTATTGACAAATTTGATGGTTGTAATATATACTGTCATCATACGAAGTTAAGTTGGAAATTATTTAGTTGATAAAGCTTATTTAGCTGAAGTATTTATATAGCCATATTTTTGAAAATATATGCATGATATACTTAGAACATACCAGTTTACGCCACATTATGCAGTGCTATTGATATGGAAAATTTGGTAGGAATCTGTCAATTTTTTCCCGATATATTACATAAAAACTTAATTTTTTTCATGTGGCATATCTTACAAATGACAGACAAATGATGCTACTTGTATACGCATTTAATTAGTGTAATAGATACTGCCAGCATATAAAATTAAGTTGGAATTTATTGCATGATTTCGATTATAAAGCACACTAAACTAAAATGGCTATAAAGCCACCATTTTGAAAATAAGTGTTTGCCTTTTCTTAATGTACCAGTCGCAGTACTATTTGTTTACCAAATTTGGTAGTAATCTGTCAACAATAATCGGGAAAAATTGTTGTTTCCTGATATATAATATTAAAACTCAATTTATTTGTATCTTACAAAATTGCGTACAAAATATTCTTTGTGTAGATACATTTGATAGTTGTAATCTACTGCCAGCATACAAAGAAAAGGTGGAATTAAAGACATGGTTTCGATGATATAGCATTATAAGCTATTTTGAAAACAAGGGTCTGACATAGTTAAAACATACCATTTTACATCATCTCCTGCAATGATATTTGTCATTTGGTAGGAATGAGTTAATTTTTTTCACCGAGATATTACATAAAACATTATTTATTAATGTGGCACTATTTTACAAAATGGCTGGCAGAAGTGGCTATGTGTTGGCACATATGATGCTTGAAATATATTCTTCGAACATACAGCATTTGGTCAAAACTGATTAAATGGTATGGTAGATATACCTAATAAAACTAAATTATTTGTTTGGTCACCATTTTGAAAATAAGTACCTAATCATGTTTTATAAGTTATGTTTATCTGGTCTGTTACAGTATTATTTACATACCAAATTGGATGAGAAATGGTTTAATAGTTTTTAGACAGAACGTAAAATCTTTATTATTTCATTTAGTTCTGTATTCCTCAGTAGATGTATATTGCAGATCCTAGCGCAACTCAATAATTAGACTAAAATTCAAGCAATTCCAAGTAAAATTCAAGCTAATTTCTAATTTCCTATGAAATCTTTCAAAGCCCAACTCAAAACCAATCAAATTTAAGGCTATATCAAAATCAATTCTCAACTTGTGTTCACTCTTTGTGCGGGGTTCTTTAAAATGTTATTTGCAAGCTACTTCATCATATTTTTGATGAAATTCCAAGAATTATCATAACATTCTTGTGATATCTTTTTTGTACATAAATGATTTATCATGCAAATTTAGAGAAAATCTAGGTTTTTGACATAAATTTGGACTCATTCACTCTCCAGGACACTGCTCAAAGAGTGAACGTAGCATGTTTAAAAAAAAAAGTGCGTTTGATTTAGATTGCAGATTTGGGTCAAATTAGCTTGATTTTGGGGATGAAATTGAAGAGATCAATAATGTTTTCAGAAGAATTTTAAAAAAGTTTCTTGAAAGTGAGAAATTTGCTTGAATTTGAGTCAAATTATTGAGTTGCGCTAGGATCTGCAATATTCATCTACTGAAATTATAAAAAAAAATATTTACATATAAACCCAATGCCCCTTTTCAAGAAATTCTCAAATAAAAGTGGCACAAATAAAGTTGACACTATCAAAAATGTTATGCTCGAAGCTCTACTACCTTTTTAAAAGTTTCTTCTATCTTCTCAAAATCGTCTCCTACTAAACGAAGTATCAATTATTCGTCAATGTTATCGTATAGTATTAATGGTAAACTTAGTAGATTTCGATGAAATTTGTAAACTAAGTCTTCAATTTCGTCAAATGCATTATCTATTTTATAGGAAGGCGCAGTTTTAAAAACCACCTTTTAAAAATTTCTGTCATGCTGCAAAGCAACACAGGTATCTTTATTTATAAAAGAAAAAAATTACTAAAAGAAAGAAAAAAGCTCATTCAGGTTTAACAAAAAGATTTTTTATTTGATCGAACAACTTAACAATACATCTATAAATTGTTTTAAAATATCGAAACAATTTCTTGTTTCTTCAAAACCGTTTACATCCTCAATTTAATAAAATTAAAAAATCATATATCTTCGGCAATCTTTTCTTTCAAATAATCAAACGTTATATTCCCGTTGGCTAGTTAAAACAACATTGTAAATGGTACCTCGTTCTTCAATTTGTTTATCAAAATCAACACAAATTTTTATATTTGTTTTTTATTTAACTACAGTAGTTTTTCTATATAAGCTATCAATAATATACAATGACCTTTGGCCCCAAAATGAATAATAATTGGTTTTACCATCAAAGTTTAGAGTCGGCTTATAATAAAATTCATTATTTCTATATACAGTATCTAGTTTTATTTTAGAAGTTATAAAATCGTTATAAGCAAGAAACTCTTTATCACAAAAATTGTTGGCAATATTTAGATTCCAATTTTCTTTTGGAAAAATTTAACTGCTACCATTTTTAACATAAATATTTTTTACAATACAGTGATCAAAAATAGAAGCATGTACTTCCTGATCAGCAAAATTTTTTGCTTTATTTTGAAAACCTACAATTACAAAATCGGGCATGTCAAATTGTAAATTATTAAACTGATCTTTTATATCAAAGTTAAAGACAGTTGTATCAGTAGGAACTTCTTTTTCTAAAAATTGCCAGTAATCAAAAGTAATAGGTATTTTAGGGTTTATGTATATTTTTTCTTTAATCGTAATAGCCTTGTAAAATTTTTCCTGGATCGCCATAATCTCTCTCTATTGTACCATCTGCTTTCTTATTTTGAAAGACAAATAAACAGTTGTTATCAGATGTATTACGAATAAAAGTAATTTTATAACCACCTTTCCAATAAATTTCATTGTTATCTCAAATAAAATCATACAGATATCTCAGTGGATAGATAATTTTGTTCACCTGGCCATCTTAACGAAGTATTCATCACTGCCGAAGTTATACCTGGATTATCGATAGCTTCAATAATGTTTCCATGTTTTGAAATTTCTACTCTAGAAAACTGGAAAGGAAAAGAGTTCGAACAAACATCAATATTGTCTTCCTTTTTATATTTTGCCTCATCTCCAACTTTATCTCTCTTTCGCACATTAATTGCTCATAAACATAAGCGTCAATTGGAAAAGGAGAGCCATCTTCTATAGGAATATCATACTCAATTATAATATTGTTAACATTTAAATTCCCACTAGTTTGATAAGTTGGGGGAAAAGTTTGTCTCTCAAAATTCTCAATACTTTAATAACTCATTTAAAAGAAAAACAATTATATATAAATGAAAGAATCGAAGAATATTTCTCGAGTTAAATTACTCATCGAGAGGTTCAAATATTATAAAAAGCAACACGAAGCCGAATATGAAAGAAATAAGAAAAAGAGCTGCAATTTATTGATGAATTACGGACTATTGCCTGAAAAGTAGAACGAGTAAGTGAAGAAAACAAAAAATTAATAAACACACTTGTTCCTGTTGCAGCAAAAAATTTAGATTATCCGCCAACTCCAGAAGAAACATCATTTGAAAGAGAATTATTCCCGAAATCACCTAATTTGGGTGTTACTCCATTGAAAGATTTGCCACCTATAACAGGTGTTTCTACTAAAAATCTCGCAATAGAAATTACAAAAAAAAATTAATGTTATTAATGAAAAATATGGTTTACGTGGAGTTTTTTACATTGGTAATAAACAAGATATGATAAATAATGATACATTATTTGTTAAAGATAAAGAATTTTTTTAACACCAGGACTTTGTAAAAATGTTAACAAAAAATTGCAAGAAGTGCTAATGACCTTAAAAATTACACAGAAATTGTTTTATTAACCAATGCTGTATTGTAAAAATATATTCCTAATAAGGGAAGGAATAATCTAAGTTCAGGTGTATGCTGGAAGAATAATAATAATATATTTAAGTAGATTTATAAAGACCATATAAAAAAACCAATCCAAACACAACCGAAAGTGAAATTTTTGCAATTGGTGATTTTAAATTTAGAGATGGTTTAAAAATATGTAATAGTTTACCAAAAGAATATATTCGAACGGGTTATGTTAGAAAATTGGTTAATAGATTATTAGTTATACATGGTTAAGGAACTGCTGGAAATAAAAATTATTACAATGAAAAAGTTAACATAATGAATATGCTAAACAATAAATTTTCTGATCTTGTTGTTAATAATCCGAAAGGAATTCCATATCTAATAAGAGTTTTAAATGTAATTCCAACTCATTTTTGAATTCTGAACACCATGGCAAAGACGTGACAAACTGGGCATTAAACAATTTAAATTTGCCCGAAATGCATTTGCCTGGTTACAATTGTGTGGTCCATTAAAAAAATTAAATCAAAGATTGGAAACCGGCGACAGTGGAATAAATAAATAAGATAAAACCTGCAAATATCACGATATTGCTTACAGAGATCATAAAGATTTAGAATTTACACATGAAGCTGATAAAATTTTACAAAAAGAAGCAAAATAAATTATTTTATATTAAAACACTCCTAATGAAGAAAAAATTAATTTATTTTATTTTTATAAAGAAAAAAAATATTTAAAGAAAATAATATTAAAGGATTTAGATCAAATTCATTGAATTATATAGCTCTTAAGGAGTTAAATTTTCTAAGTCATCAACGATATATTTCATATTACTTATGATTTTGTTATGAGATTCACACTTTATACCAAATATGGAAATATGTTTGCCAACTCTAGTAAGTTTCTTTGTAAATTAGTTATATTCCATAATAGTTTGGTTGTGAAAGAATCTACAGTAAACAATTTGTATATCTAGAATATTTAATTAGACCACTCTTTTTTATCCGGAAACAACATTCGTCTATTTCGGCATAATGCTCCTTTTCAAAGAAGATAAAAGTTTTCCCTGAATATGAATTAAAAACAGCGTTTATTTTATAATAATCTCTTAATCCCAACGAAGAAAATCCTTTCGGATATCCGTTAATAAAATTATAACCACGATTATCAACCATATAAATTTCGTCGTCAACAAACAGAACTAACTCGCCCGAAGGTTTTTGGTATATAAAAAAAAATTATCGAAATCGCTTGGAAAAAACTTAAACATGTCTCTTATCAAAAATGGGCCATAGATTATTTTCTTGTCGTTCAAACTTTTTGTACGAACGTTTTTATGGTAAGAATATACAAATCACCAACAATAATTGAAAATGTTTTTGTGTATTTGTTTTTACACAAATCAATTGGCTCATCATCATTAAAATTATTTTGTTGGGGTGGTCCATAAAAGTTTTGAATGCTTTGGATGTCATCTAGTTGCAAATCAAACAAATCATTGTCAATAATTGGATACATGTCCGCATTTTCATCGCTTGTATGTTGAAGACGTAATGCATGGCCGATTTCATGGATCAAAACAGTCAGTAAATTAACTTTATTTTCAGGAGTGTTTTTTCCACCATCATCCCAATATTCCTGCCTATTGATATGAATTTCAACACGACTGTTTTGCTGATTTGGAAAAAATACATGTGCTAGTGAACTACCAGGTGAATAAAATGTAGTCTGACAAAGCCCAGATAATTTCTGATTTCTATGTTGACCTTCTTTGTATGTCTGGAAATTTCGTATCACTTAAAAAATTTCAAATGTGTGTGTTTTTGCCAAACGCCGAAAGCCTCTTGTGCTAACTTTATAATTGATTAATTTGCATATGTAAAATTCTATTTTAATGGGTTTTCAGTCCATTTCGTGGTTGATGAAAGTCAACAATTAACTCATCCTTAACACCACATATTGGCTTATTGATTAAATTAAGAGTTTCTTTATCGAGTTTACCATTAACTGAAGAAGTGTTATAATAGTCTTGAAATATTCTTAAAGAACTTTCAAATTTTTCTTTGCCAATTTTTGAAAGCGAATTTGAATCAACATCTGCATATCCATATTTATTTAAAAAATTGATGACACAGTCTGTCTGGTTCTCTTCCTTGGACAGTGCAAAATTTATATTTGTAATAGATAGAATAATTATATATCTACATTTATATACAAAAAATGTTTAACGGGTTGTATGAATGGCTCAGGGATGCTTTCAAACAATTTTCAACATGCTTCAGGCTCCTAGAGCAGTCTATATTTTCAGCCTCATCTGCGATCTAAATCCGTTTATCTTGATTAAATTTCAGCACCAAATTTTTTCTCCTTCTTAATAAATTCTTTCCTTTGTAAATCACAGATGGAATCTCTTCTCAACAAGTTGAATAACTCGTTTGAATTCACCAAACTACAAGATATAGAAAAAAATTAATGGTTTGCTGCTACAGATTTTGAAATTTATGAATATAATTTTGGTAAAAAAATCAATTGAATTCTAAATGGAAAATTTAAAATTTCATTACCAGAGCCCTATGTGAAGATGCTTGATAAAAATGCTTTGAAACTACTAAATGAGAGGGAAGTTCTTATCTCATATAATGGCTTAAAATAAATGAAAAATGGAAAATTTATGCATGATACAGAGTTCTCTTAAGTGCATTTTAAGCATGAGTTATTTTTTATTCTTTTTAGTAAATTTGTTTCTCTATATATAAACATGACCTCGCCTGTCTTCTCCTACAGTTTGACTAGCGTTTTAAAAGACGGCTGTGGCTCACAACCACCTTCATATATATTAAATAAAACGTCTGCAGATCTTAAAAATTTAGTTCACAAATTTCAATCAAATTTACAAAGCTTACAATTATCACTTTTGGATAACACTGATTATAAATATGAACTTCGAGGAATGGGTGAATATCTAGAGCAATTAGAAGAGGTGTTAAAAAAATTAGTAGAGCTTATAATATAAACATTTTATTTCTGTCAATTTTATTTGTTAATTAATCTGGTTTATATAAAATTTTTGCAATTTGTTAACTATTTTTATTTTTCTTTATCTTAATAAATTTCTTACCTTATAAATAAGAATGGAATCATCAGCCTCTTACAAAAATGGAAAATAATACCATATGTAAGAAATGTGAAAAATGTGGTGCAGTTTTAAACACTGAATGTTTTCCACAGCATAAACACACAAAAGATAAGCACACTAACATCTGTAAAAAATGTATCAATAAATATTCTAAAAGTCGCTATAATTTATATAAAGAGAAGGTATTATGCGAATGTGGAAAATCCGTTTGCAAGGTAAATCTAGAAAAGCATAAAAATACTAAAATACACAACACACATGAAACTTTACAAGGCGATAATTCAACCAAGACATGCTCTGTATGCAAGTAGAATTAGAGGACTAATGTATAGAAAAACCAAAAAGGTTTTAAAAGAAAATTTCCCCTTTTCTACTAATGTATATGTGGACAACAAAAATAGAAAAACCAATTACATGTATGAAGTTGAAAAAGCTTTTAAATGCAGGTTATCAACATACAACATTGAAAATAATTTTAATATAGTGTTGCCCAAGAATTTTTTAATTTCAGTAAAGGACAGAGTGTTAAAAATAATACGTGATAAGCTTATAAAACTTAAGAGCTGTGAAATCTAACATAAAACCTGTCGCCCATTTTCGAAGCCGGAAAACTTGTGAGATAAGAATATTTGAAGACATTCAATCACACATTTACAATATTGAACGAAGGAGACATTAAAAATATTTACAAAATAAACAATAGAAGATACTGGCACGAATAAAAACATTGAAAGAAGTACTTCAGATTGGGCCTTACATAGCATAGTTGGGTTGCAACTATCCATAAAAACGTACTATCCACTGAACGGAGCATCTTATATTGAACTACCAGAAGTGATGAAGAATAAAAAAGCACGCATCAATGTGAAGAATTAACATTAAAAATGTTGTCTTTGGGCAATAAAGTCTGCATTGTTTCCGGCAGAAAAAGATCCACAAAGAGTATCTAAATATAAAAATGGGGTCTTAATATTGACCAAGCATTAGATAAATATGAATATCCTATAAAAATTGACGTTATAAAGAAAAAAGAAAACCAAATTGATGTTTTTATATATATATATACTCTATTGCTGAAAAGTCTACAGTATATTCATTAAAGCTTACAATACACAAAAAGGAGAAACATATATATTATTTTTTCAAAGATGATAAAATGAGCATTACTGTTGGATAAAAGTTTTATCTAAACTACTTTCATTACAAAAAAAATTAACACAAAAGTAAAATTTATATATGCTATATGTGTCTTCAATTTTTTTTTTCTCAAGAGAAATTAAATAAACATGCAGAAGACTATTCAAAAAATGAAGCAGTAAAAATCAGTATACCTTCAAAAGGTGAACAAATAAAATTAAAAAACTACAAACATTCTACGAAAGTTCCTTTCACAATATGTGTAAATATCGAATCAATTATAAAGAAAATATCAACAGTTAAGCCAAACCCAAGAGAAATAAAAAAAAAAAATAGTTGATCCAATAATATCCATCGATAATTGCTTTTATAATGTGGTACTTAAATAATGATACAAACTAACTGATAATAAAATAAATAACAATTATTTAAAGTTGAATGTTGAATCATACACAATGAAATATAAATTACATGAAGATTCTGGTTTTTGCTATTATATTGTATCTAGCTATGGTGATTATAATCCACCAGGATCATATCGAGGTCGTAATGCACCTCAGAATTTTATAGAAGCAATGAAAAACGATGTAGAAGAGATCGATGGAATATCTTCTTAAATTGAAACAATGCATCCACTTACAAAAGAAGAAAAAACAATATACAATAAATCTAGAAAATGCATTGTATGCTAGTGAGAATATACGAAGGACAATAGAAAACTGAGCCACCACGATCATATAACTGGAAAATTTACTAACCCAACAAGCTACAATTAAAATTACGCAATTTTGTTCCACTTTATTTCCATTAGATAGCTGGTTATGATGCCCATTTATTTATTAAAGAGTTAGGATATGATGAAACAAAAAATGGATTTACTTTCGAATAACGAAGAAAAGTTGATCACTTTTGGGGGAAAAAAAAAAAAAAATTTCAAAATGAGGTTTATAGACACATTTAAATTTATGGCCTGTAGGTTAAATAAAATATCGTCTAATTTACCTAAAGAACAAATGAAAACACACACAAAAACATTTTCCAGAAAATAATGTAGATTTGGTCTTTAGAAAAGATGTTTACCCATGTGACTATATTAACAGTTTTAAAAAATTTAACGGAACTCAACTTCCACCAAAGAGTGAATTTTACAATAAATGAAATGACTCTGACATATCTGAGGATGAATATGAGCATGCAAAAATATGTGGAATTAAATTAATATTAAAAACCTAGGAGAATATCATGATTTATATTAAAAAAGTGATGTATTACTGTTGACAGATATATTCGAAAGTTTTAGAGATACGTGTATAAATGTATATTGTCTAGACCCTAAGTGGCATTTTACAGCACCAGGTTTATCTTGGGATGCAATGTTAAAAATGACTAAACAGCCACTAGAATTATTGCACGATTATGATATGATTTTAATGATTGAAAAGGGAATTTGAGAGGGAATTTCACAATGTTGTAAGCGAAATCTTAAAGCCAATGACAAATATTTAGAAGATTTTAATTCAAATCAAGAGTCTAATTATTTAACATATCTCTGTGCAAATAATTTATATGGTAGGGCAATGTCGCAACATGTACCATATGGAGGTTTCGAATAGAATAATTATACAGAATTTAATTTTGATTTTAGGAGAGAATATATATTAAATTTGAGGGATGATTCACAACATGGATACATATTATAAGTTGATTTAGAATATCCACAAGAACTACATAATTTACACAAAGATCTTCCATTTTATCCAGAAAATAAGACAGTTCCAGGAACAAATGAATCTAAACTATTAACAACATTACATAAAGAAGAAAAAAATATCTACTATACTATCGCAGTTTAAAACAGTGCTTAAATAATGGATTGAGGCTTACAAAAATAGATAGAATATTGAAGTTGAATCAGTCTGATTGGCTGAAGAAGTACATAGATTTGAATACATCGATGAGGACTAATTCTAAAAATGACTTTGAAAAATATTTTTATAAACTGGTGAATAATTCTGTGTTTGGTAAAACAATGGAAAATATAAGAAACAGAGTAGATATAAGGCTGGTTTCAAGTGAAAAAATTTGCGAAAAATTAGTTGCTAAACCTAATTTCTAAAGAAGTACTATATTTAACGAGAATCTTGCTGCTATTCACACGAATAAAACAAATGTAAAATTTAATAAGCCTATTTAGGTGGGTATGTCCATTTTAGATATAATAAAAAATCTGGTGCACGAGTGGTCTTTTCTTCATGCTGAAGCTAAAGTTAGCCAAGTTAAATTGTAAATGAGTAGAAGTGCCGAGACCCCAAACCAATTACGTAGGAGTGAAGGTACGCCGTACAGGTTGAGAAACACTACACCAATAGAGTACACTGTTTTCTAAATAGAGGGAACCACTGAAACAACCGAGACGTTCACTTCTGTACCCCAGGCAGCTGAGAATGCAAACACTGACAGTGATACTGTACAGCCTAGCCAGTCGTCTGAGAACAAGACAACAGAAACAGCTGGTTTAATACCATCGCTGCTTCAACAAATCTCAGAGCTTATACTAACGCAGTTTAGTGAATTTAAATCCCAGATGAATGAAGCAATACAAGAGCATGGGAGGGAAATGAGTCGAATTATAGATGATTTTGGAAAATAGATGCAACAGGCCTAGAAGATAGATAGGCCAGGTCCTGTTTTCATACCACCATAGGAAAATTCTTTACCGGAAACACGGCTGGATTATGTGATATTACAAGTTGACGATAATGAAGATCCCGCACAGAAAGAGCCAGTGCAAAGGACAAAACATATTCCTACGTCTGAATGTGCCGCAGTTTCGCCGCAAAACACATGTCTTACAATCCCCAAAGAGAAAGAGCTGTCTACGCTTGCGCAGCTATCAGAAAAGGTAAATGATGCGATGTAAAGAGAGAAAGAAAACCTTGTGTTAAAAGTAGCTACAATTCCGAGGCCAGACAAAGTAATTGGTATGAATGAACTTGACCGTGGGGAGGTGCAGCCACTGAGTACGAGCCCACTACTCACTGTACCTAAGAATAGCCCAGAAATTGCTGAACAGAACGTCACAGAGAAAATACACTCTGCGACCAGCTGCATGGACGAAGTTTCGACGCTGAAATGTATTGCTATTTCAATGCAGGAGTCTCAGACAGAAATATCCGGGGAGAAACAAGATACAGACAGAGGCCGCCGTAGAACACGAGCTGAAACGCGAAGTAAGCCAAGGAGAAAACGCATGTTTTGCCACGTATGTCGGGTGGATCACATGATCAAAGAGAGCAGAAATCGTGGTGTGAAGCACCGGAACAAACATAACGTTTTTCGCAGTCGCCGCACATGTGACTGTAAACATTATGCCAAGAAGCACTGTCCCACATGGAAAACAGGAAGTGGAAATTTTTGCCATCATTTTCGCGTCACTCAGCGCTAAAGTAATACAAACTAAAATCGTTTTGAACAGAGAAAATTAAGATGTAAATTTTTAACCACACAATTCACGAGGGCACTAATTTCCCCCGTAGGAAACATTAACGGGCCAACGATCAGTGATATACGACCCTAGTAAGCTGCCGTAGCCTCCAAGAATAGCACACGGCGACGAACAACAGTCGTAAAGATTACGAGAAGAAGTTACATTACTTGTGCAACGTAGACTGCATCTGACCGCTCAGAGACGAGACAAATACGTAAAGAAATCTAAAGTAAACAAACTGCAGCCAGGACAGTTGGTTTCGACTAAAGTGGTAGGTGTGAGCAAGCACTGGTACTACTTAATGGGAAAGCTTATGCCTTTGTTTTCTGGACTGTTTGAGATAAAGAGAGAGGTATTTCACCACTGTATCGAGTTGATTATCACAGACACAAACGACCTAGTTGGCAGGCAAAATCTGATAAATTTACGAGTTAATCGATCACTTGAAAAAGACGGTCTTGCGCGTGCCTGAACGAAAAAAACTGTGTAAGGCGAAGCTGAGTTACCGCCTTCTAGTACGCAGGCTAGCGGAATGCATTATCATTATTTACAATTATTGAGAACTTGGTCAGAGCATTTGTTTACACGAAGCTTCGAGAAGAGTGCCCTATTGAAGTGTCTGCTGCCCCTCGATGAGCCATGAATGTTAATTCGGTTACCTCCTAAGAGTTTATTTTTTAAAGCCCTGCACCGCTTGTCTCCGGGGAAGACTAAGCAAGAAAGAAAATGTAAACATTATTCCCGTCGTGCCAATTTTTGACATGTGTGAAGATAAGTGATGTGCTCATCACAGAAGTTAGGCTTACTGCCTAGTTACCAGGGATCCTAAACAGGGAGGAATACCGTGTAAGCTACCTATAAGACATATTAAGCTGCTTCAACGCGCAGAGTTGTAAATAGTCTCCCTACCTTATGTCTGGAACGCCGCTCGATCTGACGTACCTGAAAAGATATAAACAGACGGACCCGAAAGCCTTTTGAGGGCAAACAAAGCAACTGTGTTCAAAATAACAACAAGTAAACACTCTAGTACTGGAATTTACGTACCGTGATTTATTCTCCATTGCTGTTGGCTCACAATAATCCACATTGGTATCAAAGTCTTCTCAGAAATCCAAAGAATAAAGTAGCTTTGATTTGTTATGTAAATAATATTTTTCCGGCTTTGTTTGGGCCGCTAGTGTTCTTGAAAGTTGCGCTGATTGTTTACAGTAGATTAAGTTTGTTGTTGAAATTATGTCTTCTGTCATCTGTTCTTCGTTGTTTTGTTGATATGTTGCCGTATGGGTTTGGCAACGCGGGATGACGTTAGTCCAGTAAACCGCCTACAGTTTCAGGCATAGTTTCTTATTGATGCAATGGTTGTATATTCTTGATGTATGTATCCTTTTTCAATTGTTGTGTATACTGTGATATGCTGCTTATTGAGAATTTAGGGAAGATAACCATTTAAGTAGTGGTCATAGATAATATATGAATACCTTAATAAACGTTGAGTGAAATATAAACAATGTACGAGTAAGAGTGAGCAAGTGTCGCTTGTGAGCTAATTAATCACCAAACATTTATGGTGCTGCGAATACAGACATTTCGTGTTAAGCCTACGCATACGCACTTCACTGCACACGCCAGTAAACTTAAACATGCACTCGTAAACACACACGTTTTTCGCTGGAAACTGGCGAGCCTCCACAGCGACGACTTTTAGTGCTACGGAACTACAGCGCGACAATTAAGACGATGTGTTGTCCCACGAAGTACAGTAATGTATGTACAGGTGTTAGGAGCTGTACATAGTCAAGTGCGTCGCCAAACCACGAGACGTTACCTTCAGGGATACCGTCATACACCTGCCTGCCCGAGCACGCTCATCAGAACTGTAAGCTGCTTCGCGCGGTATTGAGTGCGGGCCGAAGGTTCTGTCCCCTTCGGCAGTGCCGAGGACACACGAACTTTCTGCAAATCACGTAACTGGAGAGCGACACGCCACCCCGTCTGTTCCGCACAGCTGCCGACTGTCTAAAAATAGACGGTAAAAAAGGAGACTAAAAAAGTAAAGAGTGGTTGCACAGGGCACCTCCCCAAAAACTTGTGTTATTTTTTCAGACTTTCCAACAAAGAAAGATCCTTACCCTAATGCATTGCTATGTAAATTTTGTACCATGTTGTTATTTTTTTCAGCTTATTACGAGTGTATATTAAATGTGATTTATGATTCCTATTGCAAAGTGACTGTTAAATGAACAATTTTATAAGGGAGTATGTATACATATGCAGATACGTTCAGAATGTATTTGTTCGATTGTATGTTTGTTGCGTCTAGTCATCTCATTGAAGAAGAGATTTCTACCCAGCAATTATGTAACATAACATTTTTCACGATCTGCACATATTTTTCATAATTAATATTTGTTTCACACATTGGACACTTTTATGCATAATACATGTAATTTAAACCATGTTTCTCATATGTTTTATTTTCATAATGTTTTTTATTTTTATTTTTCTTATGGTTAAGATATTTAAACTTAGATTATGAATGGTAATAATTCATGTTTAATTGGGATAGATGGTTAGATGTTCTTTTGTTTATATTTTAATTAATCACTAATATTTCGCATTTTTGGCCTCGCCTTTATTGCGAATGTTTCAGGGCATTTTTATTGTACTTTTGATTATCTTCTACGAGACCCCTAACTCTATGGTATAGGGATTTAGGCCGTTTGGAGTGTGTCATTTCAGCTCGTTAGTTAGTGAGCCTTGCGATTGGCTAACATGTTCAAACCCAGTACTCCAATTGGCTGGCGAGCTTAACATAGAGTTAGGCCGGGCTAGTCGTTTGGAAGTTCGCTCTCTCTGCCGCCATCCTTCAACTACGTTAGCCGCTATATCAGGACGTTCAACATACAGTTGGACGTCACGGAGGGTTTATAATTAGTAGTTAGGGTGTTTTTAGCTCTTACAGCTTATTTCAGTTATAATTTTTGTATTTGCGTCGAGTTTGAGTGATAGTAAGCCTTCCGCACATTTTTATAAGCAGCTGCTAGGAGATCAGGTACCTAGCCAAGATGACGTAACGCCCGTTAGCCGGCGAATCACGTTAAGCAGCACCGCACCGAGAAATGAAATCCCTACCTCCGTTCTATCTGCGAGAAACACCGTCCTGCACACGCCTATAAACTGGTATTTATCTGCAATAAAAATCTTCCGTCAAGTATTTAAATTATTTTCAACTTAAACTTTGGTACTTAACGCCGTTGGCGTAGAACATTCTATACGACACCATGTTGGCAAGGCGCCTTTATTAGCTTCAGCCCATTTTAACAACAATATACTTAAGAGAAGTCAAGTGTTACTACTTATTTGAGACAGTCGAGGTACATACAATTTCTGAATTAAATTCAAATTATTTTATTTTGTGAGGACTACATATGTTTTTAAGTAAATCAGACTTTTACTACGTGTCACACTAGGGTATGAAAAGGAACGTTTAACATGACCACATCCTAACGGAAGCTTAGTAAAACACTCTTATTTTCTTTGCCTGTTGCCATGCAGGGTTATTTATTTATTTTATTTATTTCCAGCATAAAACAAACCAGATATGTTTGCAATTGCACGTTTTTTTTTGTTTTAAATATATTTTTCAATAAATAATTATCGCTGGAATTAGACACGTCGAACATCATTTCTAAGCATGCAAAGCTATCCCACTTCTCCTCAATATTTCCAGTTCAAAATAATAAAACAAGTGTCTTGCTCTGTGTTTAGCTATTTCAAATAAGTTTCACAGCTGGCGTGGCAAATAATTGTTTGCCTGTAACGAGAGCAGGGCTGTCAAAGGTGAGTTTCCTACGCATTCTACGTATTCGTTCTTGAGCTGAGAATCGCCGAGTACACATATTTCTTGGGGGCAGCATACATTTATTTTTAATGCGTTAATTGTGTCCATAAATCTTGCCTACAACATTCACTCTTCTCTCATAAGCTATGCAGATATCATGTGGAGATTTTGGAGGCAGCCTACAACTACTAATACGTGATGCTGCAGTCTGAGTCGCAGTTAATTATATAATTATGTGTTGTATTACATCAATTAATCTGGCTATCCCAACGTGGTGGCTTTGTGTGGTACATAGTGCTGCATTATGTTTCATTTGAACAGATTGTATGGCTGGAGACCTGAAAAATTCGTGAGTTCAATGGCCTGCAGGCAAAACTCTACAGTCTTATGTACAAATATGCCGATAGCAAATGCACATTGGTTGTCTGCTGTAATAGTGGAAGGCGACAGTTGGGCAGCGTTACCCAGGAGATGTAAAACACCGTGTGGAATAATGGTTAAAGTTTTATAAACGCACGTGTTTTGAATTCCAGCTTGTCCCAAAATGAATTCGCGAATTTTTCAGGTCTCTAACCATAGTTCCCTCGTCTTCTGTGAACATATGCGTAGAGACCTGCAAAATTCGCGATATTATTTGGGGACAAATTTAACGTAAAACACGTGTACCTTTGCAATACGTTTGCCGTTGGACCATACTTTATTTGAAACGCCGTGGGTAACTTGCACCAATAAATGAACACATCACAATTGTGTGCCCTAATCACATGCAGTTCAGTCATAAAAGGCGTGACCTCACATCTAAGCAGCAGCCAACGAAGAAACGTCGTTGGCTCGAGTATATACAGTGCTGTGAAGCTGAGCCTGATGCCAAATAATAATGCGAATCTTGCAGGTCCCTAATTATGCGGCACATTAACAAGAGGTAGCGATGTCGACACATGCTGTTTCTCGGTTGGAGATGGATCACTCGCCTTGATGTGTCTATTCAAGATATCTCCACGAGCGAACCGACTATAATAGTTTTTGCAGCTCAAAATCACACGAGAACTTGAAAACACATATTTCTTACTGTTGCATCGCGCTAGTGTGAAGTATTACTGCTGGCATTAATTTTTATTACATTCATACACCTTTGGTGACAAAAAAATTCTGAGTGGGACCATCTTTTGAAAATTTGCCTAGACTTCTGCAGTTTACTGAATTCCAGTATTAATATTTGTCGTTTTTTCGTGAGGAAATAACGCAGTAGCGGTGATAAAAATATAAATAAACTGTCAGATTGACAAAAGAAAGCATTTTTATAAACTCGAAAAATTGTATTATTACTACGGACAGGAAAATTTCGCTTTTTAAACGGCCCCAACCTTCTGTTCATTGGCTGCTGCCTCAGTGTGTAGCCAGATTTACCTCAGACCAGGTGGCACACGATTCTGTGCTTGTTTCCTTGCAGGTCTGCTATTGGCTCATAGTTCACCTGGACGTGCCTAATAAATTGTGATACGATTGAAAACACAACAGAAGTGTGCAAGCGTTTCAAGTATAGATTGTCCTAAAAATTAAAAGCGAAATTTTTCAGTCCCTAGTTTCGCGAAAATATTTACTGCCTGATTTCATTTCTAAACACGTTAGCTGATATCCTCGTTCGCGATTGGATGATTTTGACTGCTTCGCGTGTGAGGAGCCATGAAGGGGGGGGGGGGGGGAATCACCGGCGCTCGGTGGGCTACGGTGGTGTAGTGGTTAGACAACTCATCTCCCAACTAGGCGAACCGGGTTCGATTCCCGGTGGGGTCGCTTCCGGATTTTCGCATGTGGGAATCGTGCCGGACGATGCTGCTGGTCGGCGAGTTTTCTCAGGGATCTTCCGTTTCCCCCGGCCTTACATCCGGGAGCTGCTCCATACTCACCTCATTTCACACTCATCGGTTCTCAAGATCTCGCTGTTAAGAGCCGCCCAAATTTCTTCGCACACTCACTCACTCACAGATGCTCAGCATTGGGGTAACGTCATTCTAATTGGTCCAGTCGAACACCACAATGTCTTCCCACAAAGACACATGGCCTACAGTAACCAAAGCAAGACTGCAAGTGTCCACATTGCACTTAGACTATTCAAATTTATTAAAATATAGCCTGCGAGGTACTCTTTTCTCGAAAACTCAAATACGTTTTTTAAAAATCAGTTCACGAAGTCATGATTTGTTTTTTAGTGTCGGGTTTGTATAATGAATGTAAATATGCAAAAGGAACGAAATATGTGGTCAAGGTTGCTAAAGTGTTACACCCGAATCGTGGCATTCTGGGTTTGAACACTCGGAAAAATGTGTGTTGGTTTCGTACAGGTGTTACATATTAATAAACTAACCAAGGTTAGCCGAGGAAAATGGAACTGTGGTAAATCTTCGGACTCGCGTTCGTGAGGGCCTGTGTTCGAATCCCGGTCGGACCATTGTAATTTAGATTTTATACGCAAATTTTTTTTTTGAGAAAATGGTTGCCAAGTTAATATATGTAATAAAAAAATTGTATGTTAAAAAATTTCACAAACAGTTTGCAGTGCGTGCATATGCAGGTACTGCATGTATTAACAGATAAGGAGCATTAAACCTTGGAGATATAATATTTATTTATTATGTTTCATGTATCTTAATGTCGTGAATATTCAATATTTTACTCGTAGCGTTACAACCCAATTTCAGTGAAGAGTTTCTAAGGACTGTTTGTAAAACGTACAAAAGTTTTTTTTATCGAACACTGGGCCCACGGTGGCTGAGCGGTTAGCCTGCTCGCCTCCCACCATGGCGATCCGGGTTCAATCCCCGGTCGGGTCACTCCGGATTTTCGGGCCGGACGATGCCGTTGGTCGGCGGGTTTTCTCGGGAATCTCCCGTTTCCCCCGCCCTTTCATTTCGGTGCTACTCCATACTCATCTCAATCACCCTCATCGGCTTTCAAGACCTTGATGTTGAGAGCCACCCAGATATCTTCACTCACTTTACTGAACACGATTTCTTGAAGCCACTCGATGCAAATGCTTCGATGGTTCCTTACGACAGAACATGGCCAATCCTTCACATTTCCTGATTCCCTTAGCAAGTTGTTCCGTCTCTAATCACCACGCTGCTGACGGGACGTTAAGCTCTACCTTCCTATCTACCTGCCTACCTTCTAGAGGAGAATAAATACCTCAGATTAAAAAATCGAGAAACTGTAATGCATACACGAGCTGTAATTAATGTTGGATTCAATGTTACGTTATGACAATCAGCGGCGGATCTAGACACAAACTAAAAAGGGAGCTATTTCAAAGGTGACACAGTGAGCACAAAGTTTACTTTCAAATAACATGTATGTATTAGGTTTTAATTCTACATATAAATGTTAGCACTTAGAATATAGGCCTACGCTATCTGAATATTTTTTAAATTTAATAATTTTATTTCAAGCATAATTGTTAGAGCAGCAATATTAGCAATGTGCTTAGCTTCAAGAAGAATGCCATATTCCCCCGTGCTTAATCAGCTCCTGAGCACAGAATAGATAAGTAAACAGAGAAGAAATGGCGTGGCTACTTCTCTAATGTGGACGTTCCCATTCTCTGATTGGCTAGGAACCGACATCGTAATTGATTGGCTACCGCATACTGCGAAAGGTTTCCTAATGTCTAGAAACTTGAAAAATTCGCGAGTTCAATTACCTGCAGGCTAGACTCTAAAGTCCCATGTAGTACAAATATGCCGATATCAACTACACATTGGTTATCCGCTGTCACAGAGGAAGGTGACAATTGGACACCGTTCTCAACGGGGTGTCAAACACCGTGTGAACCAATTGATACAGTTATATAAACGCAAGTGTTTTGAATTCTAGCTTGTCCCAAAATGAATCTGCGAATTCTACAGGTCTCTACTAATGGCTAGGCTGCCGGCTGATGAGTAAGTTACGACAGGCTAATGGCTTCCCAAAATTTTGCTAGCCAGTGACGGCACTTTGCTGGTATGTGCGGTTGGAGTGAGTGAGTGAAGAGATTTGGTCGGCTGTTAACAGCGAGGTCTTGATAGCCGATGAGGGTGATTGAGATGAGCATAAAACAACGCCGGAATGAAGGGGTTGGGGAAACGGGAGATCCCCGAGAAAACCCGGTGACCAGTGGCATCATCCGGCACCATTCCCACATGCGTAAATCAGGGAGTGACCCATCCGGCGAATGAACCCGGATCGCTTTGGTGGGAGGCGAGCAGGCTAGTCGCTCAGCCACCACGGCCCCTCTGCGGCTTGAGTTCGCGGTATAAGCGGCTATTTCACGTCTGTATTCTTAAGTGCTCTATGTCCCAAGTAGCGCCCCCCCCCCCCTTTTTTTTCCTTGTACCATCCCCTGGTTTTAATAACTTGAGCGACGCGTTAAACAATGATTGGAAAAGCGAACCGTGGAAGGAAGTTGTAATTCGCGAAAGCGCGAAATGCGCCCTGCACATCCGAAGCGCGCGCCGCGGGTTTTAAGTGGGGAAACGATTTTTCGAGTGCTGGCCATCAGTGGCGCCACCATTACATCCATTTGCGCGTCGCCGCACTTAAAAACGCCAGTCGCTGGCAACGCTGGCGACAGTAATCGCTAGCTCCGGTGCTTCATCAACTCGACTCTCACAACGTGCGCTCGCGCTGAGCCGCGCGTAGCTTGACACTTTGACTGCGGTGCATACATACATCAATAATACAGATATACACAAGAACAAATAAAATGAAGAAATAACACTTACACTATACAACACCTACACAAACAACATTACAGTGACACCAACACAACACCGACACAGACATCAAACACACGACGGACACCTCACAAAACGACAACAGTCGGCCCCTCTCTCTCCGGAGAGGATGGCGTGGTGAGTGTTTAAGGGCGGAGGTAGAGGAATTTTAACTTTTGACATTTTAAAATTATAACATAAATTTTTCTTTTAAACTTCAACAAAATAATTAAACTTGTTTTTTAAAATGTTATAACGCGATCAATTGTCTGTTTCGAATATTTTATAAATTTATTTAAATTCAAGTAACTGAGACCAGTTATGGCCTTCGGCTGGGTACTGGCGTCATTTTAATATGTTCTGTTCTGTTCTGACTGAGGTGCATATTTACCGATTCCGGGAGCCGCGGTGGTCTAGTGGTTAGACTACTCGCCTCCCACCGAGGCGAACCGGGTTCAATCCCCGGCCGTGTCATTACCGGACTTTCGCAAGTCGGGATCTTGCTGGACGATTCCGCTGGCCGGCCGGGCTTCTCGAGGATCTCCCGTCCCCCCCTTTTTTCATTCTTTCGCTCGCCATACTTACCTCTCTTCAGCCCCCTTCGGCTCTCAAGCTCTCATTGTTAAGAGCCGCCCAATCTCTTCACTCGCTCACTCTGTTTACCCGAGCAGATGTCACTTGCTCATTGCCTGCTGCCACAGTCGGAGCTCATTCTCATGTTCAGTTCGCACACACGCAATTATGTCACCCGAGTGCTGAATGTATGCTACTGGTTCACACTTATACATACATGTGTGATGGGCGGAATTACAATGACATGTAGGGCACTAACATATACTTGTGTGGCACGTAGCATGTTGCCAGAATATAACGCAAAATTATATGGTATCTGCCTATGAGCTCTAGGTGTAATCATCTTGCTCACTCAATTACATAATTAAATCAAATTACCTCATTCTAAATTCGAGTTTGAAAACAACCCTATCAGTCACATATAGATTTATATTTTTTGGCGTCACAATAAACAATTTTTTTTTTTTTTTTTTTTTTTTTTTTTTCGAAACTCTACTGGTATTCTTAACGCTCCGTCATATACATAGACATCTGATGAATTCGGGAGTTCAATTGCCTGTAAGTTACACTGTGCAGTCTTATGTACGCTCCTGCAAAATCAACTAAGTGCTAATTGGTTGCTTGTTATCTCTGTAGATGACAATTATTGATTCGTTCTGCATTTTACTGCGAGTTAATTATTACCTCATAATTGTCCAGGAGGTGTCAAATAAGGGGCGGAAAAACTGTACAAGCAGTAGATGTACACGATTTTGAATTCTAACTTGTCCCGAGATGAACCCGTGAATTTTTTGGTCTTTACATATCCATCATGTTCTCATGTGTGAATGATTGAAAGGTGGCTCGATTTGAAAAATTAGGTAGAAATCATATGTACGACTATTAACATAAAGCGTTTATTAAGGGTGGCATTCACCCTCGAAAATGGCGAAATTTATTTGTGGCGTGGTAGAGATTTAGGCGGCTTTTAACACAGAGTCTTAAGAACCAATGAAAAAGTTAGTAAAAAAAAATTGAAAACTAATAGAAATGAGAAAAAAATCTCACAATATAGCAGCGAAGTACTCTATAAATTCAAATTAGTGAATACCCACTGATACGCAGTGAAGTTCAACTACTCAAATCAGTGAAAATGGCTCCACTTATAATTAGTGGAAAAACACTAATTGTTCCAGTGAAAAAGTTTCACTGATTGAATTAGTGACATGAAACAATTTCACTGATTAAAAAAGTGACGGCCAACTGCAGCGGTGAATTTAATATTTTTTTTATTGAATTTAATCAAATAATTACGATAAATAAAAAAATATTTACTATAGTTTACTATCTATAGTCCGCAACTTATAGTAATTTAAAGAAGTAAAAAATCCCTGTTTGTGGCAGGGATTGAACTCTCACACCCTATCTGATTTACTTTTAGACTATTATCTTACCGTATCAGCTATCACATCGAATTGAAAATAAAGAGGAAAATATATGTCTTATATGTTCTCATTGATAGCTTATAGTTTTAAAATGTATGCTCTTACTTTTCGTTTTTGGTTTAATCAGTACCGTTAGGATTGTTAAAGTGAATAGCAAACACGCGTGCACCCTCTTCACAACATTATATTAAGTTAAAACCTTTGAACAGGGAGCCGTGATGATTACATTAAAACGAAAAGAAAGACGTAAAAATGGAACGAAATACTGGATGTTCATGTCACGTCAAAAAATTGTATTTTGGTAGACGAAACACATTTTACAAAGTGTTTTGTATTGGTTTTATTCGTTTAGGCGTTGTTATTTCGCTTCACACGTGTTGTTTAACGGCCATTTTTACACGTTGTTTGACGGCCATTTCTTAGCGCTTTCTTACTGATTTATCAGTGAAAATGCAAATCACTTAAAACAGTGAAAAAATTGACTGATGAATTAGTGGGAAATGTCGCTGAATCAATAAGTGAAGGAAAACTGGTATATTTTCACTGATTAATCAGTTAAATTGACTGAAGTGACTTTTTAATCAGTCAGATACTGTTCACTGATTGAAATAGTGAAATTTTCACTGATTCGTATGTAGAGCGAAGGTCATTCACCACACTCTGAAAATGTTATTGTAAATAACATTCCAAGTCAGATACAAAACAAGAGATGCCGCTCACACATCGCAATAAATATTTTAGCCTCGAGTATTTGCAAAAATTAGAAAACGGTTTGTTAACCACTTCAGAAACCAATTACTTTTTGGTGTCAGGTGTTGCAAATAATACATATCTGAGTGCACACTTTTTAATTAAAGCAAAATTTTGTTGCTGTAAACAGAAGTCTCAAAGAATTATTTTTCTCTAGTCTACAGAATGCTTTGAATATATAATTTTTGCAATGTACCCTAGTGGAGGAACAGCCATCTACCAGCGTCCAGCCATTGCTCATGAAAAGTGTTCGTCTCACAAGACTGTGAGGGGTGCATTGAACAGGCAACTACAACATCGGTAAAACTGAATGAAGGTCCAGACAGTAAACCCCTGTGAATTTCTCTTCAGAAACCATTTCCGTGCATGGATTTTGCAGGCAACAGCCCATGATCCGGAGTCTTACAATCACACTTTCTTTACAGGCGAAGCATGTTTCACTCGCGACGGTATGTTAAACAGCCACGATCCTGACATCAGACCAAGAGCTATGTGCACGTGTGGACAGGTACAACCCATGATTGTTTGGTAGAACCATACCGCTGACCACCACTTCTTCATTGTTACCTATGAGTACCAGACGATCTTGGTACAGACATTGCCCTAGCTGTTTGAAGAATTGCCACTTCTGATACGCAGCCACATGTGGCTTCAGCACGATGGGGCACCACCCTACAATGTTCGTGGTGTTCATAACTACCATGATCGGCATTTAACAGGAAAGTGGATAGGAAGAGAAGATGTTGTTGTTGGGGGGGGGGGGGGTAGTTGGCTCTCACCTAGTTTGGTCGCTCCCCTGACTTCTTCTTGTGGGGCCATGTGAAGATCCTAGTATACGAGACTTCAGTCGGCACGGCAGAGGACATCGTGGCAATGATAGTAGGTGATACGGTATGATCCGAATCAACTCACTTTGTTACAGAGAGCGCGACAGTCAATGAAAGGACACAGACCAGCAGCAGGTTAAACGCAGGGAACCAACATTCCGGCAGCAATTGCCCACACAGTCCACATGTGAGCACAACGGAACTTGCTAGTGGCTCGGGAATAAGACAGGCCTTCTATAAGGGTACATATTTCATCCGTACAGTGCATCACTTCAACAGCGACTAAATGGGGATGATTATATGGAGAGGGTGGAATTTTGTTGTGCTACTCGTTTGAAAATGCGGGACAATATACAGTTTCACAAGCGAGTTATTTTCACCGATGAAGCTACGTTTAGCAATCACGGTAACGTGGACTTGAGTCATTTGCATTACAGATCAACTGAGAACCCGGGCTGGCTGAGGGAGGTGGAACCCCAGATACAGTGGAGTGTGATTGTGTGGGTGGGTTGATCGGTGAGTTTGTGATTGGCCCCTACTTCATTGAGGGGGCATTAAATGGAAACAAATAGGCAGAATTTATTTCGGAAGGGCTATCTGCTCACCTTTACGCTGTTCCCCTGGAAATACGTCAGTGTACACGGCACCAGAATGACGAATGTCCTGCACAGAACTCACTTGTAGCTATGAACGCACTCTACAACCATTTTCCCAACCAGTAAATTGGGCGTGGAGGCACCATCCCATGGCCAGTAAGTTCACCTGACTTAGACGTTTAACTTTGGGGTACAGTAAAGGATACAGTTTATCAGCAAGTCCCAGTGACTCCAGATGACCTAAAGCACCGCGTCGTTGAAGCATGTACTACGTCATTGAGGGAAACGGCTACCTCCGTGTTATCTATCATCAAATGATTGGAAATGTACATTGGGGTTGTTGGTGGGCTTTTCGACCACATGATGATGTAAACACAACATGAGCGCGGTAGTAATTGAACGCGGATATGCGAGACGAGTACAACCAGTCACTTATCCAGGAGCAACTGATTAAAACATTCTGGGACCTTTAGTAGTTGTGATTATTGATGGTATTATGAACAATTTTGCTCCACAATTACATATTCGCCACTGTTGTACGGTACTAGAGATAAGTAACGTGAATTTCCCAAGTCCCATACAGTAATCGTACTAGTTACTGCGTACGCGAAAGGTTATAGTTGGTGTTGTTGATTTAACAGGCAAATAAAAAGAGTGTTTAATTTAATGTTCGTAGCTTGATTATGATTAATTCATCGAGCAATCGTGTCTGTTCAACGGTCGACACTAATGCAACAAAATTGTTGAAACCTTGCAGTACATAGTATTTTACAATGTTCGTTTCTTCCGCTCAATGTGTGCCGCGAGATACGTGTTGGAACTCCCAACTTGACATCCCGCAGCGGATGATGCTACCTACCCTGCCACATCTACAGTCATATATGTACACCTATGAAAATACCTTTTTATTTCAGATGTTCAAAATAATCACGTCACTGAACTTGCCGCTTATTAACATGTTATGCTTTTGGGAGAAATGGGTATATTCCTATAAAAAAAAATTAACGTTTTTTTTTTTGTTTTGAACAAATAATTTTGTTGGTGATTTTTTCAAATTAAACGAATATTTTACTGACTATACCATATTTTCATGTATGGTATGCTCAACTATTTACCTACATAAATTTTGCAAAAAACATATACTTGTTTTTAAATTCCTACACATGCTTGCTTTTACAAAACGATTTATATAAATCAACTATACAGTATATTTATCAAACTATTTTGACATGGTAAATTTAACCATTTGGATACGTCCGTCTGAACAACGAGCTTGGTTGGTAGTGAGCGAGTGCAAGGTGGCAGACCAAGAAACAAGAATGCTCTTTATTTCATGAGGATTTGAAAAATTTACACCTGTTTTTGAAGGCATGTGAGGTTTTGTTTCTATTTTTTTGCATTCCTATTGTCAATATGGATTAATTTCAGTGACATTCCTTAGTGTTTTAAACGTTCGTGCTATACTGCCCTTGTAATAAACGCAACCTATATTTAAAGTAATAAAATTACTTTTATTACGTTTCCGAGGTGTGTTTCGAAATATCAGCGCCCAGAAACAAGTAGGAGAAAGTGCTAGATATTATAAATGTTGTTTAAAAGAACATATTTTTGTTACGTTGGCGAGGTGTGTTTAAAAACAACAGTACTTAGAAACATGAGGGGCTAGAGTAATGTTATCCGAAAACTGCTACGAATTCTTAAAATTCGACACGTGGTTTACGGCACATGAAGGGACATCGTTCGTGCTCCTAGTCGATTTGTAACTATTTGATAATTGTATAAAATATATTTTCTACCTTAAAATTAGTTTTTGTGGTCTTGTCATACAATCTGTCCAACACGGTTCTTTTTATGTAAGGTATAGCAACCGCACTCTGGAGTAAAATTACCGTACATAGCGGTGGAAAATCCCATAATTGGATGGGAAAATTATCTTATGACACGAGCATCTCTTCGGCATATTCTCAAAAGCTAAGTGGGAGGACGGGCAGAAGAAACCATACGTAACACCCTAATATTCACTTCAAACCTCTTATAGTTGTCGTGGTATAATGGATAGCGCAACGGCCTACCGTGACCCATAGTTCGCGCCCACCCTCCGGCAAGCATTGAGGATACAAGACTTCAGATTTCAGTTACTATTCGTCAGAGGATGTAGGTAGTAGGAAAAGAATTAACAGTACTAATAACACCCTGTATTCTGTAATACAATTATATTATGCAATTATCTTTATACAGTGTGGTTAAAAGAAGTAATACTAATAATTAAGTCGAATAAGTCTGGTTAAGTCTGGTTTAACTAAATGATCTGTAAAAAAAATATCTTAACAGCTAAGCCAAATAAATGCACGTTGATTTTAACACAGGCATATATTTGGTTCGAATACATGATTTGATTAAAATTAATTGTCTTTTTAGTCAAGCCAAACAGCTGCTTGATTGTTTTAACACAGACATGTTGAAGTTCAACATAATTATTTGGTTAAAATAAACTACTGTTGTGGTTCTGCCAAACCTGTGAACTGACTTGATTCAGAAGTGTATATCGGTTACTATTACTACAGTATAACATTGTTGAAACAACTAAATACTATCAAACAAATAATTTTGTTGTGCCAAGCAATGATCTTGATTGCCAGTAGACAAATATACAATTTTGTTGTTTCCATTAGATTCTACCAAATGTTTTTCTAAGTGTAAACATCTCGGAACAAGCATAGACGGTGTCTAATGATCTCCGTAGTGTCATTTACGAATTCGAAATCAAAATCTCGATACCTTCAGAGGTTTGGAAGATATCTGCTGTGAACATCTTAGCTGAATAATACTGTGTATCCTAGAGTAGGCAGTGTGGCAGTCGGTCCTCTTTCTCTTGCAGGAACCACGGTGTCTGAGCGGTTAGCCTTCTCGCATTACCGAGGCAAACCGGTTTCAATCCCCGGCCGGGTCACTTGCGGATTTTTGCATGTGAGAATCGTGCTGGACGATCCTCCTGGTCGGCGGTTTCTTTTGGAATCGCCCATTTACCCCGCCCCTTCATTCGGCGCTGCTCCGTACTCACCTCAATAATTAGATGGGTTTCGTATGTTCGAGGACAAATGTGGTAGTGGTAGAAGCATAAGCCCTGTCCGTTATCTTGGGGTATCCCGCCGCCGCAGCCATCTTTGATGTCCATTACTTTGACCTTGCTTTGAGCTGGTGGCCATATTATTTTCGGTCGCCATCGTTTTGGCCCGTTATATTGTTTTCTGCCCACCATCTGGTTTTCTCCCTTTCCCCCCTCAAAATTCCCTATTTCCCCCTCAAAATGTTACGTTATGCCCTTAAAGTGTTCTGTTGCCCCCTCGAATTTCCCTTTTGTCCCTCGAAACGCCTAGAATTTGCCCTCTGTAGTGGTAGACGATCCTTGTAAATTAAATTTCATTTTTCTCGCCACTGCAGCTAAGCATCCGTCATATTAACAGCTCCAAAAAAAAAAAAACAACCATGCGATGATGAGCTGCTAAATTTATGGTAAAACAAACCCGGCAAAATCACCCAAAGATTAAAAATCGCCAACATCCCTGAAAACCGAAAAAATTGAGGCTTCTGGTGTAAGAATCGTCCGCCATCTTGGATAATAATATGATGCCTCAACCATCTATTATGGACAAGCGTAATTTTATAAATAAAGATATGTATTTAACTTAACATACTTTCCTTTGACTTTTAAAATATGTGTATCGAGCGATATGTCTACGGTTCCGTATTTTTAAGGAGAATTCGATTATCACATCAGAACATCGATTACGCAAAGCAAGCATAAATTTATAAATGAAAACAATTTACTTAATTTACTATATTTTTACAGACAAAAGTATATTGTGCAATATGTCTGCAGACTCGTATTATTAGGAAGAATTGTAATATGAAATCATAACCGACCAGTATGTGCATATATTCGACGCCATATTGGATTTTATAGTAATACCGACTTACTAAATGTTTTTCGATGTTTCCACAGCATAGAACATGTCTATTATGACGTGTTTTTCCAAAAAAAAAATCTAATACGATCTTAATTATTCATATGTTTGTAAAATAAAGTTTAAGCCTTAACGGTGCAATTCGATTGGTTTAAAGACATTATGATGTCGCATGGCCTGCATACCCACACTGCGATGTCTTCAGTACCTGCTTCTTTAGTTCCAGCACCTACATCTCCAACAGGCCTGCTCACGTCTTTGCCTGCACCACTATGTCATCAGTGTCACTTTCGTGATAAGGTATTTACTTCCGACCATAACGTACAGCAACATGAGTGCTTTAATTGTACCAAGTCTTCCTGTAGTATGCCATATTTGTGTGACAGGTGCGGTAAGCAGTTCAGTCGTGCCGATAGTTTACTTAGACATGAAAATACCTATAAAGGTGAAGTACATTTCTCATCGGTACCAGGTTTGCTGCAAGCAGGTGTCTTGTGACTTCGGTACATGTCCTCATAAGTGTAGTTACCTTCATAACCTGTCCTGCACAGTGTGTTGGTGTAATAAATGCCAGCATATATTCGCTCAAGGACAACACGATTGTGAATATCGAGATGCATATAATACTATAAACCGATAACAACTTCTCGCTTTTCACACTTGAATCGTCCTTCAGCGAAAATATCGTGACAAGCAACAAAGTTGCATGTATTAAGATGTATATATTTGGATCGTTTTTTATAATTTTTTTATTTTTTGGGTTTAAGTAATGGAGTAAAGGTGAAGGTCATCTGCACTCAATATGGTGGCAGTAGTCAGTAATGTAGTATCTTTATTGACTTTTATGGATTTTCTCGAGTTTTTGTTTTCAAGGCCATTCAAGGTCATGGGGTCAATATCAAGGTCATCAGCATACATTGTAGATGCTACACTGTCTGACAGCACCAAGATGACTGACTGGGTATGAGCGAGGTGGGTGGAGGCCTGCCGACTAATTTTTTTGCGAGGGGGGTGAGGGGGAACCTCAGGAAATTTAATATTTCTATAAATTTTTAATAATACATTTTTCAGTATTTTTTTAAAATTTTTTGGAGATTTTTGGAATTATTATTTTTTTCTTTAGTTTTGGGTTTAAACGTCAAGGTTTAAGGTATGTCATGAATTCTGCTCTCCTGGCTTTGCCTGGTCTGGGGTCACCTGCTCTGGGGAAAATGTGATTTTTTGGCTAAAATTTAAGGAAACCGGGAAATTTAGTAGATTTTGAGTGGAAGAGAGAAATTTTTAGGGACAAAGGGAAAAAAGATGTCGAATGGTAACGTCACAACATGGTGACCGGACCAGCTCTGGTGCTCCGAACCCCGGTGTCCTTCCGCCATAACGCAGATAATCCTACTACTTAAGCATCAATAAATGAACTACATAAACACTGTTGCTATCCAAATAGTCACAAAAATACAAATTCTCGATCTGTATTTCCGAACGAAGGCAATGAAATCAGTGGCCAAACCATCGATCCAATTAAATATTTTGTGGACAGCCTAATTTCTTTTGGCCCAACTCACAGAATTTGTAAATTCAAATATGTAATTTGTTAGATAAAAAAATTATTATTTTTTGGTTGCCAAGTTTGGTTTTATCGACAAATTGTTCTGTTGCGGAAACCAAATATCATTTTTAGCCCTGTACAAGCAAATAGTTTGGTGGCGTGGAACCAAACTATATCTAAAAGGGAATGTTTGCACAAACAGTGTAAATCGCGTTACTATTCAATTAAAATTCCTTTACTCCTGAAGGAAAAAGTTAACCCAAAGATATAGTTTTATCGTGTTTATCAGGATCTCACAAGAGCAACAGAGCATAGGCTTATGCGAGATATATTTCGCAAGTTACAAATTTGTTATACGTGCTCGCACTCTGTTAGTGCCACAGATTATAATGTGGTTTTCCATTCATTTGTTAGTGTATCCTTGGAATTAAGTTTGAAGTAGCTAGTTAAGCATCATATAACCAGTCCAGTATCGGTTGGGGCTCTGCTGATTGTAAGATTTTGTACGGCTACCCAACCAAAGTATCATTTGCTGTGTTAATTAACGAGACGCATGAGCGTTATTAAGTTTGGTGCGTGGGATAAACGAAGAAGCCCTCGCACGCCCGTTTACCAGAAACGTTCGGGTGATATTACTGCAGCAATGTTGGCTTCCTTGCTGTAAGTGGGGACGCCATTGCCAACGCAACTGCATCAGGATGTGCGATCCGCAAGAAATGGAATTTCCCAAACAAATTTGTGTGTAATTAATAACTTCTTGCACTAAAGTGAAAAGTTTCGTCTTAGACGTAATTTCCCATTTCTTCGAAAAGGAGAAAGTTCCAGTGGACACACTTACACGTTAGCTGAGAACGGTATGTTTGTGATCTAAAACTGAATTGTGCTAAGGTATAACCGCAGAGTACTTCAGAATACAGAGGTGCAATTGGCGCTTATTCCGCAAACTCCAGCCACACGCGCCGGCAAAATTGCGTCACTGGCCAGCAAATTGTTGGGACGCCGTTGGCTAATTAGCTCTTTGCAAACCTACTAAAGGCTGTTCACGATAAAGTGAGCACTTTGGAAATCAACTTTAGAAAAATGTTACTGCCCCTGCCTACAGATATTTGAACTGGCGCACTTACTGAAATGCGCCCAGTAAAGTTGGTATCGCTGGAGGAAATGTAGTTTCATATCTCGACGTCGAATAAAAAATGTTACGCAACAATTTGTGATAATTTAAATTATTTCTTTTGTTTTCTGTTATTTTCTAATACGTTTAATTTTTAAAATGAGCAGATTTGTGAAATATTTATTTTTTTAATAATTTCACAGTTTCATTTTACTGACGCATGAACAAAGTGATGAGGCCTATGACAATGTTAATTTTACATAAGGCGGAATAATACACAACTTGCACACAAGTAGATCTTAAGCAGGGATTTCAAGTGCTCAGTTTATCGTGAACAGCCTTTATAGTCCATTCACGGTTACTTCGATCATTTATGAAACTCTGCTACTTCCTTGATTCTCATCCGCCACATGCAAATAAAGCTTAACCAAGTCAAGAAAATTGCACTCATGGGACAACCCACCACATTCGTGCGCACTCAATGTAATAATATTTTGCATAAGAACTATTTCTTACAGGGCATTACCAACATACCTATTATCTCACTATTTTATTAATACTATTTATTAATGAACTATAATTAATAGATAAAATTGAAATAAAAATGCATTTTAACCACAAATAAGTTAATTTCATGTTAACACAAGTATAGAACGCTTGTGATACATGGCATATTTAGGAAATAACCAAACACGTCATGCATTGTGTGATTTTTTTCAAGGTTTTTATTCAAAAAGTGTGAAGAAACCATGAATGGACTATAGCCATCTAATAGGAAACCTTTCGCAGTATGTATTAGCCAATTAGTCACAAGGCCCGTACCCAACCAATCAGAGAATGGGTATGACCATATCAAAGAATCCGCCACACCATTTCGTTTCTGTTTACTTATCTGCTCTGTGGTTTAATTCACCTAACCAGTTTCAGCATCTAATAAGATTACTTTCTTTGTCGAACAGACGTGACCACATTTTTCTTTTAATGAAAGGAACAGTTACATTTTTAAGTTAAGTGAAGTGAATAAATTTGGGTGGCTCTTAACAGCGTGGACTTGAAAGCCGATGAGACTGATCAAAGTGAATATGGAGCTCCACCGGAATAAAGGGGCGTGGGAAACGGGAGATCCATCGAGGAAATCCGCCGACCGGCGGAATCGTCCGGCATGATTCCCACGAGCGAAGATCCGGAAGCGACCCCGCCCGGGTTCGCCAATGTGAGAGGCAAGTGGTCTAACCACCACACCCCCGTGGCCTATCAAGTTTTTAAGATTAACTCTTTTATATTAATATATTCGTCATCAATAGTGTGAAAGTATTTCTAGCTGGTGTTTATTGTTGTAAAAATTGTGACAAACAATACAATAATAAAGATCAACACGAGTGTAAGAAAAATAATACAATATATGCAATTTATGTATTTAAAAAAAACCACAGCTAATAAATTTGTGGTGAATTTTAAATGCTTATTACGGGAGGTGAAAATGTTTAACTACTAACACAACCGGTGCTTCTCAGTTTAAGTATTCAGTTCCCCGTATTCCTTCTATTCTCTTCTTTTTCAATAAATGCACTACTTGTCAGCATGAATACATAAGTTGTATTTAGGTAGTTTGTATGCATTTTATTTGTGAGAGTTTTGTTTGATATTTGTTTTGTCTTTGTGTGAATTATGTCTTCACTGCAGTCCCACGTACTGTCGGTTTCGTACATATTCTTGCCTTTTATTCATACATGCTAGTGGCTTAATAAAAAAAAAACTGAGTGAAGTGTCTCGTAAGGTCGGTTTTTCATGCCCTTATAAACGATGTTTTCTTATCTTATGTTGCCACACTTTTGCAATTCTGATAGAAACAGTTTAAGCTCCGAAGTGAGCCGCGCACATCGATAGAAAGGTTTCTTCCAGCTGACAAAGTATTTTGTTGAATAACCAAAACTTGAAAAGCAACAAAATTCATTTCGTTTATCTAACAATATACACGCTTAAAAAAACTCTTTTTTTTTTTTTTTTTTGAGCGAAAATGTTTGATTGTCGACGCAATATTTAGTTAATTCGATTGTATATATTTTCTTGGCCACTCATTTGAATGCCTTCGTCCGAAAACCCAACCAAAATCTGTTTGTTAGTGCATTTATTAATGCTTAATGATGGCAAATATAAAATTGCAACTAATTATTTTCAACGGGAAACTTAAAAGTAAAGATGAAAACCATTAAATATTTATTTTCGTACGTTATCCTCTACATTAATTTTATATATTTTAAAACATTCCCATTTCGTCTGTAGTCGCTTAAGTCAAAGTTGCTAGAGCGCAGTCTTTGGGTGCAAGTGGTCCGGGTTCAAAACTCGGTCGTGCTTTTACTCTTCTGTTTATAATAAACAAAGCTGGGTAATATAAAGAGAAAAAAAAAACAAAGGTTTAGTTGCATCAACCAAATTCTTTCAGATCGGAGCATTCAAATAAAAACAACACAGTAATTAGATTTAAACCACAGAATATTTAATTGCCCCATATACCGTTAATTAATTTGTTTGCGCCAAACCAACTTTGTTTTATTCAACAAAAAATGTTTCTCTTCGTAACAAGTATACTATGAATATTAAATCAAGTTAAACTTTAAAAGATTTTCTAATTGGGACACTCAATTTGCTTACAGCCGACCAGTAATGGACGTTGCAGAGTACAAAGTGCTGTCCAGTCACAGAATGGGTAAGTATACAGAATTGCACAAGGGGTAACATGAATTACAGGATGGCTGTCAATCGCTGTAACAGCAACAGTGGTGGTTCTATAGGCAAGAACATCATTAGGTTCAAAATTAGTCATAATTTTCGCATCATTATAATCTAGATAATTTGAATGAAAAATAACAGCCACTTCGAAAAACGTTGTGCCAGACAACGTCTCTTTCTGGGCAAGTCCAAAATCTACTCTCATATCCAATAACGTGTAAGCTTCATCTACTCCAAACGCCCTTGTAGACGCACATTTATTATCTAATAAATCAATAGCAGGAAAATAAAACTTGCTTCGTGTGAGCCGCCTGTTACGACCATTTCTTCTGTACACTCGCCGGTTCCTTTAACGTAGGCATACGCTATTCACTGATTGGCTGTACATGTCTGTGCCTGATTGGCTACTACGTGCTGCCGAAGGTTTACTAATGGCTGGGTAGTGGACAGGCAAGTAAGTTGCCAGGCGCTGATTGGCGAATGGCGTTCCGACATATGTTGCCGAATAGTGACATAATTTTGTCTGGCGTGCGCGGCTGTAGCTTGAGGTACAGGCGGCAGTTCCACTTCTGCAATGTGAAATGTTCTGTACTATGACAATGGGAAGAGAACGGAATTGGTATTCGTGCAGTGGTTTACAGTTGTATATGGGTACATTGAGGACAATACATTTTTAGGCCCAAATTTAGTGTTTTTTACCCCAAACATCAAGCTTTTCCCCCAAATTTCTGGTTTTTTTTCATCACTGTTCGAAATTTCCCCCCTTCCAAAATTCATGCATTTTACCCCCCGAATATCATGTTTTTTACTAAAAATTTCATGGTTTTCCCCCGAATTTCACGTTTGAATTTCCGCCCCCCAAAAAAAATCCGGCACGAATCGAGCACGAAAGATTTAGAACCAAAATCAAGCAAATTTAAGCTAAAATAAGTCAAATTTCTCGATTTTCAAGCAAATTTGAGTGTTTTCTAGAAAACGCTTATTTTGCAAGCGAGCAATCTAAATCAAGCAAATTTATCCCAAGATCAAACAAAATAAGATAAAATAAAGAAAATGTTAAATAGATTCAAATGAATAGAAAGTTTTATATATTTTCAAGAGAACGCTGTATCACGCACAGACTTCCCATTTTTCAGTTCTTTTAAGCCTTTATATGACATAAAAACTTCCTTCTCATTTAGTAGTTTCAAAGAATTTTTATCTAATATTTTCACATAGCACTCTGGTAATTAAATTTTAAACTTGTCATCTAGAATACAATTAATTTTTTTTACCAAAATTGGATTCATAAATTTCAAAATCTGTGGCAGTAAACCATTTATTTTTTCTAGATCTTGTAGTTTCGTGAATTCAAACGATTTGTTCAATTTCTTCATGAGAGATTCCATATTTTGTTTTGTGTAATTTATAAAGAAACAAATTATCAAAGAAAATTATTTTTTCATTCTCTTAATAAACAAAATGGCAACTATGCTTGAAATGGAAAATAATACCATAGCTAAGCAATGTAAAAAATGTGGCGAAGAATTATTAAACATTGAATGTTTTGCATCATATAAGCACACAAAAAATAAACATATTAACACCTGTGAAAAATGTTCTGCTATATATGCCAAAAATCAAAATGAGTTAAAAAAAAAAGAGAACATACCATGCGAATGTAGAAAATATGTTTCTAAACTATATCTAAAAAAGCATAAAAATAGTAAATCGTACAATACAAATGAAATTCGACATGATTATTCAACTAAGACATGTGGAGTATGTAATGAGAAAAAACCTATCGATTCATTTTATCCTCATAAAGTGACTATAGACAAACATACAAAAAATGTAAATAATGTTTTAATGAGAAAATATTATATGAATGTGGAAAAAAATGTTTCTATTATATATCTGAAAGAGCACAAAAAACTAAATCGCACAATACACCAAAATATATTCTTAATGAAATTCAAAATTATAGTTATCCAACAAAAACATGCACAGTTTGTAATGAGAATAAATCTAGAAAATTATTTTTTATTAATAACAACACTAAAGACAAATATTCAATAATATACTAAAATGCTGTAGTTAGAAATAGTATCACAGAAGATCTTAAATATTTTTAAAAATTACTATCAATAATTTAAGCACATCATTTCAGTATTTTCATTATTTTTTGCATTTCTTCATTTCTATATTTTTAAAACGTTTATAAATTTTTATTTCTTAAAAATAAACAAATATGGCTACGAATTATTCAGCAGTAGAGCAGCGCGAAAGGAGAGTGAATGAGTTGAGAATTATAGCTAGTGAATTAACATAAACAACTAGCTAAATTATGTAATGATGGTCTTATTACAAGCATAATTAAAAAATTCGTAAATCAGGAGAAAAACAAAATGATTTAACAGTTGTGGAATTAAGAACTAATGCTAGAAGCTCTAACTTAACAAATATAAATAATTTAAGGAAAGCAGATTTAATTACAGCTATTATTAATGAGCAAGGAAAAAAAACTGCAAATTTGCCATTTTCTTATACCAATATCAATGAATTATATAAGAAAGATATAAATAAATTTAAAATAAATATTCCCATTTTCCTATCAGATATTTGTACAATCAAGAAATAACACTAAGAAAAATTTGCCCATTTCAATTAAAGAAGAAAATAAAAGTTTTGGTCAAATTTTTCCTTTCAAACAAGAATTTTTTAATGAATGCGTAGAAAGAAGAAAACCATTTGAAATTCGCGAAATAATTCGTAATTTTAATGAAACTTTCAACATTTGGCAAACAAAATACGGTATTCGTATAAATAATTTAGAAGGGACTCCAATAGAAAAAATGAATGCTGCTCGAAATGCTGTTCACGCAGCAATGAACGCAGTAAGAAAATTAACTGATTATTATCAAGGTGATAAAATAAGAATATATGCAAATAATCAGAATTTTCACCACACTATTTCGGTCTCAAGAAATATGAATTTAAACGCCGAAAATTTACATAATAAAATTGAAAGAGTAATTACATCGCATGAAAATGTAGATATCAATGAAACTACTTTCGATATACATGTTTACAGAGTACCCAGCGGTAATGGCGCAAAAGGGATTTTTTAAAAATTTAACTTAAGATATAAAAACAAAACAGTGTATTAATAAAATTAACAATTATGATAATTTATGTATTCCTAGAGCTTTAATTACAGCTTTAACATACGAAACTAACATAAGTTTGGATACAGAACTAACGAATAATGAGCTTATTTATATTAGAAAAGGAAAAAAATTACAATTAGAATTGGCTCGTGAAATTTGTGTAAGAATGGGCAAAAGTTGTAAAATCGGTTTCAGTTTGGAAGATATTATGGATGCAGAAAATTTTCTGAATATCCAAATTAACGTTGTTTCAGCTGCGAATTTCAATTCAATTATACATTCTGGAACTTAAGAACAAACAACTATTTATTTGTAATTACACGACGGACACTACGTCGTCATCAATAATATGAAAGCATTTTTAGCTAGTGTTTATTATTGTAAAAATTGTGACAAACAATACAATAATAAAGATCAACACGAGTGTAAGAAAAATAATAAAATATATGCAATTTATGTATTAAAAAAAACACAGCACGAAAAAGTTTTGGAAGGTGAAGATCGTGTTAGAATATATTGCCAAAAATGTAATAGATATTTCTTTGGACAGGAATGTTTTGATAATCGCGATGATGTATGTAAACAGTCTATAAGTGTAAAACTTGTAACAAAATATGTCAGAGAAATGAAAAACACGCATGTGGTTATACCAAATGTTGGAATTGCTTGGAAATTGTGAAAACTGATGAACACAAATGTTATATGCAAGAGAAACAACAAAATGGGGGTATTTGCACAACAACTTGCAATTGTAATGACAAAAGCAACAAAAAATACAAGAATTGTTCTTAAACAGTAAAATACTACTTTTTCGACTATGAAGCCACACAAGATACTGGTTTTCACTCACCAAAATTTATATCTGTTCAAAACTTTAATGTAAACAAAATACATTTTATTACAAATGATGATTTTTTGCAAATGGGTGATATCTGAAGAAAATAATGGATATACATTTATTGCGAATAATTCAAAAGGCTACGATTCATATTTTATTTCACAATATTGTGTTAGAAAAAATATAAAATCCCAAACAATATATCAAGGCTAAAAAATTATGCAACTTAAAATGCCGAGTCTAAATATCAAAATAATTGATAGTATAAACTTTATTCAAGGAAATATTGCAACATTCCGCAAAACATTTGGCTTAAAAGAGCTTAGAAAAGAATGTTTTTCACACTTTATTAATAAACCAGAAAATCAAAATTATGTAGGAAACATACCCGCTACAAAATATTATGGAGTCAATACAATGAAGGAAGAACAACGAAAAGACTTTTTAAAGTGCCATAATGAAAAAAATAAAGAAAATTATATTTTCTATTTCAAAAAAGAACTTGCTGAATATTGTGATTCCGATGTTAATATTTTAAGACGTGGTTGTCTTAAATTTAGAGAATCTTTTCTAGAAATAACAAATAGAGATCCATTTTGCTACATAACAATCTCAGATGTTTGTATGGTGGTTTACATATCAACTTTTCTTATGAATAATACTATTGCAGTAGTTAAAAATGATAAAATATAAATGTTTAGTAAAGAATCAATTTTGTTGTTGAATACATTTCCAAATGTTCGATATGAATTAAATGGCGGAGAAGTTACTATGTGTCGAGCAAAAGTTGATGGCTATGACGAAAAAACTTAAACAATTTATCAATGTCATGGCTGTTTTGGCATGGTTGTCCTGATTGTTATTCACCAGACACAATAAATTATTCTAACAATGAAATTATGGATGATTTGTTTACTAAAACAAACAATCGAACGACAATTTTAAGACAAAATGGTTACAATGCAAGGGAAATGTGTGCTTGAAAATGGAAAATAATCGATTTTCTACAAAAATAAGTTAGAAAAAACTATAAATGTGGCAGAATCATTACATCCTAGAGATGCAATTTTTGGAGGTAGAACCAATGCTTCAAAATTAAAAGTTCCAGGAAAAAAATCTAGATATATAGATATATGTAGTTTATATCCAACAGTGATGTTGTTTGAATATTACCCAGTTGGTCATCCTACTAAAATATTTAACCCTAAAAATTCCGACTAAAATTGATTTGGATTGATCAAATGTAAAGTTTTGCCACCTGGAAACTTAATGTTCAAAATGTGTTGTAGAGAAAAAAGTAGAATGTAAACCTAATGATGAAGAAAGAGCAATAGATGGAATATGGACTACATTAGAACAAAACAAATCTATTGAAAAAGGTTACAAATTACTCAAAATTCACGAAGTTTGGCATTTCAAACAAAAAAGTAATAAAATGTTTACAGACTACATTCAAACATTTATGAAAATAAAATTAGAAACTAGTCCAAAGGGAAAAGATTACAAATCAAAAGATGAATATATTTGTGTTATAAAAAAATAACAAAATATGAACTTAAACCTTAAAAAAATTGATAAAAATCCAGGGAAACATGCTGTTGCCAAAATTTGTTTAAATTCACTTTGGGGAAAATTTGGACAAAGACAAAATTTGACACGAACGGAATATATAACTAATCCAGCTCATTGGTACAAATTGTTAGTTATTAGATGCAAGAATAGAAATAGATAATGATGTTTATATAAATGACAAAGTAATTGAAGTGTCCTATAAATACAAAGATAATCATGTAGAAGATAGCACAACAACAAATATATTTATAACAACTTTTACCACATCAAATACACGACTACGTCTATATGAAATGTTAGATAAGTTAGGTGATAAAGTAGTATATTATGACACACAGTGTCGTTTACATTGATGATGGCATAAATACGGTTAAAACAGGATGCATGCTTGGCGAATGGACAGACGAATTAGGAAAACATTATTATGGTATACATTGGATAAGTACAGGGCCTTAAAGCTATGGTTATGAAACTTTTTTGGAAAATAATTTACAAAAATTAAAGGATTCTCTCTAAATGACGAAAATGCTGTACAATTAAACATGAAATCAATGGGTGAATTAGTACAAAAAAACTAACAAAAATCTGATTATAAAAAATGTGATTACAAGAGAAAAGAAAACAAAAAAATTTGGTGAATAAGTTTATGGCAAAATAATTTAATTTTGACTATGACAAATGCATGATTTTGAATGAAAAATACGATATTATGGATACACTGCCGCGAGGCTGTTAATCAAATAATTTTATAATATTATATTTTAAACATCTTTAATCTTTAAAACAATGTCAATATCAGGACCATCAAAATCAATCAGTTTAACATTTTCATCCCTAATTTCTAGAACAACGTGATGAACCCAATTATTATTGATTCTATAACAAATTGGATATGTAGGCTTGTAACTAACATAATCTCTGAAGCAAAACATAGTTTTTGGTGGAAAACTAGCAATTATATCTGTTTCTAAATGATTAGTTTCATCATACTTTATGAACATTCCATATGCCCAATTACAATGATCATTTATTGTTTTAACTGGATTAAAATTAGGTAACTTAGTACCTACGACAATTTTGTCTTTTTAAATAGTCATATTTCTCTCAAAGCCAAGATTATCAGATAGTCGGTCGTCAAGTTTAATATCAAACCTAGATTTAATAGATATTCTGTTTTTTACTTTATCTGCTGTCAATTCAATATTTTTTTTTGAAAATGGATAGATTGAATTTATAGCTTCTTTTAAAGATTCAACATCGTATTGGCCTCTAGGAATAGTGATAACTTTATTCTTATCAAACACAACACTCAATTTTTCAATAGTTGTTATAATATTCTTGTCTACAAAAAGCACATCTCCCTGAATTTATGTTCTTCTGGATAGGAAATGTCTCCTGTACTGTAATACCTAGAATCCCAGTTATAGCAGCGAGGAGATTACGGGACAAACTTGGGATCTTGATTCGAGCCTCAAGATGTGGCCTAATCAAATCAGTAGCCAATTGTTTTAGATGCGTACGTCGGTTAGGAACAGATTATTTAGACTCTGATTCAGAGCCTGCCAAAAGTACCATGCAATTGATTCCAACAGCATTCAGTAACCCATAGAATATACATAAGGGCCATCGACGAGTCTTCCTTTACACTGGCTAAGTATGACACAATTTATCAAAGCAGACAATGTGTCATTATAAAACTCAATAATTTCTGGGATTCTGATGATTTTGTCCTCATCTTTTCGGTCATTCATTGTAGATAACACTGTGACAAATTTTTTCTTCTTCTTTGGGAGACATATATAAGAGTCTCTTCGCCACTGAAGGCAAACATTGCACTGTTTCGTTTACGTCCACGAATGTCTTTGAGCAATGGAGGAATATTCGGTTTATTTGATTTCATTCTACCCTCCATTGTCACAGAGTGTTCACAGAGCATTTTTTTTTGCTAAGGGTAAGGAAGTGAACCAATTATCAAAAGTGCAATTCCTGTTGGTGCCATGAATGGGTTTACTCATATCTGTAGAATAATACTGTGAAACAGGTATTCCTCTGGGAGTTGAATCCTTTGCAAGGGTTAACTTGAGAATTCAACATATAAAATGTCTTAGCATCACACATCATCAATATCTTAATTCCATACTTGTCATGTTTTGATGGCATGAACATCTTGAAAATACATCATCCATGGAAGCCAAATAACTGCTCATCGACTGTGCAGTATTCTGATGGCATATATAGCTTTTGACTGGTTGTTACAACATGATCGAAAACCTACTGTATCTCAGCTATTCCATCATTCTTCCGACATTCACTCCTACTTTCGCGATCATCAAAGAGTAAGCTGTTAGTCAAGATCTCAAATCTTGCTTGTGACATGGTACTACGGAAATAGATCACACCTGTTTGGTTATCAAACAGTTCACGTTTAGTTACAGAATTCATTTTCAAAATACCAGCTAGATAATATAATCCAAGAAGTGCTTTTAGTTTTGTAACATCTGTATCATGAGTAAATTATGGTCTTACTCGTGCTTTAGTAGTATCTTCATCAGCATCATTGCCATTGTTCTGATATCGGTGACTAGTATATTTCGCATGGTGCACAACAATTTCTGCATTTGTGTTTTGCAATATCAGTTATTATATCCTCTGTAAAAAATAGATTTCATGCTTCTATTCCACAGTTAATATTTCTTGCTGCACCTTTATTCGCAGGAAGATAAAGCACTTTATTCCTTGCAGTAAACCTTATGTTATTTGACTTTTTACCACACCATTTATACTTATTATTTCCAAAAAAGTATGTCAGGCACATCAATCACTGCGAGAAGATCGTCAGAATCAATGTTTGAGTCATGTCCAGTAGGTGAAGAATTTCTTACCACAACACACGTATCATCAGGTGAAGAACCACTTACCGGAAAACACTTTCCATCACTACTAATTTCTTTGGGTCTCAATATTCATGTTCTCAATCGGGTTCAGTGACTGAAGAAATGTCACTTGTACTATAGTCATCGGATTTCATCAATAGTTCCATTATTTCACTTTCAGTCAGGGACCACAAGTATTTCTTTTTACGATTAGCGGATGCTGTTGTTGTTGCCTGTGCTGTTGCTACTGATGCTGAAGTATTCATTTTGCGGAATTGTAGCCAGCTACTAGAGAATTGTAACTGGATAAAATATCTGAAAAAAATTAACATTTATGAAAAATAAACGTATTTTAGTTACTCATATTTTCATAAAGTCTAAAACATATTGCTATTTACATGCAGACACCTCTTATATGTATACTCTCACTAACACTACCTTGGGGTGCTGGTGTACCCCAACACTCTATTACAACACCTCTGCATAGAGCAGCTCTCAGTCCACAACTAACAATAACAATTTCAAGGTCAGGTAGAAAGGTATGTGGAAGGACAAGTCAGTGTTGCCAAGTTGCTTGAAGATACAACAACATATTTATTGTTTGGGGTACTCCAGTACCCCGAGTAGGGTTCTTGGGTTAGTAATATTTGACGATGTTATATTATTGATAAAAATATAATCTGGGAGTACTTTATTAGGGGGAGACATGAGAATACAGATGTATTTTAATAGGCACAAACATATTCGAGGGTGGCCAAGCAATTTGTGAGAGACAACACAAATTTTCAATGAATATTTAGACAAGATGACACGAACCTAAGACATATTTATAATGATTTTGTTGGTGGTGATATGCCTTATGAAAAATTTAAAGAGATCTGTGCAAGCTGTTGGAAGGAAGATTATGGTCTTTTAACATTATATTTGAGTATAAAAATGGACAGTGGAAAATATCGAAACCAAATAAAATATTTTATATTTTAACTCTCTCTTATGAATTGTATATGAGAATTTTCTATCTTCTTCCACAACTGAAATTCAGCACACTCTCATCGCGACAGAAAAAAAGCATATCTGCACAGTTGTGCACTCCCAAAAACAGGAAGCTCTGCCTGCTACAGGAAAAAGCATATCTGCACAGTTGTCCTTGTCAGCAACAACAGATACTATCGCAGCAACAGGACACACGTTATCACACAACTGCGTTGCTACCTCTGCTCGTGCTGCTGCGAACTCACTGCGAGTTACTGTATAAGAGGCTTTCCAACTATCTCCCCACCGCACGGGGAACACTCTGCAAGACTGTTGATAACAGGCTTCCAGCTTGCCACATGCAGCATTTTTATCGCCGTGCCACTGGCTCGACCACCATGGCTCAGTGGTAGAGTGTTTGTAATGTAAGTTCGAAAGTTCTTTAAGAATATTTCAATAATATTATAACATTTCCACAACTAATGGTAAACTCGATGAATAAATGCTTAATTTCAACAAATAGCCAAGATGCAGTGTTAAGGATGAAATATTCTCTAGTTATACATCATCCAACAAGGAATAAAACTATTTAAAAATTGAATTTTGCACTTTCAAATAATTCGATTACAAAATTAGCAAAAGAGGCTTTTACAACTTGGCAAAAGCATACAAATTTGAAATTTACTTATGATAGAAATTCTCTGGATATACTTATTTCTTACAAACAAGGTCTACATAAATATCAGAGATTGCATGGATTTTGTCATTATAAATTATTTCAACATAGCAGTGCACTAGCACGCACATTTGTTCCAAATCAACAAAATAGTCTTGCAAAGCATAGCAATAGGCAGGAGTATTGGTATAATGATGGAAAAAACACTTCTGAAAATAAAGTTAATTTGCTGACTGTTTGATTCACGAAATTGGCCATGCATTAGGTCTTCAACATACAAATGATCAAAATGCGATCATATATCCAATTCCTAAGAATGAGTTGTTTGATTTACAACCAGACGAAATTTTGAGCATACAAAACTGTTGTGGACCACCTCAACAAAATAATTTTAATGAAAATGAACCAATTGATTAATGCTAAGGCGTACATGTAAAAAAAATTAGTTATTGATGATAAAGTGAATATTTTTTACAATAAAAAAGTTAGGACAAAATTTTGGATCATCACTAAATAATCAATAAACCATTTTTGATAGCAGATTGTTTCAATTTTTTACCAAGCAATTTCAACAATTTTTTTGTATAACAAAGGTCTCCAGGCGAGTTAGTTCTGTTTGTAGATGATGACATTTATATGGTTGATTATCCAAGCTATCATCCTATTAACGGAAATTCTAAAGGATTTGGATTAAGTGATGGATATAAAATGAATGATGTTTTTAATTCATGTTCGGGATAAACTTTTACCTTCTATGTAAAGATGTAGTATGGTGAAAGATACGAATGTCGTTTCCAAATAAGAGAGACTGGTCTAATTATCGATAAATTTACTCATTTACCAAATATGAAAAACTCGGCTTTTAGATATACAAATGGCTTCTGTTATTCTTTAGCAACGAAACTCTCATGGAATATAACGAATTTACAAAGACATTGACTAGAGTTTGCAAGAATAGCATTTCCTTGTTCGGTATAAATTGTGAATCTTATAATGAAATCATAAATAGAATTTAACTCCGTAAGTCCCTTATAAATACAGAAAAATATATAAACAGGGGGGTACTATATGGTAGCACCCCAACTCATAATGAGCAAAACATATACAATTATAAAGAACCCGCAGTTACACTTGTATTAATTTATAAATTTATATACTTTAGTTTTTAAAATGCTTATTAAAAAAGAATAGTAGTAAAAATACTTATTACAACTCGCCAGTTTCACTTGCGCATAATTTTGCACATAAAAATAGAGTTTATTCTAGACATAATTAATAATAAACTTATTTACGATGGTAAATGAGTTTTTATGGTTATTGATGAGAATAATAATCCATGGTTTAAAGGAAAAGATGTGGCTGACATATTAGAGTCTAAAAATACAAGAGAAGCAATTAGAGATCATGTTAGAAAAAAACATCGAAAAAGTTATGAAGATATAGAGAGGAGCGAATCGCTCCCCCATTTAAACATGCAGCCACATACAGTATATATCAATGAACCTGGATTATATTCGTTAATTTTAAAATCAAATATGAAACAAGCTGAGCAATTCCAAGATTGGGTAACTGAAGACGTTCTTCCATCAATTAGAAAACATGGCGAATATAAGATTCAAAAAGACATAATGCAATTATATAAAGGTCAAATAAAGCATTTAAAATATACAAATAAAAGTAAAGATGATGATATTGAACATTTAAGAGTGTCAGTTATCCTGACATTAGATGGAATAATTCGCTGAAATGAGGAAATCAGAGAAATGACCACACATGTTATACCACAAACACAAAATGAAAATTTAAGGCCAACTTTAGTTCCTTTAAAGTTATTTGACTATGACTGTGAAAATTATTACTATGTGATTAGAACTCAGAGAAAACATGTTCAAAAACAATTGTATAGAACCGAAGATAGACATCCAAAGTGCGAAGAATAACTGAGATTTGATTACATTCCAAATTCTATCAATTTATATCAAAGAATAAAAGAAACATTAAATTACCACATGGAGTGTTTTCGCAACTATTCTTATATTTCTGGAAATAATTATACTCAACAACAATTGATTATTGACATAAATAATCTTTATCGAATTAAGAAGATAGCTAATTTTAAATATAAATTTACAGAAATTTTTAGGGTCTATTGAATAGACCCTTAAGAGGTAATGAAAAATCTTCGAAAAAATATTCAAATTCACAAAACTTCTGTTTTATTAATCCAAGAGATATGTGACTTTTCAAAACCCAACCATTTAACATAAATTTAATTACCTTCAGTTTTTAAAAATTTTTCAACCAAATATTCATCTGGATAGTCGGTTTTCATAATTTCGTATTCATAAAAACTATCTTTTATTTCTTCTCTGTTGGTATCGTTCAGTTTGTATGTTGGCACATCAAAATTTAAAACTTCGAAAATGGTAAACATTTCTGTTGTCCAATTAGCTTTAGCTGTGTACGCCTTTTCAAAGATTTGTTTACTTTTGCTCTCGCGGACGATATCGCCAAGTTTATATTTAGGTTTAGTAATCACATTTGCAAAATCTTGTCATTAATTTTTTTCATTTTTTTTATTAACTTCAATTGGCTTCATACCAATGGTTTTGTGTTTGGTATTATTGTATTCTTTCACTTAATCATCCAATATATTTACCTTTTTGCAATTGCCATTCAAAGCAAATTTCTTCAAAACTGTGTTCTTTATTGTGCGATTATATCTTTCCACACTACTGGCTTTTAGTTCATTGAATGTAGAATAGTGATTGTTGTTATATTTTTTACATAAGTTCTTTGAATATTTTATTATGCAATTCTAAGTCATTGTCACTTTGAATATTCCGTGGTTTTCTTTTAACTAATATAGATTTTAAAGCATTTGCCACATTCTTGGCTCTTTTCTCTTTGATTGGTATAGCAAATGTATATTTCGAAAAAACATTGATAATTGTCATAATATACTTGTAACCATTATTTATATGAGATATCCCTTTTAAATATACGGTACCCATCTTAACAAGATCAATTTGCCATAAATCATCAATTCCATCATGAAATTACCTTTCTTCTTGGAAAATTTTTTCGTGCAGGTTTATATAGTTCATTGATTATGGCTTCTAGTCAACATTCCATAAACAAAATAATTGGATATTTTAATGTTTTTTATTAAAAAAAGTTAATAGTGTCACCTCTTTTGACATCAAAAGGTTTGCTGGAATCTATTTATTTAGCTCCCATAATAACTGTTAGCATTTCATTAGATAAATTTAGATTAACAGTAATTATTTTATAAACAATGCAATCCATCAAAAATTTAAAGTAAATTAGATTATTATCCAAGACAAAAACATTATTATTTTTATTCCACTTTGCATGTATATAAAAGACACATGATTTCTCTTCCTTACATTTTTATACTAATTGGTATATGTTTTATAATTTCAGATCTAATTCTCTATCGGAATTTTCTTTTGCTTTTTTTTCAACTTTTGTGTTAACAAGTGGATCGCAGTAATTCAAAACTGATTTGTTTAAATTTTGCAATTTATTAGCTATTTATTTATCGAAATATCTTTTATTGACAGCATCTTTTCCATCTACAGGATCAGCTATATTATTAATTCTACTATTTTGAATAGAAACATAATCCTTTGTGTAAACAGAAACTTTACTAAGTTGATCTTCTAAAGCGGTAACAATGATATTGTATTTAGAATCTACATATGCTTTGAAATCAGAAATACTAGTATTGAATTTTTAATCTACATCAGTTTTTCAAGCGTATTCAGAAACAATAGTTTTATATTATGAATCTACATCCTTTGTAATGCCTCTTTTGCGTTGTTTAACCATTTTATATAATCTGTATTAGTGTTACTGAATTGTAAATTTATATCCTCTTTTAAAGCATAATCAGAAACAATTGTTTCATATGTTGATTTGACATCCTTTTTAATGCATAATCTGCTATATGTATTTTGAAATATTTTTCTTTGACAGCGTCTTCATTATTTATTGGTTCACCTATATTAACAATTCTACGTCCTAGAAAAGAAACATAGGATTTTTGTGCAATCAAAACAGTTGGATAGTTTGCTTTGTAAAGAAGAAACACTGGAATTGCATTGTGAATCTACATATGATTTTAAAGCATAGGCACTAGTGTCAAAATTTTTATTTAAAGATTTGATTAATGGTTTCCAAATATATCTGTCATTTAATAACAAAGAAATTATATCATTAAAATTGAAATCTTTCGAAAAGAAAAAGTGTAAAACAATTAAACATAGATGTTCACAAATAACGGAATAAAAATTCTGAATTCGATCGTCATTGTAATAAACATTTCTGTTTTTGAAATAGTTAATTAAATTATTAGGAATTTTGCCTCCAAAAGAGTCGAAATGGTAGACATCGTTGTTTTCTTTAAAATAGCAAAGCCAATGAGTACCAGGATTTGTTGAAATGTCAAAATTATTCATCGCAGCACATAAATTTTTTTACATTTTTTTTGGTAATTCGTCAATCATATAAACATTTCTAAAATTTTTATATTTAAAATTTTTACATATTTTAAAATATAGATATTAGATAGTGGGTATATATTCAATTTTTTTTTTGGCCTTCCTCTTTTTTTAGCAACTACTAAACTGCTTCCTGTTTTAGTTTCCATTGCCAAATTCTGTCTCTGCTGTTCTTCTTATTCTCATTTATTTTTTCTAATTTGTTCGACAGAATTATAAATTGTAGTAGCTCCTCCAGCTAAAGCACCAAGAGCACCTAAACCTGCAAATAAAATTGGCAAAAACTCTTCATGGTGTACCACTTCATGTTTTTTCTTTTAATATTTTTAGAGTATTGGAAGTGCCAAAGTCAATAAGAAACTTTTGCCTTCTTTTATTTTTTATTTTTTTTTCTTTAGTTGATCTTTTGTTAGAAATTTTCAACACCCAAATCTTTTAATTGATCAATCGGTATATCGAAAGTTAAGCTTTTTATATTCATTTATAAGTAAAAAATTATATATATATATATAATCAATAAATCATTTTATTTTCCCAACATTATTTTCTTTTTGTAAATATAGTTGAGGCAACAGCAGCACATGCAATTTTTTTCACAAATTGGTGTGTTTGTATCTAACATAATTTCTTTTGCTTCTTTTTGCAAAATTTCTGTCAGCTTCATATCTTGATTCTAAATCTTTGTGGTCTCTATAAGCAGTATCGTGATATTTGCATGCATAATCAAATTTATTTATTCCTGTGTCTCCTCTTTCTAGTCTTTCGTATAATTTTGTAAATGGCTCCCAATTATTATAACCAGGCAAATGCATTTCGGGCAAATTTAAATTATTTAATGCCCAATTTATAATGCCTTTGCCATGGTGTTCAGAATTCCAAAATGAGTACAGAACTGCATTTAAAACTTTTATAAGATAAGGTATTCCTTTGGGTTGAATTGTCTCCGGTACACATAGCGATCCTAAGATTGATTGACTGAAAGAGTATATTTATTGACAGGGATGAGAATAAACACAACACAGGAACACTGTACAAAAATTGGCCAGCCAGTGATAGAAACAATTTTATGCACATAATGGTTGAAGAGAAGCAAACATGAAAACTGTAATGAAAAAACCTGATAAAAGTATGCTACATAGGGAAATTAACCAAAACGCTGTATAGGATAGAACTTAAACCTTCACGTAACCTACCGTAAGCCTTAGATTAATCTGAAACCAGGAAGGAAAAAAATTAATAGATTTCTAATCCGAAATCCCAGACCGGGACGGTTCCACTCCGTGATTGACCAGACAAACAAGCGAATCAAGGCAGGGTAGTAGACCCGGACAGGGATACTGCGTCAAAATGGCACATGCAAGCGAATCATGGCAGGGTAGTAGACCCGGACAGGGATACTGCGTCAAAATGGCACATGCAAGCGAATGAATAACAGAAGGCAAGTAAACGGCACCATAAGGCAGTAAAATGAAACGCTAACAAAATTTAAAGAAAATCCAATGCTATATCCACAAAGAACCAATAGGACACAAGGGGGAAAGAACAGGAAAGCAAAAGAACGGGAAAGGACCTAACAGGAATGCCTGGACCCTGAAAGCTGCAAGCCAGGAATAGGAAAGGCAGCAATGCCTGAATTATCAGGACTGCTGCGGCATGAGAGCAGGACAATAAACGCACACATATTAGTGATAAAAGGAGCAGACCAAGGAAAGGTTCTAACAGGCAATAGTGGCCCCAACAGGAAAGTGGCTCCTGATCCTTTGACTGCCCCTTTAAAATTATATTCAGACGTCACGGCTACAATTAAATATTAGTACATATATCTAAGACTGCGATTGGTTTTCCAGAAATCACTGAGTCGCAATTTTAAATTTGTAGCAAATATAACGAATACATCAACCAAAAACGTTTACAGCAAATTATTGAACTGTTACGTTTTCGCTCTCGAAATTCAGTGAGCTAAACCAAGTTCGTTAAGGGATGGATTTCTTAATTAAATAAAATAGTTAATTATAATTTCCTAATTTAATTTACAATAACTACAAACAAAATTTTTTCAACTCAACATCTTACAATAAATTGATATCACTTACTGTTTACAAATAATGACTCCAATTAATACAATTTATAATTACCACAAAGAAATAAATGAAGCTATATAAATAAAATTCACTCCCAATAGACAGTGTATCAATCAATTAAATTATTTGATAAATTATGCGTCCATATTTGACAGTTCCAATATTTACAATAAAATCCGTATTACAAGTCAATTTAGTCCTACCTCAGTTCAGTTCATGTCTCACCAGCCCCCAATAGAGTCCTCCGAGCGCCCTCAAGCACAGTAGGCTTCACTGGCCGGGTTACACGTCCTCTCGTCCATTCACACCAAGAACACTCGTCCGCCGTCGTCGTCTCGCACATAACTACGCTCGCGCACTGCTAGAATCGCTTTGCCAAAGACTGCTGGTCGCTGGACCGCGGCAGTATATACAGTGTTGTAGGCCGTCACCCAGAATTTTCTGTAACTCACGAACTGCGCCGATTGTTCTAATTTCTAGAAAATACGTACGCCTCCTACAGGTGTCGGATTATTCAGCGGGGGGAGGAGGAGGACTGTGGCGCCAGCCAGTTTCACCAGAATATTCTTGCATCGTCGCTACCTTTGTCGGAATCTCCTGCAGGGGAGAGGAGGGGCTGTGACGTCAGATAGTCTCACCGCTGTCCATCATTCACGGGCTTCCAGGATTAGGGGGAGGGGGTGAGGCAATGAGAGTGTCGTTTCGGTGAGTGGTAAGGGTCAAGACAGTAAAACCCCTCCCCTCCCCCTTCTTCTCAAGCGCCGGACAGCCTACCCGGCGCCAGCTGCAGCGCGTAACAATACATTCTTCGGACGAGAAACCTCGTATGCAAAACATGTCACGTCAGCGAACTAACATAGCACCAAAGCGAATCCATAACAACTTCGGTCACCAAGTCCACGATCGTGGGCACGTTGCACATGAATGATATTTATGACCGGCACTGTAGACAGCTAGGCTCCAGTACCTAGTCTTCCTGGCGGCTAATCTGGTTTGTGACATATTATACATCTTTGACGTGAATTGATAACGCTAAGATCGTAATGCACGCAGCAGGTTTTGCACTATTTACAAGACAAGTGCTGTACGCAAGTACCGAGCATGCCAAATATTTGCGTGATTGAAAACGTTGCCATAAATTAATGCGTGCACGAACGCATGTCGTAAACATGTAAAACATCGTGTTGGTCGTGTTTGTTGCTGAAGACGCTAGACTTATGATTCACAAAATATTAATATTGTTTGAAATTAATTTTTGCAGTGTATAGTGTAGTACAAGTGAGTATTGGCTGTTCACGGTAAAATGAACACCTTTGAAAGCCCTGCTTAAGATCTATTTGTATACATGTTTTGTCTTCTTCCGCCTTATGTAAAATTAACGTTACAATTGACCTCATCACTTTATCCATGTCTCTGTCAAGTGAAAATAGGAAATTATTACAAAAGTAAAGTCAGTGAAACCCTGTTAAGAAGTTCCCACTTAAGAAGTTTTCCTGTCTAATAGTTGATTAATTGTGCACTTTGCCTATTTGCATATTTGAAATTCGTCCCTTAAAAAAAAGATTTCCTTTTTAACAAGCATTATTTTTTCAGTCCCTTAAGAGACGTCTTAACGGAGTTTTACTGTATTTAGAAAATCTTCTCATTTTTACACGTCGATACATTAAAATAAAATAAAAGTGAAAGGAATAATTTAAGTTTTCACAAATAGTTACGCGGCACTTTTTATTCGATGTTAAGTTATGGAACTACTTTTAATTCATCGTTACCAACTTGACTGGGTGCATGTCACTCAGTTCGCCTGTTAAAATATATGCAGGTATGAGCAGTAAAATTTATCTAAGGTTGATTTCAGTAGTGCTCACTTTGTCGTAAACAGCCTTTAGTTGTGAAACCCAAGGATTTGAAACAAAAACGCACATGCAGATCATAGTAGAGGCTCAAAGAAAAGCCGGATATAACTTGCACAATGGGACAAATTAAATACGAGTGACATGGTTTCCCCCACTGGCAGTTGTAACGTACATAAAATAAATTATTACCTGCAGGCAAGAACAATTAATAAAGCATACAAGAACGTATCAAATGGTCGTTTAATACACTTGTAAGTTAAAGCTGAGACTAATGTGGATTGAATGAATCCATAGAGAACGTTGAAGTATTGGAAGAGACAGGAGTTAACACGACTTTTGTATCCACGCCGCACAATAATACAAACTATCAGAAGAAAAAAAGAGAACGAAAGACATAACATTTGGCTGAAAAGTCATCTCGTCGAAAAGTCGAAAATATGTTTTCAAATCACAGAAACGCGTTTGGCAGAGTAGGTCTTTGGCGAAACAGGAGTTTTGCAGAACTGTGTTTGGCCCTAGTACACCCGCGCTGCAAACAATTCTGCAAACAATTTTTCTGCCAAAGATGGATACTTCCGTTAGGAACGGTGGGTGGCAGCATGGTGGTTGTTGCCACTTATTCAAAATCGGAACATTTTGCGTAATTGTCGAAGAAAGCCAGAACAACATCTCAGAAATTAACTCTTTGAGGCTTTGTATTGCTCGGAGTGTTCCGTAATACATCGAATTTCTTCTCAGAGCAACCTTTAACGTTACACAGAAAAAATCTAGTGTTGTGGTAACAGTATTAATGTTACTACAACATTAATTTTTTGTTATCTGTGAGCCGTAAGTAACTAATATTGCTGTTAATGTAATACAATGTTAAGCTATTGATGTTAATGTAATATTAAGTACTTTTCTGAAGACTTTACCTCCTTACTGTACTGGCAACAGTAAGGCGGTGTTTATGTTGCGGCGAAACAAATATTGTTTAAACTGATGTTAACAATTGTGTTAAAATTTTTCTTGTAAATTTTTTGCGTTAAAAACATTCTGGTGCAAAATAAAGTAAGTACTATTATTTTTTTTACAAATATAAATATTACCAACGGAAAAAAAAAAATATAAGTGCGAAGGGGCGATTCTAACTTTCTCCACTGCAGGGAACCCGACGTCCTACCAACTGTGCTATCTTGACATGTTTAACTAAGTTTCGTATTGTAAGTATTGGAGAACACAACATAACGAAAAACTACAGTTCTCTTTCGTTAAATGGAAATACTTTATGTAATACAAGTATTTGCCCAATAAGCACAAAAAACTGTTTTGCAAGGGTTGAGAGTTGGTCTAAGCTACATTTAGTTCTCATACTATGCTTTAAAATTAAAATACAGTGGTTTTATTTTTTCGGGTTATCGCTGTTCACTACTATCCGCCATTTTACAACGCCAAGTCAGTGTAACGTTGTGTTGGTTGGATATTTCTTTGATGTCGCAGTAACACAAAATATTTTGTTCTTCCTAATAATTTAAGCGTAATACAACTTTTGGTCGCGGCAACATTACTTGGAGTCTCTGCTCATGTAACACTTCAACAGTATGTTTGCATTACAGTTATACAAGATCTTGTAAATGATCAACATTAAGTAACTTGTCACCACATTATTAATGTTACTACAACATAAATTAGTAAAGAAATGCCTCAATAGCAAATTTTTTTGTTGCGGGAATATAATAATTTTTTCTGTGTATATTTTAATTTATAAATTTGTGTATTTAAGGATTGTGCATCGAATGAAAAAATTGTTCTGGCAAATAATTTTTCCCGTGTAAGTGACCGTAAATGCAGGCATTAAAGTGTTATTGACATGTTTTTGACAAATTCACCTTCAACATTTTTATTTATCAAAATTTTACATAAAAACTGCTTTTTTAAAAAGTAACACATTTGGACAGTTACGAAAATTTCAGGACACCGTGTCATTTTAATTCGACTAGCCGGATGATAAACTTCACAGTAAAACTCAATAAAATGAATTTAAAAATTAGATCAGGAATCAGCAGTCGTTCTGAGGGAACATTTCAAAGCCGCTGTATATATATACAGCGGCTTTCAAAGCCGCTTTATATTATATATATATAATTAAAACACGCATTAAAATATATGAAAACATAGATACTACAAGTGGGCACTCGGAAGGAATCTACTCAAAGCCATTTGTGTACAGCCAAATTTCACAAACATTACAATTTAAAATTACATTACAATTAATAAATTATTGAAATATCGTGTGAGCAATTGCAAGTAGATTAAAATAAGAGCAGGCGGGTCATCGCCAGCTTGAATAAACAATCCGTCATACGCGAAAGCGAGTGCGGTCGCTCTCAACCGTCGCGCAGACACAAACCAACTCCAGCCTCGGGGCCAACCACGGTGAACGAATAAATATATTCAAACAAATTACAATATAAAATAAGGAATATTCTCAGGGAACTATAACCTTAGCTCGACAGCAAGTCAAACCAAACGTTATTTAGACATGGCGGCTAAAAAGGAATTTAGAAGGCTACGGACACGCAGTTGCTGCCCTGTTACACACATTAATTAGCCCATCACGTGACGTTGGAAGTACACGCAAACAGCTAAAACGGGAATGGTAAAACTCAATACACTAGAGACAAATACCGCACAGCTCTATACAAACAGCATAGGCATGTGTGCGAGAAAATAACCTAGTGGCCAGAAGTGTTACTATTATTATATTTCAGGTAATATTTTATAAGTAATTTACTATTATCATTTCTCAGTAAATATTTTCCACTTCTGAAACATGTGAAATGTTGGGAATTAGTTTTCGTCTTTTATGTTGTAGACATTGTTAAATAAACTTTCCATAGAGAAATGAAAGTTTTGTCTTCATATCCGCCATGTTGGTATGAATTATTAATACAAAAAGAATATGGTATTAAACACAGGAGCTGCTGTCCGCTGGCTAGAGGTGACAACATTGCCGAATTTTCTCGCCGAAATCTCCAAGACGCCCGGTGTTGGTTTCTAGTGTATTTGATCAAACCACGAGCCAGCTGCTGCCATTCCCTAAAAGGCCTTGGCCACTACTACCACAACGGAACAGACTGGTCACACCAGAGGCAAAGAAGCGACAGAAAACAGCAACACGGTATCTAGGGGCGACACTGTCACGCGATGTTTGAGGGGGAAGTGTGGTGATAAGGGAGGGCGGGGAGCGCCAAAGAGCAAGCGGAGAAGCAGAAGAGGCTGCGGAACCGAAACCAAGACTCGAGCGAAGTGGTGACCAAAATAAAACGTCCAAATCTCGCGGAGATCGCCGTGATACTCGCCAAATTTAAACAAACCAATACCCGAATAATAAAAACAACACAAGGAAAAGTTTTCTTAATGCTGATCATTAATTTACGATTGAAATCACGTCGTTTTTCTGAACCACAAAATTTGATGCAAAATAATGGTTGCAATCCAAATAGTCTTTATGAAACGACAGCAGCGACCGGTTTCTGTAGAGATTGCAAATATTTGACATATTCCATTGTTTCGCATTTAATATTTCTGCAATATTTTCAATACATCAGTGGTCCAGATCAACTTTGAAATATCTGTTATTCCCTTAGGGAACACATTTAGGCCATTAGTCGTGTACAAGTTTTCGGCTAAGGTCTATTTTGTAGGTGACTATTTTGTAACTGCTATTTACAAATTTTATTCATTGACCCTTACACTTACAAGGAAATTTAGCACTTCAGTTGTTACAAAGTTGTGTTTGTAACTGTATGTGTATGGGTATAAGTCCGCTTAAGTTTTGTAACTAATGAATAACGTTATTTTCTTCGAAGCTGCAGTCATTTTACAACAATTCCAACCCTTAATACGCTTTCTGTGCTACCTACTGTCTATATTGGATAGCGTGACTGAAAGTGTAAACATGATGTATAGGTTTGAAGTAGCTGGTAGAAAATATTTCCTCTACCATGTGAAATTTGCAGTGGGTACTTTTGTTTTATTACCAGCAAGATATAAAACAAAATTTAAAATTTTGGCTAACAAAGTTACACTTAACATTTTGTTACACATATTAATATATTTTTCAAGGTATTCCAAGGAACTAATTTAACGTCTGTAAATGTACTTATATATGTACACACAATAACCACCAGCACCTCATTATCAATGGAAAACTTTCCTTGACTGATATTATGGCACTAGCAGTTTACGAACCGAAGTAACGATTCCAAATACCAATGTTGTTTTCATATGTTAAGGATTTAGTTCTTCATACGTTGGCTCATGTTGAGTAGAGGCCAAATCACCAATTAACTTCAGTCACGTAAACATAAATTAGGTTTTTTTGTTTGTTTGGGAAGGGGGTTGGGCGGTGTCCTTTATTGATACAACAGCGCCTATCAAAATTGCACTTACTTTTACTGTTTTATTACACTATCTTATTTTCCTAATTTTTAATTTTTCTGACGACTATCTATATTTACACCTTTTTTTTAATGTGCCCATATTGCTGGGAGGATGAAACCTCCCCCCTACCCTGTCTTCGCCCCTGGGGGAAACACGTACTCTGTATTGGGCGTGTATACGGTATCGCTCTACCTGACGCATGAAATTATTTACAGCGAGTTTAAGAAATAATTTGTTTACTTTTCAAACGGAGACTACCGGACTTGTCCTAAAAATACGCTATTATGGAGAGACATTACATTTTTGACAAGTTAGTAATGGAAATTTCCCATTTTTTTTAAATTTTTTATCTATATAGTCTGTGCACGTTTACTACCAAATTTTCCGAAGCCCAGTTACAGTTTGTAGCACAGGCGGAAAAGATACAGAGGATACGACTTGGTATAAACTGCGCTATATATATATATATATATATATATATATATATATATATATATATATATATATATATTTAACACATTTGTAAAACATCGTACACAAAATATAACTATGAAAATAGTTTGAGATACATATAGATTCACAAAAACACACTAACTTCGGAGAATTAAAAAGTTCCCATTATGACGACTATGAAAATCATATTCATAAATGGATGGGGGGAAATTTTTTTATAAATCATATATATGGAATAACATAAAAACCAATTTTAAAATAAGATGTGGAAAAAGTGGCAAGTGTAAAAAGTCGCAGTATTGCGACTTAAAAGTAATCAGACGGCGTGGAATCATTCAAAATTAGAAAATTGTGCATATACATAAAAAATTATTGTAATAAAAGTATTCTAACGAAATTCATTACGATCTTGTGGATGGGGCCAGGAGAGACCAGAGCGTAATTCTGCACCAAGTCAAAGCGATACTACAAACAGGAATTAACTTTAGCGAGCTTTACGCATTAACGGCATTACTAAGAAAGGATATCTAACAATACTGCCATTAATGCCGTAGGACTACTCTCAAAATTACGGCAAACAATTGAAGGACTTGGTAGGATATCGCACTTCTGTAACAATACATACTACTACTGTAGTAAAGGCCCTTCTTCCACCAAGAAAGGGGGGCACTGCATTCTTCTCTTGTTCCCAAGGTCAACCCACAGTAACTTAGAAGTGTGCACACCAGACTGTGTAAGCTATCGTATTTTGTTGTAATTTTTATTCGTTTTGATGGATTTGTGGGATAGGCACGACTTGCACCAGGCCCTTCAATTTACTTGAACAATAGAGAAAAACCACAGCTATTAAAAATTATTAAGTATTTGCAAATCTCAACTGTTAACTCGTTCGCAGGAAAGAAATTGTAAAGTGCCCAACATACCGCTCGTCCTCATGGCCAAGGTGCGTGGCATAAATGCGTCGCTGAGCTACGATTGCCTAAAGTAAAAAGAGGCAGCTCTCGGCAATAAATCGCCAGAAATACGCCTTAGAGAGTGGGATGGACCCGTGCGTCCGTTGTCAAGAAGCGAGGGAGCGATACGGCCGACACTAACACGCACTTCTAGCGCCTCGCCGCTCCTACGCGCAAGGCGTGCAGTGTTTTCCGTCGTGTACCGTGTAAGCTAGATCTGTACCTGTGGGGTTTTATTACACGCGATGAAATTCCACATTATAAACTACGCCCGTATCCTGTACTTTTCTCTTGCTGCTTAAGGAAACTGCATAGGTAAGCTTTAAAAATGCGATATTTGACCATTTTCATCAATTTATTTCTCCAAGAATACACTTGATATGACAAAAGTAAAAAAAAGGGGGCATACATAATTTTTTGAAAATATTTTATGACAAAAATAGTAGTATTTGCGGGGTATTTATTTACCGAGATACGCGTATTCGCGCAAACAACAACCTCACAAAAATCGCGCAGGTCCATCCTATTCTTAAATACTCTCCGAGCTACCGGGCAGCGGCCGCGGAACCTAGAACCCCAAGCAGTGAATACGCAAAGATTTCATACCGATGAAGGAAAAGCCAGGGAGGGGGGGGGGATGTTATCGCCACGGAACAGCTACAACCCCTTCACATATAAGTAATTGGAACAGCGTGATACTCGGGTGGCGTCAGGTGCAAGTTTCGCCAGTGTAGGAGGTAAAGGGACGTGTGTCTCAGGTTTCATCCTGAAAGCAGTTGAGCGTGGCACACGCACACATTGCGTCTTATATGCTATTCACTGTTGATTAAGCACTTTTGGACTCTATCTTGAAGAAATGTCACTATTCCTGCCTGCGTATTTTGTTTCAAAGGCACGCTGACTAGCATGCGGCTAGTAGAGTTAGGGTGTGTCCGAATTAGCCTGAAGTACATATTTGTGCGTACCTGTCCCTAGAAGTGACGTCGTAAGTGCTGTCCGTAATGCAAGTATACAAGTAAACGAAGATGTTTACTTTTCGCATACTTGCGGAATACGTGCCGCCTTTTTGAGAAGCAATCTGTAAGTTGCTATTCATTTCCGACATAATTATTTTATTTAATTTTTAGTAGGGCAACATTACTACTTCGTAGGCATAGAATTTTAAATCGAGTTAATAATTATCGCAAGACTCACTTAAAAAAAGGTCTAAACCATAAATTCGTATTAGGCCTATGTTCCTAACCTAAAGCAGCCAAGATAAAAGAAGTAATCAAAATTGCACTCACATAAAATATGAAAATCCAATTGGAAAATTATTTAATACTTGACTTAACCCATGAAACTTTTGGCAATTATAATTTTCTTAGTCGGAATACACTTACATTAAAAGTAGTTAGCTGGCTAAAAAATGTTAACGAAGTAAACGAGACTGCCTGCCCGAATTCCTCAAGTTTGGTGCCCAGGGTACGCCGGTATATACCTGAATTCGGACACTGCCTTAGTAACGAAGGAGAGAAAGAGGTTCCATGCCTCAGCGTAGAATTGAAAATGTTAGGTAAATATTTGTGAATGTTTAAATTATTTCTTTTGGTTTCTGTATTTTAAATGAACGCAAGAGTAAAAATAAAGAAATTGTTAAAATAGTTACTTTTATAATAATTTAAAAGTTTCACTTGAGCGACGCATCAATAAAGTGACCAGGCCCACGTCAAAATTAAATGATCATATGGTGGAATAATACGGAGTGTGCATTCAAGTAGTCCTTAAGCAGGGCTGTCAAATGTGCTCAATACACCGTGTACAGCCTATAAAAGTGTTTTTTTCCCACTGGTAGTGATCGGGCACACTACACTCACGTACCGGGTCGTATGTAAACTGATTTATAGTACAGTTGACCAAAATGCAAGCGTGACTCGTTAACATGTAACGTCCGAACGACACAGTCTATGTTCTACTTTAAGGCTATTCCCCCACTTCATGCAAACAAAGCTTAATCGAGCCTAGAAAGTAACACGAAAGGGACAATGGACCTCATTCGTGCATACTCAGATTAATAATAATTTGCATGAGAACTGTTTATCACTAGGCATTGCCGTAGAGTAGGTAAGCGGTTGCGAGGTATTACAAAACCAGGAAAACCAAACAGGAAAATTGAAAAACCAAAACTCCAAAAAGTAAAAAAATACAAGGACGTGCCACCGGGATGCCAAGCACCGTACAACAATTTGACTAAGATTGGCTGAAATCTAATCATACTAAATTACAGCAATACCAGCTCAACTGACCAAAGAGCACGCGGGTCAATTACTGAGTAAATGCTGTTCACAGTAAAGTGAGCACTTTTGAAAGGACTGCTTAAGATCTACTTGTATGCACGTTGTGTATTCTTCCACCTTATGGAAAATCAACAGTGCCATGAGCCTCGCCACTTTATTCATGCGTTGGTCAATTAAAACTATGAAATTATTAGAAAAGTAAATTATTTACAAATCTGCTAATTTTTACATTTCGATACATTAAAATAAACATAAATGGAAGGAAATAATTTAAGCGAACACTAATGGTTACCTAACACTTTTTATTCGACGTTTTGGAATGGAACTACATTCCATCCATCGTTACCAACTTTACTGGGCGCATGGCACTCAGTGCGCCCGTTAAATATATGCATGTAGGAGCAGTGACATTTTCCTAAGGTTGATTTGAAAAGTGGTCACTTTATTGTGAACAGCCTTTATCAATCTTAAACGCTCATAAAATCATCACAAAGACACTGCATACCTTGACTCGTGCAGCGCAGCGTGACAAATAACAAACAACAATCGAGTGGAGGTGTAAAATGTTGACGACACCGCGGAGAAGTTCACCTCAAGAGACCGCGCGCCAATCCAGTGTATATACACCGCAACTGCCCTGCTATACGCCGTTCACGGTAAAGTGAGAACTGAAGATGTTTCATCAGACATAATAACAAACAACAATCGAGTGGAGGTGTAAAATGTTGACGACACAGCGGAGAAGTTCACCTCAAGAGACCGCGCGCCAATCCAGTGTATATACACCGCAACTGCCTTGCTATACGCCGTTCACGGTAAAGTGAGAACTGAAGATGTTTCATCAGACATAATAACAAACAACAATCGAGTGGAGGTGTAACATGTTGACGACACCGCGGAGAAGTGCACCTCAAGAGACCGCGCGCCAATCCAGTGTATATACACCGCAACTGCCCTGCTATACGCCGTTCACGGTAAAGTGAGAACTGAAGATGTTTCATCAGACATAATAACAAACAACAATCGAGTGGAGGTGTAAAATGTTGACGACACAGCGGAGAAGTTCACCTCAAGAGACCGCGCGCCAATCCAGTGTATATACACCGCAACTGCCCTGCTATACGCCGTTCACGGTAAAGTGAGAACTGAAGATGTTTCATCAGACATAATAACAAACAACTATCAAGTGGAAGTGTAAAATGTTGACGACACAGCGGAGAAGTTCACCTCAAGAGACCGCGCGCCAATCCAGTGTATATACACCGCAACTGCCCTGCTATACGCCGTTCACGGTAAAGTGAGAACTGAAGATGTTTCATCAGACATAATAACAAACAACAATCGAGTGGAGGTGTAAAATGTTGACGACACAGCGGAGAAGTTCACCTCAAGAGACCGCGCGCCAATCCAGTGTATATACACCGCAACTGCCTTGCTATACGCCGTTCACGGTAAAGTGAGAACTGAAGATGTTTCATCAGACATAATAACAAACAACAATCGAGTGGAGGTGTAAAATGTTGACGACACCGCGGAGAAGTTCACCTCAAGAGACCGCGCGCCAGTACAGTGTATATACACCGCAACCGCTCTGCTATACGCCGTTCACGGTAAAGTGAGAACTGAAGGTGTTTCATCAGACATTATAACAAATAAATACATTTCATTGTAGCCTCGGATTTTTGGTTTTGGGTATGGTGAATGTAGACACTTTATTTATTACTCACATGGCAGCGTTTACATTAACAAGTGGTGGAAAGATACAAATTCGCTGTACGAAAAAAGTAACTAGGGCATAAAAAGTGCTCACTTCACCGTGAACGGCCTATAGCACACAGCAGCACTTCGGAGAACGTAGTAGAAGGAAGAGAGACAGAAAGTGACGGGAATAGCTAGTAGGGGCTCACATACTCGGTGGAAAATCCACATTTTACTGCTCAGTCTTCCATCGCCACCCGCGTAGCACCGGGTGTTCCACTAAAGAGTTCAATTACGCGAGTGAAGAGATTTGGGCGGCTCTTAACAGCGAGGTCTTGGGAGCCGATGAGGGTGAGTGAGGTGAGTATGGAGCAGAGGCAGAATGGAAGGGTGAAGGAAACGGGAAATCCCCGACAAAACCTGCCGACCAGCGGCATCGTCCGCCACGATTCCCACATGCTAAAATCCGGGAATGACCCGGTCGGGGATTGAACCCAGTTCACCTTGGAGGGAGGCGAGCAGGCTAACCGCTCAGACACCGTGGCCTCTTCACTAATGCTCCAACACAGTCAAATTCCTAGTTCTTGATGCAAATGTGAATACGCCACGTTACAACGAATTCCAGCATGTCCGGAGAGAGAGAGCCCCATATCATATTCAGGCTTATACCACACAGCCTAGAAAAAGGGGTCGAATGAAGTCACTTATTTCTTTCCCGACATCAGTCATGTGTATGTTTATTCCAATATTTCATCACGGTCTTACAACATTTTAGGACAGGCCCCCGCACATGCCAGTGATCGCCTCGCCACCCCGCGATTAGCGTTACACCTCACATCCTCCAGGACAGCACACAGACAGCTAGATGGCCAAAACGTCATCAGCTATCGCCATTACCATACATGGTAATTATTAAATTACTTATATTGGACACCAAACAGCCTGAGTGTCAAGTAGTTCAACGCTACGCCAAGTGGTAGGGCCTAGGTACTATCTATCGGTCCAAGCTATCGTGGCAGATACCCGTGTCCAGTCACGAACAAACCGGCATCCCATAAGGAAACGGGTGATGGAGACCAATCTGCTTAAACCCTTGGGTGGCGCTTGGAGTGTTGGTCGCCACGGCTGGAGATGGCTACGAGAGACGCTTCATATACCCTCTCCAGGGTCGTGCGCGGGTTACCGAGCCTACAGCATGGTACTGCCCCACCACTTCAAGTCCCATGATACCTTCCCCCACAGGGAACCACATCCTGGGGAGTCCCCGAACCATATCCCTAGCGCGACAGCTCGCAGGACGTACGAGCCGAGCTGTCGTGGGATGAACGTCGTGCTCGTGGAGGCTCTCTCCGGGATCTGCCCATAACTTGAGGAACAGCGAAGGCGAGGTGCATCTGCGATTGCGATGGGACCATGGCAGCTTGTGTGCGGCGACCATTCCGCAACTCGTTATGTCCCCAGGTGGTGTATAGGGGATCTCCAGGCTCTGGGGTGGCTGGAAATATTCAAATACCAGCCCGGGAACCAACTGGCCGGTACGAGCGCGCCGTCGTCGTGGGCGTCGGGAACCTGGGCAGCTCAGTACGACAATAACGAAGCGCATCTGCTGGAGATGGCCCAACGATCAAGAATGCGAGCAGGATCTCGAGGTGCTGAAAAATGCGAAGTGTAGCGATCCTCACTGCTGGATTCTGCGGGCTGCCGACTGCGGATGTGTGATGAAGGGACTGAAATGCATCGGACCTTGGAAGCACCGCGATGTCAGCCTTCACTCATAGGCCAGCGGGTTCGCCACCACCACTGGTAGGCCCCAGAAGTCTCGCCCAGACCGACGGGCTATATCCTTGGAAGGGGGGGGGGGGATGGCTCCCCGAAAGAATTCTCCCCACCTTCACCCATGAATTGGAGATATGGCATCGTCGCGGAAGGGCGAAGATGGTGACGGTGTCATGGCTGAGCTGTCCGGTTTTCCGACGCACTCAAGGAGAAGCAGGGGCACCCTGCATCCTTAGTTGCTCTCAATGCTACAGTGTTGGTTCACTTGCATCGCAGTATTTACAGTAGCTCAACTTCAAGGGCGCCTGCGCCCACACGATGACTGGAATCAGCGCGGAGGCTGTTCTGTCCCCCGCATAACACATGACTGGTGCGCTCTCATTTCATTTCACCCCGCATCAAAACCAACAGAGTATTTCTTCCCGAACTAACAAATACCCTACTTTATCAAGTCCTAATCAGTTAAATGGAATTATTTTATCCTCTGCGACTGTTGCAAAGATTTTCCACGGCCCTCTCCGCTTTGCCTTGTTTGCTATGCTCTTCCATCTTCCATCTAGACCCTTCTTCTTTCGGGGTGTGCACATGGCTACAATTGCAGCCATGCCACTCTATAACCCTGCTTAGCCTCGATAGATGTGTCCGTTATAATAATTAAACTCTACCTAAGGCGTGCAGGGCTTGCCCTGAGACGCATCCCATTCTCCAACCGACTTAGCTACTAACATGCATGCCGGGGGGCACACAGAATTGTGAAGGTGATCGCGCTGGCGTAGCGGGATTTGGGGGCTCGCCAGAAAAACAAAATTCGCAGGACGTCTGTACTCGCCTCGATGCCGACGAGCGAATATTTTCCGGAGGAAGGCTGAAAGGCATTGGCTGAGCGGTTAGCCTGCTCTCCTCCCAACAAGGTGAACCGCGTTCAACCCCCGGTCGGGTCAATCCTGGAATTTCGCATGTAGGAATCACGCCGGACGATGCCATTGATCGGCGGGTTTACTCGCAGATCTCCCGTTTCCCCCGCCCTTGATTTCCGGCGCTGCTCTACACTCATCTTAATCAGCCTCATTGGCTCTCAAGATCTCGCTGTTAAGAGCCGCCCAATTGTCTTCACTTACTAACGTACCAGCCGCCGTAGTCCGCCTAGAACCTAGATAGTCATCCCTCGACAAAGTGAAAGGTGGGAACTTTCGATCCAATAATGAACATTAATACGACGTAGTTTTGTAATTATATATATATATATATGTCACATTTTCACTTAGCGCCTCTGAAGTGTCTTAAGATTATGTAAAATTTGTAGACTCGTGATAAATTAATAATAACGGGGAATACTAGCTCAAAGCTAAACATTACTTAGCCTTTATGCGAATTACTGAGAAACTTTAAGCAATCATTTACAAATTCATCACTTATGTATAAATTTAAGAAAAGCTAAGCAAGACCTTCAAAATACTAACCCTGAAAGTAAACAATTTCGCGGGGAAGAAGCCTTCGGGACCCCAATTTATATGTGATCATTAGAAAGTCTCTAGTTTTGAGATCAAACCCCTCCCAAAGAAACCAAAAAAATATATATATCATCACTGTCTATTGACCTCGTCAATAATTTGTCTGCGTACACTAATGGTGGGCAGGCTACTAAAAATCATAGCAGTTTAGACAATCCAATCATTGTATTGGATCTAAGCTAAAGTGTTTTGAAATTCAACCACACAGGAACTCTTTTCGTGAAAATCGGGGGACGCTTTAGCAATCGGACATAAATACTGTATAACGTTCATTACAGGCCTGGATTTCAGACGGTGCAGTGCGGTCTTTAATGTGGCCATATCGAGAGACATAGGAATGAGAGGGTGAGTACAGTGGTTCACTAAACGTCTCCAAATATTTTGGGCGGGGCACAACGGTCAAATTTCCTCCTTTCCAACTCCCGACCCACTCACCCACAAAAATTTCAAGTATTTTTAGTTACTTAATAAACAGTGCATCTGCATCAGTGTTGACAGCAGAACAATTTCACGAGGTGCTGCAGCACAATTTTTTTATCATCTTGTGATGGAAATCCCGTCACTGCACGTCTGTGGATAATTTATACCTTGCCAGTAAGAAAAAACACACTTAAAATTAATTAGTGAGTCGGACCACGTCGCCATTTCCCACGGAAAAAGTACTTACTGTGTCTGCCTCGTAACCTGTTGAATTGTGCAGCTTACGACCCGGTACGCACGAACTCTCACACACGTTGTTTTGAGGTTTAAAACTTTTCGACGTAGATTAAAACTCTAATAAAATAGAACTGTGATATTCTTGCCAGCTTCACGTCACTACCAAACAGTTTAAAAATATCTAAGTACCGGAAAATAACTAAATATGTCCGCGCCTAATTTTCACGTGCAGCAACATCGAGGACTGGCAAAGGAGTGTGCGCCCGACAAATGTTTCAGTGATTCGTCGTGGGAGCGCAGGACAGTCGGCGACCACCGTGGTAAACAGCTTTGGACGATGCATGCGTCGACAAAAACGTGAAGTTTCGTTACGTTACTTCCGGCATCTTGGTCAAGAGGACGGAAGTTGAGGGTATAATTGTAACCTGATTGGATGTTTTTAATTTCATTGTGTTATTATAACCCCTAAGGGAAATTGGTGTCCATTGTGTCGGTCGCCATAAATTGTAATATTTTCTGCTATTGGCTGCGAATTTCTTGTACCCCCCTAGGAGGCGGCTTTTGAGGGAAAAATTAAATTGATTGGTAGCGTAAAGAGGGTGGTGCGTTGTATTTAATGCCAGCTCGCGCTGCCATCTGGGTGAGTTCAGCGACCTCGAGGGGGCAAGCTTCTACCATGAGATAAGTAGTACTTTATTTGGAATCACCAATGTAGGCTCCTAAAGCAAACAGGTCACTTACGTCACTTGGACGTTAGGCAGGGGTCATGATGGCCGTAAAATAATTTAAAGTTTTAAAAATTTGCGAAATGTTGGCCTTTTAACAAAAAATCCCATACTGTTACTTTTTGTAACCAAGTTTTAGTGGCTATGTCGTCACCAATACGTAACGTGGTGGTAACCACTAGAAACCACTTGTAAACATTTTTAAAACATTTGTAAACTATTTCAAACCTTGGGAAACAGTTGTAATCTTTGTAAACACTTGTCAATTATCGTTGATTATGGTCTCCGCCTCTGGTATTGAACAGGGGCTATGCGAAACTCCTTGTTTTTGTGACTTTTAAGAAGAAACTTTGCGAAGTTTAGGGCTTATTCAAAAATCCAATTTGCTCGTGGAATTAAGGCTGGCGTTGCTTAGCAGTTGCTCCCATCCACTTGGGTTGCGAGTAAATTAAAACTTAAATATTGTTTGATGACCAGTAATGTGTTACCCAAAAGGGGAAATTTAAACTGTAGTGCATGATGTAATCATTTAAATGGCAAATGCGGGTGCGACAGAAATATAGCAATCATTTGTAATTATGGTTAATGGAGGTCACCTGCTCAATATATTTTTGTGATGGCCTATGGCTGTTTGTATTTACCTTTTAATATGGCCAGTAAGGAGTATTAGTTGAATACCAGCGAAAGTATTGGCGTCTGAATTTGGTTGCATTTTATTCTATATTGTGGCAACCGGGGTTTTATGTAAATGTTCTTAAATATAAAATTGTCGTATATGGGAAAGGAAAAGAATGTTCCCAGTTAATATGAAATGTAAGGATTCTAACCAAAGTAGTTTATTAAGTGTAACATTTTGTGCAAGAAATGTAAATGAAAGAAAAATATTGAAAGAAATATTTAAAATAAAAATAAACATGACCACGCTTCTTTGTTTGTATTACAGATCGTTGCTAACATTTAATTACCCTTACACTGTACAGAAAAATGGTTTTTTGAATGGCTTTCGCCATTCTTAGTGTTCTGATTGATTTTTACTAGGGTTTATGCCAAACCTGCCTTGCCACGCCCTTGGTTTAGGACGCAGCAAGGTCAGAATGTTAACAGTTAACATATGGATGAAGAATAAATAACTAAAAAGTGAACATTTCAGATTACTAGAAATGATAACTTTTGCAGAAGGGACTCCTCCCCGAACTCTTTACTTGTCGCCGCTAACTTTCCCGTCGTTTCAAAGTGTAGTTTTTTGTTTCTTCAACTCGGATGCCAGTCTGAATCCCTATCTCTCTCACCTCGCCACACTTAAAAAATAATAATTTTTCCCTCATAACATAATAAGCAATCCGTTGTATTTAATAGAGTAATTAACACTAAATTAATACTACGTTGCTGTGGATATAACGTCAGCCAAACTCGAATTAGTGAAGTAGCACAGCCCGGAATTAACTGGAACATATACCTCAGTGTGTTAAGTGCGTTGAACGGGCTAAAATGTCGTCCTAGATTTGTTGCATATTACGTGGAGATAGGAGATATTTGGGCAGCTCTTAACATCGAGGCCTTGAGAGCTGATGAGGGTGAAGTGTGATGAGAATATAGCAGCGGTGGAATGCAAGGGCGGGGAAACGGGATATCCCCGAGAAAACTCGCCGACCAGCGGCATCGTCCAGCACTAGTCCCACGGATTCGAACCCGGTTCATCTTGGTGGGAGGCAAGTACTCTGGCGACTACACCACCAAGGCCTCAAGGATATTAAGACCTTTTCCTGTTGTTAGATTAAATAAAAGCCTGAAAAAGTTGACAATGGAGGAAATTTACGTTTCATAAACAAATAAAACGTCAATAGGGATTTTTAATTTATATATTTATTTATGTAAATCTCAAAATTGGACAAAATACGTTATGCTTGAGATCAAATTAACTGGTGTTAATACAACGTTAGGTAGAATATTTCTTGTAAATTTGTTTTGCGTTCCGCCCGTTTTTAAGTTTTAACTTTTAAGAAAAGCCATAATAGGGCGAAAAAGTTTCTCATCTAGATGTATTTAAAACACTTTTGTTTATATCCTACTGCCATTAGTGCTCTCGCCACATACCACGTTAGCACTCTGCGTCGAGCCAACACCTCAGCAAACACCACAGCGCCTGGCTGCGAATCACAGACTGGAGGGATCTGATTCCTCACTGGCTAAGGCAAACGTCACAAAAACTTCCCGCTGTCCACACTGAAATATGAAGGCTGTTTACTATCAAGTGAGCACTTTTGAGATGAACCTTTGGAAAATGTCGCTACCCTTACCTGCGAATATTTTAGCCGGTACCCGGGCAGGCATGCGCCCAGTAAAGTCAGTAATGATGCAGGAAAAGTAAATCCATATCCAAACGTCCAATAAAAAGGGTTAGGTAACCATTTGTGATAACGTAAATTATTTCTTTAGCTTTTTTGCTTTTTTTTCTAATGCATCGAAGTATAAAATGAGCAGATTTGTACAATATTTACTTTACTTATAATTTCACAGTTTCACTTGACCGACGCATGAATAAAGTGACGAGGCCCACTGGAATGTTAATTTTACATAAGGCGGAAGAATACACAACGTGCATACATGTAGATCTTAAACTGGGCTTTCAAGTGCGTTCATTTTACCGTGAATAGCCTATACATAACTTGACGTCGAATTGAGAATCTTACCTAAATAATTGTAAATATTTAGATTATTTCTTTTACTTTCTGTTTTTGGTGCTTGTAGGAGGGAGAACTAGGAAATCTGTAAATATTTACTTTTATAATAGTGTCACAGTTTCACGTGACTGACGCATGAATAAATTAGCGATCAGGCTCATGGCTATGTTAATTTTACATGTGGCTGAAGAGTACACAAGATGCGTACAAACACGCCGTGGCGTCGTGAGACCGAGAGCTTGGATTCCCATAACTCACAGGGTGTTTGCAAGACAAATGCACCCCGACTCATATCCAAATCATTGGTTTGGCGGCGGGGCGTTTCCTGTAGATGCGCCCTGCAGCTGCTATCTTCTCTCTGGCTTCTTACCGGATTTTTGGCCGCGCCGTCCGTTTTACAGAGTAGCGGAGCGCCTCGCGCTCTGATTGGCTGGCCAATCTGACTTTCGTTCGACCACCATTTTCGTTTTTTCGTTGGTCATTTGTCTCTCTATCATTCCATACGTTTCTCCGAGTCTCCCATTATTATTTAGTCCTCTCTTTTATTCTATATTGCCTTTCTTCTATATATCTTCTTTCTTGTCCCCCATATTCGTTCGACACCACCATCTATGTAGTTCCTTTATCACCTGCTAGAGTGCGCAAATCGCCAGTGTATATTCATTTACGATTTTAAATATGTAATTTTCCATACACGTGAAGGCATATAATTATTTTGTAAAGGACATTCAAGGCAGGACTTTGGAAAAAATTTGAATTTAAATATTTCATTTTTAAAAAATTCAATTTTTTTAAAAATATTTTACTTCATTCAATCAGTTTTTTTTTTAAATTTTGTACGAAAAAAAAATCTAATTTAAAATTAATTTTTCCTAGCCTTGTAATCACGCACGCATGTGCCAACAGGCCTGCGAGGCAGACGCACATTCCGTGACTGGCCAAGAGTGCAGTGATGTCTGTAGGCACAGCGCGGGGGAAAGGGGTCGAGTGTTAACGACCTCCGAGCCAAGTGCGTGCCAACTTAAGTGATTGCTCACACTGCTATTGAGCCTTGTCAAAAACGATCATACATATAAGAATCAATGCATTTATATGTAAGAAGAATTATTTAATTTTAAATTATTTTATTTATCATCGAATACTGCCAAAATCTTTTAAAAAAATAATACAGTAAAATGTATATCTGTATTTTTAATGCAAAATCAGTTTAAAAAGTTTAAATAATGCAAATTTTACACTTTGCCATAACAGCCGATAGCATTTGATAAAGGAAATGTTATCTCAGAAAGGCAGGATTCGAACACGAGACCTTGTGAACCAATGTTAGATGATTTGACCACTGGACCACCGAACTCATTTCAACCTGAGTGATTGAAATTTGTGTATAAGTATACAAACGATGAAGCTGCATTCCTCTGATAAAATTTCATTAATGTATTAAAATTTTTGTTATAATTCTTTTCAATCGGTGTGTATATGGCTTATGTATACTAATATTTTGAAGTTGTTTTTGTTTAATTTATTTAAAGGCAAGCAATCTACTGTATTATAACATCTCGTTATTCTTTTCATTCAGGGTCTGAAAATTAAATTACATTACATGCATATACACGCATTAATTGTTTTTATATTTGATTTTAAAAATAATTATGCAGAAAGTCGGGGTGTAAGCAAACAAACATTTATAGTAACAGGTGAATATAATTTGCGAACTCTTAGTAGGCATGCAGTCTCGTGAAACTCATCTGCAAATATAATTTGTAGGTCTAGGAATGTATGTATGTTTCTGATTACCATATTACTTTTCATAGACATAGGGGTATAACATCAAGTAAAAAAATAGCTTTTTATTATTCGATTTTAAAATTTATTTTATGTAATTTTTTAAAGTTGTTATTTAATTGTATGTAAAGTACAGCGGAACTATGACAAAGTTCTCTCAACTTCATTTCAGGTCTCCTTACTTCAAGACTAAATACTCCATGATATCGGAATCGGTTAATTATTCATTGTCTCGAAGGTTTAGAAGCCCTAACAATCCTACTCGGATTGAATTAAATATGTGTATATGTGAATAAACCAATCCCTCCATATTCAATATGTAAGGGGAATTAGGTCGGATACAACACCAGCGAGAAATTTAACACTTCTTCTCATTTATATCTTATAAATACATACATCTGACTAGAAAAATAAAAACAGAATCATTAAATTTTTTCATACCCATCATCTAGTGTCAGAAGTGGTATGTTCGAAGACATCAAGCTGCAGTGTGAGGCGCGAGGTGCCAAAGTCATCTCGGATTCCAGACATGATGATCTATCATTCCGGCCACAGGTACGCCAGATTGTATTCCGCCATGTTGTTAGCCAGTATGCATTCAACTTTGTGCCAGTACACTGCCATCTTGGACCGCCATCTTTGTAGCCACTATGCCGCCATCTTAGACCGCTATCTTGGTAACCAAAAAGTCATTTTTTCATGCCCTCACATTCCTAGGGTTATCTCGAGTGCTCCCACTTTTTATCTTTTACATTCTTTCTTTCTCTTTTATCCTATCCTTCTCCCTTCTTCTTTCCTTTCTATCTCAGTATATCTTCTTGTCCTTTCTCCCTCATTCTTTCACATTCGTTCATTTGTTTACATCGGCTGTTACTGGAGGCCACCATTTTTGTTGCTGGATGCCGCCATCTTTGTAACTGGAGGCCGCTATATTTGTTTACATTTACATGGAGGCCACCATAATGGTTTTTCGTTTGTCATTTGTTTCCTCCCATTAGTTCTGGTTTTGGCAACTAGGGGCTCAACCATTATGGTTCTTGCATTGGCCACTAGGAGCGCTGGTGTCGCTCTCGTTAGATTAGTCGTATCGCATATGTCGCATGTGCTCCACAGCCATATTGGTTCTGAAAATTGATGCTAAGGTCTCCAGACTTAACGCCTTAGACCTCTCGGCTATCACGACATGAGCTGGGACAAGAATTTATAAGTAGTATATAGCTTGTAGCCGAATAAATAATATCTTGCTTCTCATTTAAGACATTACATTTTTATTTTTTGCTATATCATTTTTAAGTATTTCAATCATATATCAATAATTTTTAATATATTTTTATTATATGATTTTTATTTCTTATATAACTTTTTCAAGTATCTTAAATTTATCTTAAGTATTTTCATTCAATAATTTTGTATTATATTATTTTTTATTTAATTGTTTATTATTTTGGTTTAACTTACATATGTATTTTTACAGTTAACTGATATAATTTTATTTTTAAGTATTTGTTAAGTATTTCTTATCAAACTTTAAAGGGTATCGTGTGACGAGTCTACGGATTCGTATTTTTCATTCTTATAAGAATATGTCATCAGAATTTATTATTATGTGACTATGACAAGCGCCATATTAATTCTTTTAAAGCATATGTAAAAACTGTTTTAGTAAGTATATGCCATGTATTATTTTATGAACATTGATTAATCACACTTTTTAGATTTTTATTTATATATATAATAAATGTTTTTACTATCCCAGACTTATTAAGTATGTATGGACTTCTATGTTGAACTTAGAAAAACCTATATTTCCTTCTGCTATGTAATGTAACGCTTGTAATTTTTTTTCCAACTCACAATACCATAAACTGTTCAGTATCCACTTCGCTTTACCTAATATAACCTTACCTTACTTCACCTAACCCAATCATCTTGTAAGAACTCTGAAGATGATAAATTTTTATTTTTCTCGATATTTAACCAACACACTCTAGTCATCGCCAGACCCCTCTTCACTTCCCCTTCTTCTAGTCTTACTTAACACACATCTCGAATAGTACAGAATACCAAAACAGTAATAGTACCTTTCACCATGACATTAGCTTGCCTCATTCATGCTATTGACAATACAGTTCCATATCTACCACCGTACCTCAGACTTACTGATCCATAATAAAAGTCAACTATATTTAATACATTCCAGAGCCATCTAACTTTGCCAGTTACACATATAAACAAGCCATACCACCCGTCGAACCAATCAAATATTCCAACCATGCTATCATAATATCAATATTATTAATTTAACGATCTACGACACCAGTAATGTCTTAATTCCCATCAAACCATCCCGATCTTTCTAACCGACCGTACCATCTAAGTATTCTTCCCCTCCCTTTTAACTAGCTAAAAAAAAAAAGAATCTCACAGTTAAACCATTCTCCTCACTCCATCTAAGCTACACTTTTTTCATACTTCCAAAATAACCAAACCTGTGATCAAGTCATACCAATCAGCCATACAAGAAACTAACTGTACAACCAAGTCATACTTGTATGCGTTACACCACATGTCAGTACTCTGAATAGACTTTATTTAATTCAACATCCACTTAATCTAACTACCAGTCAATTTAATCATGTACGAAGAACTTACAAAGTATTTCCATATTGTGTATGACACGGAATATGTTTTACTTAGTCATACCCGTTCTACCCCATGTCAGGACTTTGAAAGACATGTCAAGCTAACCTAACCACAACACTCTAGTCATATATGTTTGAACTTGGAATAATTTTTAAGTATATTTTCTTTAAATATTATGGAAATGTGAACCTATGGAAATATGGAGCTATGAAGCTATGGAGCGATTATGGAGCTATGGATTGATTATGGAGCTATGGAGCGATTATGTAGCTATTGAGCAGTTATGGAGGTGTGGAGCTATGGGTGTGACCATGAGCTCAATCTGAGCGAAGATAACACTAGGACGAAATATATTTGCAGATTAAAAATAACTTGCCAATTATTAGTTAGCAGCTATCGTTGGATTTTATAGAACGAATACTATAGCCTTCCTACAACATGCACTCACATAACATTTGATTTAAACTGAATTAATAAGTGTTTCAGAGAAGCAGATACACACATTACTATGAATTTATATAAAAATTGTATTAACTTATATTCAATAGATAGATCACCGCGTTCTTTTGCAGAATATCTGCTCTACTAACCAACACTAGACTCAATTAACTTATACGTCAAACTAGTAGACCTCGGCCCACAGTTCAGACATTTTGAACAAACCATTGCTAGATTTTAACTCATCACGCCACTTCATTTTATGCGAGGACCAGTTGACCTTGTAAATGTCAAGAGAAAGTCTGTACCTGCACGGTAAAGTTTTCCAGTAACGTTTTCCTGTCTAATAAATAACCTTAACCAAGTTTGGACCCTTCAAAGGACCTCCCTGATCTTATTGGAGAGAAACTACTTCCAGTAAAACGAAACGGAAATAAAATTAAAACAGAATTCTCTTTCGAAATAACAAATAAAAAAAAATTATGTTTAAAGTAAACGATAATAATTATAGAATCATATAAATAAACAAAAATAAGTTGAAACTGACATATTTATATCATAGCCTCTTATCTCAGAATTCATAGCAGTATGCTATAGAATAACAAAAATAAAAATAAACTTTGGTTTGCTGGTTAAAAAAATAAAAATATTACATGGTTTTAATAAAAGGACTCTTCGTACAGGGTGTTCTCTAAAGCTGACAGGCATTTGGAACATAAGCGATAATCCGATAGCAGAATCAGCACTGGAGACAACCAGTTAGCGATAATGCGGGTCGTGGCTCCATGGTCGTTAAGGTCAAAGGCAGCCCGTCATATTCGCAACTCAACTTGTTTGTATAGCCAGAGATAATGTTTTCAAATCTATGTTAGCTTCCCCTGATACTATGGCATTAGGATGCTCTATTTTCAACTCTCCCATAGCTCGGAAAAAAACTTTCCGATATTTTCTAAGTCCAAAAGTGAATTAATAAATGTTTTATATTTTCGGGCTTCGAACTCAGGTCCCTCCGACATGCCTCTGTAAATTGCTTCAATTTTTTCAAATTTACAAATACACTTCTAGTGCACTACATATCCCATATGGAGGTTCGATTTCATCTATGTGGTTCGAGTCCTAGAGAATGCCAATCTTGGTAATTTCTATTTTATTTTAACACATACACTTCTGATGCATTACACTTCTGAGAGCTGTTCTGTAGATGTGACTTCGTCAACGTCCCTCGCCCAGCTAACGCGATACACTCGCTACAGCTCGATTGATGACGAGTAATGACGTAATGATGTAATTATATATTTATAGATATAAAAATCCAAAAAATTTCCTAAATTACAAAATATATCACAAAAATCTAAGACCACATCTTATTAACCTCACCCTCATCCCAGCGCCCTAAACATCAACCTCTGCCCTTACCTACCCATCTTCCAATACTAATGTTTTCAAAAACTCGGGTCTTTAAACGAATTGCGAACCTCTTATCTTACTCTGAATCCTATATCCGATACCTAAAACTTATATTCCCCATTTATTATACATTCCTAAAGTGGTCTCCGAAACACTGAAGAAAAATTGTGAAATTTTAAGTCCAACAGAGAAAAAATAATTTGTTTATAGTTTCATTGTCTCGAACACAGATCCCTATGCCATGCCTAGATGGTAGATATTGCTTAGGCATTTATAACGAGTGTACGCAATCAGCCAGAAGTTCGCACACGAACCTCGCTAATAAGCTTCAAAAAAGCATGTCATTAATCGAATAGCGAACCACTTTATTACCGTGATTCCCATATCCAATGCCTAAAACTTCTGTTTCGCCTTTAATATAAATTCCTATAATATTCACCGAATAATGGGAAAAATTGTCGCATATTTCTAAGTTTGAAAGAAAGTTAACATATTTTACAATTTCAGTACTCGCGAATGTTTACCTAATGCTTTTAATTCGACGTTAAATCAAGGAACTGCTTTCCCTGTGCCATTTTCAACTTTACTGGGCACAGGGCAGGCAGAGTGGCCTTTAAATTACATGTAGCTAGGGGCAGTGATATTTTTCAAAGTATGAGTTCGAAAGTTCTCAATTAACTGTGAACAGCCTATATTAAATATCACTTAGACAGGTGCCTATGTGGGTTGGTTGGTCGGTAGGTCCCGTCGACAGCAAGGACATTAGAGATAGTACAAGTTGCACAGGGATCAGGAACATGGAAGGAATCGGCCCATGGTATGTAGTAATTATGCATCCCAGCATTCATCTGGAGTGAGTTCAGGAAACCATGGAATACCGAAATCGGATCCTCCCGAATGCGAGTCGAGTGAGTTACCACTAAGCCACCTCACTCGGTTACAGGCATGATGGATTGAAAATTCCATGTCGGCCATCATCAAGCCTTAATTTCTATAAACAGTCCTTAGCATCGATGTGAGAACCCAGGCATGCTTCCACAGTTACATCAGCTAGGGTCTCATGCTGCAACATAGCGAAGGTGAGATAGTATCAAGCTATCAGTGCACGATGTGAAGCATATGTGCTTTAGCGTCGTGAAGGCGACATACTATCGCACTGATACAATGCAAGTGTGACAGCAGGGAGGTGACATCATTTCTATACACAGAAAATAAGTCATGACAGAACCAGATGCTGCTCTGAGCTAGCATGAAATAAAACTTCATGTAATATTCTAAGCTTTTGTTTGCACTAGGTGGAGGAATATTGTGGAAGTAGAACTTTAACAGGGCTTCAGAAAAAGTCTGAAATAACAATGAATGTGCACATAATATTCGCTGGCAGGTAAGATTTATGTGCTAAATAATAAAAAAAAGTATGTGCTTTACACTCTCAAATCATAAAATTCTGCCTGAAAAATCCCCCGCATCACTAAAACCCACTTTTCCCGAGTCTTTCAGTTCCATTTGGAATTCATTATTAATAATTTAAAATATTGGTGACAATTCCAATATAGCTTGTTTAATGTAAAACTACTGCTCTTTTTATCTATATCGACTGTGTTTAATATACAGTAATATTGTCTTTCCTGTTGTGTAAATTGAGTTGTGTTGGCTACACTGTTATTTATTTCGACTTTATTTATACTGGCAAAGTTTAGGCTTCAATACATTCTCTTACACTTAACCAGATATAACTCAGTGTACACATACGTAAACGCAAAGAAAAAGAAAAAAATATTTACATTAACAAGAGGCGAAACATAAATATGATAGCTCAAAAAGTAGTAAATGTGAAAAAGATCAGTGGTTTCATATTATGTACATATATTGAACAAGAATAGAGACAAGACAATGTTTAAGAAAACTAAAATTAAAATAGCACAATAATACTGATCTATAATTTCACAAAATTAGATTCATAATCCATATAACCAATCATAAATATAAAAGTGCATAACCTATAATTACCTGAGAAGGAAACAACACATTGAATCTTAGCTCATAAAAATAAATAAACATATCTGTAATAATAACTTACATATAATGAAAATTGAATGTAGCAACAAATGTTATGCATAGTTATTCTTTTATTATTTGACTACACAAGTTGTGCAGACTTTTAGCAATCAGTTTGTAAGCAAGCACAATTTGTGATGTAGCCTCTTAGTAGTGCATAATATAAACCATACTTAATTACTGAACCAGTGGTAATTATTTGTTTCCCTGTGAATACTCTAATAGGTTATGGCCCCAGAGTCAGTGGAAAACTACTGGTCAAGTGGAAACGTTGGTTTTATTGGAAATATGCAGTTTTAGGTTAGGGGCAACAAGTAACATGTGTGTATGATCGTTTTCAGTGTACAGTTTCTGTTTTACCATATAGTTTAAAAGTATGGCAAATGCGGCAAACATAAACGTACCATTTGGAATTAAACCTTTGATGGCGTGAACTTCAGAAACTGGTGCTACCGGATGAAGTTATTGCTTGAGCATAATGGAGTGTTACATGTTTTGTCAACTGAGCCTCCGACTACAGAAGCTGATCTTAAAAAGTTTAAGCAAGAAGACGTCAAAGCAAGAAATATTCTCGTTCAAGGACTGGCGGACAACATGTTGCCAATGATATTGGGTAAAAATACTGCAAAAGGTATTGTGGACACCCTAGCCAACTACATATGAAAAAACAGGGAATGAAATTCATGGTGACAGCAAAGAAAGCTTGGTGAAAACTGGAGTACAAGAAGGTAAAACCTCTATAAGAATGTTTGCAGCAATTCGAATCAATGGCTTCAGAAGTCAAGGTGGCTGGTAGGAAGCTTAATGAAGATGAAATGATTAATCAATTGCTGGTAGCGATGCTATCTGATTTTGATAGTGTTGTTTCTGCTATGGAGATTTTGTATAACAAAGATAAATAAGCAGTTAGTCTGGAGTATGTTAAGAATACTCTGTTGGCAGAAGAAAGAGACTTCTAAAGAAAGATGTTGATCCACATGATGTTTTTGCATCGTACAGAAGCCCAAAAGGAGAATCTGGCCAGTACTCACAGCCCAGGCATACTAAAGGCAGTAATGTTCCAGGTAGAAATTTGAATGGAAAGTGATATTATTGCAAAGCTCAAGGACACATGAAAATTAACTGTCCAAAACTGAAGTATAAGAAAACAACTGCAACTACAGATGAAAAGGTGGAATTTTCCTTTTTGACATAATTTGACAGTGAGAGTTCAACATGTAGCCATGTGGACAATGAACAGTGTGCAATGATTAGTGGTCTGTCAACATAAGTGCTTTTTGTTATTGATGGTGGTGCGAGTTGCCATATCATTAAAAGCTCCTATAAGAAATATCTAAGTGAAGGCAGTGATGTGAATTTTGATATCAGTGTGGCTAAGGCTGGGGAGTTACTGAAAGCGGTGAGTAAAGGCAATATTACTTGTTTTTCTGATGAAGATCACATTAAAATAAATGATGATTTAGTTTGTGACAACTTGTCATTCAATTTACTCTCTGTCCATAAGAAGAGAAAGGATGTAAAGTGATCTTTGAAAACTCTGGTGTTAAAATTACGTATGGTAGCATAATTCTGTTGGAACAAGTTTTTGGAAGGTTATATGTAGTAAAGCTGCATCTCCTTTCAGAGCATATGAATGCTGCTATAATAAAGGATGTGTCAAGTAAACTAATGCACAGGAGAATGGGGCATTCTTCTATGTATCCCATTGAATTATGTGATGTATGTTTGAAAGGTAAGCAGACTAAGCTACCATATCTTAAGACTATACCAGGGGGGTGGAAAGAAAAGAGAGTACTCCAATATGTATCTACTGATGTGTGTGGAAAGATAACCCACCAATGCATGGTGGGTGTAACTATTTCTGTGACATTTATTGACCATTGTAGCCATTTTTGTGTCACGTATTTGTTAATAAATAAATCAGAAGTATTTGAAAAATTCAAAATGTATACAGCAATGGTTGAGGCTAAGTTTAATGGCCACATCGAAAATCTGAGGTGTGACAGAGGAGGTGAGTACGTATCGTCATATTTTAAGAGATTTTGTGATGTGAAAGGAAGTCATGTAAGATATTCTATGGCCAAAAATCCATCTCAAAATTGTGTAGTGGAGAGAATGAACAGAACTCTTTTGGAGAAAACCAGGTGCCTCTTGCTAGATAGTAACTTTGCCAAGGAGATGTGGGGAGAGGCCATTATGACAGCAACCTATCTCAGTAATAGACTGACTACATCTGCTCTTCCAAAAGGAGTTACTCCAGCTGAAAAGTGTCTCAACCATAAGCATAATCTAGCTAAAATAAAAGTCTTTGGATGCCCTTCGTATTCATTCAATTATAAATAGGAGAGGAATGGGAAGCTCTGTGACTGATCGAAAAGATGGTTTCTTTTAGGTTATTGTGATAATGGGTATAGCCTGTGGAACCCCAAAAAGAAGAAATTTTAATTTGCAAGAAATGTGATTTTTATGAGTCCAATTATACTGCAATCTCTCCACCAGATAGCGTTCGACATACTGCAACACCTGAAGGTGTCAGTCCAGAAAGTACAGCTGAAAACCGAGATGTATGTCATAATTCTGCGGGAGAAGACACCCATGTGGATCACCACAGTCAGTTTGACAATGAAGGCGACTTCATTGGTTTTCCTCCTGAAGAAGTGAGGAATGAACCCACTATCACCCGACCTTATAGGGCGAAACTGCAACCAAAGTACTTGGCAGATTTCGAGCTCAACTTTGCTGTGGATATTTTGGCCTTGTCAGTATCTACTGATGCTCCTGACTGTTATGAAGATGCATTCAAAGATGTTGGTTGGAGACAAGCCATTAATGAAGAACTGACATCTCTAGAGAGTAATAGATTTTGGGAAGTGGTTGAAATTCCCCCTGATGTCCCTGTCGTTGACAGTAGATGGTACTTTTCTACTGAATCCATTGAGGGAACCTCTAAGAAGAAAGCCAGACTTGTTACTCGCGATCATCAACAGCCTACACTGGAAAATGAAGATATATTGCATGACGACGTTACGAGTCCTGCTTTCAGTTTCTGTGGAAAGTTGTCTGCAGCTACAACTCGATGTACGGTGAGCATTTTTGAAGAGCAAGTAACCAGTGCCTGTGTATATGAAACCACCTGATGGCTTACAGCACAGTGGAAATAAAGTGTTGAAGTTGACCAAAGCACTGCATAGGCTGAGGCTGAGTCCTGAAGCTTTGAATGACTATTTTATTACCGAATTGATTAACCTGGGTTTTGTAAGATCATAAATTGGTCCTTGTTTATATCATAAAGTTTTTTTTTTTCTATATTTTAGTATGGGTAGATTATTTCCTGTTGTTATCCGATTCTGTTGCAGATCTTACAGTCACTAAATCTGCTCTTAAATCCAAAATGGACATGAAAGACTTGAGCTCAAATAAAAAGTTGCACTTTTTGGGCATGGATATTTTCAAGTGCAGGGCTGAAAATTTTGTTATCAGCCAAGGTGATTTAATTCGGAAAATTGTTAAAAATTTTAAATGACAGAATGCAAGCCCAGAAAAATCCCAATCCAACCCAAACTTAACTTGTTAAATGATCAAAAAGAGTGTAGTTGGTAGGCAGCCTAATGTATTTTACAGTTTACAGAAGGGCTGACTTTTGATACAGTGTATCATACTTTGGTAGATTCCAAAATTTTTACTCATCTAATAATTTGAAGCATTTGAAAAATATTGTTATATACGTGAAATACGTAGTTAATGTAGGATTTAAATTTGTAAAGTCTGATTGTGACACATTAACTATATTCTCATATTTTGATGCTGATTATGCTTCAGACACAAATGACAGAAAAAGCAATTCAGGCTTTATGAGAAATCTTAATCAAAATGTTATATGTTGGAGTTCAAAAAAACAAAGTGTAGGAGCACTGAGTAACAGTGAATCTGAATATTATGCTATAGGTAGATGTATATCAGAAAACATTTTTGTACGATTTGCTGAAAGAAACATTTAAAGTTGCTAATGTCATTAACCTCTATGAGGATAACCAGTCAACTATAAAATAGCTAAGTCATTAGAGACCAAACGGTCTAAGCACTTTGATATACTATATCACTTTGCTAAAGATTTAGTAGGGAAAGGTAAGGTGAAATTAAATTATGTAGAGACTGCTGAATATTAATGCAGATATTATGCCTAAGGGATTGCCTGCATGTAAATTTTAATTTTTTTTTAGAAGTTAAACCTGGCGAGAATGTGATGTGGAATTCGGAGGGAGTATTGGTGACAATTCCAATATATCTCATTTATTGAAAAACTACTGTTCGTTTTATCTATATCCACTGTATTTAATATTCAGTAATATGATCATTCATGTTGTGTAAATTGAGTTGTGTTGGCTACACTGTTATGCAAAGTAATTCTTTTATTATTTGACTACACAAGTTGCGCACTCTTTTTAGGGATCAGTTTGTAAGCAAGCACGATTTGCGATGTAGCCTCTTAGTAGTGCATAATATAAAACATACTTAATTACTGATCCAGTGGTAGTTATTTGTTTTCCTGTGAATACTCTAATAGAAAATATGAATGAAGAAGTTGTGCAGCTCTCAACAACAAGGTCTTGACAGCCGATGAGGGTGAAGTGACGTGAGAATGGAGCACCGCCGGAATGAAAGGGAGAAGGAAATGAGAAAACTCGCCGACCAGTGGCATCGTCAGGCACGATTACCTCATGCGAAAATCAGAGGAGCGACAGCGTCGGGAATCTAACCTGGTTCGCATAAATGGAAGGTGAGCAGTCTAACCACTTCACAACCTCGGCCCAATTTTATGCACTGAGGCTGATCGAGGTACCATTACGGCACGCATCGGTAAGATGATATGTGTATATTTACAAACAATCACTATGGAACTGCCAATGCTGTTGGTCCACACCAAACATTACATAAACTGTTCTATGAGACATCCGTTATTAGTTGGATATAAGTTAGCCGAATAACGAATCAAATATTAAGTATCCTTTTACGCAAAGCATGATATACGGTATGCAGTGGTGTTCGCTTAATTAATTTTACAATGGTATTTGTATTGTAGAAATCAATGTTGTTATAAGTATCCTAGTAATATCGGGATAATACTAGCAAAATTGACGTGTCTTTATTTCAAGAAAAATAATTGTTCATGTTAGCCTGGTTCGAGCACAAAACTGTTGAGCATGCAGACGTGGAATTACGTCATGTGAATTGGCATCGAAAGGACAGAGACCTAGCTAGTTTTTTTGCAAAAGAAACAAAGAATAACTAACACCTTTTATTGTTAGATATTCGGTGAAGTAATTATTCTCGGAGTAGTAATGGAAGATAACTGTAAGGGGAAAGTGGAAGTGTAAGAAAAATATTGGTTCGTAGTCGTCCTCATATCTTGTGTAAAATTCAAAGCTGATTATGTTAACTGTCTAAGAAAGTCTCCGGACATCATGCTTAACTTCAATGTGTGGGACACCTGGATGTCACACGTCCACATCCATGGACTGGCAGATGTGAGCCGGTTCCGTAGCTGCCACCCTCACCAGATCTTATGCTCCTCATCTATTTTGTTTGTGGTGCTAGAAAAAAAATGGTGTGCGGGACTCCAGTAATATCTGAGGAAGATCTTACTGCACGAGTAAATGCAGCGGCTGATATATATACAGCCGTACTGAGCACACAACTATAGCCTATTCATGGTAAAGTGAGCACTTTATAAATCCGTCTCATTTCGAATAACACAGTGTCAAAAATAATGGAAAAACACTGGACAAGTGTAAGCGAATATTCGCAAACTTGTGGGGTAGATACATAGTTTTCCTTACAGGTAAGGTAAATTTACCACATTCTGGAATAAAATTCATGTACATGGTGGTGGAAAATCCCATATATGGACGGATGCGTGCATCTCTTCAGTATTCTCAACAGCTAAGTGGGGGGATGCCCTTCGTATAATTAGTAAGTACTCTATTCCAGTGCTGTTGTCTAGGAAGAATGGGGTTTAAACATGGTTATATCATAAGATGGTGGGTAATACTAGAAAATATATGCATGTATTGGTACATATGGAAATTTTATTTTAATTCATAAGTAATACACACATCTATATTGGTCGTAATATCTAAAATATTTATATTTAAAAATTATAATTGTTATTATAATATATTTTTTAACATAGGCATTTCCACAGATATACATACTGATTAACCCACACCCCTGTGATAATCGAAAGTGATACAAGTTCCCACAGGGAACTCACTAGGGGCATATCACCCTCATGGTGACATGCACGTGTAATTGAACAGTTGATATAAGAGCCATAATGCGGGCAAAAAGCCTGTATTTTGGGCAAAAATTCTTAAAAAATACAGATATAATTATACGAAAATGAGTACTACTTTTTCTTCTACACCAGAAACCACTTGCCTCGACACAGTACTTTGCAAATGGTGGTTGAGGAGTTAGTTTACAAGTTCTCTTTGAGTCATTGCGTAACAAACACCTCTTTGCTCTTCCTTTTTTTTCTTTCTGAAAACATAATTAAATTACAACACACCACAAGGGTGTAATGTCCCTACGATTCACCTTATAGGTGAATAAATTTTGCTGTCAGTTATCACTGTGTGAATGTGTGTCACTATACCTTGGTTTGTCTTTTTTTTTTCTGAAAACAAATTATTAAAATATAATGACAACACACCGCAAGTGTGTATTCTCCCTACAGTTCACCTTATAAGTGAATAAATTTTGCTCTCTGTGTTCATAGTTGGTAAGTGAATAATTATTTTTACGTGTGTGAGACTATACCTTGATAGGGCAATGCATCTATAGTAGTAATTCTCATAACATCAGTAATTAATTGCAAAATACATTTTACATGCTAGGGCATCACCAAAAAAACCTGCTACTTCGTCCTGCCCGGAAATCCGGGGAAACGACCCCAGAACAAAGATGGTTTATTCACTTAGATAAAAAATATTATAAGTAATTTAAAAAAAAAATTATAAAACTTGAATTATTTTTACTATAAAGAAATAATTTACAAGAAAATAAAATTAATGATATTGTAAAGAAATGATACAATAAGGAAATACATAAAACATTCAAATACATTTTCATACACTTTTTATTTAGTATACAGCCAATACAAAACACATTTGTAGTTGAAAAAAATTAGTTCTTGCAGTTCTCTACTTTAGAATACTGTCATATACAAGGCTAAACAGGTTTTTGTATGATTGTAAGCATTGGCTTCTTGCGAAAGGCAGCACCAGTCTCTGGATCATGATGATGTCCATCGGTTTCCAATTGACCAACCACCTCATCATAGCAGTACAGCAGATCTTGCTCCTCCATAATATTTTGTTCCACGACATATATCTCGGCAATGGTAGGACCACCACCAACAGCAGGTCCGGCATCCACAGCTCTAAGAATACGCGCTGCTGGGCGGCACCGACAGGTAGGTGCAGGTTCGTTTCCCGAGATGGAGGCAGAGATATTCGTGGCAGGTACCGTCACGAGTGGGTGGCATCGTCGCTGTACTCGGCGACGTCTGGTCTTCTGACTGACAGTATTATTCTTCTTGGGTCCAGGAAGTTGGGAAAATTCGTGCCCCACCTGGGACAGTACCACTGTACAATTTGGTGCGTGGATGGTAGCAGGCAGCTGGGGCGAGACGATGCTTTGCTCGTTGGTGCAGGGCAGCTGCATATGGGGCGTCATGTGGAACACTACATAGGCCGATCGTCCTGGACAATCCAATTTAAACTGTGTTAGTTAGTAGAAAACTGGATAATGCGCGAAATGCCAATTCTGCTACTGCTACCATCACAGGTCTCGGTGTAGGTGTGCATATAATCATCTTCTGTGATGAAATTGTATTAATTGCTGTAGTCAGGCTTGGCATTGGTATAACTGTTCGTAGGACAGAATGGAGTCATTGTGACGTTCAGACCTCTAGGCGACGACTAAATGAACGCACCGATTGTTCCCAGTTATATATAATACGGACGACGAACAGGTGTGCCACCACACAGAAACTTAAATTCTAGTACATTTCGGTGACTTCGTGTCTAGTCGTAACTTGTTGATTCGGGGTTCATGGACAAAGCATGCAATTTGTGCAGCAGCTGTGAATTTTTCCACGTGCGTGTCCAGAAAGGTTCTGACCTGTCACAGACGTGTCGGTGCTGATCGGCGTAAAGTTTTGCCAGCTTGCGCAGGAAGTACAGCCATACTCGCACTGCACATCGACGATTTCAACTTCGTTTTTGCACAAGTCGCTCAGCCATTTATTCTGTGCTGACCCTGCCACATAATCCAGTCCTTATGGATACTGCATCAGCAAGTCGCGCAGCATGTTTCCCACCTGATGGTACGGAATCTTGCCTTCGTTCTACTCCAGTCCATGGTGGTACTTGGTAAGTTAGTTGTTCGTCTTCTTGCTTTTCTCGTCCAAGAGTTTCCACGAATAAGGTGGGCGGAAGGAGCATGTGCGCTTTTTGCCGTCGTCGTAGGTAACTGCAATCTCCTTGAGGATGTAGCCGCTGTGGCTCTGGAAGGCGTGTAGATTACAGTACATCCTAATACAAACTGAAATGAGAGGTAGTGATCATCCTATTTATATATGCTTAGCTCACCATGTTCACCAGTCCCAAAAAGCAGTCGTAGCTCACTACTCTGTCATGCAAAATCAAACAGCCGGTAGCAGTGTTCGCAGGCACATTTTCCATGAAAATAATTTCTATCCGACAATCCACCACACCATTTTGAACTCTCTTGTTTTGTTTGGACGTGTCGAAGACCAGCAATTGCGCCATTCTACTGAATTTTTCTGGGCTTAGGACAGGGCAGGACTCGCATCTGTAGTAGGAGGTTTGAAACTGTGTAAACAAATAATATGCCAACATAAATCCTTCTTGATCGAAGGAGGTGTTCAAATCTATGTACGGATAGCTTTCACTATTCAAAAATATCTTTACGTTCTGGACTTTGCAGCGGTTGAAGGTCGATTTGTCTGCCGAGATGTTCTGTTGCTTCTTTTTTTTAAATGCCAGTACCACATAACGTGGTTTGCCATGCTTGAAGAAGTCTTCACAACACAGTGGTTCCTCGTGGCAGATGACAGGATCGTACACGTAACCAAACGCCAACTCCTGAAGGTCATGTCGATGATTTTTTCTTTCTTGACGTAGTTCAATAGCTTCATGCATTCGCGGGTGCTCGGAGTTACATGGGAATGAACCAGTCCATGTTGATCAGGGTTACAGCGATGAGCTGTAAATTTTCTCCAGCTCCCAAAACTGCATCGAGATGTGAGATGGGTAGCATTATCACCAGTTCTTGCTTGGCTACTATTGCTATATTCCTATAAACCTGAGCGAAACCAAGTAGCATCGACAGTGGCACACTCACCTCGAACTTGCTTTCTGCGTATATGGGAACTTTGTAGCCATCTTCCATTCCCCAGCCTGCCATTTTTATCATGTCTAGATTGTTAGGCGTTAGCGAGAGGTAGTTTTTTATGGTGGTGGTTATGCCCACATCCCGTGTTTCGTTAATAGTAACACCGTTCATTTCATACATTACTCGCTCTATGAGGTGAAGTATACCATTGCGAACGAACACTGTTGTGGTGGGTGGGTCACGTACTCTTTCATGAGCGTACCTCGGATGCATAAGAATGATTTTGAAGACAGAGTGTAGATATATTGACGCTTTATCAGGATTCGAACCTCATGCCCGAGGCATAGGGGCAAGTCAGATATAGCTGGTAGCAATGCAGCTCAAACTTGTCGATGCTGTTGTCGAATTCTGCCCGCTGGGTCATGTTCAGTACATTGTCGTCTTCCATGTCTGTTCACTTTCAACCCTAGGCTACGTCGAAACTGTTCATTGCACATGTTAACAAGTCGGTATCTCGAGCTCTACTGGTCTCTGGTTTGGTGCTGCGCTCAATTTCATGCATGGTATACCTAGTAAAACTCAATCCCATTGTTTCAAGTGCAAGCACAAAGCGATTTCTTCGTTTCTGAAGTCTGTGTGTTTATCTTTCTGATCGACGATTGATACGACTACTTCATGTGCGCTCTTCGCGATCACAGGAACACAAATGATGCTTTTTGGAAATTCGACCAGTTTATAACCTTGCGGGGTTGTCGGGGCTTACTCAAGCAGTGATTGCTGGTTTTACGATTGATGTAGCAGCCGCTCGCCAAATTACATTTTATGCGTATCACGTTCATTGGAAATATGTTTACCAGCTGTGCGACGATTCGTGCATCTTATCAGCTCTGTAGTTTCGCATCTCAAACACCATCATTGGTCCGATGGTATCCGGTATCTTAAAGTCGATATCTGCACGGCAAAATATTTCTCCCTGCAGTTTGTTTGAGTTACCGCGTAGTTGGAAAGTCACATCTAATGGCATGGATTTCTTGATGGAATTAGCGATGTCTTTCAGTTCGTATGCACCAGTGGGAATGCGTAATTAATTCACAACACCTATCGCTTCGTACCAGAATGCAGAATACACATTTTATCCTATTTTGGATATGGAGTTGTAAGGCTGAAAATTCGTAAGTCCGACAACCCACTCGCGTTCCATCTCCTACGGCGGTTAAAACATTGCCCTCAGCTCGGATGTCTTACAACTTAGAATGATGGACACCGACATACTGACTGGAGAATAGAGGTTCAAACACATTTTATGTAAATGATTAACGAATAATTATTCGCCTACAATTTATGTTTATTTCAATGCACTAAAAAGCAAAGACACAAATGTACACAGTTCCATGTGTTAGGCAGCTGCTCCGTTTCGTGATTGTAAGTTAGTTTCCAAATTTTCATGTACCGTCGCAGTTCGGGTGGAGGAAGTAAATTCCAAAAACTGTAAAAATAGTGCGCATGTTTACGCTTTTTTGCATACGCTAGCCAGTGCGTGATAGGCCCGGCTGCTGTGTCCGAATTAATTATGGCACAAGCATTACATGTTGGTTTAGCAGGCAAAGCATCTCGCATGAAAAACTCCTCTAAAATTAGCTATATTAAATTTTCGTTCAAAAAGTTCTAAATACATGTTCGTGAGCGGCCGTTTCGGTAGAGATTTCATTAGCGCCCTCTCCAGATACGACCCGTTTCCTTTATCGCACCTCCTCCTCGGTAGGGCCGTCGGGTGTAAACTCCTTTTCCGTTTACGGTTGTTGCAACAGTTTTCCTCCAATTGCTTACATTCGTCTGAGGCTCGTTTCACTGCACTTACGATATTCGTTACGGCCCCGACTATACCACCCAGGGCTCTGATTGCAGGTATCAAAGCAGGAACGAACCTCCCTTCTTTTTATTCCCTCTCCCTTTTGTAACTTCGTCTTGATTTCTTCACTCCCATGCCCATCTTCACCTTGGATTTCATTACGTTGGAAACACCCCAGGCAGCTATTTTTTCACAATGTCCAGTATCTGGACTAGAAGGAGGGGAGGTGAAGAGGTGTCCAGCGATGACTAAAGTGTGATGGTTAAAAGTCGAGAAATAAAAAATATATATTCAGATTTCTTATAAGATGATTGGGTTATGTTAAGTAAGGTAAGGTTAACTTAGGTTAAGCGAAGTGGATACTGAACAGTTTATGGGATAGTGTGTTGTAAAAAAAATTACAAGCATTACATTACACAAGAGTAGGAAATATAGGTTTTTCTTAGTTCAGCATAGAAGTCCCTCCATACTTAAGTCTGGTATATTAAAAACTATTATTATGTATGTAAATAAAAATCGAAATGTCTGAATAATCAATGTTCATAATATAAAACACTTGGCATATATTTACTAAAACCGTTTTCTATATATGCTTTTAAAAAATCTAATATGGCGCTTGTCATAGTCACGTAATCATATATTCTGATGACATATTCTTATCTCCCTGAAAAATACGAATCCGTAGACTCCTCCCTCGATACACTTTAGAGTTTAATAAAATAATAGTTAAAAAATACTTAAAAATAAAGTTATATAAGTAAAATCAAAACAATATATGTAAGTTAAACCAAAATAATAGGAAATAAAATTAAAAATATGAAAAACAAAATTATTGATTAAAAATACTTATAATAAATTTTAGATATTAAAATAAACATAGAAGAAATGCAAATTATATAATAAAGATTATATAATTAAAATTATTGATATGTAAATGCAATACTTAAAAATTATGTAATAAAAAAAAGTAATGTCTTAAATGAGAGGCAAGGTATTATTTATTCGACTAGAAGCTATATACTATTTATAAACTCTTGTGCCAGAAACATGTCGCGATAGCCGAGAGGTCTAAGGCGTAAATCTGGTGACCCAAGGTCAGGTAGTTCGATCTCGCACAATTCCAGGTGGTATCTCGAGTTCTAAAAAAACAGTGCCCCTAGCACCCAATTCCAGAACCAATATGGCAGTGGAGCGCATGCGACAGATGCGAGATCGACCAATCGAACGAGAGCAACGCCAGCGCTCCTAGCGGCCAATGCAAGAACGAATATAGTGGTGCCCCTAGTGGCCAAAACCAGAACTTAAGGAGGAAACAAATTATAAATGAAAAACCAAGATGGTGGCCTTAATGAAAATGTAATGAAAGAGTAAAAAAGATGACGGTCTCTAGCAACATAGAAGAGAGAATTAGATAGAGAGGAAAGGAAGAAAGAGAAAGAAATAAAGAGAGAAATAATACAAAATAGAAAAATTGGGAACACTCGAAGAAAACCCTCCGAATGCAAGAGCATGAAAAAATAACATACTGGGTACCAAGATGGTGGTCCAAGATTGTGCCGCACTAGCTACAATATGCTGGTCTGAAATGGTGGCATACTGGCTACAAAGATGTCGGTGTTCTGGCTAACAACATGGAGGAATCCAAGATGGCGTACACATAACCAGAATGATAGAGCTGGAAGCGCGGAATCCAAAATGGCGTTCATGTGACCTTGGTGCCTCGCGCCTCGGCCGAAAATGGTGATTCCTTCGGAAACACCATACCTTATTACTAGTCTTCTGATATAGTCTTCCTATATGCAGCTCAAGATAGTCTACGCCTTCATGCGTCCAACCAGAACCCTTAGCCATATATTCTTCTTCTACACAACAAAGTTTCACGACTGCCACTTTCAAACTAAGCTTCCTCTCTAGAACCCTGCTGCTTACATACTTCCAAGCAGGCACCATACCACTCACTGTAACTCATCCCTGAATTCTGCTCTATTAACCAACAGCAGACGAAATTTACTAATCGTTAATATCTCTTAATATAACTCGAGCACACCGAACGTACAAAAAATTTACTTAGTGCTCATACTTTATGCTCTACTGGTCGACACCAGTGAGATATATTCTAGTCTCAATAAGAATCAACTATACATTATAACCCAAGTCATACCAGACCACCAATCCCCCCCCCCCCCCCCATCACCTATAACAAAAGAAAAATTCAATTCAACCACACCACCCAATACACCAAGCACATTATCCAGCATAACTCGAGCAACTATAAACCTCAGGTAAGACCATAACCTAACAACCATTATACTAGTTCTGCCAACCAACACTGCTTATACCTACCAACCATACCACCTACTATAACTCTAACATACCTCAGCCATTCGTCCACACATACCAAACAAAACAAACATACAGCCCCATACCAGTGGCACAATTAACTTCTTATTATACCATCCACCATGCCGACTGACACCAGTCAAATTACACTGACCACCAAAACCTATTAATATAACTCAGTCATACCTTAGCATTACAGGACTCTCCAACACACACATACTGTCCACGCAATTCAACATACACCAACAATTGCAAGATATATATATTGAAAAAAAAAAACACCCAACAAACAATCCATATTAAATCCAAATGTACCAAGAAAATTTTATAGTCCAGATGAACCCAGCAACAAAACATTCTTACCATTTGTCAAACTAACAAGTCTTAACCTACTAAAGGCCAAAAAACCTAACCTACATTAACATACCAAAGGCAAGAAAAAATCAGGAATAACCTACAATAGTACACATAAGAATTATACTTATCCTAAGCACTCTTATTTCCTAAATGTCTAGCATTATTTCTGCCACTTAAGAAAATTTGACTCATCCAAACATTAGGAACAGACTGTGGCCAACCAGCACTTCGAGTAACTTTCTCCTTACTTTTACAAATAAACAGTCGGATCAAGCAGAATTATAGATAAGTTAGTTAAAATACAATATAGCCCAATACAAAATCAGACACCATCACATTTACACAAGCAACCATACATTCAAGAACAGCCCATAGCACAATAATCCTTACCATCTGTCAATATAACATAATCGACTGATACCAACCACCATAATATGGCGTAACCCAACTGTCATGCTGCACCCATAATGACCCATAAATGACCCGTATTGAATCTGGTTACCTTTGACACTGAAAATCCAAAAACTTTTATAACATTCCAAATTTTTTTTTTTAATTATTTAAAGACTTGTTTTACATTAATCTTCCACAATCAGCACCACCACCACCCATAAATTACCCATCGACACATTGATACATCGGTCCATCGATCCATCAACCCATGGATCCATCGATCAATCGATCCATCAATCCATGGACCCATCAATCCATCGATTAATTAATCCATCGCTCCATCGATCCATCGCTCTGTGGATACATCACTCCATCGATCCATCGCTCTGTGGATACATCACTCAATTTTTATTTCACAATTTTTACACCAATAATTAACAATATTTCAATCTTTGTGAAAAATTGATGGAAAAAGTCTTTAAATAAATTTTTACATTTTTTGGGGGGGATTTTATAAAGTAGTAGTGCAGATGTTGGCTCGACGATAGATCGTGCGCAATGGGATGGTACTGCTGATATTGGCGGATGTGCATCTGGTGATAGGGGTGCTGGGCGGAGCGGTAACATTAAAGATACAGTTCGCTGCTGCTGTGTTTCCCATAGTGGCGGTAGGCATGTAGTTACGACTGTCGGTAAAGGCGAGAAGTCCACATCGCAGCGCGATTTGAGCAATTTGTTTTTGACTTTTCGAAATTACATTTTGAGTAAAGGTGAGGTATTAACTCTATTGCAAAGTTTGTTCCCGTGAATTCATATCGCGTTGCTTTAGAAAAGCATAGTGCGGGTGACTTACATATTCATGCGTTTATAGGTTTGGAGAAGTTTGAGTTGATGTATGTTGGCAACATCTTGACATCACATATGGGTTGGATGCCTAACGTGCAGACATCTAGAAATCGTCATCAGGTCTTGAAGTAAATTATCAAGGAGGATGTCGAGCCTTTGTATAATGTAAGTAGTGGTACTTTGCATTTTAATGTTCAGTGTCATCAGTGGTTAAAGCGCACTCAATGCATTAGTTACAATGATCCCCATTTGTAAGACAGCATCCTCAGTATTATAAGTATGTGGAGTGTTGTTTCAATGAGTTTCAAGCCAGTAAGAAACAAGGGTCCATGTTGCTAATGGTAGGTGAGTATAAGGGTTGGTATGAGAAGTGCGCTATTTGGTATAATTCTTGGATCAATGAGGATTTTCTTCATAAGGTCTTATATCGAGGAGCCTACACCAAAGGAGATACATGATATTGATCCAAACTGGATAATCTGTTGGAAGACTTTTCCAATTTATGAGGGTAAAGCAGACAATACTGCTGTAATTAGTGTTTTTGGTAATGTGTCTATGTATTCATGTGAGAAGATGAAGAAGGAACTTGGTGATCAGATTTCATTGTATCGGAAATTAGTTGGTATTACTGGTGACATACATATTCTTGGTCATGTGGAATTGTTTTTCAATCCATGATTATGTGTTATGTATATTTTTATTTTGTAAATAAAATAGATTTCAAGATCAAAGGTTACCAGTGTCAATGCAGGTCATTTATGGGTCGTTAAGGGTCCAATGTGGCTGTTGGGTGATGTCATAATATGGTGGTAGGTATCAGTTGATTATGTTATGTTGACAGATGATAAGGGATATTGTCCTATGTGCTGTTCTTGAATGTATGGTTGCTTAGGTAGATGTGTTGGTGTCTGAATTTCTATTTGGTTATATTGGATTGTAACTATATATGATTCTGCTTGATCCGACTCTTCATTTGTAAGGATAAAGCGAATGTTACTCGAAGTGCTGGTTGGCGGAAGTCTGTTTGAAAAGCATTTCTGATGTTTGGACATGTTAGTTTTCTTAAGTGGCTGAAATAATGCTAGACATGTAGGACATAATTGTGCTTTTAATAAGTATAATTTTTATCTAGATTATGGGATGTTATTTGTGATTTTTGTTTTGGCCTTTGGTAGGTTAAGGTACGTTAGGTTTTTTGGGCTTCAGTAGTTTAAGTTATGTTAGTTTGACAAATGGTAAGAATGTTTGTGTTGCAGGGTTGGTCTGTACTATACAATATGCTTGGTACACTTGGGTTAACATGGATGGTATGTTGGGCTACATATTTTTCCATTATATCTGTCTTGCGATTGTTGGTTTATGTCGAACAGTGTGGACAGTATGAATGTGTCGGCGAGTCCTGTAATGCTATGGTTTGGTTGAGTTATAGTAAGAGGTTTGGGTGGTCAGTGTATTTTGCCAGGTGCCAGTTGGCATGGTGGATGGTATGAGAAGAAGTTGATTGTGTCACTGGTATGAGGCTGTATGTTTGCTTTGTATGGTCTGTGTGGACGTATGACTGGAGTATGCTAGAGTTATAGTGGGTTGTAAGGTTGGTAGGTATAAGTGGCGTTGGTCGGTAGAACAAGTATAATGGGCGTTAGGTTATGGGATTGCCTCAACTGTATAGTTGCTCGAGCTATGATGGATTTTCTGCTTGGTGTATTGGGTAGTGTGTTTGAATTAAATTTTTATTTTGTTGTAGGAGATGGGGCTGTTGGATGGTCTGGTATAATTATAATGGATTCTTATAATGGATGGTTATTGGTATAGTGACTAGTATATAATTGGTTTGTGTGGACCAGTAGAGCAGAAAAAAATATTAGCAGTAAGCATATTTTTGTATGGTTAGTGTGGACTTTGTTGAGGTATGCTCGATTTATATTAATAGGTATGAACGATGAGTATATTTCGCCTGGTGTTGGTTGGTAGAGCAGATGGCAGGGATGAGTTACTGTGGGTGGTATGGTGCTTGCTTGCGAATATACATGCAGCCTGGTTCCAGTAAGGAAGCTTAGTTTGAAAGTTGCAGTGGTTAAACTTTATCGCGGATAAAAAAGAATATATGACTAAGTGTTCTGGATGTGCACTTGCTAGCATAGACTGCCTTGAGCTGTGTATAAGCAGATTATATTCACGCCATGAAAAGTGAGCATGCTGCTGTAAATACGAGTTTTTGAATTGTGGGGAAAATTGAAGTATTCTGGGTTTATGTTTGTAAAGGCTGTTCACGATAAAGTGTGCCCGTTTGAATTAAATCTTAGAAAAAATCACTGCCTCTGCCTGCATATATTTTAACGGTTGCGCTGAGTGGCACGCGCCCACTAAAGTTGGTAACGATGAACGGAAAGTAGTTCCATATCTCAACGTCAAATATAAAATGTAAGGTAATAATTTGTGATAACTTAAACTATATATTTAGCTACCTGTTTTATAATGTATCGAGTTGAAAAATATGCAGATTTGTAAAATATTTATTTTCTAATAAATTTACACTTTTACTTGACCGACGCATGAATAAAATGACGATGCCCATGGTATTGAAAACTTTACGTAAGACAGAAGAACACACAACGTGCATACATGTAGATCTTGAGTAGGGCTTTCTAAAGTGCTAATTTTATAATGAACAGCCTATAGTCTGAAGTGTGTGTATATGTATATATATATATAAAGTGTTTAATTTCTTACTAGTGTTATATCCTGCCTAATTCCCCTGATATAGAGAATATCACGGGATTGGTTTATTCACATATACATAAATTTAATTCAATCCGAATAGGATAGTTATGCCTACAAAACATTCAAGGTAGTGAATAATTAACAGATACCGATATCATGTAGTATTTAATCTTAAATATAGGATAACTTAAATGAAGTTGAGACAAATTTGTCGTAATTCTGCTGTACTGTACTTACATTTAAAGTACAACTTCAAAAAATTTAATTAAATAAATTTAAAAATCGAATAATAAATAGAGATTTTAATTGACACACCCATATGGCTATGAAAAGTTATATGGTAACCAGAAACAGAGATACAATCTTGGACATATAAATTATATCTGCAGGGTGAATTTCATGAGACTGCATGCCTCCTAAGAGTTCGCAAATTATATTCACATGTTACTATATAAATTTGTTTCCTTACACCCCGACATGTTGATTAATTTTTTAAAAAATAATATTTAAAAATAGTCAATGTGGTTATATGCACATAATATAATTTAATATTCGAACCCAGAATGAAAAAAATGATATGTTTTAATACAGTACATCACTTGGGTTTAAAAAATTAAACAAATACATCTTCAAAATATTAGCATTCATACGCCATATTTACAATGATTGAAAAATAGTACAACAAAATGTTTAATACATTAATGAAATTTTACCAGGGGAATGCAGTTTCTTTTTTTGAATGCATACATACAAATTTTAAGCACTGATTTAGAATGAGTTCTGTGATTTAGAGGTTAAAGCAGCTGACTGTTGTCTTAGAGGTATTGGGTTCGAGTTCTGCAACTATGGGAGATTTTTCTTTTTTTAAATGGTATCGGCTGCCATGGCAAAGTGTGACATTTACATAATTTAAATTGTTTAAACTGATTTCGAATTTAAAAAAATATGTTTTAGATACATTTTACTATATTTACTATATATATATATATATATATATATATATATATATATATATATATATATATATATATATATATGTATATATATATATAAGATTTCTCCTGTAGTCAATGATAAATAAAATTAATTTAAATAGAATAATCCAACTTAAAAATGCATCGATTCCTATATGTATAATCGTTTTTTGACAAGGCTGCATAGCACTGCGAGCAATCTCTTAAGTTCGGGCACACTTGGCTTGGATGTCGTCACCCCTTGACCCCTTTTCCCTGCCTGGTGCCTACCGATGCCATTGCACTCTTGGCCTGTGACAGCAGGTGCGTGTGCCTTGCAGGCCTGTCGGCGTGTGCGTGCGTGTTTAAAATGCTATGCGACTTAATTTTAAATAAAAATTCTTCTTTTTCGTACGGAAGTAAAAATCAAATTGAATAAAGTAAAATGTTAGATAATATTGATTTTAAAAAATAATAAAGTATTGAAATTCAAATATTTTTTCCAAAGTCCTGCTTGGAATGTACTTTAGAATTTTTTTTTTTTTGCCTTCCCGTGTATGTAAAATTCTTTTTTTAAATTCATAAATAAATATGCACACTTGCAGTTCATGTACTCTAGCAGGCTATGAAGGAACAAGTTGGTGGTGGTGTCGAACGAATGTGAGAACGAAAGAAATAAAATGCGAGGATTCGGAGAAAACACATGGAATGTTAGAGAGACAAATGAAAAAACGAAAAAAAACAAGATGGTGGTCGAACAAAAGCGAGGGAAAAGAGAAAAAGATATGGAATGAAAGGCAGAAAGAGAGAGAGACAACATGGAATGATAAAACATGAAGTGTAAAAACAAAATCATAGTATGACTTTACGATCGTATGTGCCTTGAAAAGATGAGTCTGGTGACGTAAGCTATAACACTTAATACTTATGCCTTAAAATTTTTTTATATAAATATATATTTAAATTTTGAATATAATTATTAAAAACTTTTATTTTATTGGTTTCTCAGATACCTCATTGTGTGGGCTGGAAGTATCAAGCAAGCCACCAAATTACTTAAAAATGCTCGAAAATTGGATTTGGATGGCTTCGTTTTATAATTCTGGCACATGGCTTTTTTACACACAAATTTTTGGAAAAACTGGTATATTTTAGGGGAAGAAAGGCCAATTTTGGGTTAAATAATTGATTCCTGATGTGTTTTTGGGTTAAAGCAAGCGATTATGAGAAAAAACAGGAAATTCCAAGATTACCCCCTGGAGCCACACCCCTATCCTCTGTTGTCCCATTTTAAACGCATTGTCCCGTTTCCCTATATGCCTACTACTACAACTGTGCTTAGCTCTGAACCCATATTGGTTATCTGTAATAATTTTATTTAAATCGACATGATATTGAAGTCTGTGTGATAGGGCTTTTAAAAATATCTTACTCATACAGTTTAATAAACTTATTGGCATTCTGTTTTCTGGTTTAGTAGGGTATTTTCCAGGTTTCGGCAAGGTTATTACTTTACCTTTTTTCAAGGCCTGTAAGAATCTGCATAGTTTAAACAATGTATTATATATTTCTGACATATATTCTAGGGCGTTTACTTGTAATTTTTTTAATACTTCATTTCTTTTATCCCTTCTGGTATTCCAGATTTATTATTAGGGCGTATTTGAATTATTTTAAATATATCCTTCAGTATAATTGGGTCATATTCCGATGTTTCTTTTAGTTTTAAGTATTCGTTTATGTCATTATTTGATGATTGAGTAAATTGTTTATCTTGTACATCTTTGTTGGGGGAGAATTGCTTTTCTAGGCTTTCGGCTATTGTGTTGACTTTATCCATTCCAATATATACATAACATTGAAGCGTTTCTATTGCTGGTGCAGTTAATTTTTTACATTTCCCTATTAAAGCTTTAGTTAAAAGCCACATTTATTTTGGGTTATGAGCTGGGTTTTTTGTGGCTTCGCTACAGTTTTTAATTTTTAGTTCTTCAAGATTAATTTTTACATATCTTTTGAACCTATTGTAATCTGTTTTAATTATGTGATTTCGTGATCTGTGAAAGTTAACTCGTTCTTTGCGTTTTAGGGTTATTAAATAATATACTTCTGGGTAATTTACTCATGTATATTGCCTTTTATCCATGAATTCAGTGTTTTGGTTTATCGTTCCCATTACTGTGTCTGTAAGGAGTTTCGCCTTCACATTTAGCTCTAATTCATATTTTATTTCTGGCGGGGTGCAAATTTGTCTGTTAAATCTTTTTGGAAACCTTCCCACTCTGTTACTGGTCGCTTTATAGTGTATTGCATATTAGTTCTGTGGGTGATTAGAGTTAATTTCACAAAGATTTGGAGGTGATATGAATATAATTCGTCTAATACTTCTGATTATATGTTAGAATTGATAATGTTGGTAACTATTACGTTTAATTAATCTGGTATGGGGCCATTATTTGGTAAGTGGGTGGGTTTATGTGGTGGAAAATTACATATTTATTTTTATCTGCATGCCTACTAAGTTTCCTTCCATTTGCATTGCTATATAAACAGCCCCATTATTCTTACTATTTAAGTCTCCTGATATTAAAAAGTTTTCTGTATCTTCTATAATAATATATAGTACCTGTTTATTTAAATTTGATACGGGGGGACAATATGCAGCCGCTATTTGGATGTGGTTATGGTTAATTTAGATTTTTATTGCTTTGGATTCATCTGATTTAAAGCATTTTTATTTACTGCATGGTGATGGTGTAATTTTTTAAATTATTATGGCTGTTCCGCCTCCTCTGTGATTACTATCTAATCTGTATATATTATATCCTGAAAAATTTATTTTGTCCTGATTATTAATTCTTGTTTTTGTTATAAAAGCTATAACAATTACATATATTATTAGTTGTGGTTGTAATTCATGTATCTGTGATTCGATCCCGCAAGGCATTCCAGTTATATAGGTTTAGCGTGTATTCTGTTTTAGTGTTAGCCATTACTGCGGGAGTGTAGCGAGTGCCTGTAGCAACAGTAATTGCTTGTGAGCAAGTGTTTGTGCTGCCCTGATGGTGCCGAAATACGGTCACATGTGTGTTATAATCTCTGCGAAGTGCATGTCACGCAGTAGCTGTGTTAGCTCCCGAATATCGTGTAGTTGGGGTGGCTGGTTTGGAGTCGGCAAGAGTGGCGGACGATTGTTTGGCTACTGTGCTGGCCTGTGGTCGTCCGTACTCGTTACCCAAGGGCTGGGCAGTGTATCAAAACCTATTATAGTATTTTAAAAATTGGGCCTATGTGTATATATTTGACAGTTCCAATATCTACAATAAAATCCTTATTACATGTTCATTCAGTCCCACCTCAGTGTTTAGTCCATGTCCCACCAGTGCGCCATTCTATAGAGTTCTCCAAACGCCCTCCCGCACAGTAGCCTTCATTCGTCGGATATCACACCCTCTCGCACATTCACAAAACGAACGCCTCGTCCGCCGTCGTCTCACAATCGTCCGTACTTAACTTCGCACTCCGCACTCACTCAGATGGCTTCCGTCAAAGTCTGCTGGCCGTTGGACTGCTGCCATATTTATAGGGTCGCAGGCCATCACCCAGAAACTCCTCTTAACCCGCATTGCCTCGAGGGTCCTAATTCCCAAAATATTCTTGTCCATCCTCTACACTTGTCGGCTTCTTCAGCAAGGGGAGGAGAAGCAGCTGTGACGCAAGCCAGGTCTCGCAGCTGTCAATCGTTCTCCGGCTGCACAAACGGGGAGGGGAGGGTCGAAGTGAGTCACGCCCCACTGAGTCGGACCGCGCCGTAACGGGAGCTCGCGCGCGGCCTGTGCGAGCTGCCGCGCGCAACAATATATAGGTTATAAACGGGCCCACCCAGATATAATCTCCTAGAAGAGGGCCTGCGGTACAAGCGCCGGTTAGGCGGCGCACTTGAGACCCAAGGAATCGGCAAATCGCTACTATAGTCTGTTCACGGTAAATGAGAGCTTTTGAAAGCCCTGCTTAAAATGTACTTGTATAATCATTGTGTATGCAAAATTAAAAACGGCTTAGATATGTTCTCGTAATTAATTCGCAGGCAATGGAAAACTGTGAAGCAGTTAAAAAAGTACGTGTGTTATAAATCTGATAATTTTTTCACTTACACGCACAAAAAAGAGCAAAAGAATGTATTTCAGTGACCATAAATAGGTACTAACCTAAAACTTTTAGTTTTAAAGTCGATACGTGGAACTGCTTTCCCGTTCGTCGTTGCCAACTGTACTGGGCGCATGACAGTCGTGTCCGTTTAAATCAGTGCAGGTAGGGCCAGTCATATTTTCCAAAGGTTTATTACAAAAGTGTTTATTTAACAGTGAAAAGCACATACGAAGCGTGTAACATGAACAGTGGCCGTCACCAGACAATGCTCTGTAACACACACACACGTACGTGCACATCTGTCGGAGGTACGCAAATTTGATAGGAGTAGCGACGGTTATGTGTGTGGGCAGGTTGGCAACACCGGCTGAACCTGTCAACAAAGGAGCGTCGCGTCGCGTCGCGTCGCCCACAGTAATTAACTTGGTTTCCGCAGCAGACGCGCGCCCACAAACGCCAGCGCTGCTGCCCTCTGTCACTGCTGCCACCTTTCCATTTTTAAATTCCCCTGATCTGCTTCCCCTCTCTCCTGCCCTGTACTATGTTTTTTTTTGTCATGGGGTGCGTGTAAAAGGTTCGCTTTTTTCCACATGTCTTCATCTGAAAGTATCATTCCCCCTTCAGGCGGTGTTATCACTGCCAGCTTGTGGATGTCTATGTTTCTTTGCAACGTACTATTATAATTATTAAGGTTGAAGTAAAACAACTGCCTATGGAGCACTGTACCCGACTATACAACTTTAAGAACTCAAAAATGTAGTACAGACACCATAAAAATTGCCAGAAAAGTGCTATTTATGCTGTATATGAAAGAAGAATGCATATATTTTGCAACACTATAAAACGTTTTTCTAAATTATGCTTTTTAAATGTAAAAAATAATCGATTAAAATAGTCTGTATTTTTAACCAAATTTAAGCGCATTTTCATCTGGATGCTTCGGAAAGCAGAATTTGCAATAAAATCATCAAGAAAGATCGTCATAACTGTTACTGTGATAATTTGTAATAAAATTACAGTAATAATGTATCATATCAATGATATAATTAACTCTATTAACGTCCGTTTCAGCCACATAAAAACAATTATAAAAATTATTTCCTAGATTATGGCAATAATTTTCTTACACAAAATCATAGTAAACATTATGACGATATTCCACAAAGAAGATGTTTTTTTTTTTGCAAATTCTTTTTTTCTGAAGCATCCAGAATGGAAATGCGCTAGAATTTTGTTAAAAACACAGATCATTTTAATTGACTATTTTTTACATTTAAAAAGTATAGTTTAGAAAACAATTCTATAATGTTGCAAAATATATACATTCTTCTTTCATATGTAGCATAAATCGCACTTTTCTGACAATTTTTATGGTGTCTGTACTACTTTTTATGTGTTCTTAAGATTGTGTAGTCAGGTGCAGTGTTCCCTAGGCAGTTGCATTATTTTTCCGTAATCATTATTAATACAGAATTACTTTACAGAGTCCAAAATACCAGAGTGGACTGATTTTAATCTATATGTTTTCATGCGAGATTGAATAATAATAAATAGAGACCCGCGAAACTCACGTAATCTTGTGTCTGCATACTAAACTCCAAAATGTTTGTGTTTGTCCAACTTGTACCATTGGCCGACAGCTTGTGTGGCACGTCACAGCGACGTTTTAAGCCAATAATACAAGCTCAAGGTTTCAGAAACCAATCGCCAGTGAAACTGTCACGCATGTAAACGATGTCTTTTAATTGCCAGTAGCCAATGAAATCGCTAATTGCACTCAGGTCGGTATAGAGCATTATATCTAGCCTGCATTTTGCACGCCTTTAATATTTAGTAATGGAGTAGTCTCTATAAATTAAAAAATCACAATATTGTCTTAAAAAAATTTGTTAAGTATGGCCCTGTGCCCTGACAACCCTGGGTTTCAAATATTTAATTTGAAAATTAAGCTACTGCGAGACAAAAATATATCCCAAGATGGACGGGGTACTATACCCTTAAGTCTCGACTTCTTCCCTTATGCAGAAAAACTTAGATTATTTTGCCATGATTCCAGTTTCAAAGTTATTATTACAATTTTCTGACTATAAAAGTTTTAATTTTACGAGATGCAAAAATTAATTTGGACTTAAATTTGCTACGTGTTATTGGAATTATAAATTATATATTGTGCTATTTGGGGCGAAATTTAACGTTGAGGGTTTAACTTTTATGTCTGTACTAGAGTAAGGCAAAGAGATAAATTTATAAAGGAGCATTTTTATTTGTTTATATTTCACAAAAACTGTAATCTGCTGGAAATGAAATAATTTGGTATATTGGGTACTCGAGCCTTAATATTGTGTGTCAGGTGATGCAACAGAGGAAATTTTCGGAGTGGCGTGTACTGCAGAATTAACTATCTTATCCCGTTTAGAACCACTTTAATTTGCGGTTTCAGGTAATGCAAACAAAAAATATTATGTGTGCTGTACTAGTCGAAACAACAATTGTTTCGTTATCACTGCCAATGATCTGTGGCTATTTGTTATGCTACAGTTATATTAACCAATTATGACATAGACCAGTAAGGTGGTTTGCGAATCATTTACCTACAGGTAAACTCACTGATCGCTGAGCCTCAGAGTGTGCAGTACAGAACAAAAAATTTCCTTCACTTGCGTAATGTACACAACTGTGTACACTGGCTCTGAATTGGTTAAATTACACAATGAAACCTAAAAGTTTTAATGTTTCCACAGACATGACACAACAACCAAAATATTAATGCCACATTCTCAAAATAAGCGACAGTTCTATATCCGTAGTATTACTTGCCTGCTGAACATGGTTATGTCTTGGTTGAGAAATAGTAAAAATCAATGTTTAAGATAAAAATTGTTTATAATGCTATATTACAGTATGGCAGACTGAAAAGATCCCAGTGTGTGTATTTAGTGAATACAATTACTATTTTTAGCATAAAATTCGGTTCAACCCGTTCAGTATCTGTGTACATGGTCGATGATCTGTTGCACATGAAGGATATTTATGCTCGGGCAACAGTACACAACAAGGAATCAATGCTCTTTATTTTGAAAGTCTTCCGTGTGATAAATCTGATTTTTTTTTGTAGTTTCGGCACGTCTCATCTACGAATTGTCAATGCCAACAACAACGAACACGCTGCTCGTGCTCCACTGGATTCGAGAAGCACGCTATGACTAGAGAGCTGAAGAATTCGCGAATTCATTTTGGGACAAGCTAGAATGTGCGTTTATTTAATTTAAGCGATTGGTCCGCACACGGTGTTTGATACCTCCTGGAGAACGATGTCCAATTGCCTCCTTCCGCTGTGACAGCAGACAACCAATGTGCAGTTGATATCGGCATATTTGTACATAACACTGGAGAGCCTCCCTGCAGGTCATTGAACTCGCGAATTTTTCACGTCTCTATATATGACTAGAGACCTGAGAAATTCGCGAGTTTTATGACCTGTTGGCTAGAATTTACTGTCTTATATACTCTTATACAGATATCTACTGTGTATTGGTTGATTGTTGTCGTAGTAAAAAGGTGGTGGTTGGGCGCACAATTGATTGCATGTTTGTTATTGGCTCATTAATCTCCAGGAGGTGTCAAACAACACGTCGACCAATTACAAAAGTAACATGAACGCACAAGTGTGTGAATTCGCCCCTTGTCTAGAAATGAACCTGCGATATTCTCGGGTCTCTAGCTATGACATAAGCACAGTTCACATCAAAGTACTAAACGATTGCTCATAAATAATTCAGGCATGGAACACGATAGTGGTTCCGGAGTAGCACAATGTAAAAATAAGTATAATTGCATCACCATTTTGAAATAGTGTTGTCTTATGTTGTTCAGGCGGGCTGAAATTTCACAATTTGTGTACCCAATTTCTCGGGATTAGGTTCGGTAGCTCCTGAGGTATTATTTAAAAGCTTCATTTTCCAAGTGACATTATCTTTCATAGCGACGCGCAAAAGAAGCGAAAAGTAAGTGAAGTATATGCGGACAGTAAGCAATGCCAGTATATAAAGTTTGATTCCAATATGCCTAACGGTTCGTTAGATACGTCATACCAATATAAAACTGAATTATCTTGCTATCTTGAAAAGAAAGCGTATGCACCATTAAAATAACGTACGTTTAAGTGCCCTGCGGTAACACAGATTGTAAACAAATTTGTCGCGAATCTGTTGACTAGTTCCTGATATGTGATGAAATGCATTATTTTTCAGTTAGAATATTTTACAAAGTGGTGAAAAAAGTGATTGACTGAAGATATTTGGACGGCTCTTAACAGCGAGGTCGTGAGAGCCAAGCGAAACGAAGATGCTGTAAGCTATCATATATGTTTGCAATATCTACTGCAGTGTTACCAATTTTCATTGACATAGGTCTAATGTTTGATTGTTCTGGGTACTGAACGGAAAAATAAGTATAGGACATCCGTTTAAAAAACACGTATCTGCATTACTAAAGTAAATTACATTTTTGTGATTTGTTAGAATACTCCTTGTAAAATTAATTTGGCGGCAATAAATTGAGTAAATCCCGGATATTGGAATTAAAACATTTTTCTTAGCTTTCGCTGTCTTAAAATACAGGCAAAAGAGTGCGTTAAAAATAAAGCGTATTTAGCACTCGCTGGAGGTACTGCTAGCGTATAGGCAGTTAACGGATATTTGAGCACTTTTTGGAGGAAGGAATAGATTTGAGAAATGTATTGTATTATCCAGTGGATCCGTCACCATGGGCCTTTCAGATGCTAGTGGTTATTCAAGAACAACATATGAAAGCCAGCTCATCAGGCTTTTGGATGAATATGCCTTCCCAAAATAACTATTCTATTTACTGTGCATCTTCTTTCGATCAAATGTACAATATCTCCTCAAAAAAATATAAAAATACCAAGTGGTGTAACATTTGGCAGATGAACAGAGACGATTTTGAACTGCCCGTTCAGTTGCCCCAGCTCTCGAATACATGTAGTTTCAGATGAATATCAAGGAAACTCTAAAAAAACTTCTCAAAAAATGAATGTATGCCAAGGATCACTTGAGCAATCTGTCTCTTCAGTAACACCTAATGGGAATTTCCGGTGTAGTCGTAGAGCAACTTCTTTTCTTCTTAACATAACAATGAAATTATTACTATTTACCTACGAGTAGCCTGGCTGTCGTTCTTACTACGAAGCGCACTGAAAGGGGAGGAATTACTCTTTTCCATCGAATATAAATGCATAAGAATAACAAGTGAAGAGATGACAGAAGTGTCAGAGGTTGTCTGTGACCACGAGGAGGCTGACATGGTAATTATTATGCATACTTCTTCCTGCGTGAAAAGTACTTTGGTCGTTTTGCAATCCATGCACACATTGCAGCTATATTAATTTTGTTACTCTCAAATTGCATAAGAATTGAAGTTCATATTTTCATGAGAATGGGTTAATGGGAGAAGGGAAGTTTGTATGGCATTTACAAATGAATTACAAAGGAATCCCAGAAAACTTTACGGGAGAATATTTTTTTAATGCTTGATTGGGTTTTCATACATTGCACTGAAAAAGCCGCAGAGAATCCCAAGGCAAAGTTAGTAGAATGTAGTATGCTTTCAAAGAAGTGGGACAGTTTTGGACTGTGAGCGAAAGTCTACATAACGTTTTACAAATCTTTCTCCGTGAAATGCACGGAAATTGGTTAGCGGTGGTAAACACTTTATAGTACTATCTATACACTATGAAGTTTCCATTCAGTTAAGTAGCAAAAAAATTCAATTGAACAGGAACTTCTCCTACCTTGCCAATCAACTCTTCGACAGCATGTCCAAAGAGCAAACTAATAAACTGCAATCTGGGAAATAGCGATGGGTCAAAACATTGGTGCTCCTTCACCTGTTGCACACGACTGGAAATAGGACACAGATGGTTGCTTTTCATAAAGTGGCTGCAGACTCGTCTACCAGCAGAAGTGATAGAATTTGTATAATGCAAATACAATTTCTACTTACAAGACAGCTGCTCGTATGCACTGTCAAACCAAAGATGTGCAGAACTTTGTAAATGCCTGTGTAGTAAAGAAACATTGGATTGGAATGGTCTTATTAACGTCCCCCAGTGTTATGTCTGAAGACATATCAGGAATGGTCTTGTAAACTAATTTATTATCTAACTTAAACTAACAACCATGCCTTTCCTAGGATTCGAACCCAGGACCTCCCACACTCCAGACCGGCGACTCACCAACCGACTGCGCCACTGGAGGTTAGCAGTAAAGAAACAGTGCATCACACTGAAACTGACTTCTCACAACCAGTGAACAATGTGCTGCAAGCACAGTTATGTAAGAATGAACAATTCATATACGAGATGTGCATAAATGTCAATAAAGTTCGTTTGTTCGAAATTGGTTTACTGGTTCTCATTAAGTTTCAAGGTTATGGACAGAATATTTCTCAGCATCACAAGCACTCTGATTTTACTAGTGTGTGACGCGTTCAATCCCCATAATAATTAACATTTCAGATAAGATATTATAACCTGGGAGGTATTATTTGGTGTTCATCTTATCTCTTTGCTGGATTTCACGTACCAGCACTGTTACATGTTGCTTACTGTGCAATGCAGCTTATCAGTTGCAAGTTTGTACAAGTGTAATGATTTGTTCTTGTGCCTTTTCATGGAAGAGATGTACACAGACCCCTCTCATGCACGTTGCACCAAATCAGTACCTCACCAGAAGATTATATTACCCACGGAAAGTGCATTGAAATATCCTAAGTTTAAATTATGATATAGACAAGGATGATGACACATGGTGTCGTTAAGTAGTTAGGTCTATATTCTTTTGAGTTATTCAAATTGATTTGGTCTTCAAGGTATAACTGGTACACTCAAAGCACTGGGTACACTCACCTAGCTGGGGGTAACATTGGGCGTGTTGTTGCCCTAATAAGAAAACCTCTTAACTCTATTTTTGGGATTTTTTTTTTTTTGTTATTTTCAACTTTATTACATAAAAATATTCAACTTGTTGATTACGATAAGTTGTACATCTCCACGAATGTTAAAAAACATAATCTACACACAAAAAACGGAAACCTTGTATCTCTACTATGAGGTTTCAAATAGCTAATAATTCGTACATCCACTTCTTAGTTTCAATGAAAATTTATCTTAAAAAGACGAATGACATGCCTATCAGAATTATTAATAACAATTTTGTTTAAAGTAGTCCGAAAATTGCCTTCGAAAGCAACATAATTATATATTTGTCTCTCTTGTTTGTGAAATTACGTAGGTTTTCTGTCATTCAAGTGTAACATGTCATCGTCATTTACTCGTTTATTGAACAGGTTAAAAAAAAATTCAATTTGGATGGTGTTTATTGGCAGCGTCCAAGTATTTCGCGTGCAAAAATAAGTCTAATATTATTGCCGCATGAAAAAAATACTATTAGGCATTTCTGCAAACGGTTATGTCGTAGTAAAATTAATAATGTTGTGGAAAAGTTCATAATGTTAACCATTTACAAAGTCTTATATAACTATAATGCACTGCTGAAGTGTTAATGTTAATAAAGCCTCTAACATAAGTAATGCTGCCGCAATCAAATGTTGTATTACGCTAAATGTAACAGGAAGAAGAAAATATGTTTTGTTACTGCGACATTAAAGAAATGTCCAACCAATACAAGTTTAGACTGACTCGGCTTTTGAAAATGGCGGATAATAGTGAACAGCGATAACATCGTGAGATAAAACCAATGTAATTGAATTTTAAAGCATAGCATGGGAACAAAATGTAGCTTAGACCAGCTCTGAAGCTGTGCAAAGCAATTTATGTGTGGCAATTATGCATATATTTCTATAGCGTAAAGTATGTCCATGAAACGAAAGAAAACTGCAGTTGTAAGACTTTAGTACTTATGACTTATAATGATTATTCTATGTCTTTAAATTTGATTTAAATGCCAAATTTTAATGCAATGTATAAGATGTTTAGCATATGTTCAATGTGATATGTGTAAACTTATTTATTTTGACAGTTGTGTTGTATAAGCTATGTAAGTATAATGATTATCTATGGTTCCTTTGCATGAGTATTTGTTTTTGTTACAAGCACTACCTTTTGTTTGCTGAAAAGAATCAGACCACACCGGCCGGCCTATTAAATTACTTTTTTTTTTGGAACAATAGTATGATAGAACAAAAAACTTTTTCATTCTAATTTGGAATCAGTGAGAGGGCAGTTATTAAAGAAGTCAGTCCCGAGTATAAAAGATAATATATAATATTTGATTGGCAAAATTTGATATTTACGACGGAGATACATAATTAGTCTCGCACAATTGAAATGCTGAGCCTATATATGTTTAAAAGAAGAAGTAATTTGACATAAGCTGTACAATGAGCCCGGAAGGAAGGACGGCCCAGTAAATGAGGACTTCGGGGTTTTCGACTTCGCACCAAGGACGACGCGGTGTCTAGTGTTCGGAGAGCTAATTCTGCGAGAGGAGTGCTACTGGCTGAGGATTCTGGCGAGATTCCTGTTCTGCACCCACCTCCGCTGTTCTGGTCCGCAGAGGACGAATTCGCTGAGCACCACCCGGAGATGTGTTGTCCATAGTGAGCGGGAGAGCTGTTCCTGGGTTCTACACCAGTGAAGGATGACTCCACGACATCGGCAGAGTTGCGGTTATTTTTCGCTATCGTCACAGCTAAGTCGTATTTTTCCTCAAGCAAATGTAAATGTATTTACGACACCAGAACTAGTAAGTCGAATGTTGGTAAATCGGTTGATGTGCAATGCGCAGGCTGGTGTTGCTTGTAATTTTGAGAATTAGTATAGTATAATATTTCGTAACTGAAGGTCTGCAAGGGTGCTGTATGGTTGGAGATTTGTTTGGTTGTTCAGTATTAAAATCAAAGTTATTTTATTCGTTTCTATTGTTTTACTTGAATTAAGACTTCATTGTTTGTTTATTAGTATTAATGATCATATTGTTTCTAACTACAGTGGAAGTAAAATTTGGATGAATACACCGATTTTTTTTAGCGTGGCAGCATAGAGTTCAGCCGAGGTATATCATTAATATAACCTATCAGACTCACTCACATATACAACGATATTTCATAATTACATTACACATTCATGTCTTATATTACATATCTGAGATATAATATTTTCTAGCCAATGGGATTGGCCGTAATATTGTAACACATATCAGAGGTGGTACAGTATTAATTTGAACGCCCAAACGTGTGACTATAAACTCTCCACACATTGTGTCTATATAACACATGACACAGTTTGTAAATATATTGCACTGAATACCCACAATATGAAATACGGTTAGACATGTTAAGATATAGTAGTTGGTAGGACGTCAAGCACTTAAAGTGCGGGTTCTGTTGGTGATATTTATTTTTGTGACAAAATAATTGTACTTAATTTATTTTATATCGAAATATTTTTTAAAGATGGGTAATAGAAAAAAAATTTGTAACACAAATTTTAATGTCACTTCAACAAAAAATTTGTTATACCACAACATTAACACCACCTTAATGTTGACAGAACAGTATGGAGGTAATGTTGTTACGAAAGTAGCCTACGCAATGTTACATTAACATTTAAAGCTTACCAGTGTATTTAATTAACAGCAACATTTGTCACTGATGGCTCACTGATAATTAAAAATTACCATTGTAGTAACATTAATACTGTTGGCACAACATTAATCTTTATCTGCGCGGTTTCATTTAGTGCCAGGCGGCAATACACAGTCCTGGATGACTTGTGCCAGCATTGTTTGTTAATTTTCTTCTGACGCAGTGCGTGGACAGTTTCATCCAGACCAGGTATCACAGCATTCCAACCTTGTATCTTAGCAGGTTTGTTAAGGCCCTTCTACAATCGGCCGCACCTGAGCACGCGAACGTGTTCCAACCTCGACGTCACGAGAAGTCACATTCACGCAGTCCGGATATTGTCTTCAAATGCGTTGACCGAAAGTGAGCTTTCAGAATCTGACACCAGGCCGCAATAAATTCGGTGGTTTATTTGTTATTGCTGAATTGTAGATTATTTAACGTTTGCATGATAGGTTATTTGAATATCTATTTTTATATTTGATATAACTTATTTATTTTAAATAAGCTCGCCAACTGACATCCGAGAAATTTCTTTGAACTTTAACGTTTTTAAAATTTCCATCCTTCATATTAAGTGGTTCAAACCGAACGCAGACAGTACTAATGAGCATTTCGTCACGTTTGTCTTTAGAACGCCTACCTTGCATGTCCATTGTTTATTCTTGCAACGTAAATGTTCCACGAATGCGCACAAAAGTAACTGAAGTCTACTTTTTTTTGTGTTATCTTAGGACACAACTTGGGGGAAAAAGTTCAATTTTCTGAACTTGGGACACAGGCTGACGTAGGACATAGGTTGACTTGGGACACGGTTGGGACTTGGTAGCCTTCCTGCTAACCACGGACGTTTAGTGTCGGCGTAACGGCATTCAGATTACCGCGATCAAATAAAAAACACACGGGCATTACCCAAAGAAAGCTACGTGCGTGTAGGGTGTTGAAGACTTACCCGCGCAGGAAACTTTTCGCGAAGAACAAGAGTCCGTTGTGATTTGTCGAGCAACGAATATTTCGCGACTTTTTCTGTGACGGGGTGGACCTCAAAATTGTATTGTTTGATTTAACATTATTACTGTACGGCAGTACTTCAGACACATCCTGCGTGAATGTGTGCCAGAAAGGGAAATAAAGCAAAAGTGCGACCAAATCATGGAGGTAGGTAGGGCTCAGCATCTCGTCGACAGCGAGGAAATTAGAGACGGCGCAAGTTGCTCAGACATGCAGGAGCGGTTACGAAACTGCCATGGCCTGTAAGTAGTAAGGAACCATCCCAGCACTCGCCTGGAGAGATTTCGGGAAGCCATGGAAAATCTATATTAGGATGGCTAGAGCTGGATTCGAACCCAGGCCCTACAGAATGTGAATCCAAAATTCAATCACTGCGAGATGATGCTCGGAACCAAATCATGAAAAGTATTAGCTTTTTGGTTGTAGCTAATAGAAAGACGATGTTGGTTCAAGTGCATATACTGAGAAAACAATATGGTTGTAGGAACCATTTAGAAGGTTAAAATAGGGACACACATCTGATGTGTTGTACACACTGTTACAGTTTCTCAAAGTCAGTAGGCTAGACCAAGTTCTTTAAGGGATGGAGGTCTTAATAAAATAAAATAATTAATTTTAATTACCTAATTTATTTACAAAATAATACAAAGAAAATACTCTCGACTCAATGACTCACTTTAAACAGCTATCACCGTTCATATACAGATAATAAATTCCGTAAATACAATTTACAATCAACCCAAAGAAATTAGTGTAACCAAATAACTAAGATCAGACCCAATAGACAATGTATTAAAATCTATTGAATTACATTCGACAGTAGAAATATTTACAATAAAGACTATGTCACATGTCCATATAATTCCACCTTAGTTCAGTTCACATTTCACCAGTCCTGAATGTTCCAGATATCTCCGAGCGACATCGTGCTCAGTAACCCGTCGTCAAGTACCACGCAATATCGTCCATCCACACCGCACAAACACTCGTCGGCCGTCGTCGTCCGCCCTCTCCACTGGTGTCCCATGCTGTACCAGACTTCGCTCGATTACGCACTTAAACATAAGCCTTCTGAAAAGACTCGAGACCCACAGGCCACGGCGGTATTTATAGTGTAGGGCCATAGTCCAGAAACTTCTCAGAAAGTCGCGTTGCGCCAAGGGACAATATTACCTGAAATTCTTGTTCGTCCTCTCAAGTTGTCGACTTCCTCGGTGGCCTGAAAAGGGGTTTGGGGGGGGGGAGGGAGGCTGTGATGCCAGCCAGGTTGGCTGTCAAACCTTTTCCTGGGCGCCGGGCGATGGAGCAGTGAGCCGGTCTGCCAACGGAAGATAGGAGGGTTGGGGTGGGTCACTGCCTCCTCACCCATAGCGCCACATCACACATAACAGGAACCCGCACCCAGTATAGGACTCCATGTGTAGATAAACATATAAATATTGTTATCATATATAGGAATATCAACATAACTGTTCGTTGTATACCTTTATGTGATTGTGTGTGCTACTGTACAAGTGGTTGCTACAGCATAGCACTGCGTCCCTACTACAAAACCGTTAGTACCTCCAACAAAATTACTTCTATTGTATTTACAAAGATGATGGTTTATTGCGGGAAAAGTTGGCTGTCTGCCAGGATTCAACATACTGTACACATGTCTGACAGTTTCCTTTCCTTATTGGCTGTCATGCATGTACGAAGCTACTACCCCAGTTCACTGGGCCAACGAGGGTGCTGATACTATAAGGCAGCACGTTCGTGATTGGTCTGCAAACAAACTAGTCGACTCATAACCTTGTTCATCTACTCATGAAAAAATTAACTAGAAGATATGTTGGCTCAAAAAATTTTCCCGATTTTCCATCATCTCTGTGTATTTGGGTAATTTCAACAACAACAACAACAACAGAATATCCTGTTGATGCTACCTTCAAACCCAATTACAGAACTGTGGAGTGGGCAGAGTGGTAGCCCGGACCCGAGAGCAGTCGTATTCGCATATAGAGCATTCATGTAGTGACACATGTATTGTTTATTGTAGACGACTGGAGAGATTACTAAACGAGTACACGCTCAACCCGTACAAGTCGCCATTTCGTGCGACCGCCCTTCCAAGCATTCCTATCCAAAGAACCCTCCCAATCACCATCAGCCTGGAGGGGACTTACAAATTTGATGTCAGAATTGGGATAGGCGACAAGTAGGGAAAGTGTGTGTTTATATGAAAGTGCATAGAAGTGATGCGGACAACACAATGCTTGTTGCAGCAAACCGGTCGGGATAAGTTCGCAAGGTGTGGTGCGCGCGAAATATTAGAAAGTGTTGGCAAATGGCTGGCTTGCGGACCCCAGTCACTTGTTACTTTTGTCATAAAATAGGCCATAATCAGAGTGGCAGTAGTAACAATGACGAGCAATTAAACTAGAATGAGGTTGGCAGCAACAAGACCATTAACCCCCGATAAGAGTTGTGCCTATATCAGCTGACATTTATGATAGCCAGACTAAAGACTTCGTCCTCTCAGTTACTTTTAAGGGTAAACCATGTTACGTGTTAGTGGACACAGGTGCTTTAATATTGTTAATGTGATACAGGATGTTTCAAGGCATGCAGAACTTGTCTGCACCTCGATTTACAGTTATTGGTCTGAACGGTAAAAATTTACAAAATTTAGGAGAATGTGACATTAATATTTAAATCGACCAAGATGTATATCAGACATGTGTCCAGGTGGTAGGATTATCTTTTAACCAGTATTATAGCATTCTTAGCTTCGATTTTCTGAAACTACACCATGCCAACTATCAGTGTAGCAAAGCAGAGGCTTCACTGTCGTAACAAATCGTATGTGTTAGGGAAAAAAAACCTTTATAAGCAGCCCATAAGTGGGAATGGGAACAGCTAACCCATATTAACATACTGAGCTCATTCAGGAACCTGTATATTTAAAAGATACCGAGAACTTGTCATCAAGCACAGGAAACAGAGTCGAGGTAAATGTGGTTCTCACAGTGTGTGTTGACAGTGATTTCTTCAATGTTAAGCATTGTTATGTTTCCAGAAGCATCAGCCATGTCTATTATGTAAATTGTAAGATAGTGATGCCATTGGACATTGTCAACATTCCAAGCAGCAGTAAAAATAATCTCAGGTATTAAATTATGAACAGTACGAGTTCTGAAACCTAAGAATATCCTACCTTGTGATGAGATTAATCAAGTAGGAGACACAGAATTTCGAAACAACCCTGAGAAAGTCAGTGTGAATATGGTTACTGCTATAAGTGTTCCACATAGTAAGTCTATTAAAACTGAAGGCAATAGCGAAATAAATATTACAGCAAGTTAAGTCACTTGTAAGTTCAAGACAGATAAATTCTTAAGCCGATGCCGAATGAAATTGCAAGTATTTTTAGAAAACAAAATAATCTTTTAATCATCCTATATGTGCAGCATAGGATTCATACATAAGCTGCTCTGCCAATATCCAAGTAAGTATACCACATCATCAGAACCAACTAGTTCAGGACATGGTTAGTGAATAGTTATCATCTGGTTTCATAATACCTCGAGACCCTAACGATACACCACGGTCCTTTGTTATTGTTATTTTAAAGAAGTGGCCATCTGTAGAGCATAACTCTAGATTTTGTGTAGACTACCACACTCTTAATAAGTCCTCTCCCTAGCACAGTAGTAACAATCGATAACCTTGGGAATTGTACTGTGTTTTTAGTTGTTGGACCTGAATTACTCAATTACTGTAGAGTAACTCTTGAGCACAGTATGGGGAAAAAATCATTTTTAGTGTTATTTGTATGGGAAACACTTAATGGCAGTTAATGACCATTCCAATTTGAAATGGCTTATTCGAGCTGAAGGATCCGCGTGAATGTTTTATGTACTGGGCACTGCGGCTCAGCGATTACAGTTCTAGAGTGGTATGGCATAAGTTGATATGTACCTTTTTTGTAACACCCATGCTCAAATATGGGTTATGGCAAAAGCTTATATGTCTATATGAAATTTTCTTTTAAATATTACAGTGGCACAAACATTATATGTTGTATTGTATAGTTCTATTGAATGGTATAATATGATTTACAATTATATCTAGTATTAGCATCTTACATGCACTGCAGTAAGTGTAAAATATCAGATTATGCCATACAGTGTGAATTGCAGTAAGTGTGACATCAGGTGATGCGATAATGTCAGGAGTTTATCAAGTTGTCATTATTCATTTGCGGCAGTTAAGTGCAACATATCAGGTTACATCATACAGTTGGTAGTCACGAAACTGCTTCATGGTGGTAAACAAAGCAATATCCATTATTGCAAACATTGCGAGTGCCGATTCATTTACGTTCGCTTTAAGTAATGACACATTATGATTTTAGTTTCTAATGAATCCTAGTGATTATTATGGATGTGTATGATAATTGTGGAACCTCTTTTTGCAGTATAGGCAAATTGATTATGCATGCTACTGTGTGCATAAAGCCAGTAGCATCTATTACTACAGTTTAGTATTTATGCATAGTATAAAACAAAACTGCCTGGCCATGTGTGTCTGTGTATTCGACAAAGGTTTCTAAGTAACTTGATGGATTTTAATGTTGTTTTCCCCATCATTTAGAGAACTTCTTGAGGAAGGTTTATGTATATACTACGTTAATATTTAATGTAAGGATAGTAGAGAGATGTCGACATATTAAAATAAAGTCGGAAAAAGCTACTTTTTGGGTGTTTACATGGCTTATGCTGACTAAACCATAAGAGATACATCAAACTAATCTACTACAGATTTGTATATCTCAAAGGTGTCTGCGAAAAAGTCCCCGACAGTATATCTTTATCTATTAAGGATGACCCACAGTAACCAATTTTGTCTTTTAAAATTTGATTAAAAATAAGGGTTCGCTTATGATTAAAACACATTATTAATCCTATGTTAGTTACCTTAAGCATTTAGTGTATATTCTTGCTGTAAACCTAAACAATCCCATATTTGTAAATCACACCCGAGGGAGGCTAGAGAGGGTATCTTGTGTTTGATAATCTATCGGGAGAAATGAATGGATGTGGTCTACCAGTTATAGCTTTGAACGAAGATGATACGAAAAAACTATTTGAGGTAGGTACATTTGTGATTTTAGTACAGTGAGCTACTTATCTGGAATGAAACGTTTTGATATATCATTGAATACAAGATGTTGTTAAAGTGAAGTTGTCAGAATATATTTCACATTGATAGAGAAACCAAGCTAACACTTATCATGAATTGTTACCCATGGAACCAGAAACCCAACACGAGGTAAGTTATAGCATAAAACAGTTGACATACATGACGTTATAAGCTTGTTAATACATACAATAATAAGATGATATGCAACTACCGTTTGTTGTGAGCAGTGTTCTCACTAAACACAAACATTGTGCTTTTGTGACCCTGTTGCTTTCCTATGTGTTGCTATAACCTCTTGTTGTCCTACTTCAGAATCAAGTTTATATTGTACATATTCATGTTTGTTACAAGAGTATATGTGTGATTTACCACCACTGGAAAGAGAAACTCAAGAGCAAACTGACTATAATGACTTACTGTCTATGGAAATTGTCCTTGAATAAGATTATCATGAAGTAACTTACTGTTTTCAGTTTTATTGTTTTATTTTTATATTAATGACAATATAAACTATTTCAAACCTGCCACAGTAACAATTTTACCCTTATTAACAATAAAAAACATACAACACATATTTTATGCTATTATGGTGGTCAAACACGGGAAATGTTGGTTCTTCAATGGGCTAGATAATGGACTTGCAGCCACATTATGGGGGTTCAAATCCCCGTCACTCCACGGATTTTATTGGTTGTTAACTCATAATACAGTACTTAACACATACTATGCAAAGATACTATTTATATAAGAGATTTCTCCGTGGAAGGGAGTATTCGCTATTTACATGTGGCACGAGGCCGTATGAGGAAGGGTTTCTGACGAGTTTGCTTCTAGTGTATGTAAGGAAGTCAGTAACTTCCCTATGCAGCTCCTCAGTTGATTACCTACTCAGATACGTATGATGGCCATAACCGTCATGTAAATATGGCCACAATGTTCAGCTTGGCAGTGAACATGAGTCAAACTTTACAAATTATTAATCAAAAATAATTTTTGCCAGGCCATAAACTCCTTAAATGTGATTCCGAACATACTTGTATCGAAAAAGCTATAAGTACAAGGAGGGTACCCATCATGGTGCAAAGTGATTGGTCCCAGTTTGTTGGGATAGTCAGATGAAAGAAACCATTTGAAGTAGTAGAAATGAAACAAAAGAATTTTTTTCGCTAACTCAGCTCTGCTATTTATAAATTTATCGGTCAAACGGACCATTGATATAGACTGGTTTGAAATTGAATGGCTCAGTTAAGTGGCAACTTTCGCAATAATCAAATTAATATACATGTTGGATGAGGTTGAACCATTTAGAGTACTTGACATACCATCAACCTGAGTATGACTTTTAGAGAAATAAATTGCTGTACCATTTTCATATCAAGGCCCACAACCTATAATCCCATTCAATAAATGAGAACTCCAGAGTCTACTTTCGCGAATCCACGAAGATTGCCATGCATTCTATCATAATCTACATACTAATCACCATGCTAAGGAACTTGATCATTCTTCTGATTCAGACACTGGTGTTCGATTTTCATTCATAGTATGTTATTCAGAACGACTTTTAAATGATTCTGTAATCAATTAAATTTTGGTTTATTTGCACTTAAGAAACTCTTCAAACATCCCAGTGTTTTTTGTATGGTATTATTGCTTGCACGAGGGTGTAATTACTTAATGTGCCTCTCAATTCATGGTTATAACTAATATATAGATGATGCCACAACTTGATATTCTATAGAAATATTATGGTAGATAAAAATACTCTCAAGGTGGCAAAACTTGATATGTAGAAAAATAATACCTTTATAGCTTTACATTAACAATTTTGTAAGAAATATAGCAAATTTAATACAACTAAATCACCCATATACATAGAGCCTTAAGATTTGTGTTGCCGATATTGCAGTCAAAGAAGTCACATAGGCAGCCCAACAGCAAGATCCTGTATGCCAAGAATGGATACTACAACCACAGTTTGCTAGTTTTGATGGTGCGCTGTGCAGAGAAACTAAACATGGCAAGAGAATTGTTCTGTCAGAATCCAGGCATGCGGTGATGTTGAAGGAGTGTCACATTACATACATGCCATGGTACAAAAATGCAACACATCAAAGAGTCGCATAGAAAACGACAAGAATATATTGACAACAACATAAAAATTTTGTGTTGATGTAACCGATAGACTGAACTGGGCAAGACATGATCACCACTGATTGAGATGCCTGAAACAAAAATACTTTTCAAAGGAATGGGTATCTTTGACACTATCAAAAACCTCCGCTGAGAAAAGCCCGTTAACCATTATTGATAATATACATTCTCATGCACCCAATCAGAGATGAAACAGCCGATTCTGAAGCATAGGGGACGATGGACAGGTGCCAGGCGCCGGTCGGCCGCCATGTTGTGACGTCATCCGTCCGCCATATTGATTCTGAGTGACCTTGTTCTTGATCTCAAACCCGTGACATTGACACCGTGCCCATGATCTTGAATAACATTGAACTCGAAACAATTGCAAAATAAAAAAAAAAGAAACTAGAAATTATAGGAAATCTTTTAAAAATTTATATTAAAAATTACAAAAAATATAAATTAAATAATTTTATATAAATTTAAGAATTTTGAAAAAATATTTGAAGACATTTTTGCAGGTTGTCCGGGGTTCGATGGCGGTGATGTGACTAAGCTCCTGGTAAGAAGACAGCAGATGACTCACCCCAAAAAATGTTATTGCCTGATTACTAATGTTCGTTAGATCCCTTCCAACCCTACCACACATTTTAGGTATTGGCTGTTTAGTCAGCAAGCCTCCACCTCCTCCACCCCCCCCAACCCACTAAGGCGTACCCCTCCCTTCTCCCTAATAAATTTAGCTTGTTCTTCATTGGGTATTTTTTCTTTCACCCCTCACCCCATCACCATAATCCGACCAATTATTTAACATCACTTAATCCCTCACCACTACTGCTTTTGTTTTCAGCATTGTCCACCGGATTGCGTTAGTGTGGGGAAAGTAGCTAATGTCAAAAAGCTGCCCGTCGCCACAGACTCGCGCCTGATGCAAGAGGTTATAAATCGCTCTCTCTTCCTTCGTCTCTGGGCATTCAGACTGGTAACTTTGGATATGCCATTTTATCAGGCATGCGCATAATAAATATCGTCTTAAATATGGAGTAACGATTTGAGCCAGCTAGCCTCTGTAGGAGTATTAACCTCACATAATACATTACTATATTATTTACACATCCGCCTTCGATCTCATCGCCCAATATTTCCATTACATTTCAATATTTCCATCAATCCTTCTATCACTTTCGCAATTTTACCATCAATCTTACAATCTTTCGTTCAATATTTCTGACAGTCTCGCAATATTTACATCACTCTTCCAATATATTGACCCACACAGCTACCTGGCATATGCTGGGCCTAGCAACTAAGGTACCAAAGTACATTCCAAACAGGGGCCATTTTACTCCTTACTCCGACCATTTCACTGAACAGTGTGACACGAAAGTGCTGAATGATTACAAACTACAGGGGAAGCATTTTTTCACACTTTGGTTGCTCCTAGTGTGATTGATGATGGTGGTGAGCATTCCAGTGCATTTTCGGGGATGGACGTGTGATTGTATCGCCGTATTAAAAGTGAATATGGTTGCACTTAACAGCTGAAATCTGCGCTGGCTAGAGTGAAGTGGGTCGGGTAAGATACGGCGATGAAGTGTAAGAAGGTATGCAGGAGCCTCTTGAGAGAAACCGTCGAACAACGTTCGCTGCAGCTACCACATCCAAAAATCAGGGTTACACCTCCCATATTCGAACTCTGTTCGTCTGGGTGGGAGGCAAGCACTCTAATCACTGTGCTACAGTGGCCCTTGTTTGGAATGTACTTTGGCAAATTAGGTGTTAGGTCCAGCATCTGCAAGGTAGCTGTGTGGGTGGAAAAATAACAAGAATGATCGAAAGATTGGACGAAATATTAGTAGTGAAGCACCTGCTTTTTGGGATGTTATGGACTCATAATTGGCCTAAGCGCCATTTGAATAACCTGTAAATGGGGTTGGGAAAGAGGATACTATTTACCGGCAGCCTTTAAAGTGGGAAACAGATCAACCACTCTTCCGCCCCACCCCACTAGGGAGGTATGTTGTGGTTGGCTGATGGGTTCTCCCACCCTTCTGAAGTGTGCTGTGATTTTCGATTGCTTGTGGGTTTACCCTTTTGGTGGACAAAGTGCTAAAGTGACATTTTCGGGACTTTGAAATTTTTCGAGGACGTCTGGAGAGCGAGAGGCCACGAGCATTGTAAGAGGGTGTAGGGTTGGACAAGGAAGGTTGAGGAATCTGCCAGTCCTTGTTTCGAGACCCATAGAAGGTAATGAATGTGTAATTAGGTGTAATAGCACAGTGAGTAATCATGTAATGTGAAATTGCATAATGAGTAATTGTATAATAAAGAATTAGAGGCATCGTTAATAAGTACATGTACCGAAAGTAAGTACATATGCCGAGCACAGCCACATACTGAGAGAGTAATTACACACTAAGTTCACCTGATCACCCATTAGCTGCCGGAACACAAATGACGAGTTTGCTGGGGGATTCCTTGGTTTGAGTTCCATCAAAAGAAATTTGAGGTTAGTAATGTGTAATGAATAATAGCATATTGAATAAGTATATATACTGAGAATAATTATGTAACAAGAATAACAAATGTACAAAAACTAAGTACATGTACCAAGAGAGTTATTACACACTAAGTACATATGTTCACCCATCGGCAGCCAAAGGACAACTGAAGAAGTTGGTGAGATGCTCCTTAGTTTGAGTTCCATGAAAGGTAAGTAAATGCATAATAAGATGTAACTGCATAATCAGTAATTGCATAATGGATAATTGTGTAATAAGTAATGGCATAATGAATAACAGTGTAATAAACAATTACGAGTACCGAGAGTAAGTATATGTACCGAGCATAGTAACTGTTTTGGTACATGAGAATAAGTTTGACTCAAATAAATGGAGTCAACAATCGCATGCCGTCCCATGCTAAAGTGTTCTTGAATACAAGTTTGTTTAACGCACACTACATCGTCGAAGATAGACATGGAACTTGGCAATGCTTCACTCTGTGGCACGACAGCTTCATTATCGCTGCAACGGAAATAGTGTAGGCATTTCATGGCCTTTAGAATCTGGGCGAGGTGATGATTCTTTGGTTACTGTAGTGATTTGGAGTATAGGTACATATTCTCGAACCTAAGGCCATTCGGTTCATCCAAAATGCTGAGAAGCACGAATTTCTTGCCCAACACAATGGTCCGCAAATCAGTTCTTTCACAGTATTGGGCAACAGCATTCTGTGACATTTATTGTGTTAGGTTTCGACAACTTCCGCAGTGATACTGATGGGAAGACGAACATATTGTTTGATTATCTCCATGCTACTGAAACGAAAATGTATAAAGGTCTGGTATATATCGGTTAGTAGCTCAGTAGCATTTGATGACTCATAGAAGAAAACTGAAATCTGGAAGAGGGATCGTCGATACACTGATAAACAATCTCCTGTTCGAGCTGTGTATTTCCGGGTATAAGTACTGCGGGCCAGGAACCAAGATAACTAAAAGTCCGGCATGCAGCGATATGAGCATCAATGTTGTAGACGAGGCATGCAAATTGCACAATATCACATATTCCCAGCACAAGGATCTACAAGGCAGACACCAGGCAGAGAAAGTACTCGCGCATAGGGCGGACAAAATACGCCGAGCACCCGACACCAGACTAGGTGAGAAAATATACAGGTGGGATGTTTCCAATGCGATGAAGGCCAAGGTGAAGTTGGGCATGGAGCGAAGAAAGCGAGACATTGTTCCAAGAGGAGAGAGAATAAAAAGATAGGAGGATTCCTTCCAGCCTTGAAAACTGCTATCGGTGCTCTGGGAGGTGTTGCCGGGGCTCTAAGGAATATCGTTCGCTCGGTGAAACGAGTCTCGAACGAACGTAAACAGTTGGACGAAAACCACCACCACAACTGTAAACTGGAAGCTATCACCAAGGGTAAAAAAAATGGCCCAGGATTTACATACGACGACCCTACCGGGGAGGAGGTGCGAGAAATGTGAAGCATCGCAGCAGGAAGAAGTGCTTATGAAATCTGCACCGAAATGGCCACTCACGATTAGGACTTGGAACTGTTTGCATGCAAACTGAAGGAACCTAATTTTCACAGAGCGTTCATGCGAGATTATTTGCCCTCCAAACCCAAACTTGACAAATGTCCCATAATCAAACTAAACATGTTGTCTGGGCCCAGTACACACTGGTTAACTTACGACAAATTTGGCAAACATGCAGGCTATAATTACAATTTTCGTAATTTTCGTACTCGACGATACTTGAAAAATTGCAAGCTGACTTACAACTTCGAGATGTAGCAGACAGAGAACACATAGAACTGCAGAATCTCGTGTCTTCGGTTTCTGGTGTGATGGAATAAAAAATCGCAGGGGACTCAAAGTTTGTTATCCATTTTCACATAAAAGATGTTCGCACCTACATTTGTTGGTCAGTATATCGGTGTCCATCATTCTAAATGGTAAAACATCCGATCCGAAGGCGACTCTTTTACCTGTCCCTGGAGCTGTTTGGTTAGTGGGTCGTCGGACTAATGGCTTTTCAATCATACAACTCCATATCCAACATAGAAGAAAATATGAATTCCGCCTTCTGGTACATAGTGGCAGGAGACATGAATGAAATAAGCGTTCCCACCAGAGCATACTAACTGAAGGACATCGCCAATTCCATCAAGAAATCCATGCCATTGGACATGACCTTCGAACTACATGGTAACCCAAACATGCTGAAGGCAGAAATATTTTTCAGTGCTGATATCGATTTCTCCGAACCGGATACCATCGGGCCTGTGTTGGGATTTGAGTCGCGAATCTACAAAGCCGGTGAAACGCACGAATCCTCGCGACCTGTAAACATATTACCAGTCAACGTGATATGCATAAAATGAAATTTGGCGAAGGACTGCTATGTTAATGGTAAAACCAGGAATACACTACACGAGTTCGCAACGATGGCTCCACCAGGTTATAAATTGGTCGTCGAAGTTCCGAAAAACACCATTTACATTCACATGATCGCGAAAAGTGCGCACGAAGTGGTGTCGACGTTCGTCGATCATGACGATAAGCAGATAGATTTCATAAACGAAGTAATCACTTTGTGCTTGCACGTGAAACGATTTGACTGAGTTTCGCGAGGCGGACCATACATAAAGCCGAGTGTAGCACTAAACATGGGACCAGTAGAGCTCGAGACACCAGTGTGCTAACATGAGCCAACGAACTGTTTCTACATTGCCTAGGGTTCAAAGTGAACAAACATGAAAGATGACAATGTATTGAAGATGACCCAGTGGGCAAAATTCAATTACAGTATCGACAAGTCTGAGCTGTATTGTTGTGCCCTCGGACAAGAGGTTCGAATTCTAAAACAGCCCCAAGATATTTACACCCCGCCTTCGCTCTCATTTCTGGGTCATATCCACTTTCGTGGAAGGGACCTATCCCACGACCATCACATTCGTTTGCAATGGTATACTTACCTTTTCGAGTTGGTAATGTATGAAGTAAACAGTGTTACTATTGACAAAATGTGGGATGTGGGCATAGCCACCACCACAAAAAACTACCTCTCGCTCATACCTAACAATTTCTACATGGTAAAAATGGCAGGCTAAGGAGTGGAGTACGGCTGCAAAGCTCCTATCTTCGCAGAAGGCAAGTTTGAGGTTAACATTCCACTTTAAATACTACTTGGTTTCGGCTAAGATTATAGGAATATGATTATAGGAGCCAAGCAAGAACATCTCGATGCAGTGTTGGGAACCAGAGAAAAACCTGTAGCCCATCGCTGTAACCCTGATCAACATAGAATCGTTCATTTCCCACATGACTCCGAGCACCTGCGAATGTGTAAAGCTACTGAACAACATCAAGAAAGGAAAAAATCATCGACATAACCTTCAGCCGTTTGAGTTTGGTTACTTACCCGGTCCTGTCGTCTGACACGCAAAATCACTGTTTCTTCAAGAGGTTTACAAGCATGGAAAAACCCAGCTACGTCATACTGGCATTTCAAACGAACAAGCAGCAGAACATCTTGGCAGACAAGTCGACCTTCGACCACTGTAAAGTCTAGAATGTAAAAAAATAATTTGAATAGCGAAAGCTATCCATATGTGGATTTGAACACCTCCTTCGAACAATAATGAAATACTATGCCGTATTATCTGTACACCCAGTTTCAAGCATCCTGCTATAGGTGCAAGTTTTCTACCCTGTCCTGAGCCCAGAAATATTTCGCGAAATTGCACCAATGTTGGTCTTTGATACGTCCAGACAAAACAAGGGAGTTCAAAACAGTGTGGTGGATTGTCGTATAGAACTAATTTCCAAGGAAAACGTGCCTGCGAACATAGCTGTGTATTGTTTGATACTGCACAACAGAGTAGTGAGCTACGAATGTTTTTCAGGACTGGCGATCATGGTGAGGTAAGTATATATAAACAGGGTGGTCACTGCTTCTCACCTCAGTTTGTATCAAGATATACTGTAATCTGAAAGGTTTCCAGAGCCAGAGCAGCTATGTGCTCAAGGAGATCGCGCAAAACGATGATGGCAAAATGCGCACGTGCTTCTTCCGACCCCCTTATACGTGGAAACTGTTGGACGAGTGAAGCAAGAAGACGAACGACTGGCTGACCAAATACAATCATGGACTGGAGTGGGGCGAAGGCAAGATTCCGTACCATCGATTGAGAAACGTTCTGCGCGACTTGCTGATGCATCACCCGCAAGGGCCGATATATTTGTGGGGCCCAAACAGAAAAAATGGCTGAACGACTTGTACAAAAAACGAAGTTGAAATCATCTATGTGCAGTTTGAGCATGGCTGTGGTTCACTGCTTAAGCCGACGAAACTTTACGACGACCAGCAGGGACATATCTGTGACAGGTCAAAACCTGACTGGACATGCACGGGGAGGAATGCACAGGTGTTGGGCAATTGGCGTGTCTCGTCCTTGGACCACGAGTCGATGAGTTACGACTAGACACAAAATGTAGGAGAACATTTTTAGTTTTTGTGTGGTGGCTCACCTGATCGACATCCATATTATATATAGTGAGAAAAAATTCGAGATGTGCTCATTTAGTTGCTGTGCAGTGGTCCGTTTGTCACCATGGCAATGTTCTATCCTACGAACATTTATGCAAGCACCAAGCCCGGCTACACTACCATTGAATATAGTTTCATCGCGGAAGATGATACTTGCACACCTACACTGAGACCTGCGATGGTGGTAGCATGCAGCACTGGCTGTTCGTACATTTTCCAAACGTCTACGAACCAAAGCAGGTTCAAGTGAATTGTCCGGGAGCATCGAACTGTGTCGTGTTACACATTGCGCCACAGATGCAGCTTCCCTGCACCATCGACCATATGATCCCTCCTGACATGGCTCATGCTACCATCATCACACCGTACTGTACCGTGGAGCTGCTACAGGCGGGGCATTAATCAACGGTCTGCTCCCAGCAAGCTAAGTCCAAAAAGGATGCTGCGAGCCAGACGACCAGACATAGTCGAATGCATCGTCGTCGATGTGAGACACTCGTGTAGGTACCCACTATGGATGCTCCTATCTCCAGCTCAGCAAACAAACCTGCACCTACTCGTCATCATCGAGCAATGTTGCGTACTCCCAGGACTGGCGATACTGGTTCAACCAACAATGCAGCGTCCGCTACTGCTGTTGAAAGGCCGGATACCATTGGGAAGGAATAAGTCGTAGAGTAAACTGTTAAAGAAAGACATGATATGCAGTGTGGTGATGACTAACTGTGGACTGGTGGTTTGAGTAATCATGTCGATGGACATGGCCATGTTCCAGAGACTTGTGGGACAATTCTCAAGAAACGTATGCTTACCATCTTTCATGAACTGTTGAGCCTTGCTTGTGACAGTCTTCTTCTAAAGTAATCAAATACAATGTCATCTATATGAACTCTTTAAAAATAATATATATACATAATGTGCTGTTTTTTTGGCACTGGATGTGTTCTAAATAAGTACTTTAAAAAAAAATCTGTGTATGTTTATTTATTTTTTCAATGTTATTAATATCTTATAAGATTTTTCAAATACTGCCTTGATTGTAAAAATGAATTTTCAATTGACATGTTTTGATTATAATAAGTTTTGACATACATTCTTAATAACAATTTTTCTTTTATAAGTTGTTTGAAAAGATTTTTCAGGTTTTTCTAAAGTTACTTGAAAAATAATTCAAATAATTCTTTTTTGCAACAAGTTTTTAAATCACTTCAGTTTTTATATACTACAGCCTGGCAGCCATTATATTTTTTATGTTAAAAAATGGGTGTGTATATATATATATATATATACACCTTAAAATAAAATTTTTATCGAAAATACTATCTTAAAAATATTTATTCAACATAGTATATATTTTATTACATTACAGATTATTATAATTATTTGCAAGTCATGTTCTTCGGAGTAGGTGTCAGCCCATCCATCTAGAGCTGGTCTCACATCCATCTCGAGCAGAGGGTGTAGTTGACCTCTTTCGTTCTGTTGTCTCCCTCCCCCTTTACCTTCCACATAGCATGACCATGTAAATGGTTACCCGGACATCGGGACCACGTACTTCACAGTAAGTTTACTAGCAATTTTTTTTATATAAATTATAAAATTTATTTTAATAGATCAATTGCAAAATTTTTTTTTCTCCAGTGCTATGTGACCGAACTACGTAGGAGGAATTCCGACGCTGAAATGGAAAGCAACCCACATAAAAAAATCTAAAACAAAGCAGACAAACGGACACTAAGAAAAAATAAAACAGCACAGGAAATAGAAAGAGTAGAGAGAAAGAAGAGAGATAACATTGATACCACCAGAATTGTTTTATGTGCATATGATATAGCCTCCATTTTTATATAAATAATTCCAGATAATGGTAAGTATTGAACCCCCCAAGAGTAACTCTGGGTTAGAGGACCAACATAGGCATTAAATCCTATTTGTACGAAATTGTATATGTAACGTGACTGGCATAACGAATTTAAAAAATAGCTTCCTGTATCATAGTCTCTCGCTAGTCACATTACCTATTCTGCAATGTCACATTATTCATTGTTTTGTTATGGGTGAAGGGGGAGTGAAATCACTTCAGATTTTACACTCCCGAGGTGAGTAACTGCCTCCTATTATGCATCCCGACCTCATTTACCTACACCCAGGAAAAGGCATGTTTTATAAACATAACCAGTCCCCTTTCCAGCATAATTCCTTCAGCAGAGAAAAATGTGTTATGTTATCCTTGCAAGATATGGCCTCAATTTGATGCGTAGAAAACATCTGGAAAACTCTATAATGCCCACAAAAAGGGAACGCATAACATATCTAGGCTTAAAAAAATCGTAAGTACAATATGTGCCATAAAAAATTTGTGCAGACCACAAACAAAGTACATGAAAAAATCGTGATTACACGAAGTGACAAAAAATAAAACCTTGCAGTCCACACAAAAAGCAAAGCAGTTAAACACCGAGTACGACACCGAAAAATCTTTACACCGATGCATTACACCAATCATGATTACATTACACAAATAAAGTGTACATATGGAGTACATAGCAAGACAGGTAAACCTTGCAAGCAAAGCCGAAAAATTTTGAAACAAACGCAGTGCACAAATCATGATTTAACTTCTAACCAAAAAATTGTACCAGCCCACAATGCACAAAAATAAAATATTAAGGAGACAGACAAGATTTGTGGACAATGTCGAAAAATCTTGAAGCCAACACAGTAAAAAAAAAAAAAATTACACGATGCACGAAAAAAAAAAAAAAAAAAAAAAACCTCACTAAAAGGCAAAGCAGTCTAGAAACACAAATATTGTACACGACAAATGCCTCGTAGAAAACCAAAGCAGTGTAGATACAAAAAATTCTGTACATAAAAATTACCATGCCAAAAGGCAAAGCAGTGTAGATACAAAACAATATTTTACACGATAAATACCTCGCCAAAAGGCAATGCTGTATAGCAGCACAAATATTGTACAAAAAATTGCATGCATAAGCAAAGAACCTGGATAGGGTAACAGCACACCTGACAAGACGAGTATTCCCTTTGCACGAGCTACAGTGTGCGTCATCAAATTTTCACGAATGTGAGGTAAGCAGGCGACATGCCAAACAAGATAAAAAAAATATTTTCTTACATGGGCTACAGTGTATTGCTGTATATGGGGGTGATTATATATATATTTATTTATATATTTATATATACACACACACACACGTGTTACTATCGTACCCATAAGGAAGTGCTTGGATGCAATCTTCCAGCAGTTGCCTCTTATCATCTCTCCATGTCAGGGCCATCTTATTGATGCACTCGGAATAAAATTCGTGCTTGTGCGACCTTATAGTGAGGATATTAACTTGCACCATACAGTGATGCTCCAAGACAGATATATTAGTAAAAATTAATTTTTACCAACACATTTTTGAATATCTTTCGCTCGTTTGCATTTATATGAATATAATTTTGCACGTAGCCCAACGAATTCGGTCATGATATTTCTATCGTATTCATCTTCGAATTTCTCAACCCTTTTCTTGTTAACTGGTGGGTAACAAGGGCGCGTGGCGGGGTACCCACGGTTATCAAATTTATCTATCATTCTGTGATCGCTGGCTGAATCTTGGTAAAAGTCCGGGTTTCCAACCTGGTACAGAAACGAGTCCGTGTTTGTATACAGGAACTCCAGATCTTCTACGTACCGAGACTTCATCACATAATAATGCTGGATTCATCGTAAATTGTTAGGTCCAGACATATTGGCTTGGATACCAGTTTCTCCAGTCGCTTTTCGCTGCAAACCAGCTCCAATTTTAAATGTTTTCTTTTGTCCTCCATTAATTTGCCGAAAGATTCATTATTAGCTAATCAAATTTTTTTTTTAAGTCTTTGGTGGCCACCTGTCGCTTCGCAGTGTTGAGCTCGATGCAAGGTTCCCACCAGGGACTTTGCTGGAATTCTAGCACTCTAAATTTTTACGAGTCTAGATCTGTGATCCATCACCTGTTTCAAGTTGCGGTAATGTAGGATATAGTGTTTCTTATGTTGTTATTAATTGTGCATGTTTGGAGCTTGGGGGACACTGGTTAACTGGAAGGAAAGGCAAATCACGATGTTCCACGTGCTGGGCTACGGGGTACTCGATGTCTACCTTCAGAATATAGCCAGCCTCAGCATCATCTGGCATGGACATGACATCGATTTTGGTGTCTACCCATATGAAGTTGCGTACTGTCAATGGCAGTGACATGGCCCATCCATAAAGATGATTGGCGTCGAGGTATTGCAAAAACGTGGCCGGCTTGATGGGGTCGCATAGCTCGGGTGCATAGGTATTGTTCGCTACCGCATGTCGTTTTATACACTGGGCCACGCCACCACGAATTCCATTTTCGATAACCATATGCATGTCATAATTGCCGAGTATCTCTAGATTTACCCCTGTTGTTTTTAATATTGCATCTAAAGTGAACATCGGGATGCTGACGTGATGGGCACAGTCTAGTTCGCATGTAGCAATACACATGTCCCTGAAATTTTCAAACACGTCTGCCAATATGAGAACGCCTGTTTATATATATATATATATATATATATATATATATATATATATCGCTGTATGCCCCTACACTCTAAATTCGAAACAGTGGAAACCACTGATTCGCAGTGGAATTCAACTATTCGAATCAGTGAAAATAGCTCCAATTAGAATCAGTGGAAAACCAGTGATTGTTTGAGTGAAAACGTTTCACTGATTGAAATAATATCGTGAAATGATTCCACTGATTGAATAAGTGATGGCCGACTGTAGTGGCGAATAAAAAATTGATTAGATTGAAAATAGAAAAATAATCATGTACGATAAACATATTCACGATAGTTTACTACTCATATTGTGCAATTTGAAAAACCAACCAGTTTTGTAGGTGGCTGTGTTCGAACTCACACAGCATTTTTACTCTACTTTTAGGCAGTTACCTTCCCATATGCGCTACTGCGCCAAGTTGAAATAATAAGAGGAAAATATCTGTGTTACATGGTGTTGCGAAATCGTGAAGATTTAAAATGTATGCACTTCTTTTCGTTTTTGGTGTAATAGGTTCAGTTAGGATTGTTAACACGAACAGTATACACGAATGCTCTCTCTTCATCACATTATATGCAATTTAAACCTTCAAACAGAGCGCTCTGACAATTGCATGAAAACGAAATAAAATATGTAAAAACGGAATGAAAGACTATGTATTCATATTACCTCGTAAAATGGCGGTTTGAAAGACGAAATACAGTTTTGAAAGTATTTTGTATTGGTTTTAATAGTTTATTCGTTGTTATTTCACTTGGTACATGTTTAACGGCTAATTTTAAACGTTGATTGACGGCCATTTTTAAGCTCTGTTTAACTAATCCATCAGTCAAAAATAAACCACTAAGTAAACAGTGAAGAAAATGACTGACGAATAGTAGAAAGTGTCACTGAATCAATAAGTGAAGGTACTCTGACATTTTTCACTCATTCATCAGTTAAATTCACTGAAGTGACTGTTGAATCAGTCAGATACGTCTGACTGATTGAAACAGTGAAATTCTCACTGATTCAGATTAAGAGTGTAACAAAGTGCAATTAAATTCTTGCCAGATGGTCTGTTATACCTGAATACGACAGCCTGTTATGAAATTCCTCTTTAGAGGGCAGTTGCAGCTCGTCCAACTTTTCCCAGCTGTCTACACAATCATATGGAAATACACCTTTACGTGTGACGTGAGGCAGTTGGTTGGCACTAAAAATTTGGCAGTGTTGTTATGTATATCCTGTGGTAACAACTCGGCCAGGGATGCTAGCCTGCGGCCCATGGAACGAAATGTATCCACAAACTGTAGGGAAAAACGATCGCCCAGCTGCAAGGAAAATGTAATTTTTTTGTCGTATCCCAGTTGTTTGAGGATGAAATTATCTTCGTAGATCACGCCATGGAAGAGTGTTATGAGTTTCTTGGGGCGGCAGAGAAGTAGATTACACATGATACATGAAGCCTCGATATATAGTTGCCGGTGAAATGGTCGTGGTCCCTCGCTTTACGATTTTCTTGTGTGAATACTGTGGAACAACAACAACACGTCGTGGCCTGTGTGCACCTCGCATGTTTGGCTGGTGTGAGCAGAATAATCTGCTTTAATGTGGCATATATATCCTTCACCTTTCTCCCAATATCGACGATCTTGTCCATAAATAGTTTTTTTCTCATAGTCTCCCATGTACACTATAGGTTCTGTTGTCTGTGTGGAGGCCATGACTGCAGGAATTACATCATTATCAACTTTTACGTAAATGCAAAAACGGCGTGCCCCGTGTTTTTGGCAAGGATAAGTTTATGCACCGCTGGGGTCCAGTTCACAGATGTGAATTGGTTTGAAAATAGCCTCGAAATCCGCATACACGACTGTATGCCATTTGTCTGTAAAATAAAATGTTTTTAATTTAAATACATTTGGGGGGGGGGGGTAGAGTATTGCGCTGACTGAGGCATTTCGACACGCACTGGTGAATGTGAGTTGCAATATTTCTCGTGTTCGTCCAAACACTGTTGGCCCATCAAGCCAGATGCTCGCGGCCGCTCGTCAAAGTACGTAAAGCACCTCTTACATATATGAATTTCTCCATGGTGGGATGTTAGCTGGGATCTCATTAAATGCTCGAAGTTCTTAATGTTGCGGAAGTGGGAACTGTTATTTTCGGTGCTGAAGAAGAGGAGGTCGAAATAGTTTTCTCTTTCGTCTTTTACCATGTGTACTGGCGCTATTTTGTCCTTTTAGCCAATACCGCACACGTTTACTGACACTCTTGGATTAGTCTTTTCAAATATTTCAATTTGGCGCAGCGGGGTGGGGAACTCGAGACCCACACAATTAAATTTTGTTTCCAGGGCTTCATATCGCCGATCTACCTTCAAAGTAACATGCTAAACTCACCTACTTGAAACACATACGACCATTAAAATTTTGATGACTAATGATGGCTTCTTTTCTCTTGATCGATTCAGGCAAGTTGAACAATGATGATGCTCTGTGTTGGTCCGAATGATTTATGTGGACTACCGACAAAGTCCACCGCGACCCCCTTTCTTTGTATTGTGTCTCTTCAGTGCTTATTTTCTCGATGCTGGCCGCCACAGCATTTTCGATATCGCTAACCTCGTATGCAGGAATTTTTTCGTCTTGGAAGGCCTCTTACCTGTCTCCTCGTCGGGTATCTCCAGTTTTACATAAGCTCACACTAGCCACAAATTAAATTTAACTGAACCTTGATCTTGTTATACCTCTATCAGTTGACTAACTAAACTTTCACACATTTGTTCCAAGTACGTACATACATCTTTCTCTTGTCTGCTCGTGTTTTCGGCTACGCATGTTTTTTTAAATTCGCTCTAAAAGCATTATCTGCGTCCACGAGCCTGTGGGCTTTAGGCTGACCTCCAGCAACACTCCTCGACCTGGCTGGGTCTTCTACAGGCTGTGCGGCGAGTTGTGGGCGCTTAACGGATGGAGCAGCGGTACGCCCATTGGATTTGTTCTGTGCATCGTGATGTTGTCAACCCTGGTGAACACACTACTGCATTCCATACAGGTAAAAGTATATATATATATATTGTTAGGGTTTTCATGACACCCTGCCTCGTGTCTTCAGGTTTAACCTACCTGTGTGATGGTTGCTCTACGAAATTAACACTGTGTTTTTGCCCCCTGCTTAACATTACCCGTGCATGTTCTAATATGTTTGTCCAGAATGTCTTTCCTACTTATCTTTGCACCGCAACGATCGTAAACGTGCTTTTCCCCCTTCAGGCGAATACGTGGGCATTGGCACTCGTGGCATAACCCATTTTTGCGGAGACTAAATTAGCTTTCGCAAAAAAAAAAACTGTAGGTGACAACATACTCAGCTGAGATGAATGAGCAGCAGAAGAGAGAGTCGGCACTCGACTGTCAGGCATCTCGTCTCGAGTCATCAGGGACGAAACCTCAAACACTAATATTTTGTAAATAGTAAATAAGCAAAACAATAGTATGTAAGGAATGAGGATATAAATGGAGGGACGATAATTGTGAGAGAAATGGGAGTACCCAGAAAAAACCATCTGAAAGGTAACGTCAGTGATGAGCAATTTTTTTACAGCAATAGCACAGTGACTACCTCGAGAATGGATGTGTGGTATTATTTATTATTTGTTATGAACTAAAATCAAAACCTTTTGTACTTTCCTTTTGCATGCCACATGACGAGAAAATCTGGGATTGGATCTGTCAGGAATCGAACCTGTTCTGTATAAAAGGACAGCGTGCAGTCTAGCTACTGCGTTCTCTCGAGCAAACATACATTGTTTATTGTGTGAAAGTATAAAATTGATTATTTGTTAATGGTACCTATGACATATATTCATGCTGTGAGGTCAGGTCTACCTTCACGTGCGTGGACGGAGCTGCTGACGCCACCTATCGGTTCCTTCTCTGTATTCCTTCTCCTCAGTGTTGATTCTCCATGTTCAACACCTACCTATCCGTCCCTGAGCATGCACTAAGGTTATGCTACTGTGCTTAAATATGAAGGTATGGCATTTTTCGGGCCACTTCGGTAATTATTTTTTCTCCAGGTCTCCCTGTCTGGAGCTGCATGTTTGCGTGTAAGGTCATGCTGAAGTAGGATTGTGTTTGACTTTCGTGATGTGAGTAACGTTATCCAGGGCTAATCTAGAAGCATTTTATGTAGGGCTGTTTAAAATTAAATTGATATTGGTGCCCGTTCGAAATTCCATTTGGCCAGCCACTTCTTGGCCTATTGCGCCCTATATTTAGTATAACTTTAAATCCTTTCCCTTTTAACTGTACGTGTGAGCCTTTTAATGTTAGAGTTGCCTGATGTAGGTGTATAATTGAAATGAGCCTCACATGTTACCAGCATGTCAACAGTTGGACAGTTTGTTAAATGACATGCACCATGTAACTTTCCTTGCAGCTTTAGTTATTAAACGTTATCAAATGTTTATAAGCCATTTGTAATCCTAGGATGGAGTATACTGCCCTCCATTTTTTAAATATTTCGTAGTCTATGTCGCAGCTTTGACGTCATACAGGGTCGCTGTGGCACAGTAAACATTTTGATATGATTCCGCCGACATTTCATTTATTTGTTATTTCGCTTTCATTATTTTTTCTTTGAGTGCAAAATCATGTTTTATGATATGCAATGGGCTCCTGTGTAAATCGGACATTGGTCTCAGATCACAGCAATTTTTCTTATATTGCATTTTCAATTTGTTGGCTGGTTTGAGAAAATTTAGGTGTTAACCAGATTTATTTTAAAATTTTTGTATATGTGCTAGTTCAAGTGGTTTGCCCGTTCAATTTTAGTCAATTATGCCAAAATATAGCTTCAAGATAGCATTTTTAAAGATTATTGATATATATATATATATATATATATATATATATATATATATATATATATATATATATACATACACACACATATATATATATAAACTTTAAATTATACTTGTGTGTTTTTATTGTTATCTTGTATATTTTAAAGGCTCTGAAATGTTCTGAGAAGTTTTTTTTATTAAATTGTATTCATTTTGAATTCATGTGTCTTTATCAATTCAGTATTTTATGTGGTTAATTTGTCACAATGTTATGAAAAAAAAATGCTGATATTGAATGTAAGGATTTTTTATGTGAAACAATTGTTTCGACATTTATTTTTTTATGACAAATTTGTTGTAAAGCAGCAATTCTGATGAAGCTAGAGTGTATTAAATTTAGAGGTTATGTAAGCAAGTCAAAAAAAGGCTGTAAAGGGGTAAAAAAAAATTTACGCGAATTGCTGTACTTACCGATACGAGCAAAAACGATGACAAAGTTAGTTTCACCGGCGCTCGCTGATACGTTAGTAGCACGGCGGCGTACATCAACTTAAGCAAACAAGAACTATACTCATTAATAATACGAATTAATACATGGAAAGGGGAACAATTTTTTTTTCTTTTGAGGGACAGCTCACCGAGCGGTGGCTCGGCGTGAATAAAGATGACAGTCCGTACAAAGTTCTCAACTAGCGCGTCAGATTGAGCATATCTCGACGCTCGGAAAACGCACGTGACACAATCTGTAAACAGAGCGTATAAAATAAAAATTTTTACTGAGGACAAAGTGAGGGTGAAAGGACGGGTTACGTGTTAGCCACCGCGGTTTGTTGATGAAACGAGACGGTAATTGCAGTTATACGCGTCACGAAACAAATATCAAGGAGGTGATCCACCCGGAATCGAATCTGGCATGTGGTGATCGGCAGCGCGCATCCAAGTAGCTGCGTGGCTTTTACTACAGTTATTTTTCAGCGGTGGTAAAGGGTACATACACACACAATGTCTGAAGTAAGAATTTATCATCTAAATAAATAAAATGGCGTTCATACTGCAAGCTAATAAGCTGAGGTTGTAAACAAAAAATAATTCGCAACCCTGCAGTTTTGAACCACGATTATTTTTATAGTTAAAAGTTATACATATAGGTTCCATGCCTTACAAGATGCATAGTAATTTATTATTTACACATTTCGACAGTATTTTTTTTTCCATTAATATAATTGAACATGTGTATTTCCATATTATTAACAGTTTATTAAGTGGCTCGCCTACCTGGTCCTAGATATGTGTTTAGAAACAAGTTATTATGCTGCATTTGTACTTTTGTCACTTTGTGTACCTGATTTTTTTCCCCATTTTGTAAGTAAGATAATGGGACGATTACATTTTTTTTTTTCGTACAGTAAATATAATAGTTCAAAATCTTCCCAGTTGTACTCTATCCGACCTGCGTAAAGAATAAACCTAGTTTTTTTCGCACTTGCAATGGAAATGTCCACATATTTTTAATATTCTGTCGTAAAACTGGGTTTAACAAGAGAAAATTTAGTAGTTAAAATGAGACAACTGAATAAAAAGATATAGTGATTTTGTTAATATATATATATATATATATATATAAAGCTTTTTGGCGCAGACGAGAGGGAACACATACAAAAGACATTTTGTTGACAGATTGCCCTTAAATTCGTTTTTTTTTCCTTCATAGAATTAAAATTTCTAAATGCCGGAGACAGGTTGGAAGGCGTGAATAATAGTTACGAAATGAAGTAGGTAAAAACATAAAATATTGTAATCACAATTTCAACCAAACATTGACTTTTACACGCAAGTATATACAATTTCTTCATTCGACCGACGGTATAAACTTTGGAACACAAGCGCCTCTTGCGGTGGTTAAAACTCCCTCATAAGCAATTCCCGTTTTTCGTTCCTAACCTCAGCATAATAAACCTAATTTCGGCTAAGCTTTGTTAGCACGAGGCGGATGAATAGCCACGAATCAAAACTTAAACGGAGCACCGACGTGAAAATGGGGAGCGTGGAGACATTCTCGTATTTTTACTGCGTGCTTGACGCGGGGTTTCGAGGCAGCGAAACTTCCGCCGTGCGGACATTGTCTGGCGTGGAAGCCCCTCCCAAACCCCCGTCTAAAACAGCGCCTGAAGCCTCAAACAGACGGGTGTTTTTCGCGTACAGGGAGGTGTACGCATTCCTTGTTCAAAAGGTGGAAAATAAGGTAAACAAACTCTTGCATGCAAATCCCCATGCACATGCTGTACACACAGTACTAGTACTGGAATGTTACAGTATGCCATGATATTCGGATCTGGGGCACTTTCTGGGGCTGTAGGAGTCATTTGTGCATTGGCAATAGCATCACATAGGATTAACATCTCTTTTTGAATCTTACGTTAACACTATCGGCGTAAGTAAATGTGCGGGAACTACATAACCGCAACACACAAAGATTTTACAAACCAAACAAATCACTTATGCAGGATATATATATACATATATTATATATATAATTTTGAACATATGTATCAAACAAATGAAAATATGATAAATTATATATATATATATAATTCTGTAGACAAGTACTAAGAAAATGTAAAAATAAATCATCTGATATAATGTCTGTAAAATGGTAGAGTGGAAGTTGTAACCCTTTGTACTATGGAGTAGTGGTGATATGCAAGATATAACTTTTTGTATTATGGAACTACTATCAATTTTTGCATATTATTTCTTCCTGCCTTGTATTATTTTTGTAAATTGACACGTCTCGTATTCTGTAAAAAAATCTAAGAAATGAAAATAAAATTGAAGTATGTTTTCTACACTCAAATTAACCATGTCATCATTAATAAAAGGGCGGGAACTTGATTAATGTATAAAACGCAAATGTAAACAAACGACTGGCACAAGAAGGTGTTACGGAAGATAGGACAGTTTCTGAACAATCCTGGCTAGCTTGTAAGCCCTCGCATGCTATCTAATTGCATACAAGTCAGCCAGTCACACGATGCTAGTTGACTTGCACAAGACTGTGTACAAAAAAGCCGCTCGTGTATTCCCGGCTTTACGAAACCCTCCTCCTGGCTGCCGTGATAAGCTCATGCATGCAAAAGCTTATCTGACGTCGTGCTGGGTCGCGCGGGCGCGTGACTCTAGTGCAGTGATGGGCAAAATCGAATTATTCTTCAAACCGATTTTCCTTCCAATAGCTCGTCTAAAATCGAATCAATCATTCGGATTCCGAATATTCGGTTTTCTTCACCGTTTGCGCTATTGCTTCCTAATCGAAAGGCATGAATATCGTTTCTACCACAAGTTAACAGCTCGAAAGTACCTTTTGAAGCGAGTAAATTAATGGCGTATTTGGCTGAAGTTATGACACTTGTTTACCTAAGAAGATATAATATTTATTTGTAATTGAAATGGTAACAATTTAAGTTATCGATCATTTTTCGTCCTAATGTGTATGCGTGAGCTGTCGTAAATCTTTGGAAATAAGACCGAAGGCTTTTTACGTCACTTTCTTCTTAGTCCAATCTGTTCCTATCGTTTCAATGATAGGCTCGAGTATGTTGAAGAGTTAAAAGCTCTTTGCAATCCACGAAAAGTAACAAAACTGAAAATAATTGCTTAAATTTATTTTCAGAAACCGAATTATTTCAGTAGCTGTCATTCACTTCCCTGATATTTAAATGAAACATTCACTTCGTGGAGATATGTAAGAACATTCGCATAAATGAAAGAACTGAACTTTCGCGTGAGTTAAGCGAATCATTCATCATTTAACAAAGTGAATGTTGGGCGGAATTTGGTTTCCCTTAAGTAGAATGATCGACATAAAGTGTGTTTCAAGAAAGAACGCAAACAGAAAATTTTAAATATTTGATCAAAAATGGAAAAAAATTACATATCAAGTCTGATGACCTAAAATAATTACGTAAATATTGTAGTTCACCTAGTGCCATCTGTTGGCGAGAAGGAAAACTTCAAGTCGAATGATTCACTCGAATACCACAGGCAAAAATCGAAAATTCGCTTATACTGCATCACTACTCCAGTTTACAGCTGCATGCGGGCCTGCTCGCTTTCTTCTGCGAGAATTAAAAACATCAAGTACTTACACTCTGCAACACAGTAGAATGCAGTGGATGGATGCACATATCGCGGGCGGAACACGCAGATTTCACTTCGCTGATTGCACGAATGACTAAAGATGGCGGACCGCGAGCGCAACGGTTTTTTTTTTTTATACACGTGCGATTCCTGCCGTTCCCCTGGACGATGTCTTGTGTCGAATGCGATCAGTAGGCTTTTCGTCACGTGGAACAGATCGTCTCCCGAACTTATGCCTGGTTCACATGAACGCCGATCACACGAAACAGAGAGACCGGTAAACTAGAACAGCCAGCACCGCGTGAGTCACGCAGAAACGCATAGGCTAAAGATGAGGAAGACCTCTTATTCGTCTTCTGCGCATGTACCCAACATTGACCTACCCCACTCACACACAACTGTCAAAGTCACATGGTCAACAGTGATGAACGTGTTTGTTTATATCTTCGTTTTTAAATGACAATCGCTATTATACGAATAAAATACTTTTACTGATTTCAATTTAATAAAATTACATTGCAAATTGGCCAGAGAAAGTATACATACATCTCAAAGCATTTGTTTACAGTTCAGTTTTCTAACCGAAAATCCAAACGATGCTATTTTCGCTAGACGTGTTGGCAGAAAAGCCGTTCAGTGTTGGGACACGGAGATTGGCTGTGCGCAGCCAGCGAGATCGGTCTACCTCATCTTTAGTCTATGCAGAAAAGTTGAGCTCACGCCGAAATTTTCTGCTCGCGGAAAGAGCAGACATCGCCAATATTACCCAAAGTCAGCTGGTTCACATATGATTTGCTACTAATTTCTTGAATATTCGACGTGTATTGATGTAAATGTACAGAATAATTCAATGTACGTATTTATAAAGAAATACGTGAATATAAACGTTAATTTTATACAACATTTGGAAGAATCGTATAAACGTAGTTAGAAAATGAATCGAAAGCTAGCACTTAGGTGTAAAATATTTTTGGGTGTACAAATAAAACTACAATATTTTGAAAATCATTTTGTAAATAAATCGCACTATAACGGAATTAACAAACTAGAGTAGAAAGACGACAGCATCTAGTTTGTTATCTATAATTTTTTTTTAAATAATCTTGGAGCTAAAAATCACGAATTCAACAGCAAAATGGCTACGCAGAACATCTGCTTAAATGCGAACAACCGTCGGTTCTGCCTGTTTGGCATGATCGGCGTACATGTGAACCAGGCTTCACGGTAAATTTGGCATTGCTCCCTCACCACCACCGGCCCGCCTCTCACAACACTCATCACACCGCCCCATTCTTCACGCCTAGCGCCTTGGCGACACGCGGCACCGTCCTTGGTCCAGGTGGGGACTCTTCCCTCCCTCCTCTTCCAACCCACCGGCCCGCCTCTCACAACACTCATCACACCGCCCCATTCTTCACGCCTAACGCCTTGGCGACACGCGGCACCGTCCTTGGTCTAGGTGGGGACTCTTCCCTCCCTCCGCTTCCAACCCTCCGGCCCGCCTCACACAACACTCATCACCCCGCCCCATTCTTCACGCCTAACGCCTTGGCGACACGCGGCACCGTCCTTGGTCCAGGTGGGGACTCTTCCCTCCCTCCTCTTCCAGCCCTCCGGCCCGCCTCTCGCAACACTCATCACACCGCCCCATTCTTCACGCCTAACGCCTTGACGACACGCGGCACCGTCCTTGGTCCAGGTGGGGACTCTTCCCTCCCTCCTCTTCCAGCCCTCCAGCTAGCGCCTAGAAAGCCCCCTTTCCCTGCACTTACTAGGTTTGTTCGGGCCACCTCAACTTTTAACTCTCGAGAGCAAATTGAGAATTTCTGAGAGCAGGAAAAGAACATGAAAGAGCAAAAAAGGCGCACTGCTCTTTTCTGTTACCAACCGAACGCCAAAATCCACGGAACTGTTTACTACTATTCAGCTGATCACAACATCGTCAATCTGTCATTTTCAACTTGATTGAGAATGGCATTGTAGGGCGACGGACAGTTTCGAGGCGGCAAAAAAAAGGGCATGTCCGGTTAAAAAGGATGCCTGGTAACCCTTCTAGCATCAAAAACTGTCAAATGGACTATACAATGACAGTCATAATTTCGACACAACCCTAATTTGGCTATTAGGGGCAATTCAGGGGCTTTTATTGCGTGGCACATTAGATAAAGTGGACTGCGATTGGTTATGACAAGCATTTAATAATCACTGCGACTGTCATAACACTTGCCTTTAAGGATGAACGTAATATTTTCATCATTATCTACAATTACATTTACATGCCGTTCTCAGAGGATGACCAAACATATTCGCAAATAAATAAACGTGACAGAAAATATTTTGAAGCAAGACTAGCACAATCTCGTAGTCCAGACTATAAACACACAAATTTGGCGCCTTTTTTTTTTTATATTGCTCTCGATCTCACTGCTCCTCTGTTCTTCCTCAACAGCAAGAGCAGAAAGTTCTAGCTCTTTGCGAGAAAAGGAACAGTGCTCCGGACGACCGAACAGCCATCCAAAAAAAAAAAAAAAAAAAAAAAAAAAAAAAAAAAAAAAAAAAAAAAAACACTTCCGGCCAAACGAACGCTCAAAATGAAAAAGAGCAGAAAAGAGCAGAAGTAGTAGAAAGCTCAGGTAGCCCGAACAAACCCACTATTTACTGTTGTGCTGTTCCGTGACTACATCCCACCGGGAGCAATGCACGCTTTGCACTGCCACGGCGTTCTGGCCGCAACCGTGCCGCGGGCTTCCCCGCTCTAGAAGGAAAAGAGTATTCACTGTGTAACGCTGACACAATAAAAAATAACACTGGTGAAATCAGTTAGTTGTCCGAATTCAGTTGATTATGAATCACTCGCGTTTTCTGATGGAAATAACACTGTGTACATCAGCATTTGGACATATTGTTTCTGGGGAAAACTTATTACTAAACTTATCTGCGGCGGCGAACTTTCTCGCTATTTATATATATGCAAAAGAAAAAAAATAGAAATCATCCGAAATATCTGGCCATTATTTTTTATAAATTAATTATTTTTATTTAAATATTTTTTATTCAAATATTGGTTACGTGTTGTCGGCAAAAGGGGCGCGGGGGGCGGAGGGGGTTATATGGTGAGGATGGGGTGGTTGGTGAGAGGAGCATCCAGCATGGCCGTCCAAGGCCGCCTCGACAACCAGGATGGCTGGCGGCTCCTGGCTCCTAAGCATGATACCGGCACCCGACTTCCCCAAACCTATCTACTGCAGAATTACTCTACAGTTTAATATTTTAAAATTTAGGTGGTGTTTTCAATTTCAAATTTTTTTTTGTATATGAAGTTTGTTTGAAATATTCGAGAGGTTAATATTCGCAAGTTTACAGCCGCCCAGAAACAGCTACACATAAACAAGAAAAAGTCGTCACTTATTTTTCACGAGGCATTAGTTTTTTTTCCCTGCTGAACTAACTTCGCATATGCCTTGCCAACTGGTCGTATCAATGTCAACTCTGCCAGTAGTAGGTATCAGTGATTTGTCGCAGTAGGAAATGTGCAGGGCAACCGCGACTGTAGTATAATTATGGGGAATTTTGGGCCAAGGGCGTGAGGTGTCGGAGCACCGGAACTGTTCGTGCTCTGTCATTCCGATACCCTGGCGGCAATATTGTCCATCATAGTGAATGTCGGTGACCTTGAAATTGACCTTTGACTTTGACCCCGGTGAACTTTGGCCTTGAAAACACAAAAATCCCACAAAATTCAATTAAACCGCAAAAATATATAACAAATGTAAATTAAAAGAAATTCATTAAAATTTCTTTTTAAGATTATTTTAAAAATTATTAAAAATTTATTAATTAAATATTATTTTTAAATTATCATAAAAATATAAAAACTTACCTTTCCGGAAGTCCCCTAGCATTACGTCCATCAAACGACAGAACCATTCTTATCAATCACATTGTCTTTACATCCCCCCTCCCCCCATCAACTCATACAAACCCACTCGTAATCGTTCCATCGTATGCAGCCGTCTTGGGTTTTTCGTTTGTCATTTGTTTATACATTGCTGGAGGACGCCCATTGTCTGCAATGTTGGATGTCTGTGACCTTCATCTTTGACCTTGACCCAAGCTCATTTGACATTTGAACCCAAAAAACTGAAAAATTCTCTAAAAACATTCTGAAAAAATTTAAAAATCTTAAAAAAATTTATTAAAATTATTTATCAAAATTTATTAAAAAAATATGTAATTAAAATATTTAATGTTCGCGCTCACAGGGGATGGGGGTACAGAGTCGACCAGCCACCATGTTATTACGTCACTCAGCCACCATAGTGAATCCAAGTTAACTTGATCTTGATTTTTGACCTTGACTCTGGTGCATTGGACCTTAAACACAATAAATTACAAGAATTCCAAAAATTCCCAAAACATTCTAAACAATCCTTAAAAATATTTCAAGAACATTCATAAATAAATAAAAATACAGAAAATTTTATTAAAAAGTTATTACAAATTAATAAAAAGTTAATTTAATAAACTTACACTTACGGAGGTTCCCTCAACACCACATACAGCAGACGACTCACCCTCGTCAGTGTTTCTCATATGTAGAGTAGTCGGTTCCCCTCCACTCCCTCCACCAATTGTTCTCATTTGTTTACTTGTGTTCGCTTCGCCCCAAACAGTGTTTTTTTATTTGTTGAATACTCACGCTCGTTAGGCCCGTCACCAATGATACTCATTGTATCAGCATTACCCTCACCATTGATCATTCTGTCAAATGCACTCGACCCACCAGATTCATTCACATTTCCATCACCTAGGTGATGTTAATGTATTAATGATCGATTTGGCTGCCAGAGGACCTGTTGATTTAGCCACTATGATGGTTATTGCCGACCATGACATTGACCCCAATGACATTGAACTCGAAAAATCTAGAAAGATCACATTCCATACAATTGTCTATTTCTAGCTTATCACACAGGGGACTATACCGGCTAACCATACTAGCCAACGACTGACTCCACCTACGACTAACTCAACTCAAGTCTGGTTCCTTGCGAGACTGAATGAGCCCAAGACTAGCTCCTGGGAAAGAATAGTTCCTGCAAAAATGGCTAGACCAACCGAAAAGACAAAACTGTCACACCACCTACCTATAAAACGATGATGGACAATCTCGAAAAAAGTCTCTAATGAGAGTACCGTAGCTAAACTCTTCGCACAAAATATTCGCAATATTTTCGCAAAACATTTCTACCACAGCTGACCATAACAAAGGGTCATACTAACTTACCAAGCCAACTGACCAGACCAACCAAATAGTTGAGAAACTTTCCTCAAATTTATTCCTCTAATTTCATTCATTCACCATATAGAACTTTATCCATTTTAAACGACCCGAGTAAAACATTATGCTTTAGATAAAACCATAGCCTTCCTCTTGCACATGCTGACATAAATTTATATAAAATGAGGCTCGCAATCGATTGTGTACACCAATGAATTAATGTCGTCCAGAGAAGGGACTGTATAGTAAATTAAACACTCATTACCATATCTATATAGATTTAATTTATCTTCTATATATACATTCTATATTTATAATTATTTTCTAAGACGTTAGCAGATAATGCATAGTAGCCAACAGTCTCATCTGATATAAACCCAATCCCTCAGTTTATCGATGAAAATATCTCAACGATGCTTGAAAGATCCCGTGTTTTTGCAGGTCAATCAAATATCTGAGTCTATAACAAGTTCATTCGTGTGTTCGGGAAATATGTAACGAGCGTTCTTGACGCCTTCTACCTTCTTTACACCACTTGTCGAAGGAAACTCGTTGGCGAAATGTTTGGGAAAGTCGAGAGAATCATCATCCTTCTCAACACATTCTTCATAAATACGGTCGTTATAGTCATTAACATCAATGCTGTCTTCATGGTCGTCTTTACCTCCTGTTTCATCCTCAACATCAAGATTACTTTTCCTTGTAGGAGTCACATGGTCATCATCAGTATTTGGAATCGACGACTGTTTATTTTGAAGTTCATCGACTCCACACAAACGTCTTGAATGTGTACATTCCGCACATACCGGCTCTATCACGCCTCGTAGGTCTCTCACTCCGTCATTAGTATTAAATGTCTTATCATTATCTGCGGAATCAGTACCCATCGCTTGCTGGTTCTCAAAAGAAAAATCCTTGCAGATATTGGTGCGGTTCTTCAATGTATATCCTCCCATATACTACATGTGCCCATTGTCGTAACGCTTCATCGTGCGAGTTCCCATGTCCTCTGCGAACATTTTATGTAGTGTATTAACCCTTTAAGACCCACTTTAATTTTAACGGTTTTAGGCATTGCAAAAAAAAATATGATGCCTTCTGTTCTTAAGTCAACAAAGCACTTGTTTCATTGTCACAGGCAATGAGCTGTAGGCTAAATATTCAGCTACGGTTATATAACCGATTATGAACTAGTCCAGTAAGATGGTTTGCGCATAATTTACCCACATGCACGATCATTAGTCATTGAGCTTCAAAGTGTGCAGTAGAGACCAAAAATTACCTACATGTGCATAATGTACACAATTGTGTACACGGGGTCTGAATGGGCTAACAGGAGCTAACAAATTCAATGCATGTTGTCTCGAGTCAAGCAAAGGTGCATTACCTTTACATACACCAATGTGGGTGTTTAAATGATCACTTCTACCAAATGTTGCACCGGACATATCGCTTGTTAGTATTCTGGAGGTTGGTTTCTTTGAACATTCGCTCTGTCCATGGCGTCGTGCAATTCAACGTTTCCTGAATATCTTGGCAAAGTAACAACATTTTTTTCCATGTAATTTTCGAGCTATCGATGGAGGTTTGCATTTAGTCGTACACGACCTACACGATTGCACATCGTCAATATTTTGCATCGTCTTCAAGCATATGTGAATTCAAACACTTTTACTACTACTGCACATTGCTGATTCCTCAGTGCTGACTCCTCAGTGATGACTCATCAGTGCTGACTTTTCTTTACGGAGCATGTGGAGCTTATTTCTAAGCGTGCAGAGCTAATTACGAAGAATGTGGTGTTTATTTGGTGTGTGCGGTGGGCTCTTCGTACTGATGGTTCTCTCATGTGGCTGAGCATTTCGAGTCGGATGTGAATTCTCTATAGCAGAATCGGCACTGGCGACAATCATGTGGTGATGGTGATAATGCGGTCGCGGCTCCACGGTTGTTGAGGCCGCCAGGCCTTCGAATTCACAGCTCCTCTTTGTGGTATGACGAGAGAGCAATTCCAAATTGAATTTCACTTCACGGCGTCAGAACATTAACTGCCATTTTGCTATATGAAATTGATTATTTTACAGTAAAGCTTGTGCCCACAGAAGACCTACACTAATTTATTTTAATGTGTAAAATATGGGAGCACTGTGAATAAACCCACATACTCGTTCGCCTCAGAATAAACTACCTATATATCATCCAATATATGTATAGTTTACATGGCAGCAATGTTACAACATATTATTTTGGTATTGGAGTAGTCACATATACATACATATAAGTATACAAATATATAATTATTTGAATTTATTTTATATATAATGATATATAAATATAAGAATATAAGAATATTTTTATTAAATTTATTCATAATTATGTATATATAAATATAGGAATATGTAATTATTTTTAATTCTTTTTCTACATAGTTATATATATATATATATATTAGTTATATATATATATATGAACCTATATTTATTTACCAGTTATTTTATACATGCAAAAATAAAATTATTTTAAATTTATATATATATACATATGCCTACAAGCATATTGAATTAACATATTTATATGTAAGTATCTGTGTGTTTTCTTCTGGTTCTGGTCGTTAAGTAATGTCCTGTAAAGAACATTTGTATTGCCTACACATCTGAAACAAATTAAAAGAGTTCAGTAACGGAAGTGTGTCTGAGATAATGTCTTTAATCACAAAACTCATTGAAGATTTTTCTGTAAGTCAATCATGTATCCCTAGGTACAGTATTATTAATAATGGAGATGTATCGTGAAAATTTTCTGCACCAATATCCTTTCTGAAAAACAAAACTATTTTTGATTTTATTATATAGTCATGTGAACATTTCTGCTATGTTTTTAATTAGATCACAATTTATTAGACACTCCCAGGTGAACTTTGAGCCAGTAACAGATCTGCAAGAAAAATAGCACCAAATACCGTGCCACCTGATCTGAGGTAAAACTGTCCACATAATGGGGCAGCAGCCAATGAACAGACAGCTGAACCTCGAAAATATACGGTACAGTGGAGTCTAGCATACAAACATTTTAAAACGCGACATTTTTCTGTCCATAGTTATTGGTAAACACATCAAAGACGTTCTGTTGTCTATTAGAAGGGACACCCGATTTTTGCGAAAAGTGTTCATATCAAGATGTATTTCAAAATACTTTAGCTAAGATCCACTCCCGGGATTGTATTGTTTGAACTGCTAGCGTCTTTCGTGTCTTCCAGAGAATGACAGACGTTCAGAGCCTGAGCAACTTAATTCTAATTGGTCAAGTGACATACAAAAATGCGTTCTCACAAAGATACGCAGCCAACAACCCAATAAAAACTACATGTTTCGCCATAGGATATTGAAATCAATAGGGAGTATTCCATAACGTGTAATATCAATCAGACCCAAGGCGTGATTTCACAGCATGGACATGAGCCACTGAGTTTGCTTGCGTCAAAGGAACTGCCACGCTGTTTCATTTCTGTAGAATTTTATATTGAATTTTATATTGACAAACTAACAAGCCACCAACTTCACGCACTATAAATAGCGCGCTCTCTCTCTCTCTCACACTCTCTGTCTCTCTGTCTCTCTGTCCCTATTGCATTGGGTTGCTTTGCGGTTCGAACTAGACCCTTCCCCTTTCAGATAGTGGTCGTTGCTACAATTGTGACTATGGCACCCAACAAATATCCTTAACCTGTTCGGTCAAACATTAATTAATTACTTCAATTGTTACAATCACATAGTTTTTTGGGATGCACAGAACTTGACTTGCAGCCAGTGAACAATGTGCTGGATACTCGATGATACGGGCATTAACCAGTCACGTCAAAGACGCGTAGAAAATTCCGCAAACCACATCAGCCACAAGGAAGACTGGACAATGATGCCTCGCTACGTACAGTACCTGTCCAAAAGGAAGACTGCGCAGTGATACCATGCTGCGTGCAGTTCCTGTCCACAAGAAGACTGGACAGTGATGCCCTGCTACATACAGTACCTCTCCACAAGGAAGACTGCGCAGTGATGCCTTGCTGCGTACAGTACGTACCTGTCCACAAGGAAGACTGGGCAGTGATGCCGTCCTGTGAACAATACCTTGAAATGGCGCCTACCGCTAAGTGAAGTTACGCCGTCTGTTTACTTGCCTGTTCTAATCAACTCGCCGACATTTTGTACTTCCTGTGAAGTTATCTGCACGTCCCATAGCAAAAATAAAATCCTTTATATGGAAAAAATTACTTAAAATCAATCTAAACCTACACTTTTTAACAACCTGTATACTGCACGCTGTGGTTACCAAAATGGATGGGCGGCTGAAGAACGTTTTCGGCCCGGTAGGTGTAAAATGTCGCCCGGCATAAACACACTCCCGTCACGGGTGCCCGGTAGCTCATCACTGGCGGCCTGCGCTTCGACTAGCATTGGGTCAACCCAGACGGCAGCACTGGCTGCGGCTGTTACCCGCTACCTCTGACGTTATCCAGAAGTGTGGCACTACATGAACTGTGGTGGTGTCGAAAAAAAATGAGAGCGTGATGACATTTCCGGCATCTTGGTGTGTGAAACCGGAACAAGGATGACGTTTTGATTATTTATTCGTCGTTGATTACCCAGACCCCTATAGCAATTAATTGTACCCCTCTCTCATGTATTTAGTATGTTTTCCATTTAAGGCCACATTAAATGTCATTGGCCATTGATTGGGTGAGCCCCTAGGGCGAAATGTTCTTGTCTCCTAAAAAGGTAATATGTTGTGCCATTTGGAGAGGGTTTTGTCTCACCCCCATAAGGGGAAAATTATACTTCCGTGTATATAAGGAGTGTGGATATACTCTTTCGGAATCAAACCTGCAGCCCCCGAGAGAGCACAAATGGTCAGTTAAGTGTAATCACGAGATAAATAATTACTGGAAAATATTCAAGGTAGGCCCTTCAGGCTGATAGAGGTTCATGAACATCATTTGGATGTTAGGAGAGGAAACACGATGGCAAATTTTCTTAATTTTAAAAATACTTACTTTTGTAGTGGAATTTGGCGGCAAAAAACTTAATGGTTAACAATGTTGGGATAACTTTAAGATGCTTTAGTCAAAAACCCTTCTTTAAAAAATGTGTTGAAAATTTTCCACGAATTTTGCCAGTAAGATGTACTTTCCAATCTTAGCTAGTTCATGGTAGGAAGTGGATATTTTCCTTCTGAGTTCAGGACAAGGATTTGGTTAGGCATTTTGTCTGGAACATTCCTGACTAGGTTAGGAAGATTGAGGTAAATGACTTGTGGTCATTTCTTAATTTAGGAGTGGCTTGTGGGCAATCGAACTTTGCCTATAATTGTCAAAAATCGTAATTTCTAGTGAATAATTTTGGCAAACTGTGGCCTCCTATTTTCCTTTTGTGTGATAAATGATTTATGGCCTCCAATGCAGTGAAGTGGCCAGATATATATATATATATATATATATATATATATATATATATATATATATATATATATATATATATATGTATTAAGCTATTATACTTTTCGTGGCAAAGTCAGAGAAGTTTGAAAATTTTAAAGTAGAGTAATTTTCTGTGATTTTTCACATTACTAGAATTTTAGTAGCATGTGTAAATTCAGTACCTGAAATAAAAAATGAAAAGGGAGATGGATTGTTTTCCAAGCAATTTTGAAGAATGTACCACCCATATAATTAGTAGAGCAAAAGTTTATTGGAAGTAGTTAATATCTCTATTCTTTCACATTATAGAGCTTTTGAATGTATTTTTAATTCCAGTAAAGGAATTTTGTAAGCAATATTCTTATATACAATTGGCATAGTGGTATTGGAATATATGTACAAAAAAAAAAAAACAAAAAAAAAAAAAAGGTAGCGGGCACTGTATAGTTGTGTTATACCAAGTTAGGTTAGGAACAGTTACATACAAAATGTAAAGAGGGCAGGCTTGTCGCAAGTTTTAACTGATTGATCTAGAGAATTGTCACGTGAAGTGTAAATCGTAAATCCAGAAGACGTAGTTCTGTGTGCGATAACCACAGATACTTTTTGCGTTTTAAAAGACCTCCATGCTGGGCTCCACTGCACCGTGTATTTTCGAGCCTCAGCTTTCTATTTATTGGCGGCTGCCCCAGTGTGTAAGCAGTCTTACCTTAGACCAGGCGACACGAAGTACGGTGCTTGTTTCCTTGCAGGTCTCTAGGCTCAGAGTTCACATGGGCGAGTCTAATAAACTGTGATGCAACTGCAAACATAACAGTAATTTAAGTGTGTTTAAACTTTAAATTCTAGCATTTCCTAATTGAATTCCTGAATTTTCTGGGTCTCTATGCGTAGACAGACATCCAACACGTGTACACTAAAGTCATCTTTGTAATTGGATCACTATTTATTAGACACGCACTGGACGACTCTGAGCCAATAGCAGGCTTGCAGGGAAACAAGTTGCGAGTGCCATACTGTCACGTGTGGAGTACCACTGGTTACTTTCTGGGGCAGCAGCCAATGGAATAACATCTGAGGCCCGAGTGTACACAGGACTATGGAGTCCAGCGAACCTCTCATTGAACTCGCGAAATTTTCCTATCCTTACCTGTGCTTAATACTTAATTCGTAATGTTTCGGAAGTTCGAGGTGGCTAACCGGTTAGACCGCTCGCCTCCCAACAATGTGAACCGGGTTCAGTCCCCAGCCAGGTCAATCCCAGATTTTAGCAAGTGGGAATTATGCCGGACGATTCCACTAGTAAGCGGGTTTTCTCGTTGATATACCGTTTACCCTGCCCTTGTAGTCAAGCGCTGCTCCATTCTCACCTCATTCCGCCCTCATCGGCTCTCAAGACCTCGTTGTTAAGAGCAGCCCAAACCTCTCTCAACTCAACTCTCTTGTAATGTTTCAATGGTAAACGCAACTTGAGTGTGGGGAGAGCAGACAGCAGAGCTGTGGGGCGGTACAGGGTTGCCAACGGCAAGTGATTAATAATAGGCTTACTCCGTTTATCCTGCAGAGACAAGCTTCTCCGCGGTTGTCACCACTGCAGACGACGTCGAGAAACCCCCCTCCCCCCACACCAAACGGTACCACATCCGCGCCTCGTTCCCACATTTAACACGTTCAATCCATGATCGAGTACGTGTTGCACGTAAAGGGTACATATGGTTGGCACTGTACATAACACGACATCTGTGCTCTGTATTTCCACCGCCTTTCTTATAAGCAGTGCCGGCTTAAGACCGGATCTCCATTGCCTACTATCACTACGAAAAAAATAACCGAAAAACGAAGAACACAGAGTATGGATGAGAAACACAGATGCAATTAAAATGTGATAATATAAATAAGTACATATACGGAACAAGAGAGACATCGATCCAGTTAGATATTGCGCGACACAGAAACCTCGAGGAGGACACAATTATGAAAATACGAAAACAGCAAAACCACAAGGAAAACTCACACTGCTGTAAGTCAAAATTAATAGACACATAAAATAATCAAAATATTATAATGATGCAATGCGGCAATGAACGGAATGACAGCCCACAAAAACAGCATAAGTGTGGCTGGTGTGCCCATGTACGACCATAAAGGAAAAGTAATCAATCCACTTCATCATAAAATAAATCCATTCCGTCCTTGGTAAGAGAATAACATAAACGAAACCACAACAAATACAAAGTGGTTCAAGTACATAACCTAAGGACTGCGCACAGACATTAAAATAGAAAAATGAAGTGGCAAAAAACAACAAATGAATCACTCATGATTGGTGATCGTACGTGGCACAACAGAGGGGAACTCTCAACATGCAAAACAATTTAGTGTAATCAAAATAGACACAGAGGAAAATAGAATAATTGTAAATATTAACGCCAGACTTGTGGTTGTGCATTGCTAAATATTTTGCTTAAGTTTAATCCTTTTTCTTTTCACCCGGTTATAAAAGTCATATGTATATTAAAAATGATTGATTCAATAAATAAACAAATACAGTTAACTGAAATGGATCAATAAATACGTATTTCCAGAGTCTTTACTTTAAACACAAATTTGTCTTTACAGCAGTGTTAGAAATATTTTATTGACTTAAATTAATCATTACGATTTGGAAATGTGTAATACTGACAATATTGCGCATTATATGATACATAACAAATTACGAATGTTATGTTCAGGTTTCTTTTAGGTTAATTGCGAGCATATTATTAACTACCCCTGCTTTGCACATAACAGTTAAGATTTTCAAAACTCCCGAAAATATGGCAAATTAAAATTAGTTGCTATGTCAAATAACATTGTAATTTTATTCGATGAATGTGAAAGGCGAGAAATATTTTATTTTTTTCACTATTTATATCTCGTATCTTTCTGGCCGGATAAATAATGCCGAAAGAATACAAAGGCCACAGGTCACAGTTGGCTAGAGTGGGCCATAGTGAGAGTGGAGAGTGAGAGTGAGCACACTTACAAGTTGGGATACGGCCTAAGCAAGATTAAGAAAAGGGGGCAAATAGCCAAATGAATACTTTATTCACCAGTGAAGGAAACCGAAGAACGACGATAGCCATGAAGTCGATGTCAGCCAAAATTCCATCAATAAATCCAACACATATCCCACAACCTAAATACGGCTTAAATAGCACTAACTCAATACATTGGGGAAATGGCCATAGTTCACATAGAAACTACGTTCCGAAGAACGCGCAAATGGGAACACAGCAGTGGCGTGCCATGTTGCGCCCCTGCCGAAGTAGAGGCGCCAGAAAACAACACCCGGAAGCACGCAGTGACAGGAAACAACAGGCAAACTGATTAAAGATGTTCACAATAAAGTGAGCACTTTTAAACACAACCTCGGAAAAAAGTCACTATCCCTACCTGTATATATTTTAACGGGCGAACTGAATCAAAAGTAGTTCCATATCTTAACGTCGAATAAAAGTGTCAGGTAACCATTTGCGATAACTTAAATGATTTATTGCACTTTCTGTTTTTTTTTTTATGCACCGAAGTGTAAAAATGAGCAGATTTGTAAAATATTTCAACTTGTAATAATTTCGCAGTTGCACTTGACCGACGCATGATTAGAGTGACGTAGCCCACGGCAATGTTAATTTTGCATAAGGCGGAAGGAGACATAATGTACGTACAAGTAGATCTTAAGCATTGCTTTCAAAAGTGCTCATTTTACCGTGAACATCTTATGGTTCGAAAGTCGCCGCTAGATGTCAGAGAGTGGAAGGGGGCTGCGACGGACGGCAACAGAAATGCATTCGCAAACACTGAAATGTACATTCGGTTATATGGCAAACAATCGCGAGAAACGCGCCCTGTAGGCTTCCAACAAGATAAAGAACGTAGCTTTCAGGGTACGAATCCTGAACTGAATTGAGATCAAACTTACGAGAAGAATATTCAAATGATAAAATATTAATTAAAAAATTATTAAATAGTCTTAAAAAGTTAAATAAATTCATTTATGTAACCAAATAAACCATATCACAAAATATGTGTATAAAAGATTTTCCAAAACAAAACCTGACCTAAATAATTACCTGACAAAGTAGAATTCAATAATTAATTAAATAAATCATAGTTATCTCAAAACAATAATAAAGGTATTATTTACCGCAATAATTAAAATAATAAAGTAACGAGGTATTTAACAAAATTCTCCGCAAAGGTAATAAATGACTTAAATATTAAAACTATGTTCCAAAATTGTTTTTTAAAAAAAGTTCATTAGCAGTAACACGAAAATAAAATAGAAGTGAAATATTTTAAAAATGACACACAAGACATCATCAGCAAAATTTACATAAAGATCATAAAATAGCAAAAAATGTCACCAATTTATAAATAGATAAAAAAAATTGCAATTAAAGTTTAGAAAATGCGGATTAAAACCTGTAGACGCCCTAAGCACTTATAATTCACATATAATTCAAAATGTTAAACATAAAACTTAAATTAAAATTCTATTTTGTAAACTGCAACAAAACGCACACTAGCATGGAAAACAATGTTTGATTTTGTATATTTACATTTCATTTATATTCGAAAAGTTTTTTTCATACTTTGTAATAGCATAGTCTTTTATAAAGACATTGAAATATCATCTTACGTAACACATCTACTTCTATAATTAGTAGGGATAAGGTGTTCATTTATGTGGAACATGTTTCAGTTGCACCTGTTGCAATTTTACACCTTTCAGCGCACAGCACATGCAGCAGTGTTGTAAAACTTCTGTGGTGGCCCCTCTTTTTCTTGATTCCCCTAAGCATGTGCCCGCATTGCTTAGTGGTTAGTCTAGCCATGTATATGACTTTTCGAAGTTTCGGCAGCTTTCGTTTGTGAATGATCAATGCAAAACATTTAACGGTTACACCATTTGAGTTCGTAAATTAATTCGGGAGTGAACAAGTTAAGTGGTTTAACAAATGAAAAAAAAAGGCAGAAAACATTAAGCAATAAGTAATATGCTCCCAAAATTTAACTGGCAGATTATCTGTGTTACTGCTTAGCTGGGCCGATAGATAATCTTGGAGTATCCTGTATTTGATTAAATTTGAAACGGTTCTTTCTTTATTAATATTTTTGTTTACGGCGTATTTTTCGAAGCATGTCATTATAAATACATATGTAAGTGCATACTTTTTAAAATAAAAATGTTCAATTTTTTTTTTATTTATTTTTTTTTTTTTTCCGGTGGTTGGCCACTTAAGACCTTCAAAATATTTCCACTGCAGTAAGCGGTATCAACTCCATTGTGACGGACTAGGTTTGAGCCAATGTGCTGAAAAAATGCCTACTCCTTACTGCTCACTGCTCTGCATCTAAGTGTTGTTATTGTGTGAGCCCCTTTCAGGATGAGGAAAAGAGCAAAAATGGGTTGGACTGCTACATGGTACTGAGACAGGAATAGTAACACATGTTGGTTTGTGAAGCGGGAGGGTGAAAATTGGGGGGGGGGGGGGGGTGCAAAAAGCATTTTCATTAAATTTTTTAGCGTGGAAGCTCTCCCCCGCGTGGTAGCGAGCGATTGGATCCTAGAAAAGAGGGGGGGGGGGTATTGCTCTCATATATTGAGGGAAATAGAATAACATTCAGGGTGAATACAAATGTATCGAGTCTTACCGCTCTCAATTTTTCATCAGAGGACATCACACAACTGCCTTTGCTTCTCTTGGGAATGGCACACACAAAGAGTCGACGATATATTAATCCCGTAGTCAGGTAACAAAAAATGGACATGCAATGCCAGAGGTTGATTAATTTTGATTTTTAGGCATGTTTTGTAAATTGTTCCCTCGATGAAAAATACATGTTTTCGACCTTGGAGCTCTTGTATGCAGTACATAAAAAAAAAGCTAAAAAATCACATATGAAATTTATTTTCTTAAATATGTAATTTGCAGTGTGTTTAAGAGAAAGAATTGCTATTACCAATTTTGTAAATGATCAAATTTCCTACAAGTTTCATTTGTTATATTTTTCAGTGTCTTTAATAGGATCTGAGATACGGAACCGCCGATTTCAAATGAAATGTGGGGAAAAAAATCATTTAAAACAATCACCTGTAAATAATATTGTTCCTGGATTTATAATTTTTATTGCGTTTAAGGAAATAAAACACTATTAGTAATTTTGTAAAGGATAGAACTTCCTGCTAGTTTCGTGCGTTAAATTATTCCTTGTTTATAACAGGCACTATGAAAAACGGCGCAAGTTAAACATCGCAAGGAAACTATTGAAAACCGCGCGAGTTAACAATTGTAATTGTTATATGGCTACAATTCCCTGTTTCAATTATCCTGAGTCACAGCAACCGAGGAGGGCGCCAATAATGGCTATTTCCACGGTCGAAACTCCTGCACGGTTCCGTACCGACCTGCAAGAAAGGGTATACACAGAGATAAATGTGCGTGAGTGCGGGAAAGTTATGAAGATAGCTGGCGCTTCCACGCGTTCTCTGCTTTCTGTCATCCATTCCACAATCGGCAACCTCGCTATGAACCTCCACACTGTTCTTATTAACGCCAGAAAAAAAAAAAAAAAAATCTGAAGAACTTCTCATTATTTTTTAGCGATAATAGGTAGTGCCGATTTTTTCCCCGAAACCTTGCGATTTTTACATTATATACCTTTGATCTCTCTTATTTACAAATTAATCCTATTGTCACAATCACAGTTTTACACAATGTGAAAACGTAATAGTAAAATTATTATTTTTAACTGCCAACCCTACCGTTGAAACTGTTTCTTCTGGACTCATCGAATCTTGTCAGTCGTGTCGGTTTTAACCACTGGAATAGCTTTGCTGTGGCGTCATCGTTCAATAAGGGAAATTAGGATTAAGTTAAAATATGTTATACAAATGGGCTTTAAAAATTAGAAATTATGAATTTACTCGTGAGAGTAGTTTCTTGGGAGTTGCTGCTGTTATTTTTGTATAATTAATACTTTTTTTTTTAGCACGCGCACCTGTGTTTTTAAGTTGCTATGCAGTATAGAATTTGCCGGAAAACCTTCTGAGTTTTTTGAAGCAACTGTAGAATTTTTGTCTCTGTCATCTGGCGACACTTGTTATGTATCTTTCGTTCAGCCCACCTGTTTTCTGCAGCGAGCTCGTGAAAAAGATGCAGGTTTCGGATGGAGAAGTATGCTTCATATGTGAACCAGGTTTAAGTGAGGACGAAGTGACAGTAGTGAAGGTGGAAGTGTGAATACACAATCAGAAAATCAAGTGGTAAAGGGGCCGCGGTGATATGGTGGTTATATTACGTGCCTACCTCTTTGGCGAACCGGGTTCAACTCCCGGCGGGGTCGCTCCCGGATTTTTACACGTGGGAATCGTGCTGGACGATGCCACTGGCCGGCGGGTTTTCTCGGGGATCTTCTGTTTCCTCAGCCCTTACATTGCGGCGCTACTTCATTCTTACCTCATATCACCCTCATCGGCTCTCAAGACCTTGTTGTTCAGAGCCGCCCAAATCTCTGAACCCAAATCAAATCCTACTGTTACATATGTTTCTGGTTTCATCTCTAATGATATTGCTGTGAACAAGACATAGCATTTTAAGAACTTCATTATAACTTATTTGCACCTATGCAGACGAAAGAAGCTCTTTAGTTGCATCAGTAACTAGTTTTCTGTGTCTGCAGCTGTTCCGTCCCCCTGTAACAACCAATCACTTCCTTTTACCAAACCAAACAACGCAGCAGAGATGTCCTGTTTAACAAACACGAACCATGCCGTTTTATTTCCGTGAATTTCCTTTTATTGTTAACGAGAGTCCAGTGTTTACTGTTTGCTAACTCTGCTCAGGGTTGTACTGAGACGGGAAACATAATCGTGTTTCCTTATTTTTGTGGGTAGCGTGGAGAGCTGGAAATACAGCGACGCGTATTTGCCTTTAATGAATGCAGAAAACCGTGGACAGCAAGCTTGTTCATGCCATTTCCACGGGGAACCTTTCAGTTTTTGTTGCTTTTTGAACTTTGGAAGTCTTTCACGCTCTAATTAAATGAGATTCGAAACATATGATTAAAATTCACACATTCAATACTCTTCTAATAAACATTATATACATATATAGTATCTCTGTTAACTTTTGTGTCCAAAACACAAAATTTAAAATTACGTTTCTTTGGTATGTGAAAAATTGCACAGATAAGAACTTGAAATAAACTTGTCAAGCTTATTCATTCACTTAATTGTCGAGTGGCGTTTTACAGCCATTTTATATTTTGATGGACATATTTTCTACCTTGTGATACATCTCAACAAAATGCATTATTTAGAAAATTTAAAAGGTTAAAGGTGACGGAATATACATTAATGATAGCCCGTATAGCGTACTGGCATAGCATTGAAAGTGTTAATTTGAATCTCGTTCTTAAAAATACATTTTGCCATTGTTAATAGCGACGGACAGCTGCTTTTCATAAAAAAAAGAGGTCCATACATGCTACACGTCCCTAGCCCACGTACACACTTGCCGTTCGTTATTGTCTGCTTGTCTTGTCATGGCTAACACTAAAATGTATGGTGTTGGCACACTAACACAGGCGCACCATTACTGAGTTGGCGAAGCGTGTCAACTCGATTGCGCCATGGCGCAGAGTCTGTGCCCTGCAACGAGCATACCGCGGAGTAGGCGTGAAGCAGAGTAGCGCAGTTCGTAACTACATACTTGATCTATGTTGCGCTGTCGGCATTCGGCCTCGGCACAGCACTTGGACAGTCGCTGCAGTTGACAAATAAAAGTCTTATCATTTGGTGGCATGCGCGTTGTTTTTAAATGAGCGTACGCCCATGTAAGTGATATTATGAACTAGGTTAGAGCATTCAAATATGAATCTAATGCTCAAATGTGTTAAAAATTTTTTTATTAATAAACATTAAGAAAGAATTTGTGTTCGTCTTCTTGCTCATAGTTATAGATGGAACTTAATAACTGCCATTAAATATAATTTAACTATTAGAAAGTAGTTTGAAAATGTATAAAATTTAAGTTAACAAAACAAATGCCTAATCATCTATTGCTAAATAAGTGGTACCGTGCTCTAGGTGTCTGTAACACTTAGTTAAAAATTATTTCTTTTGCCATATTATATTTCACGCAACGCAATACAAACGCTCTGCCAGCCACGTGTAAAAAGGGGGGGGGGGGGGGGGGGAACTGAAAAGTATCCATCCGGAATGGTTACCATTCCGGAAATTTTGCATCCATGCTTGCGCAGAAAAAACCCGGAATGGTAACAATTCACATTTTATTAGCAAAGCATTGCGTTACTGAATCCTGAAAAGTATGCGTTGTAGGAATGGTTACCATTCCAGATTTTTGTTCCGACATTCACATCCCAAATATCCTGAACGTGCCCACAGTCGGAATGTTTACAATTCCGCTAGCTGTGTTTTTTAGTTGTCATCCACAAAAGCCTGAAAACTGTCCACTGCCTGAATGGTAACTAATCTGTCTTTTTCGCATCAACATAGCTTGGAGTTTCCCCACAAATTATTTTCAAGCGTAGTCCCCTCGCACTTAAAAATACTGTACAAACATAGTCAAACATTATGCGCTGAGCCAGAGTGCCAGCACCAGCAGGGGAGTAAATCCCACAAATCAGTGGTTCAAGGCACGCCGGAAATTTTTTTTACGTGGTGACGCGAAGCATCACGCATCAGCGAAGCTTGGAGTTTCCCCATAAATGATTTTCGTGTGTAGCCTATTTGCATTGATAAATAATGTGTGCATGTGTGTTTTGCAATTTAACATATTTTTGTACCATTTTTAATATTACTGTAATATTGTCAACATATTTTCACACTTGAGTCCTGAATGGTTACCATTCAGGCAGTGGACAGCTTTCAGGCTTTTGTGGATGACAACTAAAAAACACACATACCGGAATTGTAAACATTTCGACTGTGGGCACTTTTCAGGATATTCCGGATTTTTCTGCGCATGTATGGTTGCAAAATTTCCGGAATGGGAACCATTCAGAATGGATAATTTTCAGTCGCATCACGTGTAGCACTTATATTTTTAGAAACAAAACAACTGCAAACTGCATAATGCAGGATGCCAATAACTTTTATTTCACATTTTAGCTAGTCGCAAAATTTTCCCCTCGATACATAGTATCGTACCACGATACTTTAGAAATAAGCGATATTACTAATACCAATATTTTTTCTGATATCTACCTCACTACTCTACTGCGCCACAGCAGTTGAAAAAAAACGGTTCAGGTGCAGGGGTTGGGGGCTGTGGACACAGTGGACTCGGCCGCCATTTTGGAATGACGTCATTTTCGCACAAATTTTGCACAGAAAACGGCCAAATTCGCAGAAAAAAAATATATTTTCCCTCCAATTTGGCTCTTCTCCCACCGAAATTTTCTTTATTCCCTTCAAATTTACCTTTTTTCCCTCGAAATGTCTCTTTTCCCTCATGCTTTTGCATTCCACCGATGACTCCGCATTTTGGCGTTTGACTCAATGAGGGATGAGGGATTTCACCACCGGCCTCCATTTTTGTGGCCAGTAAGCAGTTGTCGGCCATTTTGGTGGCCAGTAAGCTGGTGGTAGCCGTTTTGTCCACCACATTTCTGGAAGCATCCATCCTACCGTATGTCTGTACTTCCTGCTCTAGCATTCCATAACACTGCTCCCTGTTCAAGTCTGTTCCCGCAGGTCGAGCACCCACAACGAATCACTGTGCTAGAAATCTCATTCTCTACTAGTAAAATGCAAAATGGGGGCAAATGTACTGCCCAGCCAAATGGTGGCCAAGAGCACACTGATGGCGACCATTATGTTAGCCAAACTACTCTAAAAAAACTACTGTAAGCTTCCATTCTATCGAACGTCTCTACTTCCTACTCTGGCATTCTGTAACACATCCTCCTCCACAAGTATGTTCCTCCAGCCCGAGCCCCAAAGATGATTCCCCATGCCATAAATATCCCTCTACTAGGAAAATATATATCACAGAGTCCCCCATGAAGAATCACCTCTGCCCTTCTGACCAGCAAAATGGCGCCCTCACTGGCTGGGTCCCCACGACGAATCCCCCTGCTCTGCCAATCTGGTCGCACTATCTAGCAAAATGGCTAGCAATGCACTATCTAGCAAAATGGCTGCAAATGTGCTCTCTAGTAAAATGGCTGCCAATGAACTTCCTAGCAAAATAGCGTCCAATGCAGAACTACCTGCTCTGTCAATCTGGTCTGCCATATTGCAAGTCATGCTGGCTAACAAAATGATGGCAAACACTGCCTATAAAAATGGCTGCCAATTAACTGTCTATCAAAATGGCATCATTACCTAGCAAAATGCCACCATCTTCGTTACCCCTGTCAGAGGTGAACATCGACGTTTTTTATTACCGACGTTGATCGCTAGGAGTATTCGCATCGACACACATGTCCGAATTTCGATGTACAGCATGCAGAACACTAACCCATGCGTACAGTACACTATTACCAGCGGTGATAATTTGAAGACACGCATTACATGACTTGTAAAGGCATACATTCAAACCAGTGGCCTACGAATCACCTACGAATCATCACGTACTGCACAAGCGTCGAGAATTGTATATCACATCAGTCGATGATAGACAAGACCATATGTCTGAAAATTGACGTGGTAGTCTCGGTTAGTACAACAGAATAGAAAACAATTTTTTCCCCACTTTCACCTTCCGGCCGAGGTACGCTACAGTACAGAGGCGTACGAATTCCACTACCAACCATCCCACAATGTACGAGCATCGAGCAACGTACATCATATTATACAAAAAATAAAAATACTATGAGTCGAGTAGCAAGGGGAGCGACAAGGTCGTCATGGCTCTATACCGTTGCAAACAGATAAAAAACAAAAAAAATATATAAAGGAAACTATAGTCCATTCCTCACTGGAAGAAACTTTCTCGGAGCCCTGCTAAATATCTACTTGCAGGCCCGTTTCGTATCCTTCTGCCAAATGTAAACAAACATTACCATTTGACTACCATGTAACATCTGTCAAGAGCAATGTTTGGATTCCATTGTGTGTACATGTGTTCGTATACTTTCGATACACGTAATCATAAACATTAAAATGTGACTTCTACCTTTATACCTGTGAAATGTGTTGTTTACTGTTAAGCTTTTCAAAGAATTATGTCACATTCCAAAAAATCATCCCGTACGAATATTCACAGTTTAGGCCTCTTAACATTATTTAGGTCAGCTTTATGCCGTTTTAAAAATGCCTAAATTGACGATAGTTCTTACGGTTATATTACATTAATATATTTGTTTTCCACGACATAGAACATTAGATTTAATGCACGTTAATAATTTGCCACGACTGTGTTTAACACTGTTACAACTTCTAGGTTAAGAACTGTAGTATTTATCCTTATGTTATTAATATGTGTTGGGTCATTTCTATAAAAGGACGTCCTCAGTTGGAATAAATATTAAAACTAAGGAATAGTCAGTCAAACGAAAAAGGCACATTAAATTGAAGCAAGTAATTCGTGTTGCTTATTTTTTGTCATACAAGCTTAAAATATAGCGGTGAACATGCACACAAATAAGCCTACGATAGCTTTAATTCCTCTCATATTTATAAGCTTTGCTGCTTACTGTTTATTAGGTTTTTTTAAATTTATCGGGCTGGGCATAGTATTTTTTTGGGACTATATTTTAAACACCTAGGTCAAAGGTACAATGTTGTGATAAATAAACAGACATGGATGTAAATAACTAACTTCGTCATAAAACAGTTTACAGTTAAAACTTATAAATGGTGCACATAAAATATTTGAAATCACGTACACACACAAGGCCAGCGTAACGACCATGACACAACCATGCCACGCCATTTCACACATAGTCAACGAAACACATGTAACAGTAAATTTATTACTGCCGTGCAAACACAGATTTATCAAAATATATTAGTAAGCATATAAAAAAAAAAAACTACGTTGAATTTTTTAGAAACTTTTAAAATTTGCAGATAAAATCATAAGAACTAGCATCTTAAGATGTGCCCTGTTGTCAGCTTCGTCGAAGACGAATCCAAGGTCTTATTTTTTTGCAATTTAAAAAATTAAAAAAATTTTGTATCTTTTTTTAGTTTATAAGCAGAATATTTTGTTGGAGATGGCAGTCAAAGGTCAAAGGTAAAGTTCGCATGACATCATCCAAGGTCAAGGTCAAGGTCATGGTTGCTTGTTGTAATGGTTCCTGCTGTTGTGAGCGAGGTAAGTGGATTTTCTCAGAGTGTTTCCATGATTGTGTTGGAAGCAAAATATTGGATTTTTTCGCCTTCATCACTACTCAAGGTCACATGTCGTCATCCAACATCAGGTCAAGGTCAATGTCTCATGAAATCATCCATGGTCATGGTTTCTTGCCATGGTTCCTGCAATACATGTTTACAGAATGCATAGAAAATAAGCTTTAATCCCACTGATGAAATATTAAAATATGTACATCATGTGAAATTGGTGGAAATGTGGTTATTTATGTTTTTTCGAATTTCGAAGAGCAAAAATCACCTCGAGCGAAGAAAGAAAAACACTTAAGAAATCCATTTGTGCTGTTTCTGCAATAAGTCATTTTCTAATAGCTTCAGTGCCGTCGGTCGGGTCGGACGTATTCTACTGCTAGTGTTGCGAATGTTGGCTGTACTCTGAATTTGATGCTTTCGTTTCACTCGGTTAAGGTGAAAACACATTACCAATGTCACGAATGGCGGTAAAAACATGTTTAAATCACCGTGGTCCTAGTTCCAAGGAGGGGGTGGGGGCAATGAAGGCCATTAAGACTACCTCTAAGTACATTGGAGGCGAAAACACACTACCAAGGTTACGAGTAGTGGCAAAAACATGTTTACATCATCAGTCCTGGACCCAGTGGTGGGGGTAATGAAGGTCATGAAGACTGTCTTTAAATACATTGGAGGTGAAAAAAACACTACCAATGACTTGGTTCGTAAGAAAGACGTTTACTATTCTAGTGAAATACACAGAGCTGCCTGGTCTTGATTAGCATCATATAACTTGACATACAATCCTCGACGCATGTGCAATATGCATTGGTTGGTAAGTGCTTATAGCTAGTTTCCTTAACAATTTTTTTGTTTGTTTTAGATCTGGTTGCAACGGTATGTAGCAGTGACGAACTAGTCGCTCTCCCTGCTTCTCGACTCATAGCATTTTTATTTTCTTAGTCTAATGTGACGTATGTTAATCGATGCTCGTATATTTCGTGTTGGTTGGTAGTGAAATTCGTTCCCATTTGTACTGTAGGGTAGCTCGTTCGGAAGGTGTACGTGGGGAAAATATAGTTTCCTATTCCATTGTACTAACTGAGACTACCACGTCAGTTTTCAGACGTATGGTCTTGTCTAGCATCGACTGATGTGATTTACAGTGCTCGTCGCTTGTGCAGTACGTGATGATTCGTAGGTGATTATAAACATTTTATATCGCATCATCAATATGTAGCGGTGCTGTCGTCTCTGGCATGGCCACTGGTTTAGATGTACGCCTTTACAAGTCATGTAATGCGAGTCTTCAAATTATCACTGCTGGTAAATAGTGTACTGTACGCATGGGTGAGTGTTCTGCAAGCTGCACGGCGGAATTCGGACATGTGTTTCGACGCGAGTGCTCCTAGCGATCAACATCAGTAATGCAAAACGTTGTTAGAGTTCACTTCTGTCAGGGATAACGAAGATGGTTGATAACATCCGCGACCCTAGCAGACGATGGTCATGCATTCTAGCGATCGACTGGAGAAACTAATATGGTGAGAGCATCTGTGTGTGCATTGCTCAAACAACCGTCGCATCGGTATGGAGCTGAGTTCCAGACTTGACACTATACAAAAAAAAATATTATATATATACAATTAACCTTTATTTTAGAGAGCTGAAATAAGACTGCTTACTAATATGCGATAAATGCTCAACTTATTCTTTATTCGAGCAAAACATTAATGGAGATTGTTTTTTTTTTCAGAATACTTGCTGCTGTGAGCATTCCTTTCAGTCTTATTCGCATATACTGCATAGCAGTTAACACATGAGTAGGTCTTGTAGACGGTGGCAAATGGGCAGTGAAACTCTTCACAACATCTGGCACCGGAAAGGTTAAAGGAATGTTTTGCCAGGTAACTTGCACTCGCTTCCCTATGAATGACGAAAATTTCCTTTAACTTCTTGTTATGTAAACACAGCGTCGTAGTTATAACACTGGAACACCTTAAATTCTGAGCTGAACTTGCAATGACTACATTCATTTCGACATGCATGACAACTTTTACTAAACGTATTTTCCACAGTAGTAACATTGGTAATGTAATGCCAGTACCAACTCTCGGGGACCTCTTGCTGTCGACGATGCTGACAGTGTCACATATGCCAATTCTTCAACTATTGATTCCATCTACATATTGTAGCAGAGTACGAGATCGCAGTGCTAGCATCGATACAGCACTGTTTGTAGCTGCTCTTCAGGGCCTCTTGCTGATAACATTGATACTGCACTGCTTGTACAGGCTCTTCAGGGCATCTTGCCTTTGCTAATGCTGACGGTGTTAAAGATGGGGAGTCTTCAAACAATGACGCCATCTTCGTATTGTAGCAGAGTAAACGATCGTAGTAGATGGATGTAGTCGTAACAATCTATTTCCACCAACACCGTACTTGCTGGCGAAATGACATCTGTTTTATATTATGCTCGCTTGTATACTATTCACACTGCATGCTAGATTGCGTTGCTTCCCTCGGGCTGTCTCAGTAAATGAATACATGTTTGTTGTTGGATGAAAATATGTTACCTTATATAGTCGTTTAATGTATGGCCTGCGAAGTTGACAATTCGAACTCTCAACTTGTTTACGTTCATTCATTTTACATTCAACTTAGTCTTCATTCGAGAAATTCCTGCTGTGAGCAATCAAGTCACGCTTATTCACATATACATCATTGCAGTTAACACACGTGTATGTATTATAGTCGATTGCAAAAGAGCAGTTGCTATCTTCACGACATTTGGCACTGATGAGGTTAGCGAATGTCTTGTCGTAATACTTGTAGTCGCTTCCTGATTAACAACAAACATTTCCTTTGCTCTTGTTGTTATGTCTGTACGGGTTATCACCACGGGTAAACACTGTAATATATGGTACATGCTCAGCTTATTCTTCAATCCACCAAAAAAACATTTATCGTGAAGGTTTTTTCAGAACAATTTCCACTGTTAGCATTCAAGACAAACTTATTCGCATTTACCGCATAGCAGTTACCACATGGGTAAGTCTTGTAGGCAATGGCAAATAGACAGTTACTATCTTCATGACATCTGACACTGGAGCTGTTAGCGACGGTCTTTTCGCAATACTTGCAATCGCTTCTCGATGAACGACAAACATCGCATTTGTACTTATTATGTATATACAGGTTATTGCTATGGGCAAACACAGCACCGCTGTTATCACAGTGAAAAGCTACATATGCTGGGCTGAACTTGCAATTACTTCTTTCATGTCAGTGTGCATTACAGCTTCTACTGAAATTATTTCACAGTGGTAGCATTGATTCTGTAATTCTTATAGCGACTCTTCAGGGTCCCTTGCTGTTGACGATGCCGACGGTGTCGCACATGGTAAGTATTCAACCATTAATAACATCTTCATATTGTAGCCGAGTACACATTATTAGTGGTAGATGAATGTAGTCATAAGATCTGCTTTACGCCATCGTGCTCGTCGACGAACTGACATATGTTTATACATTATGCTCACTTTTATACTGTTCACACTACATGCTAGTTTGCATAGCTCAACTTGGGTTGTCTTAGTATATGACTTCTGGTTGCTGCGTATTGCATACATCTGCATGGTTGCTGGACTGAAATATGTTACATTGTCTTATCGTTCGCTGTCTGGCGTGAGAAGATGGCATTTCGGCCTTTCAACTTCTTTACACCTATTCATGTTTCCATGTTGGAGGTGACTTTTTTTCTTTGTCGCTGTTCGCTCCTGTTGCGTGTCTTGCACCAGCTCATGGGATGAGTAGTGTCTGTAACAATAGTACCACCTTGACTACATTCTAGACAGTCTAGTATCTCTTTGTCCTGTTGTAGATATACAGGTATTTGTAGACGTATTTTATATCGTGTCGCTCGAGAAGGAATTCTTTCGGCAGGTATGTACGATACGTATATTTGCCGAGTGCTGTAAGTGATTTCATTTTTCCATATACCACAATGGACGATAAAACTTTCTCACTGCTAGAATCGCAGAGCTTTATTTTCCCCACCAGTATATTCGAAGTGATATTTTAAAAGAGAAATGCTAATATTTGCAGCTTAATGTATTAAAATGAAACAAATTGTTACCTTGTACAGAATTCCTTTCGTAAAGGGAAGTGTTTGTTTGACTCGGCTGGTCTGCCACCCTGGATTCTGATGCATTTCTCTCTCGCCTAGTGTTCTGTACCATCCCTTTGACTTAGCGAGGCCTGCACGGTGCTCGTGTCGCTGGCCGACCACCTGTGCTAGTTGAACGCACAACGTCGGCTGGGTTGGATGTGTTCTCCTGTCTGTGACGACATCGTTGGCTGAATTTGAAGGTTTCGTTTTACTCGGTTCGTGTGTAAGTTATTTGCTATTCTCTTGTACTGACCAGGGTGGTCTAGTCTTGTCTGGCATTTTTAACACCCAGCGTACAGCACCCGATACAAGTGATATGTGATTTTAATATTTGTCAAGCACTTATAACTATTTTCCCTTATATCTGTTTGCATCAGTGTGTTGCACTGTTGACATTATTGCGGGTGAGCTTCTCAGTTTTGTGAAAGTATTTTTTATTTAGACTAACGTTACACACAGTGTTCGATGCTAGCGCAATATACACAGGTTGTTAAATGATTATAACTATTTATTCGTAGAGTTTTATATATATATATATATATCTGTTTGTTTCAGCATGTAGCACTAGCATCAGTTTTGCAAAGCAAATGGTTTAAATGTATGATGTTTCGTATGTGCTAACAGTTCTAGCATTACAAATGGTACATATTCAAAATAAGTATATGTACTGTTTGTTTTTAAATAAATGTCTTACATATTAGTTGATTATGCACTGTTGGACGTGTTCTGCTACTACTGATGTGAGTGTTAGTTGAATTTGACGATTTCGTTTCACTCGGTTCATGTGGAGGGCGTTTGCTTTTCTCTTGTACTCGCCCAGGACGACCTGGTCTTGTCTATCATAGTTTAACAAACATTGTATGGCACCCGACACGTGTGTATTATGAGATTGTGTATTGTCTATTTACTGCATGCGAACATACAATGACTTCTTTCATGACGACGTGCATTACCACAAATGTTTTTTAGCTGTGAAACGGTTGGGCTCTCTACGGAAATTGAACCTAAGATACATTATTTTTAAAGGATGATGCAGTGTTTCCACTGCCATCGGGGTACATGTATTAGTTCCTATAACATTTCAATTGCATATGCAACAAGTAAGAATTTGTTTTCAAGAGGGTGTTGATGTACTTGCAGGTGTCGAGTTGCTTTCTTGGTCGGTAATGTATGCTATGAACGAAAAGGTGGTATGGTCATTGTAGTCGCTGCTTCCAGTGAGTTCACGTCGACGAGATGTGATTGTGACCTGTAGGACTTCACTGCTACACCAGTTAAGGTAAACCTCTGCTCTTTATGTGTTGTCTTCTAAAACCAAAGTACATACATAGTTGTGTGTATGTGTGTGTTGTGATACCTCCATACTTGTCAATGACAATTCATGAGTAAGTAATTTCGTAATGAGCTTTCAATACTAGCATTATAATTGGTACATACTCGAAATAAGTACATGTATTATTTGCTTTTTCAATTAATTTTTTTGCTCACCATGTAGCAGTGTCGCCTCTCATGCACGACTAATGGTTTATATGTATGTTGTTTCGTATGTGCGTACGGTTCTGGCACTAGGTATTGTATAACTGAATTCTTCTCCTAAAGGGGCATGCACTCGACTAGTCTGTCACCCTTATGTCTCTCTCGCTCAGTGTTATGTACCATCCCTTCTACTTGTCGATACCTGAACGCCACTTGCGCTGTCGGTCGACCGATTGCGGTAGCCTTGCAGATTCTCACGTTGTTAATTTCTTGTGTGGTAGGTCGGACGCGTTCTGCTGCTACTAGTGTTGGCCGGTTTAGTTTCACTCGATTCGTACAGATAGTGTTCAGTCCAGGTCGGTCCGATCTTGTAGAGCACCGCCTAAAGCAAGGCTGTCCAACTTGGAACGGCTCGTGGGCCACAACTCAAACTCTAGCTAATTCGACGGCCGTACCATAGTTTTGGCAAATTTATTATATTGTACAAAGATAATAAGGTATTTAATTAGGCTAGGCCACTAAGCTACAGTTTAAAAAAAAAACATATTTTTATTGAATATTATTATTTAAAACAATGTTTAATTGTTTTATTATTGATAGATCATAGTGGGTAAATATTTACGTACCAAATAAAATAAGTAATTCATTAAGCAATATTTAAGTTCAGTGTGAAGATTGTGGCCGTTCAGCTGCATCCACCAATGACTGTATGTACACATCTAGCTCCGTTGTAGACAGTGTCATGAGATGACGCAGTGACGTATCAGTGAGGCTACTTCTGTTTTTATTTTTAATGAACTTCATTGTAGGAAACACATTTTCACATATGTAAATGCTACCAAATATTGATGTCATTTTTGGTACAAAATCTCGTAAATTATGAAATTTATCTTCAGACAACAATTTGAAAAAATCAGGTCCCTTTTCCTGTCTGGTCTGAAAGAACAGCTCAGCTTGAATATCACATAGTTCAAGTTGCACATGAGGTTCTTGCTCTTCAATTTTAAACCCGAGGGAATTGCTACAAAGTATAATACTTTTTTTTGTTCAAATCTTCAACTTTAATGAACCTACTTTCAAATTCCTCAATTACTTCTTGAATTTCAAAAGAGCAGTCAGAAAAGTCTACAACTTTATCCTGCTCCTTGAACGCTTTCAATATTTCTTCGCGGCTGGGAAAATGTGATAATTCATTCTTTTGTAAAGGGGTTTTTAAAAATTCCTAGCTTATTTCGGAATACCTTTTCCACTCCCATCATGTCTGATACTAACTTGATTCTTCCTTGAAGTGACAGATTAAATTTGTTGAGTTGGTTGATCAAGTCTGTCAAGAAAGCTAACAGCCTTAAAAATGTTGGGCTTTTCAATTAATTTTCTAAGTTTGTGGTGTCAAACTTTACATGTGTATGTAAGAATGTAGAAATCTCCTTTCAAATTGCAAAAAAAAAAAAAAAAAAAAAACTCAAGGCACTTTCCTGCATTTAATCATTTTACATGGTTGAACAACAGCAAGCCTCCATGTTATGAATCTATGTCCTCCAAAAACTGCTTAAGTTGCCTATGTAAAAGAGCGTTCTGTCCTCTTTTCTTATTTACAATTGTAACAACTAATTTGAAAACTCGATCTTGTATTACGGAAGTTCTACATAAATCTCCCTGATGAATGAGACAATGAATCATTGGGCAATTTACTCCATTTTTCTTAAGCAACCCCTTTAATTCTATGTTATTCCCTGTCATTGCTGGCGCTCCATCTGTTACGATTACCGAACAGTTACTGAGACTTCCAATTCTATCAACAGATTTCTTCACCGCATCATATATGTCTTTTCCTTTAGTGGTGCCATGTAGAGAACACACATTAAATAGCTCCTCTTTAATGGAAAAATCTTTGGAAGTGGTGCGTACATATATGAATAGCTGAGCTATATTTGAGACAAAGAGAAAAATATATACTCTATTCAACAACACTGAGGATCGAGTTTTGTAGTTGTTACTCCATGTCAATAATTCTTCTTTGTATAGTTTGGTGGGAAAGCGGCACTGACTCGAATTTTTCAGCTAGTTTAGCATCTTCAAAAGCTTTTGCCATTTCCATAGCACACCTTTTAACCTAACTACCATCAGTGGAGGGTTTTTTCGCATTTGCAATCTCAAGAGAAACTGAATAAGATGCATACAGAGAATGCGTTTGAACATGTGGTATGGTTTGAAACATACTAGTTTGTTGTTTCAATTTTTTTCTTTACGTCCCCAACTAAAACACGTCTTGCTTCTCCCTTACAGTTTGAAAATTTGCTCTCGTACATTTTCGAATAATGTATTTTTACATTATATTCCTTAGGCACTGAAACAACTTGCATACACACCATACAATGCAACTTCCCATTATTGTTTGCAATTAAATAATCACTTTAACAACTTTCCTCGTGAATTCTATTTTCAACATCAATCTTACATTTCAATGACTTTCCACTCATCTTTACAAAATAAGCTAAAGAAACTGTACAACCTACACTCGGAAAATAAACACCACAACTCACAAAAAAGACACAGACACGGTATCGTATCAATAACACAGTTGTGTAACTGATTCGTTTGACAGTGGGTGGGGAGTAGAGTAACCAGTGGGAGGGGAAGCTGCGTAGTCAGTCGAGTCCATGTTGAGTGTGTGAAGGGGTGGACGCTCGGTAACGTGCGCTTCGACGACGTGAAGTGTAAAGTTATTCGATTGGTAGCACTGTGCAGCTCATGATGGCTCTCCCCACTCCCAGCTCAACTCGAGTTAGTCAGTGCAGCTTCTGCGGAACAAGGCATTCTCAAATAGAGCTTACATTATATTGATAATCAACATTGGGTTGTAGAATTATGAATAGGCCAGAATTAATAATTCAATTTGGGAGATTTTAATATTTTTGTCATAGTTGTTTAGTTCTTTTTAACCTGTAGCCATGTAGCTTTTTCCTGCAAAATTAATGATAATATTGTTTATATGTTTATTAAGTTTGTAAAGCCATCGCGGGCCGTACAAGAATGGCCTGCAGGTCAAATGTGGCCCACCAGTTGGACAACCCTGATCTAAAGCGACATACACCACCTCTCGCATGAGATTGCAATGGCTGGTACATGCTTAGGACAATTTTTATATCAGTTTGTAATTGTGTGTAGCAATGTTATCCTTATTATTGCCACACTTCGAAATGGAACTATTTTTTGTCGCTTAACATAACATAAAACACTCGATGCTATGGACACGTTGTTAAATACGTATAACTAATGGTTTTAATGTATTTTGTTTCGTATGTGATTATACTTCTAGCATATCTTCAATGGTTTGGTATTTACCGCCAACTACGCTTATGTGTGCACTTAGGTCATACTTGGCACTTTGGTGCATTTCACTGTCTGAGGTGATGGCTACATTATGATTTTGCTTGTTGTATATCAAACGGTTCGGAAGTTAAAGCCATTTACGTTTATAAGTAGACATAGGTCATATGTGGTCCTGTGTTCCTTCTCGTTATCGGGGGTTATGCATATGTTACGATATTGGTAGTTGGTATCTCACATGGTTCGGAAATTATATCCAACTATGCTTATATTTAAGCATTGTTTATACTTGATTTGAGGCTGCAGGGTGCCTTGGAATGGGGTTTCCACTTTCACACAGAATGTATAAGCAGGAAGTGCGCACTTTTGAAAGGACAGAAAATCTTGGTTGGGAGCACCCAGAGAACATCCACCAGAATGACAGTACGAGTAGCACATCCAAGATGGATTCCCCAGACATGAGGGGAAATTGTGCTAACATGCACTCTAGCTGTCTGCAGACGAATAATTGAATTATAATATAAAAAAAGTAGAAATTCCTTTTGGCTCAGTCAAATGGGGAAAAAGCTTCTGGTGCAGACGGTAACCATGAGTGGAAATTAAAACTTCAGACAAGAGCACAGTGAGTTGAAGACTAACAAACAATTAACATTTATCACGATAAGACACTATCTCTAGTAACAGCTAGACAAGTGCATAGTGCTCATTAGAAACAGGCAGCATGCTTCACAGTCCTACATACATTGGAGTTAGGTTTACCTGTATATTGGCTTCCATCACATCGAGCTGCTATGTTATTCTCAGACTTGTTTGCGCGCGATTCAAACGTCACGCCTGAGGGAGGCTGGGTGGACATTCCGAGACCAATATATACGACGTGAAGTGTCTACTGTGCATCATTGGTGGTGCCGGTGGTCCAACGATGGTGCACATGCACGTCAACCTGATTCTGGACGGAAGCGGCATATGGTAGGTAGGTATGAAGTTGTGCTGAACGTCTCTTCTACAGCGAGGTCATTAGAGACAAAGAAAATTGCTCAGGGAGTAGGGATTGGAAAAGGAATGGGTAAGGAATATGCCATGGCCTTTGTATATGAACCATCCCAGCTTTTGCCTGGACTGATTTCGGGAAACCATGGAAAACCGAAATCAGGATGGCCGTACCGGGATTCGAACCCCTGTCCTCTCTAATGCTAGCCCAAAGTTTAACCACTGTGCCACCTCGCTCGGTAGCGGAATACTGATTCCCGCCTGGACCGCTGCATCAGACCATCATCAATTGCTGTTCGCACGGCAACCGCTGCAAAGATTAGGGCCGCTGTTGCACTCGAGGTGTCAGCTAGGACCATCAAAAACTGTTTGCTGGGAGCTGGGCTACGATCAAGGGTGCCGCTCGCCATACTTCCTCTGACACTTCATCAATCTGCAACCCGCCTCAGATGGTGTCGCGAACGACGCATCTGGAGGGATGAATGGCACGGAGTTGTATTTATTGATGAGAGCGTATTATGCTTTGGCGCCAGTAACGGACGTTTGCGCGTGCGACGTCGACCAGCAGAGCGGCAAAAAGCAGAATGTATACAGCATTGACATACAGAACCACCTCCTGGTATCATAGTCTAAGGAGCAATAGCCTATATTGACCGCACGCCTCAAGTGTTTGTAGAGAGACTACCGAACAGTGAACGTTAATTCCAGAACATCATCCAGCCCACTTTGTTGCAGTTCCTACAACGTCAAGGAAATATCCTCTTCCAGCAGAACGATGTCAGTGTACACACGCATCGTGTTACCCAACGCTGTGTCGAAGATGTTCGTCAACTCCCCTGGACAGCATGATCACACGACCTGTCCCCCTTTAAACATGTGTGAGGCATGCTGGGATGGCGTTTGGTGCGGTCTGCAATACCGGCAACAAACCTCCAAAAATTGCAACAACAGGTGGAATTAGCATGAAACACTATTCCCCAAGATGACATCCGACACCTTCATGGTCGTCTCCATGCACGACTGCAGGACTGCGTCGTCGCTAAAGGAGGCTAGAAAGATACAGACATCGTTGTTCAAGACACTCTGTAGCCTCTATCCATAGGTGTACGACTTTGTGATCATTATCGTATAGAGGGTAAAACCTGTCTAAGTATTCAATAGAACCTCCATTTATGTGGGACCATTGTGTCCAGGTTTTCATTTTCCATTTTCCGCCAGTGTGTTTGTGTATTACTAGGGAGCTACTAATTTCGAGTTATTGCCTGGCAATGCATTAATTTCCATTGCCTTTTGTACATTCGAGAATGCTCCCCGTTTTTACTGGCAGGGACATCTGATTTTCGCAACAAGAGTTGCATGCTGTCCAGACTTCAATCCCCGTACTTGGCAACCTGCAGTTCTCTTTTTCTTATTGACTGAGTGTCTTCATCACAAAAGAGCATCAGCAGCATACGCCACCAAATTAGCGTCACTAGCCAGCAACATGGAATGCCGTTCGCCAATCAGCACCTGGTAATCTACTGCCAGCTGGCACTTAACGCAGCAGGGAAAAATTTCGCAGTTCGCAATAGCCATTCACAATCAAGACCTGTTTCCAGATCCTCGCACATCCAATCAGAGAACAGGTAAGCGCATATCATAAGAACCGCCGCGCAATTTCGCCTCTGTGTACTTATTTACTCTGTGACAGTGTGGCGGGGCCGCGGTGGTGTAGTGATTATGCTACTCGCCTCACGCTTTGTCGAAACGGGCTCGATTCCCGGCGGGATCCCCCCACCCCGAGGGTTTTGAATGTAAGAGGCGTGCCTGACGACTCCGCTGGTAGGCGGGTTTTCTTGAGGATCTCCCGTTTTCCCTGACATTGCATTCGGGCATTGCTCCATAGTCACCTCACTTCACCCTCATCGGCTCTCAAAACCTCGATATTATGAGCCGTCCAAATCGCTCCACTCCACTCTCCACTCTGCGAGAGTCAGGGGCGGCAGCATCTGGCACAGTGGCGTGAGGAACAATGAAGTGTGTCGACATGTCACGTGAGTCACTGGCGAGAAACATCATCATCCGAATAATTTATGACTGTCTCGAGGGCGACAAGGCTCTGGTGTGAGGCGACGATTAGTTGGTCCATTCTCTTGTGTCTGCTGAGAGAGAAGAGTGTGTGGCAGCATGCAAATCAGGACCTCATCTCTTATGGATATAACCCCCCCCCCACCCCCGGAAATGTTCTAGTCACATTGCCACAGAACCACTCTGCCGTCCTCTACCCCTAGCCACTTCACGACTTCAACTCTTCAATTGAGGTTTCTCTTCGTGCGGTAGAACAATGGTGTGGTGGTTGAAAATATGTTGTAAAAACGTAGACGACATTTCAGCATTGTCAGCCTATAACGTCTGTTCACAAAAAAGTAAAATACTAGCATAGCTGTAGAAAAAAATGCTAAAATTTAAACAAATTTTTGAAACCTCTCATAACGTTTTAAAAAGACGTCACCCGTGATTTATGTTGATGGGAGTTTACACTAGTAAGAATCCTTTTATTCAGATGCTCGCCAGTGACTTTCGAGCTGACGTGGTTAGAAAAAATCATAACTGCTTTTCAGAGAACCAAAGATATTTTCATAACTGAGCATAAAACAAAGAAATCACACACAGATATAAAGTGAAACCTGTTTATATAGAACCTGTATGCATAAGAAATTGCGGAACCTTTTTATCGCGCAAATATTTCTATGTTAGGAATGTTTTATATCTATCTAAGAAATGTTTTTTATATCTATGCAAGGAACATTTTTCCCACAACCCTTTCTCTAAAATCTGTGCTCATGAAACGGGCATCTCCAGTAGTAGGGAAACGTTCATTCTGGCACAGATATCAGCGATAGAAGCTATAAATTGTTCGCAATATTGGATAATATCACAGTTGGAGGTTGCACTTGAGGACCTGGAACTGCCATATAAGCGAGAAAATTGTTATATTTTACCTCAAAATAATCTTTTTAATTGGTGACTTCATCCCAAATTCACCCTTTCGCCATACAATTAAAAAAAGAACTTTTGAAATAGAATTATTTTTACTTTTGTTATTTCTTGCTCTAGTCCTCAAATAGGCAGAGATGATTCGACGCTCCTCTATATATGAGCCAAAAAGCCCCCACAGTAGCAAAGCAGATTCGAGGCCTATCGATGTTTGAGCCATAGAGCCATTGAAGCAAAAATGCATACTAATGACTCCTAGACTGCTCCTGAAGGTAAGGACGGATAGCTGTCATGCTTATTTACATTAAGTGACCTTGACCTGTTACCATAAACTCAACAATCAAGAAAACCTCAAAAAATGTAAAAACTGTCGAAAATTCGGTTAAAAGTACATTATTGCCCCCAACAAAAAATTTATATATAGGTGACCTTGGTGCAGTGACTTTGAACTCATAAAATCGAGAAAAATGACAAAACATCAAAAAGCTAACAAATATTGGGAAAAAGGGTATTATTTACATGGAACACGATGTTGTACTTCCATGAACTTAACTCTTAGTAACCTTGAAAATGCAAAATATAAAAAATATATAAAAATTGGGAAACAATGGAAAAAAACTCGAAAAAAACGCTTTTCAAAGACATTATTGACACTGAGTGTCATGTTGGATTTTTATCATATTCACCTCGACCACAGTGACCTTAAACTCGATAGTTTGAGATAAATAGCAAAACATTCGTGACTAAAGCAAAAAAAAAAAATCTGTGATAAAATTAAACTTCTAAACTTCTAAAATGAACTGTATTTAATACCAAGTAATTAAATTTTCAAAAAATGTATACACTTTTTTTTATAAAACCGAATGAAGAAGTCCAGAGTTCGATCCTCGTAGTGATGGTAGAATACAGTAGTAGTAGGATTTGGATGAGCCTGGCATAATGGCACCTAGCACAGGAGCCAGGTGGTGACCGCAACCATCTTGATTTTCCTTATATCCCTCAAAAGTTTCCTTTTTTCCTTAGAAATCGACCATTTTTTGCTTAAAATTTCAATTTTTCCCTAAAATTTCACATTTACCCTCAAAAAACACAGATCACCTAATTTGCAATGAAAGAGCCCCTTATCTGCAGAAAGGATCTATTGGTATTATTTGGGGTTATCGTATTTTACTTTTAACCTTGCACTTCGACCTTGACCTTGGATGAACTTGAAGCCAAAAAATTCCAATAATAAGTCCAAAAAATGATAAAAAATAAATAAAAATTTAAAATCGAAGAAAACTTAACATTGATGGATTTTTTTATTTTTCTAGAGAATTTTTGTTTAAGGTCATACAAAGTCAATTGGTTCAAGATCAAAGGTCAAGGTTTTGGTAACTTGGATTCAACACTGCAGTTAGGTGGTTTCATAACATTGTGGCTGGTTGGTTCTAGTCCTACATCGCATCTAACAAAAAATATTCAAACGTTTAATTTTTATAAAATTCTTTAATACCTTTAAAAATAAAAATCTTATGTATTCTTAGTGATTTAAAAAAATATTTTTTTTATTTTCTAAGATCGTTTTGCAAATTTTTTGGGTTCAAGGTTATTCAAGGTCAAGGTATTGGATCAAGGTCACCTGGATCCAAGATGGAATTCTGGTTATGTCATTGTTATATTTTTCTCGGTGATAATTTTTTTCGATTTTTTTATTTTTTGTTTTAAGTCATTAAAGGTCATGGGCAAATTGTCATGGTTAAGGGCATGGGCCAAGATCTTGTGGATCAAATATTGTGGTCGTAGTCAGTAATGTAATATGCTCACTGACTTTTATGTATTTATTCGATTTTAACGATTTTTCTCGAGTTTATGTTTACAAGGTCAAAGAGGATAAGGTCACTGGCATCCAACATGGTGTTCGGAGTAATTGGTATGTTTTCCTCGGTTCTACATTTTTTCGGTATTTTCAAATTTGTTGGGATTTTTTTTGAAAATTTTTGACTTCAATGTCATCGAGGTCAACGTCGAAATCGAGGTCAAAGGTAAAAAAATATCGTTCCCCCAAATCCTTATATTGGGTCGTTTTTTGCAAACAAGGTGATCTTTCTTTGCAAATGATGCAATCTGTTTTTGAGGGAAAATTTGAAATTTTTAGGGGAAAAGGGACATTATAAGGTAAAAAAGAAATTTGTAGCGAAAATTGGCCGATTTCGAGGGGGAAAGGGGAATTTTGAAAGAAAATGGAAAATAAATGCACAAAAGTCAACAAGCATATGATGTTACAGACTAGTGCCACCATATTAGATGCAGACGACCTCGTCCTTGACCCTATGACCTTGAAAACGAAACTCGAGAATATTCGCAAAAGCCAGCATGCTGGAGACCAAACGAACCTTCGACTCTGATATGTATAGACATAAAAACCCTTTAAAATATCCACCCTATTTAAAAATGATGTTTCCAATCAGCAGTATACCTACAAGCATGATGCGGGACTTCGACAACATGCATTTTATTAAATATATACTCCTAATTAAAAAATTTAAGTTTGTTCAATTCTAAAAACTTTTGTTTAAACTATGTAATTCTACATATAGTATAATAGTACTTCATACAATAATTTTTATTAAACTTATTTTATCTCTGTAACTTTTTAATTTTTAATTATTTTCTGGCAAATTAGGAAAACATGAAATAAAACACAATTTTATTCACACCCATTTTTTTATTCAATTCATTTATTACAGACGCTAATGTCCTCGCGACGGCTGATCTGTTTACCGCACCTGTCACACAAATATGACACGCAACAGAGTTTTTTTTAAATCACAATTAAAGCACTCATGTCGTCGAGCATGGCTGTCATCTGCTATGGTTATGGTATCATTGCCACCATCGACTTCTTCCAATGGGTTACCTACAGCAGTGCTGCATTCGATGACTTCAGGCATGACGTATACAGTGTCATCGACTTCTTAGGATGGGCCACCTACAGTAACTTCATCAGCATTGCCAATTGGACCATCGACCTTTGGTCCAGCAGCATCTGTATGGTGAACCACCTCTGCTGAACCATCCGACATTATAAGTTTCGCTTCTGTGGAAAAACTTTCACGGACAGCAGCGATAAAAGATTGCGAATGGATGTGCCAAATGTCGTTGCTTCAAAGTCGGTAAAATCATATTACTCTCCAGATATTCAAGCCCTTTGCCACACGACAATTAGTTGCTCCCAGTACATTTACCTACTAAAGTATAATTTATAAACGTGCTCCTCTCCACTCCATAAATCAGTTGCCTTCAATGAAATTCCCCACCTCCAAGGCAAATACCATGATACCACCTTTCATTATACCTATTAATTCAGTCAGTTCAATCTACTCATTATAGTTAAACTGCCTCAGACCCCAACAAACTGTATTATTAATCATTTATTAGGATCCTCTCCACCCCACCACCATTTGTCTGCTATATCTCGACACCTGTCAATACCCGAAGACTGTGGTATTGGGTAAAATATTTAATAATGATGTAAAAACACAATGTAACATTACGCGTTCGTGGTTGGCTGTTAGTTACTTGAAATCGTGACATCTGCAGATACATATTTGTTTTTGATCGCGCCACATCACAGTTCTTCGTGTGATGCAAGAAGTAACCTTTTTATCTTCCCTGGCCATTTTAGTACTAGGCTATTTTAAGTCCGACTTTTCCATCAGAGCTCGGGGGATATAAACAGTCGTACACGTAATCACACAAGGTTTTTCCACAATAAGAAAAGAAATTGTACCATATTTCAAGCAATTGTCCGCACCAGAGAATTATTGAAGAGTGGAAATCAAGCATTTCAGCTGTCCATACCGAACACCGCTATCAAACAACCAGGCTTAAAGACCACCAAGGCCAACTGGACATACCAACTGCCAAAACCGACCAACTGACAATACTAACAGAAAATACCAAACAAGGCTGTTCAGACCAAACAGCCATACCAGACGACCAGGTCAACTGAACAACAAGGCCGACAAGTCCAACCTACAAGAAAATCTGTCTAACCATCAACACCAATTAGCTATACAGATTTTACATACCAGCTGACCAATTCCAACACCCACACCAGCCAACCAGGCCAACTGGCCGTCGAGGTACACTTTACATACCAATGGAACAGATTAACAAAAAAAAAAACGATCAACACAGGCCAAACATGCGGACTGTCCATACCACCTGACAATAACAAACACCCATGCCAACCAGACCAACTGGCCAGGAAGGTCGACTTACCTAACCAGTATTCAAGGCCAGCCATATAAACTGACCATACCAGTTAACCATATTACCCGTCCATTCCAGGCAAGGACCAGCCATATAAACCAAACATAAAAGCCAACAATACCAGCCAAAAATACGAACCGACCATAACAATTATCGATACCAGTTAATCATAACCCCTAGGTATACCAAACTACTACGCCGACCGACCTGATCAACCAACACCGACCAACCATCAATACTAGCCAACCATATATATTCTACATGCCATGTGTCCATACCAAACACACCTACACACCAAGCCCACAGGCTGACAAGGCTTAGTATACACACCAATGGGCAAGACTAAACCTACGTGAAATGACTATAATTACAGATAACTGTAAAAGAGAAATGCATAATTCCTTTGATAATAATTAAAATAAACCCTATTCTATGTGAGATCTTAACTAGTTATAATATTTTTCTTTTATTATCAATACACGGAAATTAATTTCCTGCTGTCGTACGCATTTGCGAAAACAGAATGTCACACTTTAGTGGAATATATATCTATATTCGTCAGTAACTAAAGCCACTGAACATTAATGAAACAATCGGCGAATGTTGCAGATGTAATTATTGTATTCACACATCAAGAACGTTTCTCTTGCAAACTATCTGCTGTCTGCATGAAAAGCCACGTCCTATTTAACCAGCCAAATTTCACGCTGCCATATCAAATCCTTACTGAGAAATTAGCAGTAGTAGGAAAATGTGGTTTTACTTCCAAAAGCGTGGAGTTTTGGAGCCAAAACGGGCGTCCGCAATGTTTTTATGTTACCAGTCACCCATCTATTTTCCCCTTTGTTCCCTCAAAATTTCACTCTTTACTCCTCAAAATCGACCAAAATACCCTAATATTTTCCTTTTTCCCCGAAAAATTTCCCTTTTATCACTAAAAAAATCCCTAAAAAATTCAAATTTTTTCCAGAGCAGGCGAGAGGGATTAGTGACTCCGAGCCAGAGAGGAGACACCGGTATTAGTGACCCAGGAGTCAGGCGGGTAGGACCGATGACCATTGACCCAAAAAACTAAAATATCCAAAAAAATTCCGAAAAAATTCACAAAAAATTATTACAAATTTGAAAAAAAATTATTAGAAATAATTATTAGAATTCGTTAAAAAAAAGTAGTTTAAAACACTTAAATTTGCCAGAGGTCACCCCTTGCACATACTTATGATGCCATCTTTGTAGGCGACCACCATCCTGGTTGACATAACCCATCCGCCATATTAGATGCAGACTTACTCGACCTTGACCTTAAAAATAAAAAATTAAAAAATTAACAAAAAGTATCAAAAAACATTATTAAAATTAATGATTTCAAATTACTAAAAAAAAACATTAAAATACATTTGAAATATTTTATACAAAAAACATACATTTCCTAAGGCCTCTCCAGCACCATCAATTACTCACCTCTATTCAACTCCAGCAGACTACTGTCTCCCTCATCCAAACTCATTCCGCCATCTTGATATTTCGTTCTTCAATTGTTCATACATTTCTGGAGGCCACCATCTTGGTAGAAGGTCTCCATCTTGGTAGGTGATGTCTATCTTGGCAGGCAACAACCATTTTGTTAGGCAACCACCATCTTGGTATATGTCACCCATCTGGCATATTGGAAGCCAGTGACCATGACATTGACCCGATGACCTTGAATGACCTTGAAAACTAAAATTCTAGAAAAATGCATAGTGGCCAGCAAGTATAATACATAACAGACTACTACCACCATGTTAGGTGCAGACTACCTCAACCTTGGCCCCATTAACTTGAATGTCCTTGAAATAAAAAATTCGAGAAAAATGCATAAAAGTAAGCAAGTATATTACTTAAGAAACTATTACGCCGTGGTAGATGCAGACTACCTCGACCTTAACCCCATGACCTTGGATGACCTTGGAAACCAAAATTCGAAAAAATGCATGAAAATCAGCAAGCATAATACATTACAGACAACTACTGCAATGTTAGATGCACTACCTTGACCTTGACCCCATGACATTGAATGACCTTGAAAACAAAAAACTAAAAAATACTTGAAAGTCAACAAGCATAGTACATTACAAATTTCTACCACAATATTAGATGCATATGTGCCTGACCTTGACCATATGACCTTGAATGACCTAGAAAACAAAAAACCCGAGAAAAATAAATAAAATTTAACAATCATATTATGTTTCTGACTACTACATTATCGTCTCGATTTCACTTCCAAAGTAACTGTGTGTGGATATTGTTACAGACAAAAATCTATAATTTTCCATCCTATTTATAAAACGAAATATTTTTTTCAAACATTGGTATATCTATGTGTATGATGCATGACTTTGACTACATGCTTAATCAATTAATTTTGAAATACATATTGTTTATATTAAAAACTTAGGATTGGTATTATGATTGGGATTTGGATTGCGGTGCTGATTGTGTGTTGATTGTGATTACAGTACTATTGGGGTAATGGTTGTGGTGCTGATTGTGATTGCAATGCTGATTGTGTTTGTGGTGCTGATTGTAATTTTATGCTAATTGCATCGATGATTGTGGTGCTAATTGCAGTGATGATTGTGGTCCTAATTGTATTGATGATTGCGATGCTGATTGTGATTGTGGTGCTAAGTGTGATGCTGATTGTGATTGTGGTGCTGATTGTGAGTGCGGAGATACGTGTACGCTGATTGCAGTGCTTAGTGCGGTGCTAAGTTTGGTGTTTGTGGGTGTGGGTCGCAAGTTAGTATAAATTCGCTCTAATTTTAAATGACATTATATAGTCCTACCTCCAAAAGTAGAAAGGCGAACATTTCTTTAACAATCTGCCTTTTAAATAATTTATGTATCCAGGTCCTTCGGTATATTTAATCGGTTCTTGGGTAAGCTGTATTTAAACTGCGCCGTAAATCTGTCCAGAGCTACAGCAGGCTCCCACTACGCTTCGTCATTTGTCGGTGTGCAACATGGATTTTGTACTGATCAAGCAACACCACGACAGGCCACCACCATGTTTGCACAATTGGTCGTCGTCGCGTGAAAAGGACTCTTCGTACGGACTGCCCTCTTAAGTTGACGGGCATTTTTGAACATAGGCGATAACTCGATGAGATGCGACACTGGCGACAACCAGTTAGCGATGATGCATGTCGCGACTTCATGATCATTGAGGTCAAAAGGCAGCCCTTCATATTCGCAATTTATCTTCGCGGTATGGGAGCACTCTGATAAAATCCACATAATCGTTCGTCCCTGATGAAAACACGCCGATCCTTATATATATATATATTATATATATAATGGGGTTATAGATAATAATGTATAGTGATGTAAATATGTTTGGGTGTATAAGTATGTAAATATATAATTATTTAATTCACATATATATTTATGTACATATAAGTATGGAAATATAAAATTATTTAAACATTTACCCGATAGTAATCATCAAAACAAGCTAATTATAAATAATTTTGTTCACCTGGAGATCTTAACAAAGTTTTCATCATTGTTGATGTTATACCTGGATTTCAATAGCCTCAATAAAGTCCATGATTTGAGATTTCTACTCTAGAACATTGAAAAGGAAGAAAGTAAGAGCAAACATCAATATTATCAAATTTATCATATTTTGCCTCATTTCCCTCTTTATTTCTTTTTAGTAATATAAATAGTTCATTAGCATAAGCATCATTAGAAAAAACCCATTAACTATAGGAATATTAAATTCAATTATATTATTTTAAACATTTAAATTCCCTCTACTTTGATCTGTTGGAGGAAAAATTAATCTTTCAAAACTCGCAATACTTTTATAACTCATTTATAAGAAAAAAATATATAAATAAATGATTCATCAAAGGAAATTTCTTGGGTAAAATTACTCATTGAAAAATTCAAAAATTATAAAAGAATAAAGGAGCAGAATATGGAAAAATTAAGAAGAAAGATCTCCCTTTTTTTCGACGAAATACGAAATATTGGTAATAAAAAAAGTAGAATAAGTAAGTGAAGAGAATAAAAATTTAATAACGATACTAGTTCCAGTAGCAGTAAATAATTTAGATTATCCAACAACACCAGAAGAAATATCACCTGAAAGAGAATTATTTTCAGAACATAAATCACCAACTTTAGAAGAGCATATAGTAATTGTACTTATAAAAAATTAACGCAGCTTAACAGGGACAGACTCAGAAAATTTTGATTTTAAGGTGAAAATGGCGGTATTTAAGCAGTTTTTGAACCTAAATATTTAATATTCAGCTGGCAGAAATTCTATTATATTTAAAGATATAATTTGTTTTAGTAAACAATTTTTCCAAAGAAGTATCACCACACAGCATCTAATTTGCTTAAAAACTAAAAGTTTGCAATGCCGGCCATTGCCATTTGGGTAAGTGGGGTGGTGGAGTACATGATGACTAAATACAATGTAAAAAATTAACACTTTTATAATGCACCTGAATAATTAATATTATTTTCATCAAAGGAAATATTCCCCTGCCAATACATTAATATTCCCCATATTCCTAAGTTATAAAGTAAATAAATACTGATAACTGACATAATAAATTATACACTCCTCGCAGCTGCCACTTCCTACGAACAAAACATACACATGTTGAAGATCAAAAATTACAATTTATTGTTATATTTCGTGCTTCAAAAGAAGTTTAACGAAGGTTTTCTTTTCTTTCCTAGCAAATATGTCAAGAACTTCTTCAGGCTTCATTGCGAACGCGATGTCCTGGTGGATATGCAGCGAAGCCAGTCCATTTAGCCGATCTTCAGTGATTGTGCTCCGTAGATAGGTTTTCAGGTGACACAATGTTGAAAAGGAGCGCTCCACTGAGTTCGTTGTAACCGGAAGGACACATAAGAGTTGAAACAGAACTCTAATATTTGGTAGTAGAGAAGGCTGTTTGTAGCCTTCCGCAGGAGACTTTGGAAACTTTTGTGAAGTGTCGGATTTCCATATCTGCTTCCAAACTCGTAATTCTCATTTCAAAGATTAAAAACAGGGTAAATCGTCCTTGTATGGTTCTGCACCTTGCAGAACTTTGTCTTCAAAACCATCACTAAACTCTGGTGACAGCAGCTTTTGAATCTGCCCAACTCTTTGAAGCTCCGATTTTGGAAGTCTGGAAGAAAGTTCATTAGTGATGAAGTCCATGAAATGAAGATACATTACAGTGCTATAGTATTCTTCAGCTGTTTGTGAATTAAAGTGTGTTCAGTTTTTCTGCAGGCTTATTGATTTGTGTCCCCATTTCCTTTGCCAACTTTCGGACTCTGGATATTTTCTTTAATGTGTCAGTGCTTTTGTAAAGTTGCTATCTTAGACTTCCTAATGTTGCTTCCACGAGCTTCATTTCTTCCAGTACATCCGTGTACTCTGCCTGTAACTCCGAGCCAAGGCCAGAGTTAGTCCAAAACCTCAACCAGAACCACCACAATGACAAGGAACTCAGACGACTGTATAGCATGAAGGAATGAAAATGCATTGCTTCCTCTGCTTTCAGATGACTCAGAAATGGTTTCCAAGACGACAGGGAGGCAAGGGAGTGTGTCAAGAAATGTTAAAATAGCATCATGATTCTCAGCCCAAGTTGTTTCACACATCGTCTAAGGGCATGTTTTTCCTTTTTTGAGATGAGGCAGCTTATATTGCACTTCTGTTTCTAGTTTGTGAATTAGCGGAGCTGACTTGTGAAAGAAGTTTGAAACAGATGATATTACTCCAAAAGCATTTCTTATGCTAACTACAGAGCATGCTTTACTAATTGCTAAATTCAATCTATAATTTGCACAGTGGCTGTATTTTGCAATACGCGCCTGGATATCTTTGATTTTGCCACTCATGTAAGAGCCTCCATCATAAGCTTGACTGCAGCAGTAAGAAATATCCAAGTTTAGTCTGTCCAACTCCTGCAATATTGTGCGAGCAATGTTCCCCCAGAGATGTCTACAACGTCAAAGAACTTGAAGAATTTTACCTTGACCTCATATGAAGTAGTGTCGAAATATCTTATGCAGATGGCCAGTTGCTCCTTAATAGAAATGTCAGTTGTCTCATCGGCCATTATGGTGAAATATTGTGTTATTGAGATTTGCAAAGATTTTTTCGGTAATGGCATCTCCACAACACTGGGTTATTTCATGCTGGGTGGTCTTACTTATGTAGCTGGCATTTTTGTCGGCAAAGACTGATATGTGAGGCTAGAATCTCATCTACAGCATCTATTCGGAACTTCAGCTAAGTTCTGAAATTACCTTCTCCACATTTTTTCTGGGTCAGTTTGTAAGTCCCCATCATATCTATGTCCTCTTAGTGGTATGTTTTGTGCTCCACAGAAGATAACTGTTTTGATTATGGATAAGTTTTTTCCTACTTTCTTCATTTATTTTTTTCTGCTGCTCACAAGTTATGACTTGCAATCATATTTCCTTTGTGATAGTCTGTGCTGGCATGGTGCTTCAGTGTTTCTACTGCTTTTTTCTAGGTATTAATAGTTGGAACCACTAATTTACCCAGTTTTACATTATTCGTCCCTCCCTCACAATGCCCAAAAAGTATGCACATTTTACATAATCCCCACTGATCCCCTTCTTACTGTAGGCCAGCCATTCGTACATATCTAACCAGTTCCTTTGAAAGGATCGTTTTTGTTCTTGCCTTCTGCATTCATTGGGAATTTAAAGTTCAATGAGGGCACCCACGAGTTTTTAAGCCACTGGTATTTTTCCTCGTCAGTCAGTGAAGCAACAACTCTCTGATCTCTAATACGATGTCCAAGGTCTAAGCAATAAGTAGTTAATGTTGCACTAATCAGTTCTGGTACCACAGGTGAAGTGGAGCTGGTAATGGTATCAGCACAATGGAATTCATTGTCATTCCCTTGGTATGAAAAAAAGTACTGGTGGCACTTCTGGAACATTCATCTCTTCTATGTGTACAACCTGGTCCTGGACCTGCTAAAAGTGTTCATGTCTTATGAATTGGAATTCATTAAATTATTATTAAAAACCACAATGTTATTTTAGTAATTTTATTTTTATTTTAAATCTTGCTGCTGCCTCAATCATAGAAGCTCCAGATACATAGGACCTTTAGGGACCTGTCAAATTATGCATTTTTTGGCTTTAATAATTGATTGATATAAAAGAGCAAAACAGTATATTCTGGTTTAGCAAAACTTTTAAACTCACCTTTATTTTCTTCAAAAAGCATGTATCCAAACCCAGTTGTATTTTTATATTCATTGTAACAAATGTCTCCTACTTGCACACGTGTTAACTGTCCACATGGACTACAGTAGGGTGGAATGCTGGGGAAACACAGGTATTGGGGAATACTAACGGGAATGGGTGATGGGAAGGGGAGAGTCAGCCACCTACCTGCCTTGTAAACTGTGTTGCAGCATGTTAGCGTGTTCAGTGCCATGCACTAAAGGTGATATCGCACTAGATGTGCCGATGCTGTGCCTCACTCTCACAAACACATGGTCAGTAGGCGGGTGGCTGTGGTCGTGACAGGGAAATGAAAATTCTCGGTAGACAACACGTCTTCTAGCGAATTCTTGCAGAAGAAAACATTTGTTTATTGTATTGTATTTACAAAGTAGGTCCGCAGCATGCAGTTGAGTTCTGATAAGATGCAGTGCGTCAAATGTGTTCATTAACAGTCGCCACTTTACTGGAGAATATGCTCCTTTGCAAAATTTCCTTACAGCTTACAGGTACAATGTTTTCAAAAATATGTTATTTTAAGTAGTGTATTTTATGGTCTTCTGGGAGGGGCATGTGCCCCTCCCCTAAATCCGCCATTGCGTCTGGTGTGTGTCGCATCTGATTTAACTATAAATATAGGAAAATAAATTTCATAAAGTATAAATGTTGTTAAAGCACACTGTGGTTTACAATATGAGTATAATTTTTACATTGGAGATACAAAAGTAACGATAAATAATGATAAACTATTTGTGAAGGATAAATAATATGAATTAACAAAAGGGCTTTCTAATTTGTTAACAAAAAAACAACAAGATTATGAAGATGAATACACAGATTATGAGAATGGAAATTAAACAGAAAATATTTTATCAACTAATACCACATTCAAAGAATATATTCCTAATAAGCAAGTAAACTCGAATATAATTGGAAATATATAAATATAATGAAACCAATTTATGATGAGCATATAAAAGAATCACGTTCAAGATCAGAGCCAGATACACCTAAAAGAATGATTTCTCCAAGAACTCCTAGATCTGGAGAAGGCATAAAAAAACGATCTTTTACCAAAACAATACATCTGGATGGGTGATGTTAGAAAATTGATTGATAGATTGTAAGTTATTCATTGTGAAGAAAATGTTGGTAATAGTAATTATTACAACGAAAAAGTAAGCATTATGAATATGTTGAGAAATAAATATTCTGAATTTTTTATTAATAATCCAAAACGAATATAATATCTTATAAGGGTTTTAAGTGTAATTCCACATTATTTTTGGAATTCTGAACATCATGGTAAAATCATGGTAAAGGTATAATAAATTGGGCATTTAATAACTTAAATTTGTATGAGATGCATTTGCAGAATTACAATAATTGTGGAACATTTACAAAATTAAAAGAAAGATTAGAAAGAGATGACATATAAATAAAATGAATCATGTAAATATCACCACATTGCTTATCGAGATCATAAGGAATTAGAATCTAGACATGAAGCTGACTACATTTCACAAAAAGAAGCAAAAGATATTATGTTAGATAAAGATACTCCAATTGGTGAAAAAATTATTCCTGCAGCAGTTTCTTCAACTATGTTTACAAAAAGAAAATTAGAATTAGTAGTAAAATTCTTAAATAAATAGTGTTTTTTCTTTATAAATGAAGATAACAAATATAAATTTCACTTTAACCATTGATCAATTAGGAGATTTGGGTATAGATAAATTTTTAACAAAAGATCAACTTGAGAGAAAAAATAAAAAATTAAAAGAAGCTAAATGTTTCGAATTAACTTTGCCACTATCCACAATCAAAAAGATAGCCAAAGAAATATCTGGAAATGGTTTACATCATGGTTTTTTTTTTACCACTTTTAATCCCAATTCTAGGTGTACTTGGGGCGGCTTCAGCTGGAGGAGCTACTACAGTTTACAATTCTGTTGAACAAACTGCATATAAAAACAGAATTAGAATAACTACAGATACATTATTTAGCAATGTAAAAAAAATCACGAAGTGGTTTATTTGCAAAAAATGGGGAGACCAAAAAAAATTTTGAATCTATCACCATTATCTAATATAAATATTGAAAAATATTCTAAAATACTAAATATAAAACATTTCAGAAATATTTATATGATTTATTAATTACCAAATAGAATGCATAAAATTGAATGTTCTGTGGCTAACTATGTCATTTCATCAAATCCTCGTACTCATTGGATTTGTTATTTTAAAGAAAATAATGATGTTTACTCTTTTGATTAATTTGGAGGCATTACTCCTAATAAATTAATTTATTTCTTCAAAAACAGAAATGTTCATTACAATGATAATAGAATTCAGAATTTTAATTCAACTGATTTGTGGACATCTATGTTTAATTGTATTACATATTTTTTCGAGAGGAATTAGGTTTCACGGTATAATTTTTTTATAATTAAATGATACATATATTTGGAGGACCATTAATCAAATATTTATATGAAAACTTTGACACTTTAGCTGAAAATTTAAATGAAGAATTTGACACTTTTGATAAAAACTTTGAAAAAAATATGTAGATAAAAAATAAACACTATTGTTTCAGATTTTAAAAAAGATGTAGATTCAAGATTCAAAATTATTGCTTCTGATTATGCTTCAAAATCGTAGAATTGCTAGTTAAGCTGACCCTATAAACGAAAAAGATGCAGTCAATAAATGATTTTTTAAACAAATAAATAGCTGATTATGCATTAGAAAAATATCTAGACTCAAAATACAATACTATTGCATTAAAAACCTAGGTATATTCAAAATATTATATTATTGTTTCTGCTTTACAAGATAAAATAAGTAGAATTTTTATTAATGCAAAATATTGCTTCTCTTCAAAATCATAGAATTAATAATATTGCTGATCCTACAGATGGAAAAGATGCTGCCAATAAAAGATTTTGATGATAAATTGCAAAATTTAAAACAATCAATTTTGAATTGTTGTGACATACTTGTCAGCTCAAAAATTGAAAAAGAGAAAAAGTATTTGATAATTAAATAACTGATAAATTGCAAAAATTAAACTCAAAAGTTGAAAAAGTTAAGGAAGGAAAATCTCATATATTTTATTTACCTGCAAAATTAAATAAAAATATTTTTTTTTCACTTAGATAACCAAAAGTTAATTTTTTGATGCATTGTACCATTTATAAAATAATTACTTTACCTGATGATACTGTGGCAGTTATTAAGGGAACTACGAAAATAGATTACAGTAAATCTTTTGATGTTATCAGAGGGGATATTTTAAAATTTAAAGTAAAAAAATCTAGTTATGATTATGGGGATGACTATAGCAGGAATATTCGTGAAATATAAGGAATGCATATATATATACACACCTGTTTTTTTTTTTTTACTATTAAATGGAGAATACTTGGTGTTTGATGTGAAAGAAAGTTCCCATCATTAATAATGTAAAAATTGAAAATACAAAAATTCGTCAGTTTGTTCAGAAAAGTAAATGTTCGATACGTCATTCCAATAAATCGACATTCTTAAAAACATTTCTTGAAGTAAGAGAAGGAACAATAAATGAATTATATAAACAAGCATGATGAAACTTTCCAAGAAGAAAAGTAATAACATGGAATTGAAGATTTCTGGCAAGTTTATCCTGTTGAGATGAATACTGATAATTTAAAAGGCATATCACATATAAATAAGGGATACAAATATATTATGACAATTATCAATGTTTTTTTTTCTTCAAAATATGCATTTATTATACCATACAAGATAAAACAGCTAAAAATGTAGCAAATGCTTTAGAATGTGTATTGGTGAAAAAAAAAACCACTTAGCATTCAAAGTGGTGTTGGCTTAGAATTTTGTAATAAAACATTTTAAGAACTTATGCAAAAATATATAATCAATCATTATTCTACATTTGGTGAACTTAAAGCTAGTGTTGTAGAGAGATATAATCGTGGACTTCCAATCATTATTTTTTTAATCCAGTGTAATAAAAACACATTCTTTATTCCAGCAGTTTGCACAAATCTCGCTAAATTTCTCATAAGACATGTCTCTACCAACAAAGTCATTAAAAATGCGTTTTAAATTAGTTTCATCTTGTCTAAATATACACAGAAAATTCTTATTATCTCTTACAAGTTGTTTAGGCACTTACGAATAAGTTTGTGCTAAATAAAATACATCTGTAATATTGTGTCTCCCCATAGGAAACTATTAACGGATTATATATTGGTTATCTAAAATTACATCACCAAATACACCCAGATAATTATTTTCACATTTTCTAAGGGGACCATCTATTTATTATAGTTTTTTTTAATATGCCATTTCATCTTTAAACTTGTTGGATAACTCATCAAAATCATTTTGTAACTGAATATATTGGGGTTGATTTGAACTTTCTGAACAAATATAATTTATTAAAATTTAACCATCCTGTCTTAAAAATAAAATTGATCATCAAATTCGTTTTTCCGCACTTGCTTGGGCCCAAAATAATGGCTCTTATGTGTCTGGCATAAGGTCACCATTTTTATTTAGATACCGACACACCCGTTCATCTTTTTTCATTTAACAACATAATTTTTGAGTAATACATGGATAATTATGTATTTCAGTTTACAAATAATAGTTCTGTACTAAAGAAGAAACTTCATTATGATATCATCCATCAAAATGAATCTATAGTATTGATTAGTTTTCATAGAAAATTTCTAACATAAAATATAAACAACAATACTATAACATTGGTAGATAATAAGAAAGTTATATATATATATATATACCTAGAGGACAATACAATATTGAATCATTAAAAGAAACTATAAATTAATTTGAACAATTTTCATCTATTAATATTGAACTAACCTCAGACATGCGAAAAATAGAATATCGAATAAAGCTAAGTTTGATATTAAATTTGATGTTCAATTATCTTATATTCTTGGTTTTGACAGAAATGTGATTATTGAAAAAGAAAAAATATTTATAGGTACTATATTACCTAATTTAAATCTATTTAAAAACATTAATGTTCATTGTAATTGAGCATATTGAATGTTTATAAAATATGACAAATCTTATCATTTAGAAACAGATATAATCACACATTTTTCACCAAAAACAATGTTTGGTTTTAGAGATTATATTATTTGTGATCATGCTTATCCAATTTTTTATAAAATTGATAATGAAAGGTTTAATAACATTATTTCAGAAAGTAGAGGAAAAAATGGTGAACTAATTTTTTTTACTGATATTATTGCTATTGTTTCGGAAATTTAAGATGTTTAATATTTTCATTAAAATATTACAGGTTCTGTAAATTTCGCATGTCTAAATTAACATTAATTAAAATTATACATTTCGATATTTATGTCAATGCATCTTTTTTGTTTTCTAATATATACCTTTTGTTGTCAAAAGCACTCATTATTATTTTATTAACTTCGACTGTATATATTTTGTTTTTCACTGCTCATTAAATTCATTTTTCTATATTGTATTTTCTCATCAAACACACATTTTTTGTAATCATCAAATGCAATTCAATTATTAACTACATACTTTTTCACAACTTTTGATCTTTTGTGTTCTTTATCGTCAATGCTATATGCATACATTTTAGCTCTTAAGCCAACAAATTCTTTAATTATTTGCCAATTATACTCATCTTTCATTTTGCTTAAAACTCTCTAACTTATTTGAGGCGTGTTATATATATATATATATACTGTCCTTTGGATAATCACTTGTGTCAAATTTATATATTATTGTCTTCATATCTTCATGAAAATCTTCTGGTTTTGTGTTATAAAACGTATGGATTAGTATGTTCATAGAATAATTCTATTATATTTCCGTATTTTGGTTTCATCACTTTATAATGAAAATCATACATTAACTCTTTTGATGTGTCTAAAATTGACATACTCATATAATAAGTTTATTCAAATAAACTCTTTTTTTTATCAATATGTATAGCCACAAGATTCTCGTGAAATATTGTCCTTTTTTAAATTTGATTTTCCTATTAATTTTTTGTAAACGTTTCCATTTCAAACCAATCTTATATCCACACTGTTTATGATATTTTCCATCGTTTCACCAAACACGGAATTATTCATCCATTAATAAAAAATCTTTTTCAAAGTCATTTTTAACATTAGTACTCATGTCTGTATTCAAATCTATATAATTTTTCAAAAAATTAGACTGATTAAATTTCAATATTCTATGTATTTTCGTAAGTTTTAATCCATTATTTAGGCACTGTTTTCAACTACGATAATGTATTACATACTTTTGTTTGTTAAGTAAATTTGTTAATATTTTATATCCATTTGTTCCTATAATTGTCTTATTTTCTGCGCAAAATGTATGATCTTTATGTAATTTATGTAATTATTGTGGATGTTATAAATCAACTTCTAATATGTAAGCTTGGGGTAAACCGTCTTTCAAAAATAAATTCTGTATTTTTAACCATTTGAAACCTCCATATGGCAAATATTGTGACATTGCTTATCCATAAAGATTATTTGCATCGAGATAAACTAAATAATTAAGACTCTTAATTCGGATTAAAATCTTCTAAGTATTTATTATTTGCTTTAACATATCGCTTACAACATTGCGATATTCCTCCTCTGATTTCTTTTTCTACCATTAAAATTATATCATAATAGTGTAAAAAATCTAAAGGTTAAGTAATTTTTAACATTGCATCACTTGATAATCCTGGGGCTGTAAAATACCATGCTGGATCTAAATCATATGCTTTTATTCTTGTATCTCTAATTTTTTCAAATATATCTGTCAACAATAATACATTATTTTTAAAATATAAATCGTGATAATCCCAAAGATTTTTCATATTAAATGGGTTCCATCCAATTTGCATGCTCTTATTCATCATCAGTTATGTCAGATTCATTAAATTTTTTGTAAAATTCACTCTTTGGCGAAAGTTCAGTTTCTTTAAATTTGTTAAAAGTATTCATATAATCATATGGATAAACTCCTTTCTAGTAACTAAATCTATATTATCTTCTGGGAAATGTTTTTGTGTATGCTTCATTGTTCTTTTGTTAAATTAGATGCTAGTTTATCTAAACTGCGGGCCATAAATTTGCTTCTGTCTGTGAACCTCACGTTTAAATATTTTGTTTTTTTCCCAAAATTAATTAATTTTTTTTCATTGTTTGCGAGTAAATCTATCTTTTTGTTACCATATCTCAGCTCTTTAATAAATAAATGAGCATCATGACCAGCCTAATTATGAAAATATATTGGAACAAAATTGGTTAATTGTAATTCTACGTTATAATTATTACATACTGGGTCAATGAATTTTCCAGTTATGTGATCATAATGGCTTCCTTTTTTATTTATCTTTGTAAATTCGCATTTGCATACAGCACATTTTCTAGATTTATTATATATTGACTTTTCTTCTTTTGTTAGTGGACACATTGCTTCAATTTGCGAATATATTTCCCCAATTTCTTCTACTTCTTTCTTGATTGCTTCTATACAAAATGGATGTGCAAATGGACCTCATATAAAACTGGTGGTTTATAATCACCATAACAAGATACAATATATTAACAAAACCAGAAGCTTCGTATAACTGATATTTCATTGTATATGATTCATCAATCGTCTTTAAATCAATTGTATTTATTTGTGCATTAGTAAGTTTATATCTTTCTTTAAGTATATCCTGACAAAAGCCATTATCAATATAATCCTGTGTTAATACTGAAAAAATTTTGATTAATTAAAATTTTTTAATTCTATTTGATTTGGTTTAGTTGTTGATATTTTCTTTAGTATTGATTAGAAATCTGCTACTATTATAAATGGAACTTTAATTGTATGTTTGAAGTTTTGGAAGAATATTTGCTCTCCTTACAAAGGTAAACTGATTTTTACTGGTTCATTTTTAGAGCAGACTTCTGCATGTGTTTATTTAATTTTCCTCGAGTAAAAATTGACTACACATATCACAGATATAAGTTTTACTTTTATGTTAATTTTTTGTGCTGAAAGCAATTTAGATAAATATTTTATCCAACAGTAATGCGAGTTTGTATAATTTTTGAAATAAAATAAATTTATATGTTTTTCCTTTTTGTGTTTTGAAACTTTTAGTGGAATGCATTGAACTACTTACCATCAAAAGAGTATACATTTATATATGTATCAATTTGAATTTCTATTTTTGGTATATCATCAAGTTTAATAGCATATTCATATTTATATATTAATTACAAATATTAAGATCCACATTTTTATATTTTGTTACTCTTTGGGGATTTTTCTAATGGAAACATAGCAGACTTTATTGCCCAAAGAAAACATTTTTGATCTTAACTTCTTACATTTTTATGCATGCTTTTTAATTCTTAATCTCTTCTGGTAGATCAATATATTACACTCCATTTAATGGATTATACTTGTTTATAGCTAGTTGCATCCCAACTATGCTATATAAAGAAGAATCTGATTTACTTTTTCAATGTTTTCTATTTGTGCGAGTATTTTTTTGTAAGACTTTGTCATTTATCCATCAGTCAATATAATAAAAGTGTGTGATTTAATGCCATCAAATAGTCGTATTTCATCAGTTTCTGCCTTAGAAAATAGGCAACAAGTTTAATATAATTTTCACCGCTCTAAGTTTCATAAGTTGATCATATATTATTTTTAATACTTTTTGTTTTACTGAAGTTAAAAATTCTTCAGTAATAGTAAATTAAAATTATTTTCAAGTATTGATAACCTACATTTAAAACGTTTTCCAACTGCGTAAGTTTAATTGGTTTTCCTATCTCCCTTGTTTACATATACGTTAGTAGAAAAGAGGAATATTTCTTTTAATTCTTTTTATGTATTTCTTCTGGATATTTTGAAACCTGAAGAAGGCAAATTTGCATTGTTTCTTTTTCATTGTATAATAGCTGTAATGAAATCAGCTTTTCGTAAATTATATAATTATTTAATTTTTAATTCTCTACCAATAACTCTCAACTCCTGCAATCTCTTTCCTCTCAGCTAACTTATTGAAATGAGCGACATAATTTAAATATAATAGAATACAATAAAATTTATAATGTCGGCGAATAATTATCATGTTGAATTTCATTAGAATATCTATTGATGTATTGTGTGATTTAATATTTTTATGCTTTCTTACAGGTAGATTATAAAGATATTTCCTGCATTCGCATAGTACTTACTCTTTATTTAACTTATAACGACTTCTAGAATATTCATTGTAACATTTTTTACAGGTGTTAATATGCTTATCTTTTGCGTGTATATGTGATGGGAAACTAGTTATGTTTAACCCAATTTTTTACTATGCTTGCATTTTTTATTATTTTCCATTTCATAAAAGTCCATCTTTATTTATAAAGAGAGTAACTTATTAAGATAAAGGAAAAAATAATACCAGTCAGAAACTGTTAAAAATTTGATATAAACCAGATTCATTTATATAAATAGTACTTTGTTCATTGTAATTTAGACCCGTAAATTACGAGCTTAAGTTTTTCTAGACTGTATCAATCTTCGATATATACTTTTTGTGGTTTTTTTGCATATTCTCAAGTAGTTTTGGGACTACCCAAAAATAAAATTAGCACAAATAAAGTTGACACAAACAAAATGCTAATGTTTATATTCAATACTCTACTATTTTTAAACAATTATTCTATTTTCTCTATACTGAGACCCATTTCTCGAAGCTCAATTTTGTCGTGAACTTTATCTAAAAGCAATAATTTAAAGTTTGGTATTTTTAGATGTAATTTAAAAACTAATTCTCTGAGATCGACATATGCATGATCTAAATAATAGATAGGAGTGCTTGAAACATTGCTACCCTTTAAATGTTAGTCAGACTTCTGGGGAAGATATGCGATATAATGTTTATTAATAAAGAAAGAAACTTATTAAGAAAAATAAAAAATGTAACTAATGCATAAAATATTTTTTTAAATTCACTAGATATGTAATGCGGATCCGAGCACAGCGCAATAATTTGACTAAAAAGTTAAGTAAATTTCACATATCAAGCACCTTTTTCAAATCTTCTGGAAGCATAATTTATCTCTTCAAGTTTATTCTCAAAATCAAGCTAATTTAATCCATATCAGCAATCTAAATCGAGCAAAATTTTGTTTAAAACTTGCTGAGCAGGATTTTTTTCCAGTCAGATCTAAACTAAATCCAAAATAGAAATGGTACATTTTAAATGAGAGAGCCAGATCAGCTCACTTTTTAATCTAAATTTAATCTAAATCTGCAGGCCAAATCAATCAGCCAAAAATAATATCAGAAAATCTGATGAGATTCTTAAGAGTCTTTATCTACAAAAAAAATAATTTTTTACCGAAATCAGATTTATAAATTTGAAAATCTGTAGCAGCAACCCATTAATTTTGTTCGAGATCTTGTAGTTTAGCGAATTCGTCTGAGTAGCTTAAATTTCTAAGCAGGGATTCCATTTTGATTTATAAAGACAATAATTAATTAAGAGGAGGAAAAAAATGGTGCTGAACTTTTATCAAAATATAATGATCTAACTTGCAGATTTGGATTTAAAAATCCTGCTCACAGGGGCTTGAAACATGTTGAAAATTGTTTAATTTTGGCCTTAAGTTTTCTCTCTTTTGAGCTACAATTTGAAGGATTCTACATGAAATGAGAAATGACTCGATTTTGGATATAATTTGTTTGAATGTAATCTAATTTAGTGTGCTGCACTGTGATCCGCATTATATATCTACAACGAATGACGAAACAGTGTGTCTGCCTGCTATAGTCCTGGGCACTTTTATTGCACAGTGTTAATACAGTTTACCCAGAAAGCGATGAGATAACCGAGGGACCTAGATATATATATATTTTTAAAGGGAGATTGTTAAAAATGTTCGTCTTTCAGCTTTTGGAGATAGGACTATATAATTTTATTTTAAATTAGAGCGAATTAATTTTAACTTGTGAACAACACACACACAGCACTTAGCACCACACTAATCACTACAATCAGCACCGCACTTAGCAATGCACCTATCACCACAATCATAATTACCACCACATTCATAATCAGCACCGCAAACATCACCGCAATTAGCACTTCAATCACAATCAGCAACGCAATTAACACTGCAATCACAATCACTACCACAATCACAATCAGCACCACAATAGCAATCCCAATCCTAAGTTTTCATTAACAACAATATATATTTTTAATGTATAGTAACTTAAGCATTTAGTCAAAGCCGTGCATAATGCATATTGCTATACCATCGATTCGAAAAAAAAATATCTTTTAAAAAATAGGATGAAAAAAGTAGTTTTTTTTTTTAAATTATATGTCAACAGTTCGCTTGGTAGTGAAATCGAGACGTAGTCAGTAACATAATATTCTTGTAGAATTTTATGGGTTCTTTCTCGAGTTTTTTGTTTTCATGGTCATTCAAGGTCATGGGGACAAGGTCTAGGTAGACTGCATCTAACATGGCGGTAGTACTATGTAATGTATTCTGATTGCTGACTTTTATGCATTTTTCTCTCAAATATTGGTTTTCAAGGTCATTCAATGTCATGGGGTCAAGGTCTAACATGGTGATAGTATGCATTTTTCTCGAATTTTTGGTTTTCAAGGGTATTCAACGTCATATGGTTAATTGTATGGTCATTGGCTTCCAATATGGCGGATGGATGATGTATACCAACATGGTGGTCACCTACCAAAATGGTGGTCGCTATCCAGATAATCATTACCTACCAAGATTGTGGCCTCCAGTAATGTATAAACAAATGAACGAAAAGACCAAGTTGGCGGAATGAGTTTAGGTGAGGGGAGTGATGTGAGGGACTCAGTAGTCTGCTGGAGTTGAACAGAGGTGAGTAACTGGTGTTGCTGGAGAGACCTTCGGAAGTGTAAGTTCTTAAAAAAAAATTTTTATATAAGTTTTAAAATATTTTTTATATAATTATAATCATTAATTTCTAACACATTTTTGGGATTTTTTTTAAATTTTTTGTGATTTTCAATTTTTTTTTCATTTTCAAGGTCAAAGATTATAGGTAAGGGTCAAAGATTATAGGTAAGGGTCAAAGATTATAGGTAAGGGTCAAAGATTATAGGTCAAGATCAAAGATCATACATCCTGCTATCCTGGCACCTGGGTTACATATCTCATTCTCCTGTCTGGCTCGGAGTTACTGATCCCTCTCGCCTTCTCCAGGAAAAATTGGAATTTTTTAGGGATTGTTTTAGAAGAAAATGGGTTTTTTTTTTTTTTTTTTTAAGGAAAACGGGATATATTTTGGGAGTTTTGGTCGATTTTGAGGGTGAAAAGGGAAATTTTGAGGGAAAAAGGAAAAAATAGGGCGAACGGGTGACGTAACAACATGGCGGCCGCCCGGCTCTAATACACCACCCACTTGCAAGTCGAACCACTTTTCCTTACAACTATTAGCAAATCGAGGTGGGGGCTGGGGACATGCTATCCTCCATCCCCAATTTCATCGAACAGAATAAAAATTTGTAGGATGTTTGTAGTCAGTTTGTGCTAATTTGTGCCGCAAATATTGTAGTTTGTGCATATCTAGTTACTGAGATATTAGTATATCTATGTAAGGAGGTTGAGGACATGCTAACCCTGCCATCACTTCTCAACAAATCCTATCGCAATAAAAATTTGTCTTTTATTTGTACTCAGATTGTGCTAATTTTAGCATAAAATATTAGAGGTTATGTTATTCTAGTAACTGAGGTATATTGGCATATCGTGGTTGATAATTGGGGCAATGCTAGCCTCCACTCCATCTGCTATTTTAACAAACATTATGTCATTTCTTTCTTTCTATTTTGTGCGAGATAGTACGGAAAATATTTCATCTAGAAATCGTGTCTGTTTGTAGTAGATATGAAAGAAATCAGACAAGGGAAGCGTGACTTTATTAAAATTTGTTGTGCGTACCCATGTGATGGCGGACACGCGAGTAAAATATGCCAAACACTGTAAAATTCATTTATTTAAATGTTTTCGTTTCTTTAAAATGCTTTTTGTAATAAATTATATTGACTGTTAGTGTTAGTATGAAAAAATTAAAGCTCTTGTAATATTGTCACGGCCATGTATATTATTGTACTGCCCGACTTCATAATAACTGAAATATCACAAACACGCACATGAAAATATATTCCTGAAACGAGATATACTGGTAGGAAGCCAAACTCTCCTTTTTGATCATACAGATCACAATTGGAAAGTGCGGACATAGGACAACTCACAGAATAAATAATTACTGAGACTACCTTATTATAAATAGAGTAGAGAGGACTTCAGTCATATTTAATTAAAAGAAGAATAGCATTTCAGTGTAATATCACTGAAAGTATTAGTTACTCACTAATATGCAATTAAGTTACCGATAGCAATATTTCATACCAATACGTAGAGTTTATCAGCTATAGTTGGAAATACTAACTCGGTTAGCTCAAAATTTTTATAAACTGAATTTATTAAGTTCACATTGAAAATTGGCAGAGTATTACATCGGTAGAGCCAGGGAAAAAATTATGTCTCTGGGCTTTTCTGTCAAAAACTATTATGTCACTGAGAAATTAATATGCAAATGAAGTAGCTCAAACACTCCTCGACTCGTTTTCGCAACAGGCATAAATTATAAAGCCGATGTAGATTGGTGATCTCCGTAGCTTCTCACGAAGCTAAGTGAAAAAAAAAAATCAAAATATAATTTTTTGATCCCTTTTTCTTTACTTATAGTCTTTTCTGAATAAGGCTCTCAGCTCTCAACTGCCTTATAAAGGCTTTGACATTAAATAACATATTCACGCGTTGAGTCACAAATTTCTAAAATAAAACTAATTTGCAGCTGTGGCCCATACAGATCAACTTGTCAAAACCCAAGGCACGTCTTGTGTCACATCGAGCAGCCTGTATTCAAAGCCGTACTTGTGCAATTATTTTAAGAATAACATTAAATTTCTCCCAGCGGAGACCATATATACCCTCTCTGGTCCTGCGTCGAGAAAATCCAATATAGCTCGACTTTTTATCCGTAATATTCCAAAAACGCAAAAAAAAATTTATATAACCATTATATTTGAAAAACGGTGTAGCACGCACCATAATCAGTGTTACCAGCTATTGGTTGCCATTGCAACGAGTAGTAGGGGCGACTCGGCTCTGGCTACTTTAACTTTTGGCCCGTGACCTACTTACGAATGCACTTTTGGCATACTGACCTACTTTAGAAGGTAATTTCGGTCTACATATCTATTTCTAGCGCAGTGTGACCTACATTCGGGAAATGTTTGCTCACTCACATCTGGTTACAGATTTTTTCACATGCTATTCCAGTTGCACTTCTGGTGCAGTGAACTTCCAGTTCGATGCCCGGTGTATGCAATTATTTATTTTTATATTACTGGGTTCAATTCCCAAACAGAGCACTTAATTTTTTTTTTTTGGCAGTTAAGACCTGAGAGCCTTATTTAGGAAAGACTTTAAGTAAAGAAAAAGGGAACAAGAAATTTGTAACATCCTGATTTTCACGTCAGTTATGTACATATTTTATTAATATAATTAATCTTGATACTGTTTACTAGATGTGACGCATATGTGTTATATATATATATATAATTAATTTGGACAGCTGTTTCTATGTCAAGGATTTTTCTTATTTTCTTCTCCATTATTATTATGTCTTCTTTCTCATACAGGAAGTTTTACATAGAATGTATCGTGGCAATATAAAATTGTTTAAGATTAAGATTTTAATTAGATATTTTTATTTATTCTTGCAATAATAACTTCGTTTTATTTCGTTTGATGGTCTCGTTATGTGAGTAATTCTGTTTCTTCGATGTTTATAGTTTTCAGCCAGAAGAGCGCCTTCTGAATAGTCACTGATCATTGTAAATATAGTTTAATATATCTAGGAGATAGAAGCCAACGTCCGCATCATAAATGTATGTAGGTTGTCTATGGTCAAGAGAAAAACAAATTGTTCTAATTTTAGCTACTTACTGCAGAAATTACTAGAATTGTGTGTTTTTCGTTTTGAGAGTTCAACATTTGCAAGAACGTCTGGATCATTGAACCTCCTTGTATCAGATAAGCACTATACATGTATGGTATACACAGACGAAGTGAGTTGACTCACTTATTTAGTCCAGAATATGAAATCTTTATGTGTGACTACATGTTGATTACATTATTGACTAGCCTTTCAATTTAAGTTATGCCTGCGGCAAACCCGAGAGATGGTTTCGCATCCACTGAGCTAGACACACGTAGAATTTTATTTCTTTTATTTTAAAGATTAGGTACCGCCAATTTCTCATCTAAGGTTATTGTTTATGTCATCTGTAATTTTGCCAAGTTGCCACTAGGGTTTGGTTCTTATCAGTCCACAAAGTAACTACGTTGTTAAAATAATTGAATAAACTGGACTTGAAAAGAAACTTGCTGTGTTGTGACATACATTATTCTAGTATGGTCCCATTGTTTTCTAGGTGTCTACTTGTATGCTAGTTATTCTTCTGCGCAGCCAGTCAACAGACAAGGCACTAATATTTAAAAAGTGAACATACTGGTATTGCCTGTTTCTTATGGCTAAGCAGGTGAACGGTCTAGGTTATTAATGGTTTATTTTGGAAAAGTTGAATGTGTGTCCCTATTTCAGGCTACTATAGTTGCTGTTATATGTGTACACGTGCAGATAAGGTAAACGTAAGGTACTAGAATATATACACACTGGAGAGTTACCACATTTCCTTACAAATCTGCATAAATTATTCCTAACTCAACAGAAGTTGCACTCTTGAGGGGGGGGGGGGTGGTTAAACCTATATAGGGTTCAACAATTTAAAAGATAACTTTACTTTTCAACAGAATGGCGACCATTCGTGGGGCAATTGTCACGAGGTTTCCGCCATATACATTAAATAATAAATTTTTTTTTTTTTTTCGCTTAGCTACGTTGGAAGATTTTTCTCCGAAGATCATCAATCTACGACGTCTTTATAATTTATGCCTGTTAAGTGAGAAAACGAGTTCGTCAGTGTTTGAGGGAATTTATTTGTATATTAATTTCTCAGTGACATAATAGTTTTTGACAAAAAAGGCCAGAGACATAATTTTTCCTTTGGTTTATCGATGCAATACTGGGCCAATTTTCAATGTGAACTTAATAAATTCAGTTTATAACAATTTTGAGCAAGCCGAGTTAGTGCTGCCAACTAGCCGATAAACTCAAAGTAGTCGTGTGAAATATTATTTTCGGTATCTTAATTCTATAATTAATGAATAACTAACACTTTCAGTCATGTTACACTGAAATGTTATTATTCTTTAAATTAAATATGACTCAAGTCATCTCTACTCTTCTAACTATTTATATTGGGGTAGTGGCAGTAATAATTATTTCTGTGAGTTGTCCTATGTCCGCGCTTTCCAGTTGTGATCTGTGTAACCAACAGGCTGAGTTTGGCTTTCTACCAGTATCTCTCATTACAGCAATATATTTTAATCCCTGTGTATTTTAGTTATTATGAAGTAGGGCAACACATTCATATACATGAGAATCACAAAAATGCAAGAATTTAAATTGTTTTCACACTAACAGTCAATGTAATTTAGTATAAAAAGCTATTTAAACTAACAAAAACATTAAAATTAATGAATTCTTCAGTGTTTGGCATATTTTACTCGCGTGTTCGCCATCACATGGGTACGCACAACAAATTTCAATTAAGTCACGCTTCCCATGTCTGATTTCTTTCATATTTACTACAAACAGACAAGATATCTAGATGAAATATTTCTCAGACTATCTCGTACAAACTAGAAAGAAATAAGCTACATTTCGTTTATTAAAATAGCAGCTGGAGTGGATCCTACCATTGTCCAAGTTAGTCACCCCTATATAAATATATACTTTAGTAACTAGAATAGCATAAAATCCAATATTTGAGGATAAAATTAGCACAGATAGAAAACAAATTAACGAAAATTTTTAAGTGCTATCGGATTTGTTAGGAAGAGGGGCGAGGCTAGCATGTTCCCAGCCCTCAACCCCCCTCCTCTGAGTTTGCTAATATCTCAGTAACTACATTAGGGCAAAACCTAATATTTGTGGCACAAATTAGCACAAACTGAGCACAAAAAAGTACAAAATTTTATTCTGATTGGTAAGAGAAGGGGGGGCTAGCATGTCGCCAGCCCCCCTAATGCTATGCTAATATCTCATAAACTAGATTAGCACAAACTCCAATATTTGATTCACAAATTAGCACAAACTGAGCACAAATAAACTACCAAATTTTATTGCGATCGGTGATGGCCCGGGGGGGGGGGGGACTAACATGTCACCATCCCCCCCCTTCATATGCTAATATCTCAGATACTAGATTAGCACAAACTCCAATATTTGATTCACAAATTAGCACAAACTGAGCACAAATAAACTACCAAATTTTATTGCGATCGGTGATGGCCCGGGGGGGGGGGGGACTAACATGTCACCATCCCCCCCCCCCCCTTGATATGCTAATATCTCAGATACTAGATTAGCACAAACTCCAATATTTTAGGCACAAATTAGCATAAACTGAGCACAAATAAACTACAAAGTTTTATTGCGATCTGCCGGGCGGGGGGGGGGGGCTGGTGACATGCACCTGGGGAAACTGCCACCTTCCTACCAGGCAGTTCTTGAAACCGGCCAACGCTCCAAATATCCACTGTTTTCTGAGCATTTGGTAAACGTTGTCTCCATACTTCAAATTTTTCGAAAGCCACGGTAATTTGAACTAACTAAATAATCTTTTAAAATTTCCAAATGAATTGAACTATAACTTTAGACAGGCTAAACTAATGAAGGCATTTCGAGTAGTGTTTTTATGTGTATTACGTGGCATAATCTTGTGATTTCTTTTCCCAAGATAATTTGAATAATTGTAAGACGAGTTTTTAGCATGTAAATAAAAAATATTGTAAAGCGATGTTCTGTTTAGCTATTATCTGAAACAAAACTGTTGACACAGGCATCTAAATACATGTTATAAAATTAATGAGTACGTTGTATTTATTACTATGCTAAATATCAATTAAGAGATAAAAATTAGTTTTATAAGTCGTCTAGAGTAACTGATATTTTTTATTTTGTTTACGTGGTTAGTAGACAAAATTAAAAAATTAAAAAACTAAGGTCTAAAAACTTTTTAAATCAGAAAATGTGCGATAAAGTGTCCTATGCAAAGAAATTAGTTAGCTAAAGATGATAAACAGTTTGCGCATATTTCAGCAGACATTTCATTTTGTTTTAGAATCAAAGCACGTTTGTGAAATATGGGAAATAATAATGATAATTAGTTTACGATCATTGTTACAAAAATAGTATAACGAAATACAACGGAAACAACTATTTCGACCACAGAGGGAAAAACAAGTTATCGAATCTGTGTCTAGATACACATACATTCAATGATAAAGACATCAGGAAAGTCGAGTGCCTGTACGATTTCACCATTGCGTAAATTAACCTTTCTCGGCTAAATGTGGGCGTATTCCACTTGACATGGCCTGTAACACTAATTATGCATATTTTGCAAATGGGAAATTATTATTACAAATATTATAGAATTGCGATTCATAGGCACAACACAAATCAGAGAACTGGAGAAGTAGATGACCATGAAGCCTTTTGTTAAGAGCTCCCAGCATTACCTTGGAGCGATTTCAGGAAACCATGTAATACCAAAATCAGGATTGTCGGACCGGTTATGTGGCTGGGTTCTCACGATTGCGAGTCCAGTGTTTTACCAATGTGCCACCTCGCTCGATATTTCGCAAATGAAAAGTTCTATCGTATTCTCATAAGTTATGTATCAGACGTTCCTGTTGTGTAAGCAGAAAAATTGAGTGAGTGAGTTAAGAGAAATGGGCGTCTCTTAACAGCGAGGTCTTGAGAGCCGGTGTGGGTGATTGAGGTGAGAATTGTATTCAGCAGCTGTAATTTAAGGGCGAGTTCACGAAAAAAGAGCCATATCCGCCTACGAGAAGGAGATGCATGTAAGTATACAACCCGAGGTGCCGCACCTGGGAGCCAGTCCACATTGCGTTTTACAAAAAGATGGCATTGTAGAGGTAAAGTGCTGGCCTTCTATAGAATGTGTGCCTATTCGCGAAGCAGCACAGTCTAAAAACTCATTGTTGAAGAAAATAATGGGAAACTACAGTTTAAAAAATCGCACAAGGATCGGTACCAAATACAGGGGCAGCTTCACATAGCAGACAGGAACTTCTGTGATTTAGTAATACATTGTAATAGTGGCATATAAATAATCAGAGAACTAAGAGACGACGAATTCTGGAGAGAAATTATGTTCCCCAAGCTGCGTATATTTTATACAGAATTATTGTTACCGGAATTGGCAGACAGTCGAATAAGCAGAGGAATGCATGTACGGTGGCCGTACATACTGGAGGCACAAGAAAGAGGCAAAGAAAAGAAACAAGTAGGGAATAAAAATGTTACATTGTAAACAATTTTTATTAAGTCGCCTACTTAGAAATGTAATTAATGCCATACCCTGAAAAAAATTGGTATTTCTGTTATTAAAATTCACCTTAGTCATATGTTAAAATTATATTCTCCATGATTAGTGTTTTCGAATGTAATGACAAATATATAAATATGTATTTTGCATTAAAATTAAGGAACGATATCACTACATTGTTTGATATGCATGTTTTCTTCAATTGTGGTACCTGATATACGGCATTTACATGTATTTCGTATGAAGCAGTACATTATGGCTTTGGATGTTAGTGAAATAAAACGATTTATATCTTATGATATTACAAATAACAGGAAAGTTTGTTTACTATAACGACAAAGTGGGAAGAAAACGTTTTCTTTGCAGTAGCAATGAGAAGTAGTGCGTGACCGAGAAAGAGGAAAAAATTTTATTTTGTTCACAACATTTTACAAATGGTACACAATTGGCTAAACGATTTTGGTAGCTCTGCTCTGTTTAATTTTTAGCCCCACTGTGCATAACAAGCATAAATTAAAGAGGCATAAAACCGTTTTTAGAAACATAAATATGTTTCTAGTTTTCGAATTCTTTCTTCTAATCTTTTATGTACATAGAGACACGCCAACACACACGCGCACAAACACGCACACACACCAACCCAAACAAGAAACAAGGTGATCTGATTTGCCACTAATCTAAACATTACTATTTTAACAAAACAGAGTCTGTCCGCCTCACTATTCACGCAAAAAATAGCACTGAATCATTAGATAATTGGAATGTGGAATGGTTTGGTAATGGACTTGGTATCTCGAAGGCTGGCACCTTGAAGGCGAGTGGCCAGCAACGTAGGCAATAATTCACGAATGGATTTCGAGAAAGCGGTTCACCTGAGAGTATTCCGACAGGACGACCTTTTTTGTTCGCTACGATGAGCTGAGTCTTAAATCATGTCACACAAATCGCTTGCAGTTTGCTGTTCACAATTTTGTGCGAAAACAGGGTGGCAACCCCTATTTTCATGATGACGGGGGATGAGATTACCAACCCCATTTTCATAGGTGTAAGATCTCCGTTCTACAATTCACCGATTTGTTGCCCAATCGTGAGTAGTTTCTGATATATTTTAACTGAATCACTCTCACATCCGTGGTTTTTAGGGATGTGTAGCTCCATCAATAATCACTTTCGGGAAAAAGTGGTACAGACATTTTTCTCCTATTTTTCATCAAGAATAACCTGCCAAAGTTCATCAGTGTTGTTCGGAAATACGTACATCATATATATATATATATATATATATATATATATATTATATATATATATATATATATATATATATATAATATACAATTACAAGTAAAATAGTGCCATAGAAAGTTTTGTAACGAAACGAAAATTATTTTAAGAGTTTCTTGGATTTTTAATTTGATACTTCATATTTTACCTTCTATATTCAAAATGTTAAGAAATGGAGCATAACAAAATAGCGTTATTGCATTCTTAACATATGAAAGTCGATGCATTCAAATTAAAACCTTACAGAATACTAAAGGCGAAATAATTCCAAACCCATCGGAACACGGCCTCACTCACCAATTTAACCAATACTTGTATTAATGTAACAAATTACGGTTTTAATTTTGGTTACCGCTTCCCAAATTAATTTTATTGCATGAGCTAATTCTGTTCGTAGTCTTACAGCATATACAGATGAGACGACTTCACTGGAGGAGATGGGATTACCGTGAGAGAACGCACCGAACAACGGCAAAATCCGCCAGGTGTTCCACATGCGGAAATGCGGCACTTGAATCGCCCTGGTGGAAGGCAAGCGATCTGACTACTACATTTTGTGTCCATAAAAACGAAAAGTTAACGAGTTAACTTATGAGTTATGAAACTGGTGTAAAATAAAATTACTTATTTCCCGAAGACATATTACAAATTACTTATTTCCCAAATACATACTACAATTTATATTATTTAAAAGTTTTAAACAGTATATATTCATAATTTAATATATTTTGTATATAATATTACATAATAATCAGTCTTCATATTAGGTTATGACATACAAATAATCCAGGTGGAGCAATAGTTAAATTTGAATATTTCTAATAGCTAGAAATAGGAATATTTCGCGAATTCATTTCGGGACATGATAGACGTCAAACACATAAACAGTGAAGTCACCTTCGCAATTGGATCACAGTTTATTAGACCCGCCGTGCGTGCCTCTGAGTCAATAAAAGACTTGCAAGTAAACACTTTACGAATCCTATAACTGCTAGATGTGAGGTAACATCCAATGACCACACAGCTGAGGCTCCAGTATGCACAGGACTGAGGAGTCTCGCCTACAGCTACAGGTCATTGAACTCGCGAAATTTGTCTATCGTTAATAATAGCTTTGAAGTATATGCAGAATAGTATGTTGAAAATGATCAATTCCCCGTTCTGATGACACAGCAAAAATTACACATTTTAGCCAGTGTATAATATGCGAAAATAAATGTAAACCTCTTGCTGATTTTCTATAGGATAATTATTTTAGTGCAGGAGATCCACAGAGCAACCGTGTATGTTGAATAATGATCCGACTTAAATAGCAAAGTCAAACGTCATTTTTCTTTTTCACTTTGTATTACCTGCCATAAAATAACGTCGACTCAAATTTAATATAATATTTATGTTTTAAGTGTACCACAAATTAATATTTCGTATGTTAGGTGTACCGTGATTTCTTTAGCCTTCATTATTAAAAATGATTGCTTATGACACAGTTCGGTAGGAAATAAATGCAGGCCCAAAGAATGCATGGGCAAGTCCCACAGTTTCGCGTAACTACAGTTGCTAATAACTGCAACGGGGAGAGTTGGAAGAAATGTGGTCATCGACAACAAGCATGTCGTCCTACGGGCCATCGTGTTGTGTGTCGCTGCAGGACGGTGATCACTCTCCTCCACTCCCCCATACCCCTCATTATATTTCACATTTACTCATCCTTGGTCACAGACAACCTGTCGTCTAACATAACATACCCTGTTTCTTAGAAGCGAGATGCGTAACTTAGCATGAATGGCAATTGTGTTTTGTTACTAATACGTTTCGCTGCTGTCGCCATCTCTCGTCGAAAGGCTGAAATAACAGGAAAACTTTCAAGCTTCGTCCCTGATGCCCGTCAACAGGTGCGACACGTGCCAAATCTACCTGCCAGGCACTAGGGAAACCAGCGCCTTAAGCGTTTCGAATAGTGGCTATTTGGGGAAGGGGGGGGGGAAGAGATACGCACGCAGATCTGGCCATACTATAGGTTATTCCAAAAATATAATTTACGACGTGCTCAGGCAATGGAGGACGAAGGACGTAAAACATTAGCAGTTTAAAATGACATGACTGTCAAATTATTAAACAAGCAGATTAGAAAATAATGCCATCTTTATAGTAATAAGTAAATTAGTTAGTTGTTATTGAAGTTAAGGCCACACGTATTCACTCAAGAAGTCGTAGGTTCGATTTCTAATTGTAACGTATTTATTTAAATATGATATGACATATTATCTTTGTATTGTATTTGTGGTATAAATAAATTTATGTTTGATAGTATGTTATATATTAATATAGATTCTCAATTTACAAATGTGACTGAAATACAAGTTTGACTCTAATATTAAATATCTGTATATTGCAAGCCCTCTTAGTGGTATAATATATTCATTACAAGAAAAGGCAAGTATTCTTTTGGTTGCTAGTTTTCAAGGTTTTACTTGTAAAGTACCATAAAACGCACACACATCTCCAGATTTACAGCACTAATATTTTTATTCCGTGACAAATTTTTTCTCGCAGTTCTCCTATTGGAAGTGACATTTCCCAAGAAAGGTTGACTCCTACAAACAAACATAAATCACAGCCTTGCACTACCCGGAACCACTCACGCTCAACACTCAACCGACTGCGCCACAGGGGGCAGTCAATAGGTCAACCAGAACACTGTCAGTGGATACAGGAACTTATTTTCAGTGAACGAAAGCAGCTTATTTCATTAGAGATAATTTGTAAGGTACAATTGAAGTAATATATTAATTAGTTGTTCCACATGTACCTATAATTCACTGCCATGTTTGTTGGTATTCGCTTGCCCATATTTGCGCTAAGTTGAACGCAGAAACTGTGGGCAAAGTTTTCAACATCGTTTTAAAGCATCTAAAGTTTAGTTTAACCTCCATACATCACTCATTTCTTTGGAATAAAAACATTGAAAATAAAAATATATCTATATCCTTTTCTCAGTTCTATTTTGTGTTATGGTCTACCAGTGATAGTACTAAATACTCCTTTATCATTTAATATAGCATTATTATAATTTAAAACGTTTTAAATTTATTATTCATTATAATAATTAATTTATTCGCTGCCCCGTATTGTGATTGATAATTTCGACAAGAGACACATTTCATGAATTCTATGTCATCAAAAATATCGTGATAACAACAATGGATATGTTACGAAATCACATTCGGCATTGGCTAGATAGATGACAGCTCTGGACGAATTTGTGTGTTATTATTGCCATGATTTTTTGATTTTTTTTTAAGTAAAACTGCTATGCTGTAAAATGTGTTCAAGTTAGCTTAGCATAATGCTGTCTCAAGCCCCTGAATGATTGCAAATTTTGTGAACAAATTTTGTCTTGAGTAATGCATTCCTGTTGAGATACATACTACGCCGCGCCGTAAACCTTCACATCAAATATTTATATCCTCCACTCACCCCCATTTTAATTGTGAAAGATATGATGAAAATGTGCAAAAGGTACACGTAATCTGTTTATCCATAAAGCCACAGAAAGTAGTCCAAATATATCGTTGTTACTTTTATCTAACGCGATTCTAATTCGATACTATTTAATATCTGAACAGAAAAAATTGACTCAATTCAAAATAAAAGCAATTGAATGCTATCGAAGAATACACGTATAAGGTAAATAAATCCTCCAGCACACACTGTCATAACAGCACTGCTACCTGTTGTCACCAGTAAAAAGTCTCAGTGTCCGGTTTTGCATTTGCTGTTACTCAAGACAAAATACCGAATGTTTTTATGTCTGCACGAATACTACTGGGACACAGTCTTGCCGCTCAGCTAGAGACCGGACCGTGTAGAGCCATAGTCTAGGGAGTAAGAGGGAACTCGCGTGTACAGAAGTTTGCCGGTACCCGTAGAAAAATCTATATTGGTAGCCATTTTGGAAGACAATCACTACCTCAAATATAATGCTTAAATAGCATTTCTCAGAAAATGTTCAACCGATTTGGCATCAGTGAAAGTAATGGGAATGTCAAAAATATGTATATAATTATATTTCTAATGTAGTAATCACTAAGTACTGATTTTTGATGCATTTCATCAAGTAAAGCTACGAACGATATAATTATTTAATAGTGTTATACAAATGGGTTTTCTAAGAGGGGTGTGAAGCTGTACACAAGAGAACTAGACGACCCCATCTTTATTGACGCCATATGGGAAAAATTGCCAGTTTTTCTCGTTTCCTCCCAAAAAATTTCCCATACTCCCCCAAAAAATTTCTCATATTCCTTCACACTCACGGTGGCCATCTTGGATACCAACCTCCTGCTCTGTCAATCCGATGCTAGGGTGTTGGGACCCTTTCACCTAGCATCCTGCTGGGTGCCAAGTCTCATGCTCTGTCATTCATTTAGTTATCTGTGGACCTACCATCATAATGAAGTGCCGAATACCAGCATTGGCTTACACACTCGCCAGAAATAAGCTCACATATAATGATAGTTGACTGTAATTTCCGAACTGCAAAAGATATGATTGTAAAATTCATGAACCAGTCCAAACATACGACGATGACAAGGGTTGTAGGGCCAAATATAACCCATGTATACTTATTAGCATAGTTGGCAGTAATTTCATAAACCATGTAAGTTATAGTTGTCAAATTCATAACATAGGCATCATCCACGATGGTGAGAAGGGTCGCAGGGCCAAGTATAAACTATGTCTGTTTACAAGCATAGTTAGCTATAAGTACACAACCACAAAGGATATAATTGCCAAATTCATAATATAGGCAAAATTTACTATGACAAGAAGGGTCGCAGGGTCAAGAATACCATATGTGTACTTATAATTATAGTTGGCTGTAATATCGGGTCTATGTAAGATATACTTGTCAAAAATTGTAACACGGGCATTACCCCTAATGGTGAGAAGTTTCGAAGGGCCATGTACACCTCATGTTTACTTACAAGCATAGATGGCTGTAATTTCTGAACTCTGTAAGATAAAGTCGCGAAATTTATAACATAGGCATTATTTACGACGACGAGAAGGGTCGCAGGGCCAAGTATAATCATATGTCTACTTATAAGCATAGGTACCAGTAATTCCCATAACATGTAAGGTATAGTTTTCAAATTCAAACACAGTCATTACCCCCGACTACAAGAATTGTCGAAGGGCCAAGTATAACCATGTGTGTACTTATAAGCCCCGTGGACTGTAAGATATAGTTGTAAATTCAAACACAGGATTCAACCCTGCGAATGAAAAGTTTCGAATGGCCGAGTATATGCTTTGTTTAACAATATGCATAGTTGGCTGTAAGTATCCAACCATGTAAGTTATAGTCGTCAAATTCATGATATAGGCACAATTCACAATGACGAGAATGTTTGCAGGTACAAATAAAATATATTTTTACTTGTAAGCATAAACAGCTATAATTTCCGACCTGTGTAAGATATGATTGCCAAATTCATAACATAGACATCACTCATGACAACAAGAAGGGTCGCAGGGGCAAGTATACTTAATGTATACAAATAATTATAGTCGGCAATAATATCTGAAATGCATTTTATAAGATAGGTATTATCCATGACGACGAGAAGGGTCGCAGGGCCAAGTATACTCTATGTCTACTTATAAGCATAGTCGGCAATAATTTTCCAAAAATCATACTATACAGTTGCCAAAGTCAAAATACAGACATCATCCACAACGAGAAGGGTCACTGGGCCAAGTAAACCATATGTCTCTTTATAGACATAGTTGGCTGTAATTTCCAAACCTCATAGGTTATAGTTACCAAATGCCAACGTATGCATCATCCCATGATGAGAATGGGTTGTAAGGCCAAGTATACCCTATGTATACTAATAAGCATAATTAGCTGCAATTTCCGAAATGTATAAGAAATATGTCTCAAATTCAAAACAGTCATCACCCCCAACAAAGAGATGGGTTTCAAGGCAAATTATAACCATATGTCTACTTATAAGCATAGTTGGCTGTATGTTCCGAACCACATAAGTTACAGATGCCAAATTCATAACATAGAGATCATCCACAATGATGAGAAGGGTCGCAGGGCAAGTATACCCTAAGCATACTTATAAGCATAGTTGGCTGTAACTTCCGAACCATGTGAGTTATAGGTGTCAAATTCATATCACAGGCATCACCCCTGGCAATAAGAACGGCCACAGTGTCAAGTATACTCCTTGTCAATGTATATGCATAGTTGACTGTAATTTTCTAATCATGTAAGATATAGTTGCCGAATTCATAACATATGCAACATCCATGATAATAAGTAGAGTTGCAGAGCCAGGTAAACCCTATGTCAACTTATAAGCAAACTTGGCTGTAATTTCCGAACAACATAATATATAGTTGCTAAATTCATAACATAGACATCATCAAAGATAACAAGAATGGTCGCAGGGACAAGTATAACCTATGCCTACTTATACATGTAGTTAGCTGTAAGTTCCGAACCACATAAGATATAGTTGCCAATTCATAACATATTTTTATTATCCACAACAACTAGAAGGGTCGCAGGGTCCAGTATAACCTACATCTACTTGTAAGCATATATGACTGTTGTTTCCAAACTGTGTAAGATAAGGTTGCAAAATTAATAACATGAGCATCATCCACAGCAATAAGTAGGATCACAGGACTACATATACCATATATCTAATTATAAGCTTAAATTGCTGTAATTTCAGAACCACATAATGTATTGTTGTTAAATCCATAACATATAAATCATCTGCAATGATGAGAAGAGTCTCGAGCCAACTAGACCATATGTCTACTTGTAAGCACAGTTGGCTGTAATGCCCAAAATGTGTAAGATAGAGTTTGCAAATTCATAACACAGGCATCACACCCGACTACAAGAAACATAATTTACAAGCATGGTTGGCTTTAAGTTCTGAACCATGTAAGTGATAGTACTAAACTCATAACAGAGACATTACCCACGACAACAAGATGTGTCGCAGGGTCAACAATAACCTACATCTACTTATAAGCACATTTGACTGTAATTTCCGAACTGTGTGATATAAGGTTGCCAAATTAATAACATGAGCTTCATCCATGATGGACAGGATCGCAAGATCATGTATACCCTATGTCTACTTATAAGCATACTTGGCTGTAATTTCTGAACATAATATATAGTAGCTAAATTCATAACATACACATGCTACTCCTCTGGTCGCCTCTCTACCACGACGACTGTGGCAAGTGATTGAGAATGAGGGACACTAAATGAACACACATGTAAAAAATGTGACACCAAAAACCAATGGTACACCATGTGGCATATTGACCACATAGAAATACAAACTAAAAGTGTGAGTTGGTTTCGAACCCGAAACAGAAGGCATCAGCACCATACACGCGAGACCATCTTTGTTTGTTACATGTGTTTTTCATATGGATGCAAACATATGCTTACAAATAAAATACATTACATGATACTGTAACATTTTATATTACAACAAAACAAAATAATATAACCAGTAGGAATGAAATTCAAGGCCAAACTCCAGAAACCTAATGTTACTGTGTGAAGGGGAAATGCCATTCCACGGCAAGTTCGACAACCATGCACACATTGCGATAAGCAGACAGCTGGCAGAATGGACTTACAACATAATATCATTCTGGTTCAAGTTCAAGTCTGGCATGAACTGATATTTATTTGCCCAATTCCGTATTTCATTCCAGGTGAATTGAAATACAATTGAATTATTTCTCGAACTGTTATTCTTTACTGCGCGATTTTACTGAGTCTGGAATTTTCAGTCTGGCGAATAAAGTTCTAATTTAAGTCCACGAATTGCCCTGAACTTTAAGAAAATATGTGATTTCATTTCCAGTTCAGTGCAGAGGAAAAATAAAAGAACTGTTTCTCGAACTATATTTTGTACTTCCTTATGTTATTATAGTCCGTCATTTTCGATTCAAGGTAGACAATTCCAAGTCATGTTCACCGCCTACCATGAATTAAAATTATTTTCATAGTTGCATTTCTAGTTCATTGAAGAATAAATATGAATTAACTGTATCTCGAACTATATCTCGTACTTACTTGTGTCATTCTAGACCGACATTTATAATTCGAAGTGGAAAATTCTAATATATGTTTACTACCAGCCTTGAACTAACACAGTGTTTCATTTTTCATTTCCAGTTCAGTATAGGGGAAATGCTAAAGAACCGTACCACGAAATTTATTTCGTACTTCTTTATTTTGTTCCATTCCTACATTCTTAATCGGAGCATGAAAGGACATCTAATATTAACAGAATCATACAAATATAAGATAAATTCTGGTGCAATATTCAGGAATTTTGATAGTGGAGTTAATTGACCACGGCTCATGTTCGATCAATTCCTCTATACAATGGCCATGAGTGCTAAGTGGTTAGAATTCTCGCCTCCCACCTAGGTGAACTGGGTTCAATCCCCAGCTTGGGAACTTGATTTTCACTTGTGGGAATCGTGCAGGTTGGTTTTCTCGGGGATCTCCCATGTCCCCCGCCCTTGCGTTCTGACGCTGCTCAATTCTCACCTCATTTGGCCCTAATCTTTTCTCAAGAACTCGATGTAAATAGCCACCCAGATCTCTCAACTCAACTACAACGGCCATTTTTATTATTCTTAACCTTGAAAGGTAGCCAAGGTCGTGACCCACCGATTGTTTCCGCAAGCCGGCGACCATATGTGTTTCATAGGCACAGGGTTTACAAATTCGAAAAAACTGTGTTTACCAGCGATTTAAATGCTCTTATTTATTCGATAGCATACTTACATGTATAACATACATGATGTAGACGTGTTATATATGTTTATTGATTATTTGATGGAACTAATTTGTTTTCACTTAGAAGTGTGCTAATGTGTAAAACAACTGCGATGAGAACATTATGCTAACAATGCCTGTTGAATTATAATTTACATTAATTTGGTTTTGTTTTGAATTGAGAAACAAATGACAGACTAACTCACTGATATATTCTGCCACATACAGCTGCATAATGCACTTTAAACGTGTTGTATGGTGTGACTAGTTGGCTACAGAACGATAAAACGTCACAAAGGGATAGAAACTACTGGGAAACGAGACAAACCATTGTTTCATTGCGTTGTAAAAACAAATAATACCCTGAAATTCCAAACATTCTTGTACAAAGTCGTGTAATCTTGTAATTTAGAGAACAGAAAGCTTTAATAAACCGATCAAGATTAGGCCACCCACAAAATCTGGCCGACAAGGCAACACAGCAAGTGGATTTATTCACTTTGAATTTATGTACTATGTAATTAAAACACTGATATATAGCGAATTATTAATCCAATTTCAATGACCGATAACTTCTTGGATTCCCTTTACAATTCTCTACGAAATGAGATGTAAATGGATACGATTTAGTCAGTAGTTGTCTAAACATTTAACCAAAATTCTCTAAAACGAACTTATAATAGCAGTACTACTTGTAATACCTTCATTAACTGGAAACACATTTCAATAGAAAAAGATCCTCCGAAAGTATAGTGATATGCAATCTTAGTTGCACCTAGTGACCAAATATAGACAAGAGGAAACGAAAAGGAAAAAATGTATGTCTGGTGGAAAACCTCTATGATGATGATCAAGAATGATCAAGAAAGATGCAACAGTCAAGTCTTATGCATTATCCGCGAATATGCAGGAACATTTTGGAATACAAGTAACACCAAGGACCGTAAAACTACTAACGAATAGCCGTGAGAAACTGGGTTTAGGAACCTAGTAGTATAGCCGAATATCGAACGATTTACTTATGACGGTAACGTATTTACATTTTTGTATGATATACTACACTTTTATCTCTGAAGTGCAATTATAAACGTTTGTTCCTAGAGCACATATAATATTCCCCCACACAAATTTGCCGTACAGTGGCATAAAACTGAAAATGAAATTGAACAGGAAGATGTCGCCATTGTTACATCTTTTTGTCAAGCCCTTCACTTTGAGCCCAGTGCTACACTCTAAATTCGGATCAGTGGTAAAACATTAATTTGCTGTGAAATTTAACCACTCGAATCAGTGCAAATGACTTCACTTAAAATCAGTGAAAAACTATTGATTGTTTCAGTAAAAAAATTTCACGTATTGAAGTAGTGACGTGAAACAATTTCAATGAGTGAATAGTTGACGATCGAATGTAGTGGAGAATTAAATATTGATTTTATTGAATTTAGTCAAAAGAAGTACGTAAAATAAATATATTTTCGACAGTTTAGTATTTATATTGCGCGATTTACAGTAATTTAAAGAAATAAAAACAATGTCGGAAGTGGCCGGGATTGAACACATAACCCATTCCCATTTAGCTTTTAGGCTGTTACCTTACAATCTGGGCCACCAAATTAAGTTAAACGATAGACAAAATATCTGTCTTATACTTCTTATCGAAATCGTAAATATTTTAATTGTATGCCCTTACTTTTCGTATGTGGTTTTATTGGTACTGTTATATTGTTAAAGCGAATGCAATTTATGAATGCACTCGCTTCACCACATTATATGCAGTATAAACATTCAAACAGAGCGCTGTGGTGATTACATGAAAACGAAATGAAAGAGGTAAAAATGCAATGAAAGGCTGTACGTCCATATTACCTCGTTAAAAGGTGATTTGAAAGAAGAAGCACATTTTAGACAGTAATTTATATTGGGTTTATTAGTTTATTCGTTGTTATTTCACTTGATACACATAGTTAATTGGGCATTTTTAAACGTTGTTTCACGACCATTTTTACACGCTGTTTAACTAATCCATCAGTCAAAAAACAAACCACTAAAAAACAGTGAAAAAAGGGACTGATGAATCAGTGGAAAATGTCACTGAAACAATACGTGAGGTAAATCTGGCATGTTTTCACTGATTCATCAGTTCAATTTACTGAAGCGACCTGTTTCAGATTTAGAGTATATTGCAGCATTTTGGTGGTATAGGCTATTCACGGTAAAATTAGCACTTTTTAATGCTCTACTTAAGATCTACTTGTATGCATGGTGTGTATACTTCCGCCTTATGTAATATTAACATTGTCATGAGTCTCATAACTTTATCCATGCGTCAGTCAAGTGAAACACTGAAATTATTAGAAAAGTTAATATTTTACCAATATGATCTTTTTACACTTCGATGCATAAAAAAAGCGAAAGAAATAATTTAATGGATCATAAATTGTTACCTAAAACTTTTTATTCGATTTATGTTAAGATACGGAATTACTTCCCCGCAAATACGGAAAATACGAGCCAGAATCGGGCCGGTAAAAGCTAGTCGACAAACTCAGGCCAGCCGATACCGGCTCGCTGTCTTATAATATGGACTGGCGGCTAATTGTTGGCCGACAGTGTCGGGCCTGCAAAGGATGTATGTTGTTACGATGCTGGGCATGCGACGGCTGGGTGTTGTTTTGATACTGGGCCTGCGACAGCTGGATGTCGTTACGATGCCTAGCCTGGGATGACTGGATGTCGTTACGATGCCGAGCCTGCAAATGTTTGTCAATTAACTCCCAAAGTACAGAATATAGTTTGTGTAGACTGATTTGTGTTGCCAGAGCATTTATAGTTGTAATGCTACTGGAATATTTTCAAATGTGAATAAAAGCTCAGGTTTGTTGGGAAACGAAATATAAAGAAATGACTTCGCCATTAATATAACATGTTATTTTAGCAGTTCTCAATATGATTCGCAAGTTTATATTTCTGATAGTTCTGTTTCCAAGAAATCAATTAAATGTTGCCACTCAAAGATGGTTAGTGTGCAGATGGAATTGGTTTCACATCCCAATTTACTCTTAATTGAAAATGACGTGTGAGATTATTAACCGGGTCATAAAGTGTAATAACACATTATGTATGCACAGAGAACCTAATACGAAAACATAACATAGCGTGATATAATTCACTGACTATTTTATTATTGAACCTGTTTGAATTTAATAAATGTTTATTGAGTATGTATGAAACGTTATATTTTTTGTCAGGTTAATTTTTATCTATAATTTTTCTTTTCGTAAGTTCACAAAACGTAACCGAGAAAATATTCGAACCTTCTTCATTTTCTTAGGGATTTGAATGTGGACCATTTTTAAAATTGGTTTTTGGTATTTATATAACCAACCGTTTGAAGCAAAGATCATAGTTATATCTTACCAAGTTACTGAGCTATTGATGAGTTTTCCATAACACATTTTATTTCTTTTCGTCCCCTAACTAAAAAAATTAAATAAATTACCTACAATAAATTTTTACGCATTTGTATAGGTAACCTTTTGAAACATACAGAATAACAATATATTATCGCTTTAATGCGCGATTATGAAGACGTCGATAGCATATCTGAACCCTCTTAATGGTTAAATTCTAAAATATATTTATATGTTGTCATTTAAAACTGAGAGCATAGCGATATCTCATTACGTTAATAATATATTGAGCGATCCTCGAACATATATTTTACCGTTTTTTATCCTCTCAGTTGTTGGACTTCAAATAATGCTGAAATCAGTTTTGTGGTATATGTATAGGTTAAATATTTAAGCTAAACGAAAAATAAAATACTTCGTCGGATTAATCAGCTATTGAGAAGTCCTCAAAAGCATGCTTTACCTCTTTTCGCCCTCTTAGGGGTTAAATTTTGAAAAACCCTTTCTCAGTGGGTGCCTGCATCCAGAAGGAAAGCCAACACTACATTTTCTAACTTTTCATAAGGCCGTTTTGTCTGTATATTGGTGAATGAGTCAGTCAGTCGGTAACTTCATTGCGTACACATATATATTAATTCAAGAATTGAAAATAAATTTCTTGTTATCGTTTTAGTTTGACGGTACAGTACATTGTTGCATCCAATGTTCACATTTTGCCAAAACAGAACATCACTTATCCAAACACCTTTACATCAACAAAGGGTCAATATCAGGCAGCAGCCTCAAATCCTACATTATGATATTGTGAAAAATGGAAGCTTAACTGTCGTTTTAAACATACAATAAAGAAATTAGTTCTGGTAATTTTATGAAGGCCATGGAAGGAGGGATATCATAAAATATTACTATGAACAGAAATTTGCGTTTACCTTCATTTCCGGTCCAAATATAAGTACATGCTGTACATCATCCTATCATGTGCGTCCAGTGCGAGTCCTGTCATATTATGTTGTTTTCAGTTACACAATATATAATAAATATTTAAATTACCCATTTAATTATATTTCTTTTGACGATTTAAATACAGGATTCACGAACGTGGCTCTAAGTTACTAATTATAGACAACTGATAATCTGTCATTTTGATACTGTAGCAGGCATATCTACTTGCTTTTTGACTTTGGATATGTTATATTTTCGCCTCGAAAGTTCTAAAGGAAACACTAAAGAAACAGACAATTCTACATCGAGTTCAAAGCATATCAATAAAAATAACAAAGAAAGCTTTCCCTCGTTTTACAATTACGATTCAATGGACATAATCTTGGAATTAGTTGTTTATTGCGCAGTCAAAGAATAATTCAACTAATCCGGAAACCTGCATGGCAAAAGCCTAACTAATGGCTAGTTATTTGTATATTATACATTTATTCATTAAAATATACGCATGTAACTGTGACCCCATAGTATCGTCTTGCAGGACAATGATGATAATACCCTTTAAGGATTCGAAGACGTAATTTTAAAGACTTGAGAAGAATTCGCTTGCTGCACGTTAACCTAAATTCCATTTTGCGGAAGTTGTAACTGTGAGTAAAATTGTAGCTCTGAGAAACGTAGCGAACTGTAATATATATTGTATACAGTACATATTCGAAACACTAATATCAACTATTAATCACTGTGTTTGGGTCTGAGAGATGGTATCGAACAGCGAACATCACTGTAATCCACGCCATCGAAACGGCAGTGTAACACTTAGATCTGCGAGGGACCCATGTAGACAGGCAGGATGCTACAATAGCCTGGCCAACTTGGCCTCCGCCATCTAACTACTGTATATGCACTGGCACCTGCCTTGAGCTCTGCACACGTCGCTGCGTGTACCGCTCGTAATCATGACAGCACATACTGTATGTTTCTTTACGTAGCCTGTATATTGTAAGTTAGGGAATCGCATTCCTGATGTCGTACACTCCACACAAAACTAAACAATCATAAAGTGTGACGTGTGAATTCATCGTGAATATAGGCATAAATAGGAAATCGAACATGATTACATAATATATTGTCCCCATGCCAGAGATCAGTAAATATTTTTTATACTGGTTGGGAAGCAAGAAGATTACTTATTACCGCATGTTTTAGAGAAGGCAACAAAAGCAACGCAACATTTTGGAGAGTGATTCCAGTAGAGATTTTTGTGTGTGGCGTTACCTAAACTATCTCTCAAGTGGAGGGAAAGTTTCTTCTGCCGGACTTGTAATTCTCACTGTTTTCTTCTGCGTTAGAGTATGAGGCATGAAGTCAAACTGAACATTTTATATTAAACGGTATCTCATTGCATCGCTCAAGCAACAAAATGTTAAGTACATTCAATTAAGCTATATTCTTTAAGAAAAACGAAAATAATGACATCCACTAAGATTTATGTGACACCAAGACATGAGAGCAAACTTAACAGGTAATCCCCTAGTTGTACCAAACACTTTCTGAATCCATTTAAACATCAATAAAAAAAACTTTATACGCAGCTTATAATATTTAAACCATTTATTTATTTTTTCTTAAGAGAAATGTATTGTCTGCATAAACAATATATTTAGAAAATAGTGTGCTGCTGTATTAACGGTTGTTTAATAATACTAAATTAAGGATTTTTCCACCATATTTCCTTGATTAACTAGAAACATACAATTCAATTTAACGTTAAGCTACTTTCCTTGGGAAAATGGGCTTATGTAATCATGCAAATCTCTGTCTATGATGTACTGTATGTCTGCTCATAATAACATTCGAAGCCATGAAACATATTTCACCAAATTCGGTACACATAAAACTTATTAAGGACAACCAATTTTGCAATGTTCTGCCAAGCTGTTTGCTTATTTTCTAAATGGTTGCTATTTTAATACAATAGGCCACAATTTCATATCTGAGGAATAATTTTACTGGGCAATACTAAATGTTGTATTTTCACAGTTAATCATGTACGTATTTTATCTAGGAAGGTAAGTTCTTATTGGCACGCCATTGTGGACGGTAGCACATAGTGAAAACAATAAGCTTTTACACATTATCTCGGAAATTACAAAATAAATTCAGGCCACATTTTGAAGGTAACTAGTACCTTTAAGGCCTATAGTAGACCATGAAACCTAATACATTTTAGACTAATGTGTAAATTACTATAGTTTCAAAACCGTACAAATATTTCTTTTTAAATTTTATATATATATGCATATATGTTTATATATCCACACACCTCCATATCATCTAATTCTATTAGATTTCATATGAAGAACATATCGCCTAAACCTTGAATATGCCAAGAAATAACCAATTTCATTCACCTTTTTGTAATACAGTGCAACACGAAAAAATAAAATTATTGTATCGTAAATCGTAAAACAATCTGCGCATTCCTACCAAAGTTGACAAATTAAGAAGTATGCTGATATTAATCAATTAAATGGTTTAGGCATTTAGTTTTAATTGGTGGCAATATAGACATTTTGATAACTATTATGTATCTATGAAACGATGTGACCAACTTCAAGCAATCTTTGTATACTGTTCCTATTACTATGTATGCCATGATAACATATACGATTTTAATGTGCAAGAAACTTAATTCTGACATGGTGACTATATAAATATGTTAGGTTTATTTGGTATACAGCATGTAGCATACTGTTTGAATTATCTTAACCAAACTTGGTGTGTTGAACGTATCACCTACATGTATTAAACATGCTGGTACATTGTCTCTTTTGTCCGTTATATTGTAAGGTAGTGCTAAACTACAATATATTGTGCCAAGTGTCGGGAAATAATAAACCTATTACTACCTAATTTGGCAAACAATATTCGCCACGGTACTCAAATAAATATATATTTTTTACGTGGGTCGGTCACGTAATTTTAAAATGACAGCCATACGAACACTTTGTTTGCTTATCTATAACCACGGTACTGTAAAACCAAGGTACGAAAAAACACTTATGGGGGGGGGGGGGGTCAAACAATTTTGAAATATTGCACTTAAGCTAGTGAATGTTATCGGAAATTCGGAAATGTTATCATAATAACACTGCACATTGGAAATAAATATTCGAATGAAATGAGGCTGTAACAGTACTTTAAACAAAACATGTTATACATTACAAAATATCTGAAAGGATTATTTTCTGGGTCCATATTGATAGGTTAAATGTTCTCTATCATTAAGTAATACAGGAATTATCAAAGTCATTCTGCTTTACTTTCTTTTTATCGTTGATATTGTGGGTACTTCTATGCACAAATATATGTCTCTTAGAGTTTAAATGTGAGCATATTCTCAGCCATTAAAATATCGACACAACAAATCAAAACATTTTTCGTAGAACATTTTATTCTCTACACAATTTCCCATGCAGAATAATATTTTGTAGCTATTTGTTAAAAAATGGAATAATTTCTTTAATCGGCAAACATTCTGCAATGAGAGTCATTGTACAACTAAGAAGCCTGAGGCATCTCGCTTGTTTTCTGACAGCTTTGACAAATTCAGGTGCCAGATTTCAAAACTTTATAAGCTAGTTCACTTAATCGTCCTAAATGTGTATATTTCCTTCTCTTTGTGTGATAACTTTTACATAGCATGGCCCTATAGGAAATTTAAGAACGGTGGTGTAGGAACTGTCTATGGCCTTCTACTTTACTGTAGCCCAAACATAATGATGGGATTTGCAGCGTTTCTTTCGCTGTTGCATGCATTTCCGACCTGAAAAGTCACCTCCTCGCTCGCTTAACACAGCAGTAGAAATCGGTAAATTTGATTACCATGGCTTTATTGGGCAGCCTGCATTAAAAAATTTGACATAAAATGGCATTACAACATTTTACATGGATGGAAGTAGGGCCTCTACTTCTACATGGCGGTATTCAAGGAAGCAAGATTATTTGCCTTTCGTGCTGACTTAACGAAGCACTTGAATACAAGTAAAATAACATTAATGGGGAGCTTTACGTTTCTCTTGTCGCTTTTAAAAAAACACCAGCTCACCAAGAAACGGGATGTGTATTTCCATAATATTTAATCGCTTATAGGAGCTGTGGTGATGTAACGGTCATATTACTCGCCGCGCCCCACGACAAACGGCGGTCAAATCCGTATTTTCGTGTGTAGAGAACATGGCGGGTGTTTCTGTTGGAAGGTGGGTAGTGTCGGGGTACTCCCGACACTCAGTTTTCTGTCGCTGCTCCATCTCTACCTCTCTTCACCACCATCAGCGCTGAAGACCTTAGGTGTTAAGCGCCGCTTACGTCTTTCTCATGTCACTGGTGTTAACTTAAGACTGTGTTTCACCTACATGCATTATTTCACATCTAAATTGATCGTTCAAAGAATTACATTACATTGTTCATCTCCGTTCTCAATTAATGTTAATTTTGTATCCATCGAATATCATATGTTACTTGCAGATGCCACTTAGATATGACGTGAAATACGGGTTTTGTACGGGACATACGAAAGATTTCCTATTATTCCTATTATGTTTTAATTTGCCGACTGAATTACGACTATGTTCGGAACCATGAGTCTTTGTGAAAGACTTTTTTTTCTTATGAAACTCGCAAATACTCAGCTTCAGTTAATCTTGTCGTCTGGAATAAACATACTCAATTTGCGTTGTTAGTGTTTATACTTCCAGCCCTACAATTAAATGTATGGAGAGAAAATTAAAACAAGTAACAAAATTGTAAAAGAGAAGACATCTGACATGAAAAAGTATACAGGAACAATTACAATGCACTTGTTGTGTATTACATTATTTGGCCAAACTATAAATTTTTTAATCTAATGCATATATGTAACAATGAATAAATGCATAATCAAAACAATCTCAACATGTTTACACTCTCTCTTTGCTTTCCAAAGATAGTTTTGCATGAACAAATAATGAAGTTGATTTTATTTCTTAAGTGAGAATTTGTTTGAATAAATAAGCCTAGTAGACGTATTTTTATACAAAGCATGCCGAGTGCCAAGACAAAACGAACACGCAGTCAAGTGGTTTCTCCTTTTCAACCGATTCATAGTCCGCCTGGCTGTATGAGGTTCCCACTGCTTGCAGCTCGCACTACTGTCCGCGCCAGACATCGTGGCCCTTGAGCTCCCGCGTCCGTCAGTAATGGGCTGGACACGGACGGGAGCTGCAGCGGGCGGAAATTACTAACTGCACGGTTATCTGTACTCTTTACTAAAAGCATTTTTCAGGGTGTCCGTTGGATGATTTCACACTAAAGCCGGGTTTCAGATCACATTCACACCGATCAAGCCAAACGAATCTGTTCAGATGTAGACATATATTTAGCATTACCGTTTTCGTGCATGGGAGAAAGCTCAGTTTACGAATATAGGATTACGATATAAATGCATGACAAGGAACTTGAAGTTAAATATATTTATACTTAATTGTTTGGTAATAAGAAAATGTTACAAATATTTTATTAAAAAGGCCCAATTTTAAAGTTATCTCAGACGTACGTTTCCGAAGAAAAAGACTGCACACATGTTCAGTATCTTGCACATAGAAACGATGACGCATGTGATGCGCCTGCCTGGGTCGTCCTTAGCGCCGCTCCCTTCTGGACAAAATACTTCCTGTTAGGCGGAATGCTTAATGATCGAGTGAAGATATATGGGCGACTCTTAACACCGAGGTCTTGAGAGCCCTTTAGGGTAAAGCGAGATGAGTTTGAAGCAGCGCCTGAATGCAAGGGTGAGGGATATGGGAGATCAGTGAGAGATTCCACCGACCAGCGTCATCGTCCTGCACCCTTCCCACGTGCGAAAATCCGGGGGCGATCTGGCCGGAAATCGAATCCGGTTCGCCATGGTGGAACGAGAGTAATCTAACGACTACACCACCGCGGCCCCACGAATGATTATTGTTCACTATCGGATTATAGTTATGTCTTATATACACAATGACGTCTTAACAGCAAATATGTACTAACACACTAAAACCAAGCGTGTTTAAGTGTATTAATATCAGCGCAGCGTTTTTAAACGGCTATGTCTGCTAGAAGTGCTCACTTTAAAGAATATTTTATTAACAGGAATAAAAACAATGTAGCTGATGAAATCAGTATAAAAGAATAGGCGAAGATATTACTTTGCGATACCATGAACTGTGGATAATGCAGGTAAATTATCTCTTAACTTTAAGCGCTAAAAATATTTCGAAAAGAGAACACTGCACGCTCAGTTGCAGGGATATTTGTACGAGAATGACTGAAAGCTTTCCAAATGCCCTATAGGATTGTTTGGCCTAGTTACGGTGCTGACATGTATACGCTCGCTCGACCAGGTCCGCGTCAGCGTTCAAGAAGCAAGCTACTGTCTGCGGCAGACCTCGTGACACTTGTTTGAACGTGGGTGCGGGGGTTTGTTGGGGAGAGGTGGAACAACTAGGTACGCAGCTTCGGCTTTGTAGCATACGACCTGAAAATATTACTCCAACACACGCAGTTTAACTGCTGATTTCGATTTCAATAGATGTCGGTGAATGTATAGGAATATATAAGAAGCCTCTTCATAGAATTGAAAGGTAAGTAGTAAAAATTATGAGTAGGTGTTGTGTCCGCGAGGCTAATAGGTATAAGTGTTAAGGAATGCCGATCAACAAATCGACTGATAGGGTTGCCAACTATTCTGGCATCAGTAACAGGTTTATCCAAAGGGTTAATGAAGTTTTGTTGTATAGTATTCCATATATATCACCTTGTATTACATTATGAGTGCTACATATGAATATGGCATATATAGGTTCACCATATTGAAAATTGTTGGCAACTGTGTCTGCCAGAAGAAATAAAGCATAATGGCCAAATAGCCTTGTTCTATGACACAAGTTGCACCTAAGTCATAAATTTGGTAGCTATAACTTCAGTGAATTGAAAACGGCATACAACTATTCATACAAGAATTTTAATGTATGTTGGACCATATTGCCTTGATAGAGGTCAAAAATAGTACATATGATATGTATTAGATAGTCATAAAATCAACTAATCCAAAATGGCAACCAACAATGCTTACAATGCTTATCAGAGGGCTTCGGATATAATGCATATTTCCTTCTTGAACAGGCTTTTACCTACGCCTGCTAAATTATAAATGCCGTTTAACATGTTAGAATAATTAAGTATTATGGTAGTAGTCTGTAATGTAATATACTTGCTGACTTTGAAGTATTTTTCTCTAGTTTTTGTTTTCACAGTCATTCAAGTTCATGGGGTCATGCTTCACGTCACCTGCATTTAATGTGGTGGCAGTAGTTAGTAATCTAACATTCATGTTGACTTTTATGTATTTTGCATCGAGGTGTGGTTTTCAAGGTCATTCAAGTTCATGTGGTACTGGTTAAGGTCACCTAGATTTTATATAGTGGTCGTAGTTAGAAATGTAACAAGCTTGTTGACTTTTGTGTATTTATTCTCAATATTTAGTTTTCAAGGTTATTCAAGGTTATAGGGTCAAGGACGAGGGTACCAAATACAATATGGTGGCAGTTGTGTGAAATGTATTATGCTTGCTGACTATTTTATATTTTTTCTCTGGTTTCTATTTTCAAGGTCATTCAACATCATAGAGTCAAGGTCAAGGTAGTCTGCATTTAATATGGCGGTTGTAATCATTAATGTATTATGGTTGCTGACTTTTGTGTTTTATTTCTCGAGTTTTAGTTTTCTATGTAATTCTAAGTAATGTGGTAAAGGTCAAGGTAGTCTGCATTCAATATGGCGGTGGTAGTCAGTAATATATTTTGCTTGGTGACTTTTATGTGTTTTTTTCTCGAGCATGTATTTTAAATGTCATTTAAGGTCATGGTGACAAGGTTAAATGTCGTCTTCTAATATTGTGTATTTTTTCTAGAGTTTTTGTTTTCAGTCATTCAAGTTCATGGGTTTGAGGTCACTGTTACCTGCATCCAATATGACGGAAAGGTTATATCGACCAAGATGGCTGTCGCCTACCAAAATGGTGGCAACCTATCACGATGGTCGACTTTTGCACCTTCCAAGATGGTGGAATGGATATGGATGAGGGATGACCTCTGGAAAGTCCATTTTTAAATAAAATTTAAAACGATTTTTGAAATATTTATTTAATTATTTTAAATAAATGTTTTCATATATATTCAACGATTTTAAATAAATTTGAATCAATCATTGTCTAATTAGATTTTAATGAATTTTAATCATTTATAATACATTGTTATTAATACATTCTTAAACGATGTTTAATTAATTTTGTATGCATTTTTAAATAATTTTTTTATACTTTCAGTAATATAGTTTTTAGAATATTTCTAATTTTTTTTCAATATTTTTTAAATTTTGTCAATAGTGTTTTAGTTTTTCGAATATTTTGGCTCAACCCCGGGGTCTCGAATCCCGGTCACATGGGTCGATGATCCCTGACCATGGGTCGCTGATCCAGCTCCCTGATCTTACCCAAGGTCACTGATTCGCCTGAGAAATCAAGAATTTTTTGGGGGAAAAAAGAAATTTTTGAGGAAAAAGGGAAAAATGTAGGGACATTTAGTCGATTGGTAGGGAAGAAAGGGAAATTTTGAGGGAAAAATTGACAAAAGGGAAATTTAAACATGGCGGCGGGTGGTTACTTCGCTATCACCCCTCCCTTTGAGCCAAAGTCTATTTGTATTCTACTCACAACTTTACAAATTAAATTGTTGTGAATTTATTCCTTTTCTGAATTGCACAACTACACATAATAAACGGAGAATAAAGGGTTATAAAGTAGCGAAAATGGTTGATAAATCAATAAATAATGCTAAACAATCATTGAGAAATGATGCTTGAGAGTATCAGAATGGAAATCCCAGTACAACATTTTGGAATTCTGGCTCTGTATCATTTCATTTGACTGCATATCATATTAACAATCATTAAAACGTACCTCCACTCCCTCAGCCCTTTACGTGAGTATAACGTCTACGGTTTTGGAAGTCAGATCTTGGTAGACGTGTTATAATAAAGAAAATTCAATTCTCTATCTTTATTTGTGTATTTCTTACATACACTGAATACAGTATTCTGAGGGTTAAACTTTCATTTTTGGTCAACTAATTTGGATTCAAGCTTAGAAAATGCAAAGAACGTAAATCTTAGAAAAAACATTTATTTAGTAAATGTATATATGTGCGAATGTTTCGTGTGTAAGACAGTCCAAGATTACCCAAGTATCAAATTGAGATATTTTTTTACTTATTTTGTAGTTGTGGGATTGACAACAATTTAGAACAATATATATAATGTTGGTCTATCGTGTTTGTAATCACAATGTGACATATTATTAAACAAATGGTAGTTGTGTACGCCACAGTGGCTAGCATTCGCATGACATAGCGTCAAACATTGAGAGACCAATTACTAGAAAGCACACTTTCACATGTATTCACCAATCAGTTAGGCGGCCAGTCAGTGTGATTTCTTCCAGCCACCAAGTATTTCAAATTGGGTTACTTAATATTACTAGCACGAATCGCCAATGGAGGCAGTTGGCTGAGAAACCAGATCATGACACAATACGTCGAGTTGAACTGTCCGGCTTAGATGTAAAGGTTCTACAGGCTATTCGCGCCAAAGTGAGCTCTTTACACTTTTCGAAATGATGCTATAACACACACATGGCACATGCAAGCACTTTTAGTTAACTTCAGTTCGTGCATTATTGAAAATGAAAACTGAGTTACGACTTAATACGTAATATTTATTGACATTTGGGTGCATACATCCACATATTAAATGCAAGAGGCATCAAGACGTGCTCACATTAATGCAATACATTTATTTAATGCGAATATTTTGCTTCCAAATATATCTAGTAGCTCGCTGCGTGTGTTCTATTTTTGTTATTACTTTTTTAAAGGTGAATATTTTGAGTATTTTTAAATTACCGTAGATCTTTCAAGCGAGACTAATCACTCCCGCAGATAATATTGTAAGAATTTCGTCCTATAACACTTGAATAATCAATAACTATTTCCTGTAATCCAAATTTGGTTAATACATGCCGGGTAATCATCACTGTGCGTGTAAATATTCTTTAACTTTATGAACGGAACAAAATTGTTTAACTTTTCCGCATTATCATCACATGGAACAGGAAAACTGCGCGGATTAATTTGAGGACAAGCTTAACTTTAGACACTTATAGACGTAATCCACCTTTGCAATGGATTACAGTTAACAAGGATTACCCAGGAATGTGTGAAGCAAATACGAAACTTGCAATAAAAGACTTTTGGGATCACGTGCTGCGTGTTTTGGAGTAATATTGGCCACTTACTGTAGAAGCACTCAGTGAATATAGAGTAGTTGATCGAGTATTTATTGTACTGTGAAGTCTAGACTTCAGACTGTTGATTCCCACACATTTCATGGTCTCTAATTATCGTACTTACGAAAACATTATTTTACATAATGTATAATTTAGTTTTTTTTTACTGATTATCACTTTATGTTTTCAAAGATCTTGTGTGTGTTGGCAAGGGGATTTATAACGTAACACCTCATTTCCAATTTAAAATTATGCTTGATTTGGAAGAAGTTGTTTCCAGTGGTTCAGTGTGGTCTGTTCAAAGTTATCATTTACTATTTGTTCTCTGATCTGATACAGGCTATTTCATAATTCCGACGGTTTTCACCACTAATTAAATTTAACTGCAATACATATAATGTGTTTGAATATATTAGGAGTAAACTGAGGTGAAAGAGGTATTATTCGTGTTTTGTATGCTTTTTCCTCCAAAGCCATGTTCCCTGCAGAAGTTAGCACACCGCGGCACGCGCCCGTGACTTGGGAAGGGGCAGCATGCCAATCATACCCGAAGTGGACTTAGAAATAATTTCAGCTACACGAGATCGCTCATTTTTTGTGACGAGAAGTGTACATTTAGGAGGTCCGGGGTTCAGGTGGATTGAATAATCTCTCGACACGACCGGCCATCGCCAGGTCAACCAGTGTCCATCTCGTCAGCCATGTTGGATCCAGGTGACCTTATCCTTAACCCCATGCCTTGACCTTGAATTTCCTTCAAACAAAAACGTTTTTTAAAAATGAAAAAACTCTAAAACACAAAAAATATTTTAAAAATTCATGGAAAAAATTAGTAAACAATTATTGTCCAAAATTTATTAAAACACTTATTATTGAATTTTTTGCAATTACTTACATTTATGGAGGTTCCCCAGCACTACAGATGACTGACCCTGCAACAATATTTCTCGTTGGTTAATTAATCGGCAGGCTTCTACCAACTAACCCATACTCATTCCATTGAATGCAAGTATCTTGCTTTTTTGTTTGTCATTTGTTTAAATTTTCAACACCTAGGTTGCACTGATGACTTCGATCAACATGTTAGATCTGAATGATCTTCGCCTTGACCCTACATCTGTGACCTTGACCCATTTCTATGACCTTGGATAAACTTGAACTCCAAAATAAATTCTAAAAATAATTATAAAATCCCAAATATTCACAAAAATATGTAAAAAAAATTGAAAATTAATTAAAGAATGTTTCTTCGTCTATCTTTCGAGCAATCTCGTAATATTTCCATCAACAGCACTGCAATCAGTACTGCACTTAGCACCACAATTAGCACAACATGCACCACAATAAGCACCACATGCACCACAATTAGCACCGCATGCACCACAATCAACTCCACACACTAATTCACACACCAATACATACACTTATACATGCTAATCCACACCAATCTAAACACCAACCCACCACAATAAGCACCACAATTAGCAATCAACACCAACCACGCAATTCCACACCAATCCACATGTCAACCCACACACCAATCCAAACCAATCCATATCAATCCATGCGAATCCTTCGCAATCCTCTTCTGCAAACCACAGCCATCCACAACAATCCTTCGCAAACCTCCTCCACAAACCTCATCAACCCATGCCAATCCTTCTTACAATTCCAATACTTAGCAATATTCTTTAACAATCTTCAGCAATCCATTCCTATTATTCGATAAATCCTAATACTTCGATTAATCCCAATCCTTAGCAATCCTCCTCCACAATCACTGAAATCCTCATCAATCATTCGATCAATCCTAATATTTCGATCAGTCCCAATCCTTAGCAATCCTCCTCCATAATCCACAACATTACATGTCAATTCTCCTCTACAATTCACAGCAATCTACGACAATCCTCCGACCAATCCCAATCCTTCCATTAATCGCAATACATAGGAATCCTCCTTCGCAATCCACACTAATCCATGCCACTCATCCTCCACAATCCTCATCAATCCACGACAATCCTTCGATCAATCCCAATCCTTCGATCAATCCGAATCCTTCGATCAATCCCAATCGTTCAATTAATCACAATCCTCCAAGCAATCCAAATCCTTCGATCAATCCCAATCTCTAGCAATCCTCCTTTGCTATTCATAAAAATCCATGTCAATCCTCCTAAACAAACCACAGCAATCCACGATAATCCTTCGATCGATCCAAATCCTTCAATCAATCCCTATAATTCGATCAATTCCAATCTTACAATCAATTCCAATCCTTCTGTCAATCACAATTCTTATAAATCCTCCTGTGCAATGCTCACCAATCCATCTCAATCCTTCTCCACAATATACAGTAATCCACGACCATCCTTCGATCAGTAATATTACTTCCATCAATCTCAATCCTCCGATCAGTCACAATACTTCGATCAGTCCCAATCATTCGATCAATCCCAATCCTTCGACCAATCCTTCGGCTTGTCTGCCACCCATATGTACAGAAATTACATTTGTTCTCCTACTATCACCAAATGTGTATATGACAACAGAATTAATGTCTTGTATGGAGACAACTAGCCATGCATTTTTATACTAAAGTTTTTATTATCATTATGTATACAGATATTTCCATTAATAATCTAGTGCTCACAGCAACACTTTAAAGATATGAGGGAAAAAAAATTTCGACAAGAAAAAAGGAAAATATGTTTATAATTCATTATTATTTTGTAATTATAATTTCAGAAGAAAGCAGTTCATCACATAATGCGATATATGCTGGATCATTCATTTCACCAATTATTCAAGATATCTTGTTATTTGCATGAGGTACCCTCATATATGGAGGTTAATCAAATATCTGAGTATATTAACAAGTTCATTCGGGTCTTCGGGAAATATGTAACCAGTATTCTCGGCATCTCCTGACTTCTTCATGTCGCTCGTTGCAGCAAATGTTGGAGGGGTGTAACAGTGCATCGAGGAAATCGCCATAATAGCCTTCAACATTGTCATTGTCTTCATGTTCATATTAATCAATGCTCTCTTTATGGTCATATTCACTCCCTGTTTTGTATTCTATTTTAAATTTGCTTTCCTTTACAGCAGGCGTTGTATGCTCGTCGGTATTTAGATGCGACGACCATTTATTTTGAAGTCCGTCGACTTCACCCGAAAGTATAGTAAGTGTACATTATACACAATCCGACTCTACTGCACTCATTCTGTCTTTAGCATTAATAGTATCATAATAATCGCCTGTCGAATCGGTACCCATCGATGCAGGAAGAGGTACTGCCGGCAACACTTGCTGACTCCCAGTGGACGAATCCTTGCAGATCTCGGTATGGTCTTTCATTGTATCGCCGTGACCAAAATGCATGGGACCGGTGATGTTATGCTTTATTGTGCGAAAAGGCTTTTTCGTACAGGCCGTTCTCTCATGCTGATAAGCATTTTGACCATAGGTGAAAACTCGATTGTAGAATCGGCACTGGAGACAACCAGTTAGAAATTATGCATGTCGTAACTCCATGGTCTATGAGGTCAAAGACAGACCTTTGTTTTCGCAATTCATCTTCGTCGTATGATGATTGAGCACCTATGTAATCGATGTTCACCTAATGGTGTCAGAATATCAAATGTAATTTTTTCCTATATAAATGCATTCGACAGGCGATTATGGTGATAACATAAATTCTAAAGACAGAATGAGCCTGGTAGAGTCATTTTGTGTGGAATGTACACTTGCAAGAAATTCGCGTGAATTCAAAGCTTAAAAAAAAAACAGTCGTCGGCTCTAAATACTGATCAGCATACAACTCCTGCTACAAAGAATAGCAAATTTGATATAGAATAAAAAACAGTAATGTAAAGATTACCATTAAGAGAGCATTCATGAAAATGTACATGAAGATAGTGATGATCCTGAAGAATATAATGACGATTTCTTTGACACTGAGACACCCCCCCCCCTTTTCCAAATTTGCTGCAACAAGTGATATGAAGAAGGCAGAATATGCTGGAAATACTGGCTACCTATTTCCCGAAGACCCAAATGAACTTCTTAGTAGAATCAGATATTTCATTTACCTTCATAAATGCAAGTATCTCATTCAAATTAACTTGATATCTTTAATCATTAGTTAATCGAAGGATCGGGGATATATCGCATGATGTGATGAACCACTTCCATCTGAAATTGTAAGTAAAAAAATTATAAAAATAAGTTTTTCGTTATTTTTGTATGTCTTATTCTTTTTTCCCTAACAACTTTAAATTGGTGTTGTGAGCACTCGACTATTAATGGAAATATATGCATGCAGACTGATAATAAAGATTCTAGTATAAAATCGCATGGATAGTTGACTACATACAATATATTAAGTCTGTCGACTAGTACAAATTTACTAGATAGTTGGTGAACAGATGTAATTTCTATACATATAGGTGGCGGTCAAACCAAGGGATTGATAAAAGGATCGATTGAAGGATTGGTGTTCATCTAAGGATTGGGATTGATCGAATTATTGAGATTTATCGAAGGGTTGGGAATGATCGAAGGAGTGTCGTGGAATGCTGTCGATTGTGGAGGAGTATTGATATGGATTGTTGAGGATTGGGGAGGAGAATTACTAATGATTGGGATTTATTGAAGGATTGGAATTGATCAAAAGTTTGGGATTGATCGAAGGACTGACATAGGTTGCTGTGGATTGCGGAGGAGGATTGTGATTGTCGTGGATTGCTGTGAATTGCAGAGGACGACTGCAAATGATTGGTGAAGATTGGTATAAATTGGTGTGGATTGGTGCAGTTTGGTGTGGGAATGGTGTGTGGATTGGTGGATGGATTAGTGTGTGGATTGGTGTGGATTAGTGTGTGGATTGCTGTGGGGATTTTAGTGGGTTGGTGTTGAATGCTGATTACTATGCTAATTGTGGTACTGTTTGGACTGCTGATGGAACTTATGGTGTTTATGAATGCAATAAGAAACTGTTCTTGGGGGAAAAAAACACTTTTTTTCTGGCAGAAGATTTTATACAGATTGATGACGAAGGAATGTGGGAATTTACTCGCCCTCACAAGTGCACATTTCACTAACACTGACTATTTTAGCAATACTTATAGGGATGAGACACATCCAAAATTCGGCTATGTTGTTTAATTGTTTCAAGACATCAGCTAGCGAGCAGCTTGGGTGTAATTTCGAAGCTTGGAGATAATTGGCTCTAATATGTATTCTGGCAAGATTTCAATGAGTTCGTATCACATCTACGGCTGCTAATTTCATTTCAGCAAGCCAGTAATAATTCCCACATAAAAGAGATTGTGAATATTTTAAAAGAATTACGTGAAGGTGGGTACACATACTAAAGTTAATGTCACATGCTCCAACTTTTGCCGAGCTCCACCAGCCTGTGTGTCATAATGGTCCCATGCAGAAAGTATTCGTCTTTGGGCTGAGGGATCTGCACTAGGCCAAACTAGTTGAAATAATCCTGTGTGCTACTTTTAATTATGGCTACAGATGCATGTTAAGTTATAAATTGTTTCAGCAAACATGGATGGGGTAAACCAGTTCGTTGGAAATGTTGCACCGATGTGAGCAATGCAATGAAGACTATTTTGCAAGATAAAGGATTGCATAAAAATTTACAGAAGAATGTTGGCAGAATATTCTACAATCCCGCCTTCCATTCGCTAATGGCTGCGAATAAAATTAATCCCTACAGCACATATGGTGAGAAGAAAACCTACATTGTGAAACATTTTAACTGAACTCTGAATACTGACATTGGCAATAATTTTTTTTGAGAAAGTTACAAGTGGCTAGACTAACTTCCACACTTGTTATCATCCTACAACTGATAAGTACATTGTACTATTGCTATGTGGCCAGTATATATCTGGGATAATTCTTTGTTTGGGACTGTGATCAGAGCTGAGAATAAATTGAACATACACGGGTCTAAGGCAGATATTGGAGATTATATCAGGATATCATGAGTGAAGGGAACATTAGCAAAAGCATTCACTCCGAACTGGAAAACTGAAGTCTTTAGAATTTTAATGATTCGACATTAGGAACCAAGGTCTTATCATCTCACCAAGTTGGATGGTAACGAACTCCAAGATACATTTTACGAGCAAGGTATCAAGCCGACTAAATTCCCCAATGTTTACTTGGTTGAAAAAGTGCATTGTCGAAAGAGTAGTCAGCTTTTGTGGAATCGTTGAGTTTAAGTTCCCGACAGAAAAGCTGGATACATCGGTCGTCGCTAACTGATGTGTAATTGGACATAGAGCATTGTAAGAGGTGTGACTGGACCTGTATGTACCACCCACAAATGTATTTTTTAAAGTATAAATAAATGCATTCTTATAAAATATATGTATTTGTGTTGTCTGTACATTATTCATACATTGTATTCCCTCTCACAGTATCTCACACTTCCTCTGTGTTACTTGTTCATGTCTGTGTGTTTATTTCCAGACTGGTAATACAGCGGAAAGTCATTATTAATGGTCATGCAGCTGTGGTTATTTTCATCTGGGCACTTAGCATGCCCTCTCACAGAATACACTAATTGTCACGCAGCTGTGATTGTTTTCGGCGGGGCACACAGCATGCTGTCTCACAGCATGCTAGGTGTTAAACAGCTTGTTTTGAAACATCCTGTCCATTTGGTCATGGACGATAATGGCCATCTGCCCCTCCTTCGTTCTCACAGCAGGCCATGCTGTGGTTGTTAATGGCATCTCGAGGGATTTGAGATTGAAATGCATTTCTGACTATTAATACTATGCAGTGCACATTACTTTGTATTTGTGCCCTGCATGTAATAGTTTAGATTGTCTGCTTGTTAAACTTCCTGAAGGCCTGGCAGCTACAGTGGGGGTGTGGGTCATGGATTTTAATGGTCTTTCGGGAGATATGGATTGGGGAAGTGGTGCTTGTTAATGGTCTTGGAGATGCAGCTGGGGATGGCTGTCCGCCACCAGCAGCATGGGCGGGGTCACAGATGATCCCTTTTTCTCAAGCACCGCCATCTTCTTGCGGACCCGTATCTTGGCATTACCAACCAACTGGTGCCGGAAAAGTGGGTGAGATGTGGGGGGACCGAGACTTTTATTCGACTGATTGTTACAGAGTAAATTGTTTTCCCACGAATGTGCAACTACCAACTTGCTCTTTACCGTGTGCAATGTTGCCTGTGTGTATAGTTTGTTCAACCTTAGGTTGGCACTTTTAAAATTTATTTTAAAATATGATCATTTATTTATTTTATTATTATTGATCTCATATATGACTGTGCAGGACTGCGGCCGAGGTGCTGGATAGACTGACGGTATTTTTATCTCCCCAATAATTTTATCTTTATCGTTTATGCATGTATGACTTTTATGTATTTAATTATTTTCTGAATCCCAATACAAGTATTTACTATATTTATTTTCATTAATATGCAATGGCTCACAGCCCGCAGCAGCTAAATGAGCTTGCATGAACCTACAGAGTGAGTAGGTCGATGCGTGTATGTACGTTATTTCATCTCCTAACACTTCCCATGCAACGGTGGTCGTGTGGTCAAGACATCGGACTGGTGACCCAAGGGTGGTCAGAACGATCCCGCAAGCCTCCTGAATTCTTGAGTTCACTAACAACTAAAACATTTCCCAGCACTCCTGGTGGCTGCCACTTCAACTCCGCTCTCCGATGCTAGCGTGACTCTGCAGGCAACTAGTGAACCAACACACGAAATGGTCACGTCGATACCAGTGCTTCTACCCATGATCTGTAGCACTTCAAACACTCTGGTGGCAGGTGAGGGAATCAGTAATGGCTGTCTACAGTGGTCGACTGGCGGCGGGAATTAAAGATGGCTGCCTTCAGTAGACACCATCGACTGTGATGGAGGATGCAAAAAGCAAGAGAGGGGTGGGAGAGTGGAAGGAATATGAGAAAACACCTCGAGGGATAGAACGGACACGAGGCATGCAGACCAGGAGGTATATAAGGACATCCCAAGTGATAGAACATGGGAGATAAGAGAAAGTAAAAGAGACTTGAATTACTACGAGAAAACCCCCTCCCCGAACGATAGAACGGGCGAGAGATGGGAAGGAGACTGGGAGGAATATGAGATAACCCGAAGGGAAAGAACATGGGAGAGGAGAGTGAGACTGGAAGGAAAATCAGAATACCTAGAGGTAGGTATAGAATGGAATGACAGAGCGGGAGGAAAATAATAACATTGGAATGATAGAGTGGGAAGTGGCGAGGTGAAATGATTGAGCAGAAGGGAAAAAGGGGGAGAAGGGAAATCCAAGATGGCAGCTGCTGATGAGGAATGACAGAGCAGGAGGTTGCCGCGTGACATCATCCAATATGGCCGCCTGCTAGTCCCCTTATTCCCAGCCCCCAGCATCTGTCCCATACCACTCTAATGTATTCTACTACCAAACTATATAGGAACATTAAGAGTGTATTCTTAAGTCCGACAAGAAGCTGATAAATATTCAGTTGGCAATATACAATTTTTTATTTACGTCGTATGCAAAGTCGTACATGAATATGACAATGCGAGGAACACTTTCGACGTTGCATCAAACTGTTATTAATTAAGTTTATCAATGGTAGCTAAAATCTGAAATTCACCACTTCAGTACGAATGAGTTATATCGGAATCTTGCAGCTTTTTGAGCAGTGATAATTATACGTTTATTAGTAATGATATTTTCAAACAAATATAAATTCATTTATGCCAAACTGCTCGAATTTTGGAAGAAAATTGATTTTTCAGCATTACTGGGGCCTGTTATGGACTATCAATAAATATTTGTTTCAGGAAATTGGTGCTTCTTGGGGAAAACACGTATTTTAAATTACTAATGTGTAATACGACCTTTATTTATGTGCGTCCATCACAAAAAAATGTGTACATAATATATATAAGCTTGAGTCTCGTTAAACCGAATTGGGTGGGACCAAGGGTAATTCGGTTAAACGAAAATTGAATTGAACTGTAAACATAGGGGCTTTACATAGTTAAGTATTTCCTATATAGTCCATTTCATATAAGTGGTGTCAAATTTGACAGTTCTAGGAAAGTAGTGCCAATGGCATCTGGGTGGCTATGTATCCTTCCACCACAGCTGAACTGTTATTGAAGGTGACTGTTTGCAAACAAACACAATGTGACTGCCAGTATTTGTAAACAAACAACATATGACTGCATGTTTTTTTTGTAAACAAACTGCATGTACCTCCTCCCAAATGGCTTTTAGAAGCTGTAAAGGGCTGTTCAAACAGTTGAAAGTTGGTAACAATCCCATTTTTTTTGTTTACAAATATTTTATGTAAATGACCAAAAGCCCACGTAATAAGTCTATAAATTGATAATTTTTTTACCTTGCAAGAAATTTGTAACCAGGATGCACGAAAATGAAATTTTATTTTGACTGTCGAATGAATAAAATATATTTTACTGTTTTTGAATACACTATAAATATATTAATGATAACTAATCTTGTCACACTTACTTGAAGTAAGTTCTTGTAAACATAAAAATTTAGCATGGTTTTCACAAACACCAAATTCAAATTCCCTCTCCTCCCCAAGGAATGCGCCAATACAGCAATACAACCCCCCCCCCCAACCCCCCGGCACCTTTTTTTTCGAAGACAGTAGGCATTCTTACATACAGGCTATGCCTACTATTGCATTAAAAGTACATAATTCAGCTTCGTGGCATGATATGACAACAAACTCTGTACAGCCTGTTATGGTGGTTATAATTCTCAAGATGTTAAAGTATGTAGGTAGCCAAAATAATAATTAAGCAAGTGTTACTTAATTTCAGTAATCTTAATAACTCTCATTATAGTAACTCAAATGTTAAGTATTGCAGGGCTATATACTAAATACTTGAATAACTTTTCTCAAATACCTACGTGTTCAGATTATCATGCTGTGAATAAAAACTTATTTGTGACTAACTCAGTGTTGATATTTACACTGAAGTTCAGTCGCACAACCTTTTCTCCTCAAAATCGTGAATATAGCGCTAGGCTTATTCTCGGGTACCTAATTGAAAACTGTATTTCAGTTCAGAGATGTTACTAAGCGCTCTAGAGAATCAGATGTGACCTACAGCAACAATATATCAAACCAACATGTTACTTACACACTAAAAATATGCTCCACCAACCCAAGATAGAAGACCTCATTAAGTACATTTTTCTTAGCGATACATTTTGGAATGTCACAGATCCTGCTGATGCATGGGACATTTATTTACTATGCTGGAGCACCTTCATTGGGTGCTTAAATTGAAATAATTTTGTTTGATAAGCATGTTGTAATTTACTTGATATCAAAAAGTTGTCTTTCCAATGTAAATCCTGTTTATGTGAATTATTCTTTCGTTACTGTTACAATATTCTTAGCAACGTATCAGCGTTTTAAATTTGCAAAACAAAATTACTCAAAACGTTTATGAAAGACTCCAACATTGAAACCTACATGCCATTATGTTAGTTTCAAATACAGCCTTTAAAAACAAGAAAAACCTTTAAATTGATTTGCTAACAAGTATCCCTGCGTAACAAGCTTGACAAATTTTATATACGTTCTAAAAAAAATAAAGTGTAAAACATACAAGTTTGTATGGCCAGTAAGCTTTGCATTTTGAAACCCTCCAGAACCAGAGTGCTATGGACATTTCTCTGTGTTATTATTGATTGAATCTCTAACAATGAAATGTGGGCCCAATTAGGGTATCATGTTTATTTTATTTCGAGGGAAAAAATTAAAAAGTGAGCAGAGTGTTGGGGGCTAGGACTTTAGTTTATCGTCTTTCGTGAGACCGGATTATTTTTATGTTCTTACGATGCCGGAAACACATATCCCCAACGCGTACGACACGACGGCCAACAGCCAACGAAATACAAGATAGATCGTCGGAAGCGCGACCGATTCTGTCGTCTGACCAGCAGTTTTGGATTAGAAATGATTTCTATTCTTCGTCGTGTCGCGGTACGACGCACAGAATGTACAACATTGCACGATGAAATTGCATTCCAAGCTTTCCCTACAATGGCAAATACACAGATTAAAATAAAAATACATTGAAGACTACGGTATCTAATTATTAAAAATAATAATTTTACTTTTGTATGCATTAGCGATACCAATTTGTCACCATTATGTGTTACAAATTTCCCTCTTGTTCACCGCCTTCTAAATAGTTAGGTTAAATGCCGAGAGCGTGGTGTCGGTCGTGCTGTAAATTCAAGTAGTCACATTGAAATGTGTCGTGGTTGCATTTTTGGGCGTGTCGTGCTGTGTTGGTAGGGTCTATGTGATTCCGGCATGAGTGTGTGGCATTTCGAGATGCATATTGTTTTGATGGAGCAGTGAAAAATATTGCTGGTATGGAAATAACCTTTAAAATTATTTCACTTCGAAAATTATAACTTTAATGAAAATACAAAAGGCGATACATTTACGTCCCTGTTCGTATTCGTACAGATGCAGCAATATATACACGCACACACTTTCACCGAAGTTAACGTTACACTCGAATTTACGACGCAGACAAACAAATATTATTCACTCACTACAAAAGTGTGGAAAGCGCGATAGAATTTTTCAGGCCGCGTGCATTTCGATAATTATATTAACGGTTTACAAATACATTTACAAAACACGGAAAGTTACCTTTGTAACCTCTTGAACGCGTATTTTTCTATGGCAATGCTTGCAAGTTTACTTCACTAAAATCACGTTTGTTCGTAGCTGGCATTAAATAATTTATTTGCCAAATCATTCAGTAAAATCAACACTGCGCAAGTTTCATGATACAAACAAACTTAAACTTATATACGGAAATTTTATTAATGTCACTTCATTGTGGAAGGCGGTTAGGAAAATGGCGGAACGAGCAGTTTTAACGACGTGCCGATTAATATTACATTTCACTCAACAAAACCCACTACAACGGTACCTACAACCAACTATGTTTGGAAACGGAAAATAAAAATTTATTAACTACCGATTTGGATATTCCGACAACACCAATAATATATTCGCATAATAAACACGACTGCCTTCACTGGGCAGGAAACATAAACATGGCTAGCCATTGGCTGGAAACGATTACTGTTCGTATGTGTCGACATACTCTGTCATAAATGCTGAACATGTTTTTAAAGTCCCATTACTAATAGCCAAGAAAATTAAATATTGCTTTAGAAACATAATTTAAACCATAAATGTTGTAAGTATAATTAAGATTTTAAATTACAACTTTTAGTTTCGAATACCGTTTTCTTCCAAAACCATCATCAAAATACGCCAACCTAACAACACGGATCCCGCAGCGGTTCATCAGCTGATATAATACTGTAGGAGTGAGAGCATGTACTGTTTACATACCGTGTAGGTTGGTCACATTGTCTGCCAAATCTGAGACCCCTTATATGAAATGGACTATACAAAATAATGCATGTTGCACCGAATAAATGCAGCACTGGAGGCACCAAGTATATAGTCCATTCACGACTGGAACAGACTTATGAAAATCAACCTTTGAAAAAAAAAAAAAAACATCCTAGCCATTAGCTGCATGCATAGCTAGTAGAAAAAGTGGCGGGTACTGTACACGCTCCTACCAATTTTTCTACTAACTATGCATGCAGCTAATCGCTAGGGTGTTTTTTTCAAAGGTTTATTTTCATAAGTCTGTTCCATTCGTGAGTGGAACATAGATTGCCGCCGTGGAGGAAGTGCTGCAACACGATGTGTCGTGGGGCCACGGTGGCAGAGCGGTTAGCACGCTCGCATCCCACTACGGCGAACCGGGTACTGTCACCGGATCTTCGCAAGTGGAAATCGTGCCGGACGATGCCGTTGGTCGGAGGGTTTTCTCGGGGATGTCCCGTTTTCTCCGTCCCTTCATTCCGGCGCCGCTCCATCCCCTTTCAATCACCCCCATCGGCTCTGGTGTTATGTCGGGGCACGCCAGCTGGCGCGAGAACAGGGGTTATACTCCGCGGTGCCTCACGACACGCAGATATTGTAACAAGCGTGTACATGTAACGTAACATTAGGTGGTGTATATCCCGGATTTGTCTCTTGTTTGTGAAAAGCACTCTTACAATTACACACATGTTGAAGGAATAACTGCACATTAAAGGAAACAGAATATTTTTTTCGTACGTAACCTTTCATATACACTACACCTAGAAATGAGAAAAAAACAAATGTAAAATATTATTTCAAAATGAAAAAAAACAGTGATTAAATTAACACAGTTTTACATAACGGACATCTTCCAAGAATATAATCTGCCCGTTAACTACGGACTTATCGAGTAGCGGCTATTTTTATTATGTACTGTAAATTTATACAGTATAAAATTTTGCTTTTAAAATATTATAATAATTTTTACAACACATTCAAAGTTTTTCCGAAAAATAATTGTTAATAATTTAGAGTATAAATCGAATGTAGCATCTGCAAAATGATAAATTAATACCTTCGATTTTTTCTGTGAAAAGAATTGGTTAATCCTAAAATTCGCAAATTCGCAATTAGGTTAATAAAAACTCTAGTGTACGTGTGTGTGTCTATGTGTGTGTGTGTGTGTATATATATATATATATATATATATATATATATATATATATATATATACACACACACACACACATAAACACACACACATATATATATATATATATATATATATATATATATATATATATATTGATCGAAGCATGAACCAAGTGATGGATTCCATCCCACTGGTAATTTTACATACGGTTACGGAAGTATACCAGATAGACAAAAAGTAGAACTTAACCATTTCAGTCAAAAATAAATACATAATTTTAGACGTTGCAAGAAATCTTTTTGTTCGGAACTGTACTGATGTCAAGAGGACGTTTTGTCTTACATCCGGAACAACAGAAATCTATCTGTGCTTTATTTTACTGGCAGCAGTAGTTTATAAGACTACGGAACATAGCTTCAACAGCGAATGATGTCTACCACACGTAGGACACCTATCGCATTAGGCGATATGGTCTGCTGTGGTCAGTGCAGGCCATTCAAGCACGTCATTTGCAAAGTGCCAGATAGAGGACCTTGTGACTGACAGAGTAAAAGCATCAATAAAATGTGCTTCGTTAACCCTGAACAGTGTATTTCTCCAGACCGGTAATATTCATAGTTTCGTTGGTCTGTAGGCTATCCTATAGGGCAAACTTTTCAGCAGATATATCTTTAAGAGAGCTGCTCGCCAATAAATGTATTATTTTGTAACTATACCAAATATCGTTCAGCTTGTAGATATCGATTGTAAGTAATCTTGCAGGTCACGTATTTTTTGCATCATTACATACAAAAATCAAAGTTCAGCGTTTTTTTTAGAATTTAAAATACAAATAAAATTAAACGAAAATATTTAACAATAATTTAACGAGAGTGACTGTAATGCTGTGTCTTAATTAAGTTAGTCATGCTCAACAAAATTAATTTTACAAACATTTCACAGACTGCTACAAATCAAAACTGCGTCAGCATGCAATTTCGAAAACATTTTATAGCGAGATTTTAAAGAGTTATATAGTTTCAGTAAACAATCTATCTTTTTTTAATTTTTGGCTTTGTAAACGTACCGTGAACATTCTTATATAATGCAGTCTCTTTTAATACTCACAATGATTGACCTTTATCTAGAAAGATCTATAGAATGTATGCCACTTAAATTAAAAAGTAGGGTATGACGTTTTTTTTTACTACAATCTAGACTCAAATCGAAAATACAGGTTGGGATGTAAATATGAAGTAAGTGTCCTCTATGACCAGAAGACTAGACTGCACAGTACTGTAGATTCAGATGTTTTCACGTTGTCTGCTTCCTCAGTGAGTAGTCAGTTTCGCTCAGACCAAGTAGTACGGCATTCCGTCCTTGTTTATTTGCAAGTGTGTTCCTTATTCATAGTCCTGCAGGACGTGTATGACTTAAGACTCCTGATATCCGTGACACGATTACCGCTCAGGTTAGACTTCAATATTCTGTGTGCGCATCTGTAGTTTTTCGCTGGTCCCGTGTCGTTGTATGACGACAGTCTCTACATCACTTGCCAATCAAAATAACGTTTCTCCAGTACTTGAACATCAGACAAAACGGACGCTTTAAAAAATTATGCTTCCAATCGCTGAAGATGATTTGAGCTAAAATTATTGAATAAATGAGTATCTAGGAAAAATGGTTTGCGGATAACTGCTGTCTCCAATTACAACTGTGATCGTCGTGGTATGTCACAAATGCAAGGACAAAAGACCAGCAAACTACCAGAATTCCTTTGATTATTATAATAGATTTTATTCTTATTTATTACCGCAATCCTCTATACACGGGAAGCTGCGGTGGTGTAGTGGTTAGACTACTCGCCTCCAACCACGGCGAATCCAGTACGGGCTCGATTCCCGGCGGAGTGATCCCCGGATTTTCGCATGTGGGAATCGTGCCGGACGTTGCTGCTGGCCGGCGGGTTTTCTCAGGGACATTCCGTTTCCCTCACCCTTGCATTCTGGTGCTGCTACATACCTCGCTTCACCCTCATTTGCTCTCAAGTTCACGATGTTAAGAGCCGCCTAAATCTCTTCACTCACTCGCTCGTGATTCCCAAGCAGACGCGAAGTCAAGTGACAATTAAAATTATCCAATTACGAAAGTCGATCTGAGCTGAAGTGTTTGGAAAAACAGGCCGCGTCAAAGTATTTTCGAAAAATTCAGGTGTCCCTAATTACTGATCATTTATCATTTTCAGTGAAGGTACACAATTACTTCGCCATATTTAAGGAACATTAATAAATACCACCTCCGTAAAATAAGTGTATGTACATATGGATTAAAATTACTTAATTAATTACCGGTATTTTTCGTTATTTAATGGAAACTACTTAAACCAAAATGAAAGTAATTTACGACGTTACAATATTAACACTTGAAATGCAAGGGTGTTTAAGAGAACATGAAAGAAAAATATTCATCAGTCGATGTTTCTTTCAAATTTTCAGCTAGTGCAAATTATATAAAAATAAAAAACATAAGAAAATAACTACAACTTTTTTTGCTAACATATAATTGAAAAGTACTACTTAGAGAATTCACCATTTTCGGTTATAAAACGGCGCGAAACTAGGCTTCGCATATTTTGACGCACTCGAGCAGATATCACCTGTGCTGTACATTGTTTGCTGCCACAGTCAGGGCACATTCTCATGTTCGGCTCGTCCACACGGAATTAAGCCACCCGAGTATATGAATGTATAGCCTACTACTGTTCACACTTCTCCAGGCCGTGTCTCATGAGCAGAGGCAAAAGTGACAGGTAAACATTAGTGAATATTCAAATGATTAATTATTCCTGCAGTATTTTTAACTCATATAAGCGTGAGAATAAGCAGATTTGGAAGAAAAAAATTACTTTTATAATATTTTCACAGTTTTATTTGACCGACGCGTGAATAAAGTGACCATGTTAATTAAACATATGACGGAAGAATATACGGTGTTCATACAAGCGGATCATAAGAAGGGCTTTCAAAAAGTGCTCAGTTTAAAGTCATCAGCCTATATTTCTATGGAACCAAGCTTACTAACCTATGATATCGCGAAATTATATGTTGTCTATCTATACATAGGGATACCAAGTTTCTGTGGAAAGTGATTCCGTCTAGTTGTATGTCAAAACACGTTAGTTCACATTCTCTATCGCGATTGTATGGTTCTGGTTACTACGAGACTTAGGTGACTAGCTGTGACTCACGGATGTTCACTACTGGAGTAACTTAATTTATAATGCTTCAGTCAGGTAAGAAACGTCTTGTGCTAAAGATGTGCAGCCAATAGCCACAGAAGTGTTGCAGTTGCACGTGGGATATTGAAATATAAGTTAGTCTTCATGGAACTCTTTTCGCGAGAATCAAGTGTGCCTAGCTAGTGCCACCTGTTTTTCGCGAGAATATTTACGCAGAGGCTAGATTTCAATATCCCAATTAGACACCTGCACCTGGCCTTTGGTTATTGGCCGCGTGTCTTTGTGAAAAGATTGCCTGTTACATGAGCCAATAAGAGTTAAGTTTATCCGATAACTGACCGTCCATGATTGGCGGACTGACAAATAAGACGTGTATTAGTCCAGATGATCCAATCACGGAGATGAGCTAAAGTTCTTTGGAGCACAACATGTCCTGAAAGATTTTCGCGAAAAATAGATGACCCTATAACTAGCTATAACATTTCGCTGCTTTTATTACTGGGTGATACACGTTCAACACGATTTAATTGTTTCCGCACTAACCAAAAAAAGTTCATTATTAAATACGCATTAGAAGTTCCATCGGCCAAGAGATATTAAGAAATAGCTTGAAACTCACGTACCAGAGATAGATAGAAACTAGAATGGTGCAAAATTTGCGTTACAGAAGGGTATCACTCTCTAATTTACAGTTCTGCTTGTTGGCTCCTGACGCAGTGAGTACCGATATTCTCGTCTAACTATTTTGTGCGTGATTGAGCCAGCTCATTACTAACTGTTTGTCAAAAGATGGACACGATAAAGTGAGCACTTATGAAATCAACTTTAGAAAAAAGGCATTTCTCCTACCTGCATATATTTTAACTGGCGCATTGAGTGACATGCTCCCAGTAAAGTTGGCAACGGTGGAGGGAAAGTGGTTCCATATACTAGCGTCGAATAAAAAGTGCTAGGTAACCGTTTCCGATAACTTATACTGTTTCTTCCACTTTCTGTATATTTTAATGCATCGAGGTGTAAAAATGAAATGTTTGATACCATATTTACTTTTCTAATAATTTCACAGTTTTACATGACCGACGCATTAATAAAGCGATGAGGCCTATGGCAATGTTAATTTTACATCAGATGGAAGAATACACAACGTGTATACAAGTAGATCTTAAGCAGGTCTTTCAAAAGTGCTCATTTTACTGTGAATAGCCTCTACTTGCCGAGAGTCGAAAATGCACTTAAATCAAATTGTACCCCAGTGATAAAACTAAAGTAAACAGAAAACATGTGTAGCCTAGAGAGTCCCCGAATAGAAAAGTTGATCTCTCAGGTCCCTACCAATAACGGAAGAAAAAATGCTGGCATATTCGGAACACACTTAAAAAACAGAGTACTTTGCAATACAGAGGTGAAATGGTGGCGTGTACTGCGAACTGCAGACACACACGCCAGCAATATGGCGTAACTCCGTTCAACAACCATCTCCTGGAGACTAGTCGCCCACAGCAGCCTGACCAATAGGATATATTCCATAACGTGCAACAGCCAATCAGACCAAAGGCCGGCATCCACAGCTTGGCGATACCAGGGAACGACCAAGTTCACGTACATCAATTGAACTGCCCCGCCATTTCGCCTCTGTAGACATTCTTATTGTGTGTCGAAAAGTAAGAATGAGTCAAACTTTCCCGGTATTAATCATCGTCTGTCACGATATCACTTACCTCAAACTATAAAGGCGTTATAATTATGCCATTATAACATATGTCAGCGCACTAACAATTAACACAGATTTTTAAAATTAAATAAATAAATCAGGGCACTAGAGGCATTTTCTTAATTTTAGGAAATGCTTATGTAAATAAATAGTGTAAAATCTCTTGGCAGTTATATATTTAATTTACTAAAATTCCTGTAGGTTTATTCAACGAAATTATTATTTTTTTTTTTTACGAAATATTTCCCCGGAAATATTACTCAGATATTTGGAAGCAGGTATTAGCAACTATCCCCAAAGCAAAATATGATCTCTCTGTGAGTTCATTTCTAATGTAGGTGTTTGCACTCTAAGCCCGAATCAGTAATAGGTAGAGACCCGAGAAATTGGCCAGTTCAATGTCCTGTAGGCTAGACTTCACCGTCTTATATACTCTCATGGAGATATCAACTGTGTATTGGTTGATTGATGTGGTAGTGAAAAGCAGTGGTTGGGCGCACAATTGATTGCATGTTTGTTATTGGGTCATTTATCTCCAGGAGGTGTCAAACAACACCTCGACCAATTACAAAAGTAACATTAACGTACAACTGTATTAATTCCAACTTGTCTAGAAACTAACCCGCGAAATTCTCGTGTCTCGAGTAATATCAATCAGTGAAATAAAATTCACTGAAAGTCAGTTGATAAGCTACTGCCGACTGGAGAATCAAGCAAATTAACTGCGAATAAGTGACTTATAGCAATGGAGTTCTTGACATTCAGTGAGAATCAGAAAGAAATCATGGAAATTCGACCACCATATTTATTTGTTGTCTTGCAGTGAATATCAGTCGCTGAATTTTTTATGTTTTCTCTGATTTGGCTCAATTGTCACTGTTTCATGTCAAGAGTGTACGAAAAAACAAAGTCTTTATAAGTAGAGACCTGAAGTATTCGCGAATCCATTTTGGGACAAGCTATAATTCAAAACACGTGCGTGTATATAAATTTAGCCATTGGTCCACGCATTGTTTGACACCTCCTGGAGAACGGTGTCCAATTGTCGCCATCCACTGTGACCGCAGACAATCAATGTGCAGTTTGTATCGGCATATGTGTACATAAGCCGGGAGAGTATAGCCTGCAGGTCACTGTACTCGAGAATATTTCAGGTCTCTATTTATAAGAAATTAAATTATTTTCTTTCTCGGGAATTATATTTATAAATACAATGTGTCTAAGTGGGACTGAGCTTGCCACAGTTATGAGATAATAAATCGTTTGCAATACAGTAGCTTTAACACTGCGAGTACTGTGCGAATATTGACCGAATATAAGATAGAATTTACTCGACTATATCTACGACTGCAAGATCATCAGTTTTACTGGTCTCTGCATTCCTGCTCACAAGCATCCTATTCAACACCGGGCACGCTTTCCATACTTAAGAACATTCATTATTGACCGGCTCTCAGCCTAAATTTTACCGAGTTTAAAATGATACTATTAGATGTTCTTCCATTCTAAGAATGACATACAATACCTCCTGTTCATTTAAGTAATTTGCACTTTGAATTTCGCTGCCGCAGTGTAGTACGTTGCAGAGAACGTCATGAAAATTGCTAGCTAAGTAATATTTCGCCACCCGTAATGTCACGGCAAACTCCATACATCTCAGTTAAATTCAGGTGACGTCATATTACATCGACAGAACTCAAAGTTTTGAGAGAGCGGGGGAAATCTGTCAACACTTAAAAAAAAATTGCTGACATCTACAGGTTTGTGGAAGCCAGTATAGAAAAGTATCTACCAACAATCAAAGAAAAATTTTAAATGCTGCTACAGTATACTGAAGCCTAGCATGCACATACCTAAATATTCTCGAGAAAAACAGGTGGCTTTACTGATTGGCCAGTCTGTAATGGTCTTCTGACTTTCTGTGACTAGCACTTCACTACAACCTGTATGCGTAGAGACATGAAAAATTCGCGAGTTCAATAACCTGTAGGCTAGACTCCACAGTCTTATATACTCTCATACAGATATCAACTGTTTATTGGTTGATTATCGTGGTAGCAAAATGCGGTGATTGGGCGCACAATTTATTGCATTTTTTTATTGGCTCATTTAGCTCCAGGATGTGTCAAACAACACGTCGAACAATTACAAAAGTAACATTAAGGTACAAGTGTGTGAATTCCAACTTGTCTAGAAATGAACCCGCGAAATTCTCGGGTCTCTATGCATGCTCTAATGTGTAGTAACCCTTTCAGACCCACCCTAATTTACGGTCTTAGTTGTTGCAAACAAAAAATGTATGATGCGTGCTGTACTTGAGTCGACACAACACTTGTTTCTTTGCCACAGCCAATGAGCTGTAAGCTCTATGTTCGGCTACAATTATATGAACCAGTTAATACCTAGACCTGAGTTAGACGGTTTGCGAATCATTTACCAACATGTAGGATTATTGGTCATTGAACTTCACAGTTTGCAGTACAGACCAGAAATTACTTACACGTGCGTAATGCACACAATTGTGTACACTGGGTCTGAATGGATTTAACAAGAAACATTAAATTAACTAACCGTGTATTGAAACTTTAGACTCGCAATACAAAGTTATGTCTTAAAAAATGTTTGTTAATTCGATGCCAATTTTACCCTTTTAGAGCAAATTTAATTTACTGTTTCAGGTGATTCAAAAAATAATTTTATGATGCGTGCTATACATAATTTGACACATCACATGTTTCGTTTCGCCACAAATATGTTGTAGGCTTGGTGTCCGGCTGTAGTAATATGAACCAATCATAACCGAGACCAGAAAGACGGTTTACGTAGCAGTTCATCACAGGGAATATCATTAGTCAATGAGCCTCTCAGTGTAAAATAGCGCCCAAAAATTACCACAGTTGTGTACACTGGGACTGTATGGGTTTGCTGAGGACCAGCGCGCCAGTTTACACTGTAGCATATGGACAGTGTTATTTCCCAGATGTTGAGTTGCAGCGTGCTCACTTTACCGTGAACAGCCTTTGTAATCCATTCACGGTTACTACCAGTTTTTCTGAAGCCCTGGTGAAATTCTACTTCAGAAATATTCCTCCGCCTCATGCAAACAAAGCTTAACTAAGTCTAGAAAATTACACCAAAGGGACTATGCACCCCATTCGTGCCACTCAGTGTAATACTAATTTACATAACAACTATTTCTTATCAAGCATTACCAAGAAACCTGTTTTCCTGCTGTTTTCATTAACATGAATTTTAAATGTAATATTAGATTTTATAGATAAAATATAATTTTGAAATTTTAATTAATTCAAAATTAGTGTATTTTTTCGGGGGAAAAAAAATACCGTTAATAGAGTAAGCACATGTTCTGCTTCAGGGTGTGTTAGTAGCCGTGTAATACTTTCGCGGGTAAACAGGAGTCGGTATGCGCTGTACGAGATGGCACGGAGGAGGATGGTAGCTGCGACAAAAGACGAGCGAAGCACCCACCTGTGGAGGCAGCGGCGACTGCAGGGCGAGCGAACTCCGCCTACACGTCCTTCGTCTGCCGGGGCCGAGCACCGTCTGACGCGGTGTGCGCGCCCTGCAGACTCCTCCAGCAGCCGCTAGGAGCGCGCCGAGTCGCCACCACTTCCCCCTCTACTACCTGCGCCCGCTCTCAACTAGCCATACCCACCCTCCCCGCTGACACAACGGGTGGCACTAGGGAGCTGCTGAAGCCCCTGTTACACCTTCAAAATTCTCCCTTCAGATACACTCCTCACAACATTTTAAACGTTATTAAGAATCCAGGATGTTATATTGAATAAAAGTAGTTCACATTTCGTACTCCTACTAGCACATTGATGGGAAGGGGGGGGGGGGGTACTCTTTTACATCACCCCAGTATGAAACAAACAAAACGCATAAACTGGAAAACAAATCTTAAACAAAGGAATCTCATCAGTTTCAATATTTAAACGATTCCTGGGCACGCTTGTATCCAACGACGCATACCACAAACAAAATTATTAAGTATTTCCTGAGGCTAATTGTCCCATTTCTCAATAGCGGCAGTTTTTAAGACCTGGATGGTCATTGGTGGTTGTGCATGGTTTGAAACTGCTCGCTTGAGGAAAGACCACACCTTCTCTATGCAGTTAAAGTTAGTTGAATAATCTGCCCAGTTCATTCTTCGGATCCCACGTAGGTGCAGATACGGGGAATATGCTAGACATTTGTGAGCAGCGGGGGGATATGCTAAACTTTTGTGAGCAGAATATATTTGACAGTAAAATTTTAAAACGAAATATGACAATCAAACTTTTCCTTCCAAAAGATTTTATCAAACAATCTTGAATGTGTACGATATTGTGTTCCACTGTCAATTTATTTTTATTGGAAGATTCTAATCTGAACTTTTATTAATTTTTTTCTGACGTAGGATACTGCAGTTGTGTTTCCGAGAAATCCATTGCAGGGAAAAATATCACGAATTTTAACTTCTTTAGTAAATTCAAATTTTATTTATCAGCAATGCCTCCTGCACGATGAAATTTAATACCACTTGAGTTCTTCATATAACGTGCAATATTCACTTGCAAATTCATTCACTGTCAGACAGCTTCGACATAGATTAATTATCTGCAAACCTATGAAGACTGCTTCCGAATACTCCTGAAATGCATACTTGTGCGTACCTTTCCCCGTAAGTGACGTCACTTTGTATATACTGGTGCTGTATGAATTCCCAGAATAGTACACACGGGGTCTATACTTGGCAAGAAAATTAATTTGTTTACTTGCTGAGCATACTTGCGTACTTACGGCATTCGCCATATTTATTTCAGTTGTAAAAAATAACGTGTACTTTTGTAGTTACAAAGCTCGCAAGTTAAAAAATTTAATAAGTATTTACAAAATGTCGTTCTGTTGTATGTGTAAATAATTGTCATCTTAATAAATGTTCTTCTAATTATGTATAAAATCCTGAGCGTTTTATAGGCGTCTGCAGCATATTTCCCGAGTGTATGCTTATAAAAATAATACATTGCAATAATATATTTGAAACACATAGTAAGGCACATATCGAGGGACGAGGAAAGAATGTCAGTTTCTGTGTAATGCCCCTTTACGTATGATAAATAAATGCAAAAAATCCCATAACAACTGCCTTAATTTGTTTAGAGCTTTCCAGCCACGTAGTAAAGCAACATCCCAAGGCTATTGGTATGGTATAAACACTTGTGGAAACGAGAGAAGCTGAAAAATAAACATAACCTCAGGATATCATGGTGCAAGAATTTCTATATTCCTGCAATTTTTTTTCCGCTATACAATTTGTACTCAAAATGTACAACGACCAAAAACAGACATTATATGGGCATATTTTTTGTGTAGTATTAGTTTCCGTTAAAAACAACACAAAAACGTTGCCATGCTGCTCTGCCAAGCCACCAGGGTCCAACAATATTTCTGCGCCGCCTTTCATTTCCCTCCTGTAAATAATTCGCTCCCACTAATGCTCCGATTAATTCCTCATTCCCAGCTAAAGCCATGTTTCAGCACTTAAACACGTAAGATTTCAAGGTAAAAAACCATGACCCAAAAATAAACAACAAATATTTATATGGTTATGTATTTTCTTTATGCATAACCACAGAAGTTGTCGTAACGTATATATATAACACCATACACCGTATTTTTTCTGTTGTCACATAGTTTCTGATATTTCCGCCAGAATGTGCGACCAGTCTAACAAGAAGAGGAGATGACAAGTCCGAATAGTTTCAACAAATACGCGACAAGTACACATCGCTGCTAGAACGCAAATGTCCTGTACGTATACACATATATGCTGACAATTCTGAAACAGCCTTAGTTTCCAGCACTCGTTCGCTATTTTAAATTCTCCTGACGTCCATTTTATTCGCGCGCGATTCTGCTGGGCCTAGGCCGTCAAACATCAAAGAAATTTTAGAACCGGTCCAATTTTGAAATATTTGATGGAAACTGACGCCGTCCAACTTTTTCAAACAAATATGGCTGTGTGTATGACGTTTCGATGACGTCACAACTCTACAAATGCATTTGACCAAATTTGCTGGAAGCTGTTTTTACGGAAAAATTTGACAATGTATCTGTGGCTTAAGGGTTGATTCACAATAAAAAAAATTACTGTGCATGGGACTAACAGTATAAAGTTCGCAAGAGCTGAAATATTGTGCGAAATTAATTCGCAATTGAAAAATTATGTATTATTTATTTAGCGAACGAAATTTTGTGATGAGTCTGATGTCAGTTGTGTGTAGGTAATAATGTTTTAATGGCTTGGTTGTCTTTATACACAAGAAATTGATTTTATTAACAAGATAGTGATTTAAAATAAATGGAATTTTTCGCCTTTTTCTTAACCTTTGCTTTCGTGATCGCAAATATGTTGTTAATGTTTGAAAATTTCTGCTAGAACACAGTCGCCTTTTTTTTTTTTTGTCTTCTAAATTTATATCTAGAAACATTTTCCCGTTTCTGCAGCATAACTATATTCCACCATTTCAATAAAAAATTTCTCCAAAAACGTTATACTCTGTTCTGATTGGCTGTCGCCCCATTGACCTGCACAAGAAATGAAATATAATCGCTTCCGTTATACACTATGTCAGGACTTCTCATGCACACGACCAAGTTAGGCGCAGTTGTGAATCAAAGGGTTCTGACACATGACGGTCAATTCTTGTACACTCGAGCTATGTTCTATTGTTACTGATATGATGACAATAAATTATTAACGACAACAGAGGCTCGGGGTTCGAGAACTCCGTCACTGTCACATAAACACACTTTGCCTCCAACTCACCAACCATTCCAAACATGATTCCCTAGCTGGAGACAAACAGGGTAAAGAAGAGTTCAATTCCACAGCAGCGATGTTAAAGAACATAAAGGGTGATGCAAAGAGATAGAAAACTTTGACTGTACGTAGACGAGAATAGACAATTTTGAGGCAAGGGAATGGGGAGGCGAAGCTCGGAGCTGTTTATACTGTGTCATTCCGGTCCCCCGGCGGCCATTTTTCTCTAAAATTTTCCCTTTTTTTTCCATCAAAGAGCACTAAGTCCTTCATTTGCACAAAGAAGCCGCAGAGATGCAATTTGTAGACAATTCAAGCGATTTGAGAGGCTTATGTTCAGCGGATATGGTCGTGGAGGCCATCTTGTTTTATAAGCCTAGGGTATGCCAAATCGATATAAGGAATCCAGGATCGAAGTCAGGCCTAACCATCAGCCATCTTGGTTCTGTCAGCCATCTTAGCCGAAAAATTGGGTATGGGTGACCATGACACCGTGACCTTGTTTGACCTCGAAACCAGAAAATTCAAAAAATCCCAAATATTCATACAAGTCATTGAGCTATTTATATTACTGACTGCTACTGCCATATTGGGTGCAGGTAACCTTAACCTTGACCCCATGACCTTGAATGATATTGAATGCAAATAATTCGAAAAAAATATGAAAGTCAGCAATCATATTATGTTACTGACTACTAACGCAATATTGGGTGCAGGAGACCTCTACCTCGTGACATTAAATTAACTTTAAAACAAACAAAAATCCAAAACGTTCATAAAAAATCACAAAAAAATATAAAAACCCAAAACATTTATAAATAATTGTCAAAGAAATGATTTAAAAAATTATTAGAACAAATATTTAAAAAACCTACATTTCCAGAGGTCACCCGTTACACATACTCATTCCGCCATCTTGGTAGGTGCAACCACCCACCATCTTGGTAGGTACAGTACACTACTATTCTTTGCTCAATGTGGTCCAGGTATGTACACTTCCAGTCAGAATAAATGAGCGACGGAAAAAGGTAAAGTCCCCTTCGGGAATCTTCGGCTTTTGACAAGAGATATCGCCTTGGCTCTTAGGCAACCAGCTTTCATATCTATCCGGCCAATCGTTCAGCGTTTTAACTGCGCCAAGAATCTCTTCAACTTCTATTGGAGAATCATTCTGACATCAGTATATTCAAGTGAATATAACGCATTGATTTTGGTGAAGCTACTCGTCCTGCGATTTATTAAGTTAACGCAAAAACAGAATTCCTCACATAAACTCCTCAATGGAAGTCCGTGTCTCACGCGCAAACAAGTAACACTTAGGGGAATAAACAACCAATTATAAAGGCAAGCTGAGCTACAGTGTTGTGCAACATAGCTTGTCCCGAAATATTTCAGCGGAATTACCTCACATGAGCTCCACACAAAATGTTCTCGAGTCGTGCAAGCAGCCAGCGGAAAGAAAGCCAGTCGTAAAGGTGTGTTAAGCGATAGTGTTGTGCATCATAACTTGTCCTGAAATATTTTAGCGGGATTACCTCACATTAGCTCCACACTAAACGTTCGCGAGTCATACAAGAAGCCAGCGGAAAGAAAACCAGTCGTAAATGCGTGCTAAGCGACAGTGTTGTGCAACGTAGCTTGTCCCGAAATATTTTAGCGGGATTACCTCACACGAGCTCCATACTAAACGTTCGCGAGTCGTACAAGAAGCCAGCGGAAAGAAAACCAGTCGTAAATGCGTGCTAAGCGACAGTGTTGTGCAACGTAGCTTTTTCTGGAATATTTTAGCGGTATTACCTCACATTAGCTCCACACTAAACGTTCGCGAGTCATACAAGAAGCCAGTGGAAAGAAAACCAGTCGTAAATGCGTGCTAAGCGACAGTGTTGTGCAACGTAGCTTTTTCTGGAATATTTTAGCGGAATTACCTCACATTAGCTCCACACTAAACGTTCGCGAGTCGTACAAGAAGCCAGCGGAAAGAAAACCAGTCGTAAATGCGTGCTAAGCGACAGTGTTGTGCAACGTAGCTTTTTCTGGAATATTTTAGCGGAATTACCTCACATTAGCTCCACACTAAACGTTCGCGAGTCATACAAGAAGCCAGTGGAAAGAAAACCAGTCGTAAATGCGTGCTAAGCGACAGTGTTGTGCAACGTAGCTTTTTCTGGAATATTTTAGCGGAATTACCTCACATTAGCTCCATACTAAACGTTCGCGAGTCATACAAGAAGCCAGTGGAAAGAAAACCAGTCGTAAATGCGTGCTAAGCGACAGTGTTATGCAACATAGCTTGTCCCGAAATATTTTAGCGGGATTACCTCACATGAGCTCCACACTAAACGTTAGGGAGTTGTGCAAGCAGGTAACACTTAGCAGAATGAAAACTAATCCTAAACGTGAGTTGAGCTACAGTGTTGTGCAATATATCTTGTCTCGAGGAATGTAAGCAACATTCGATGCTTCAGACAATGAAATAGTAAACGTATGTGAAATGACTATAATTACAAATAACTGTAAAATAGAAATGCATAATTCCGGTGTTGATAATTAAAATATACCCTATTCTATGTAAGACTTTAAGTAGTTATAACATTTGTCATTTATTAAGGATACACAGAAATGAATTTCCTACTGTCGTACGCAGTTGCGAAAATCGAATATCACACTTTAGCGGAATATATGGTTATATTATTCAGTAAATAAGGCCACTAAACATTAATTATACAATCGGCGCATGTTGCAGATGTAATTATTGTATGCGCCCATCAAGAATGTTTCTCTTGCAACAAGCTGCTGTCTGCATGAAAAGCTACGTCCTATCTAACCCTAGCCAAATCAAATCCTTACGTAGGTTTCGTATTATCTGCTGTAGCCGGCAGACGTCTGTGCACGTCTGAACGGGCGGAGAGTGTTTAAAGGTGTCAACTATGTAGGGGGAAGGGGTGGAAGAGATGCACACGTAAGTCTGGCCGTACAATCGGCTATTGTCCTATCGGCTATTCCACAAATATCAGTTACGGTGGGCTCAGGTAGGTATATGTAAGGCAATATAAGACCAAGGACGTTCGCAGAGGTACAGGAAATTTATCCTCAGTGTTAAAAATTTCCACTTGACCATTTTATTTACATAAAACCACATACAAAAATATACAACTGGACTACTACTTAGTTTTTAACACTCGGTGCAATTCCACGTGAATTAATGTATACGTACAGTTTATCAAAGTATAACAAAACAGTAATTTCAGGCCAGTGCTTTTCTTTTGAAACTATAGAAAATGTTTTATATCATTATTTGCACAAAGTCGCGAAAATGAGCGATTTTACTCATAGTGAACTGACCCGCACTATAAAGAATGCATACACACAGTGTTAATAAAACATGAAATAAAATAATAAAATAACAATCTACAGCATAATGTTCATCTACTTCACAAATTCCACTCAATGAATTTGTGTGTAAGCATTCTTGCATTGCTAAATGGTAGTTTATGTGAAATCGTGGTCTACACACGCCTAGGTGCTCAAATTAAAAAGCTCGTGAGAATCGCAGTAAACATTTCGAGTTTACATAAAAAGGTGTTACGTATCTTGTCGGTTTATGTATTTTTTCTGGAATCCTGATTCACGTGCAAACTTAATGCCACCTGTAATTATGTGTTCCAAAATAATGCTGACTTCAGCAGACGGTGTAAACATTATAAAAGTATTTCTGTAGCCTTTATGATACAGTAATTTGTACTAACTAAACAGACCGTAATATACGTTTGTCTATAATTTATGTCAATAAATGTTATTCCAAATGCAATGCTCATTAAGAGAAAATATTTTCTAGATAGTGAAACAAAGATTGTGCAAATGTGTAATCCTATTTGAAATTCATTAAAAACTAAAACATTAACTGTTTAAAATTATATGCCTGACAAATTATTACACAAATATATCGACACTAACGATATCGCTAGGCTATAGTAATAAGTAAATTAGTTTGTTGGTGTTGAAGTTACGGCCACCCGTATTTGCTCAAGAAGTAGTAGGTTCGATTCATAGTTGGAACGTATTGATTTTAATATAATATAAAAGATAATAATCTTTGTATTATAGTTGTGGTATGAATAAATATATGTTTGAAAATATGTTATATATTAATTTAGATTTTCTATTTACAAATGTGACTGAAATACAAGTTTAACTGTATTGTTCAATATCTATATATTGTAAGTCCACTTAGTATGTTAGTTAATTTATTACAGGAAAAGGCATGTATCCTTTTAGTTACTAGTTGTCAAGGATTTACCTGTAATAGTACCATATAATATACTCACACACAATTCCAGATTTGCAGCACTAATGTTTTTAATTCCGTGACAACTTTTTTCTCATATTTTTCTTATTGCAAGTGCTATTTCCCATGAAAGGTCGTCTCCTACGGACAAGCATAAATCACACCCTTGCTCTACCCGGGATTCAAAACCGGAACTACTCACGCTCAACACTTAATCGACTGCACCAAAGTGGGCAGCCAATAGGACAACCAAAACACTGTCAGTGGTTATAAGAACTTATTTTAAGTGAACGAAAAGCCGCTTATTTCATTGCAGATAATAACTAAGTTACAATATAAGCAATATTTTGTTACGTGCTGCAGCTGGCGCCGACTCCACTGCCCCGCGCCGTAATCGGAGACCCACCTCGCCCTCCCCTCTTCCTGGAACGATGAGCTCGTGGCTGTCGGCTTCTCTTCTGGGAATCCCACGAATGCCGACAGTGGCGAGACTTGCTGGCGTCATAGACCTCCTCTGGCCTGCTAGAGTTTCCGATACGTTTAGCGACAATGCAAGAATGTTCTGGTGAGACTGGCTGGCGCCTCAGCCCTCCGCGACGTATCACGCGAGTAGGGAAGATTCTCGGTGCCGGCCTAAGACATATATATACTGCTGCAACCTAGCGGCCGGCAGTCTTTGACGGAGACCGTCTAACGAGTGTGCGCGAGCGAAGGAATTTGTGGAACACGACTGGAGATTGCGGGACGACGGCGAGTGAGGTGTTCGTGGCTTGAATGGACGAGAGGATGTGATACCGACAAGTGAATCCTATTGTGCGTGATGGCGCTTGTAGGACTCTAGAACATTACGACTTTCGGGCTATGGACTAAACTGCGGTGGGACTGAATGGAAGTGTAATACTGATTTTATTATAATTATTCTAACTGTCATATATGGAAATATAAATTATCAAATAATTGAATAGGTTGAGAGACTGTCTATTGGGTCTGATCTTTCATTATTTGATTTAATTGATTACTTTGACCTAATTATAAATTTTATTAATTTGTGTCAATTGTGAACAGCAAGAGATTTCAATTTATTGTGAACAGCAAGAGATTTCAATTTATTGCGATAATTTGAGTTTAGAGAATTTCGCTGTAGTTATTGTAAATAAAATAAGGAAATTATAATTAATTCTTTATTAGATTAAGACTTCCATCCCTTAACGAACATGGTATAGCCCCCTTAATTTCTAGAGTGAGAAAGTGTAACAATATTATTTACTTGTACCACTGTGTACCTATAATTCACTGCCACATTGGTTGGTATTCGCTTACATATATTTGCGCTAAATTAAATGCAGAAACTGCATAGTTTTTATAGTTTAGCTTAACCTTCATACATCACTCTTTTCTTTGGAATAAATAATTGAAAATAAAAAAATACTTTTATCATTTTCTCAGTTCTATTTTGTGTTATTGTCCAGCAGTTATTGTACTAAATATTCTTTTTTCATTCAATATAACATTATTATAGTTAAAAATATTTTAAATTATAATTAATTATTAAAATAAATTTATTTGCTGCTCCGTATTGTAATTGATGATTTCGACAAAAGGCACAATTTAAGAATTCTATGTCATCAAAAATTTCGTGCCAACAACTGTGGATATTTACGAAATTACGTTCGACACTGACTAGATAGATGACAGCTATCTACGACATTGTGTGTTAACATTTTCATGCTTTGGATTTGTTTAGAAGTAAAACTGCTATGCTGTAAATTCTGTTCAAGTTGGCTTAGTATTATGATGTCTCAAGCCTCTCAAAGTTTGCAAATTTTGTAAACAAAAGTTGTCCGGAGTAATATATTCCCATTGAGCTATTACGTACGCTGCGGTGTAAACCTTCAGAGCAAATATTTATATCCTCCACTCTCCCCCATTTTAATGGTGAAAGATATTATGAAAATGTGGAAAAGGATCAAGTAATCTGTTGATGCATCAAACCACAGAAAGTATTCCACCTCCATTGTTGTTACGTTTATATAACGTGATTTCAATTCGATACTATTTAATATTTGAACAGAAAAATTGCACTCAATAACAGAAAAGCGATTGTATTATATCGAACAATACACTCAGATGGTAAAGAAATCCTAAAACACACACTGTCACAAGAGCACTGCTACCTGTTGTCGCCAGCAAAAAGTCTCTGTGTCGGGCTTTGCATGTGCTGTTGCTCTAGACAAAATACCGAATGTTTTTTGTCCATGTGAATACTGCCGGGACGAAATCTTGTCGCTCAGCTAGAGACCGGACCGTGCCGAGCCGCAGTCTAGGGAATAAGATTGGTCTCGCATGCACAGACGTTTACTGGTACCAGTAGATAAGTCTATATTTGTAGCCATTTTGGAAGAGAGCACTACCTCAAATATAATAATTTCTCAGAAATTTTTCAACCGATTTGGCATCAGTGAAAGTAATGAGAACGTTAAAAAGCTGTATACAATTATATTTATAATGTAGTAACCACTATGTACTGCATTTTGATGCATATCTTCAAGTAAAGTTTTGCATTTAGTAGTATACAAACGGGCAATCTAATAGGGGCTTGGAGCTGCGGGCAAGGAAACAAGGCAACCACCATCTTTGATGATGCCATTCAGGACAAATTCCCATTTTCCCCAAAAAAATTTCCTATTTTCCTTCATACCCATGGTGGCCATCTTTGATCCCAACCTTCAGCTCAGTCAAAATGATGCCAGGATGTTGGGACCCTTACACCTAGCATCCTGGCGAATGCAGAGTCTCATGCTCTGTCATTCCTTTTGGGATCTGTCGACGTAGCACCATAATGCAGTACCAAATACCAGCATCAGCTTTCACACTCACCAGACCTAACATATAAGCATATTTGACTGTTATTTTCGAACCCCATAAGATATAATTGTCAACTTCATAACATATGCCGACGATGAGAAGGGTCGCAGGCTAGGTATACCCCATGTACACTTATAAGCATAGTTGACTGTAATTTCCGAACCACATAAGTTTTAGTTGCTAAATTCATAACATAGACATCACCCTAATTATGCATTTTACAATATATATGACCAATAAACATGCTAAGGGAAAATTACACCATGCCTATCCTACCTCAGCAGAATGGTTTTACATGCCTTAATATGCCAATAAGTTTGAAAAACATCTGGTTTCTCTATCCACCAAGAGGCATTGCCAGATACACCATTATTCGCAAGGAAAAAAGTCGTGTGTTAAATTCGAAGAATGGGAGGTAAAATATTTTTCACCAACTCATTAACTCATTGTCATCACCATATTGGCAGTAAAACTTAACATACAGTTCGTTGCCAAAAATGAGCCTTGATGCAATGCCAGTAGAAATCATCAGCTTTATGAAAACTCCTAGAGAGAAATAGCAGTTTAAAAAACATCAAAGCAGGCGAATGCTTTTCCAAATAATCCATAATGAGGGAATTGGTGCATCGAGACAGAAAGGTCACATTTTTTCAAGCTCACAGCATTTTTAATCTGTTATTGGTTTCTGTAAAAGATGGCACCTATCCCAGACCCGCGATGGCTTACCAGCTGCTAGCTGTATTTGTGCAATTGAGGGAAGTTTGATAATGTTGAGCAGTTCAGGTCGAATTTTTCGTTTATACACTTAAGTATAGAATCTCTCAGAATCAGAATCCGATGGTAGTGAGACCATAAATGACATCCACATAAATGATTGCGAGGCGAAATGCATACATATGTATTGTATGACCCAGCATCTATGGGGTAACATTCCTGATTCTATTAAACATAACAAGACGCTGGCATTATAAAACACCGAATGTGCATTCGGGAGGACCCAGATTCAGTTTTCAGTCCATACATCCAGATTTTAGTTTTTTCCATGTTTTCTTGAAATAACTCCAGGAGTACCATTAGATGGTTACTTAACATAGGTCATGTTCAAATCCTTTCTCCGATACAGATTGTGTGTGCTGCCTGGTTGAAAACAAAGTGGAAAATATTTTTTCAACAAATGGTGAAGCTTGTTGGATGCCTACCATTGTGCAAGGCAATTTTATTGCAAACTCCAAAAACAATTTACTTAGTAAGCTATTAACTATACCGTGGGACCTATATATGTGTGTATATATGTGTATATATATTTATGCATATATATGTATACATATATATCGATATAATTATATATACATATAAGTATACATGTACATACGTATATATGTATGTATATATTGATATAAGTATACATGTGTATATATGTATATAAATTTCAAAACGATATTACTGAATAATGAATACAAATTTCAGTTTTGGAAGAAGACTACATAACTTTACTTTAAAATAAGTGAACTTTATTTTAACTTGTGACCCACACACACCATAATCAGCACCACATGTTCCACAATCGCTCTACATGCTCTATGTGCTCCACATTTTCCACAATCGCTTCGTATGCTTTACAGTTGTTCCACATACTACACAATCGCTCCACATGCGAAGGATTGATGGAAAGATTGACGCCTGCCGATTGACTCCTGCCGATGTCTCAGCTGCTGCTACACGTCAGGTAAAAAGATAATATTCGAGACAGCTTCTATTTACAGAGTGTTTTTGTTACGCCTAATCCTTAATTTCTGCCAGTTAAATTCATAATAAATAAAGTTCATACATTTGTGTGTGTGTGTGTGTGTTGTGTATATATATATATATATATATATATATATATATATATATATATATATATATATATATATATACACACACACATGATGGCTAGAGTCTTATTGAATATTATTTAATTTCTTTAAATTATAATAAAACTGATATACTTAATATATCAAATGTATGTTTTTCCTGTACCAATAGTGTTTTGTAAACTTTCCTTATCATTACATAACTCGAGATACAAAACATTTACTTTTAAAACAAAACACATTTATCACGCACATCACACAATATTCTACTTCAGCATAGTAAGTACAATACAAGTAATTGCTATTTTTAAAACGAGTTTTATGTCTGAGTCAAGGATGGCATTAAACACATAATATTTGTTAAATGTACCATGGATTTTCATAACTCCATAGTCGTAGGGCTTCTGATATACATGGAGCACAAAAATGATTTTGATTTTGGCATGCAAGATGTCTTGTGGCATACATCTCGACGAGCTGTCGAAACGGCGCTTAGCAGCGCTGCTTGTTAAGGTCAAGGACGTTCGTTCCGATGAGGCACGGATTATGAATCGCCGGCTCTTGGCATATTCCAATCACATACACAGAATACTATCTTATTACGGACACCTGAAATATGTTGGGAATGTTTTCATATGAAATAAGAGATTTATTAGGGGAAAACAATAGTCCGCGCTGAATGACGGCTTATTGATCGGAACGAAATTTTCCGAAAACACACTATTAATTATCCAATGAGAACCAAGGATGGGGATGGCGGGGGTTGAATGAAGCTAAGTAACTTGCCAATGAAAGATGTGGGTGGGGATGGAGGGAATCTGTGTCATCGCCCACCTGGAGGCGTAACCGAGAACATAGCACTACCTAAACATTGAAAATAGATTCCAATACGGAGGGCGCCATCAGCACCACCTATACTTTAAAACATAATTAATTATGGCCGCCACCTGGTGGCTAAATCGATAATTTATACATTAGCACCACATATTTGATGTAAATGTAAACATATGAAATCCAATATGGTGGCCTCCAGCAATGTATAAACAAAATACATATCAAAATCCAAGATGGCAGTGTTCTGCAATGTATAAACAAAGACAAACGAAAAACCAAGATGACCGCATACGACAGAATGGATATAGGTGAGGAGTCTGGGGGCGGTAGAAGGGTAAGTAGTTGGCTTAACATATCGTCGACAGCAAGGACACTAGAGACGAAACAAATTGCAAAGGAAGGATTGTGGAAGGATTCAGCCATGGCCTTTGTTACGGAACGATCCCAGAATTCGCCTGGAGTGATTTTGGTAAACAATGGAAAACCGAAATCAGGATGGCCGGACAGGGAATCGAAGCCGGGTATTCCCGAATGCGAGTCCAGTGAGTTACTACTGCGTCACCTCGTACAGTGAGTTGGGGTGGAGGGGGTCAGTTGTCTGCTGAGCGCGGTGCTTGTGGACTTCCGGAAATGTGTTTTAATAGTTTTGAAGTAAAAGCTTTTAATAATTCTTAAATAAGTAAAGTTTGAAGTAATATTTTACAAGTTTTTGTATATATTTTGAATTTTTTTTATATTGTTTCACAAGTTTTTGATATATTTTGTAATTTCTGGGTTTTCAAAGTCAATGTTCACCGGGGTCGAGGTCAAAGGTCTTGGTCAACGTTAATGGTCAAGTCAAGGTCAGCTACATCTAAAATGGCAGCCAGGCGACCAGAATGGCAGAGTATGAACATCTCATTACTACTTGTGCAGGCTTCCCCAAATAATTCTACTTACTGGAATAATAAAAGGTAATCAGTAAGTACACATAACGCTTAGTACACTGCTGGCCTTTCGAAATTCATCACGAAGGACGCAACGTATTGATCCGACATTGTGAGACTGCGTAGCATAGGGTAGAACAATGGCGTAATTAGTTGTTCGCCGAGTGGCACAATGCCGTGAAGCAGTACACAAGTGGAGGTCGAAGAGCAACTGGGATGTAGTGGCTGTATGTTTCGCTGCTGTTTGTGTGCACAAACGAATCAGTATGTAGGTTCGGAGAACACGGCACCCTCACAAACATGTTTCCGCTTTTAACTGCGAAAGAATCTTAACCTATCACGATTGTGGATTATCCTAATGCGATATTGGTCCTCAGATTGGAAGAGGTGTATCTACAGCGAAGTAGATACGAGATCAGTGGTCGAGGAGGGGCGGGCTGAGTGATGTGCAGGAAACCATAACAGCCCCGTCAAACTAACAAACACCAGGGCAGACATCTGGAACGCATGACGATTAAAGACCATACAGTCACATCAAGCACTTTCGCTCGGGATGTCAGGTGTTTGGTACATCAATTTGTGTTCTCACGCACAGTTGTCGCCGTCTAGAGCATTGACGCCTCATGTCCAGGCGTACATTACTGCGGCTGCCACTGAATGCTCACATACTTTAGGTGCCTTCGGCTGCAATGGTGCGTGAAACGTCGGGCATGGACTGACGAATAACTTGCCGTAGTCTTCTCCAGCGAGTTGCGCATCTACCTGTAGCATGACTATGGTCGCATTAAGCTCTTGTAGCACTGTGGTACATGCCTGATCGAGTCCTACATAATGCATAGTCATACCGACCTGGCAACTGGAATAATGACATAGGGTGACATTGTATTCCAGTCCCGATCGTGCCTAGTCCACATCGCTGGTACGCTGACCAGTAACCGTTACATTGTGGTAGTGTTGGAACCTGTTGTCGTCCCCTTACCACAGGCCCAACTTGGGGCATGTGCGAATAGGACACTGCGCGATCTCATGTGGTACACATCGTCCTACGGCTGCTGGATGACCAACATGTAACACTGCTTTCCTGGCCTGCGTGTTCACCGGATCTCTTGTTAAACGAAAACGTGTGGTCCATGGTCAAACGATGACCGGGTTGTGACAGGATTCCCGCCACTACATCGGATGAACTTTGGACACACATCGATGCCACGTGGGTGTAGCGACGGTTAATCCTGTCTGATAGGGGTGGGAAGTGGGGCACAAAGTACTGATTTCCTACAATCCATACGTAGTATCGTGCTGCAAGTAAAAACATGTTACCCGTGTATGATGGCTATTCTTGTCCAATATACCCGGTTAGAAACAGTATACAATGTTGGGTTTAAATAGTTCACATCGTTTCATAGACATAGTATAGTTGTTGAAATGTATATCTTGCCACCAATTTAAAAATAAATGCCTGACCCAATTAATTAATATCAACGTATTTCTTGTTTGTGAAAACTGGTAGGAATGGGTTGACGGTTTTCCGAGTTACGATAGAATAATTTTATTTTTTTCGTTTTGCGCTATATTACAAAATGGTGAAAGAAATTGGTTATTTCTTGACATATTTAATTTTTTTAGGCTAAATATTCTTCATATCCAATTTAATAAAATTAGATTATATGTGTTTGTGTGAGTGTATTTAATCACATGTATATAAATATAATTTTAAAAAGAAATATTTTGCACCATTTTGATAATATAGTAAGTTCCACATTAATCTAAATTGTATAAGGTACCATGATCTACTATAGGCCTTAAATGAACTAGTTACATGCAAAACGTGGCAGGAATCTATTGTGTAATTTCCGAGATATGATGTAAAAGTTTATTGTTTTCATGATGTGCTACCATCCACAATGTCTAACCAATAAGAACGTACCTTACTAGATTAAAGACGTACATGATTAACTGTGAGAATACGAGATTTGTTGCTCAAAGATTGTAACTGTACAGATGGAATTCGTTTCATATCCCAATTCACACTTCATTGAAAATGACGTGTGATATTGTTAACCGCGGCATAAAGTGTAATAACACATAATGTACATACAAAGAACCTCATAAGAAAATAAAACATAACGTGATATATTTATCTGACTATTTAATTATTGAACCTGTTTGGTTTTAATAAATGTTTGTTGAGAATGTAAGAAAATATATTTTTTTGTCATTGAGACAGGTTAATTTTTATCCATACTTTTCAGTGTCATAAGTCCACAAAACATCATCGAGAACACATTCGAACTTTCTACATTTCCTTAGGAATTTGAATTTGGACAATTTATGAAATGGGCTTTAGGTTTTTATATAACCGACCGTTTAAAGCAAAGATCGTGGCTATATCTTATCAAGTTACTGAGCTATTGATGAGTTTTCCATAACACATTTTAATTATTTTCGTCCCCTAATTCAAAAAGAACCTAGAATGAAGTTTTAGGTATTTTATAGGTAGCCTTTTGAAACATACAGAATAACAATATATTATCGCTTTAATGGACAATTATGGAGACCTCGATAGCATGTTTGAGCACTTTTCACACTCTTAATGGTTAAATTTTAAAATATTTTTATATGTTATCGTTTAAAGTTAAGAGCATATCGACATCTCAATAGGTTAATAAGATATTGAGGGACCCTCGGACATATATTTTACCGCTTTTCATTTTCTCAGTTGTTGGATTTCAAATAATCCTGAAATCAGTTTTGTGGTATATGCGAAGGGTAAATTTTTAAGCTAAACGAAAATCATACCTCGTCGGATTAATCAGCTATTGAGAAGTCCTCAAAGGCATGCTTTAAATCTTTTCGCCCTCTTTGGGGTTAAATTTTGAAAAACCCTCTCTCAGTGCGTGCCTGCATCCAGAAGGAAAGCCAACACTACATTTTCTAACTTTTTATAAGGCCGTTTTGTCTGTATATTGGCGAATGAGTCAGTCAGTCGGTAATTTCATTGTGTACACATATATATTAATTCAAGAATTGAAAATAAATTTCTTGTTATCGTTTTAGTTTGACGGTACAGTACATTGTTGCATCCAATGTTCACATTTTGCCAAAACAGAACATCACTTATCCAAATACATTTACATCAACAAAGTGTCAATATCAGGCAGCAGACTCAAATCCTACATTATGATATTGTGAAAATTGGAAGATTAACTGTCGTTTTAAACATACAATAAATAAATTGTTCTGATAATTTTATGAAGACCATAGAAGGAGGGATATCATAAAAATGTATCTGAGTTACTAATTATAGATTACTGATAATGTGTCATTTTGGTTCTGTAGCAGGCATATCTACTGGCTTTTGTGACCTTGGACTTGTTACATTTTCACCTTGAAAATTCTAAGGGAAACACTAAAGAAACAGACAATTCTACATCTAGTTCAAAGCATATCAATAAAAATAAGAAAATAAGCTTTCCCTCGCTTTACAATTGCGGTTCAATGGAAATAATCTTAGAATTAATTGTTTATTGCGCAGTCAACGAATAATTCAACTAATCCGGAACACTGCATGGTGAAAGCTTAACTGATGACTAGTTATCTGTATATTATATATTTATTCATTAAAATGTATGTATGTAACTGTGATCTCCAAATATCGTCTTGAAGGACAATGATGATTATACCCTTTGCGATTCGAAGACTTAATTTTAAAGACTTGAGAAGAATTCGCTTGCCGCATGTTAACCTAATTGCCATTTTGCGGAAGTGGTAACTGTGAGTAAAATTGTAGCTCTGAGAAACGTAGCGAACTGTAATATATATTGTATACAGTACATATTCGAAACACTAATATCAACTATTAATCACTGTGTTTGGGTCTGAGAGATGGTATCGAACAGCGAACATCACTGTACTCCACGCCATCAAAACGGCAGTGTAACACTTAGATCTGCGAGGGACCCATGTAGACAGGCAGGATGCTACAATAGCCTGGCCAACTTGGCCTCCGCCATCTAATTACTGTATATGCACTGGCACCTGCCTTGAGCTCTGCACACGTCGCTGCGTGTACCGCTCGTAATCATGACAGCACATACTGTATGTTTCTTTACGTAGCCTGTATATTGTATATCATAAAGTGAGACGTGTGAATCCATCGTGAATATAAGCATAAATAGGATTCGAACATGATTACGTAATATATTATCCCCATACCAGAGATAAGTAAATATTTGATATACTGGTTGGGAAGCAAGAAGATTACTTATTACCGCATGTTTTAGAGAAGGCAACAAAAGCAAGACAACATTTTGGAGAGTGATTCCAGTTGAGATTTTTGTGTGTCGCGTTACCTAAATTATCTCTCAAGTGGAGGGAAAGTTTCTTCCGCCGGACTTGTAATTCTCATTGTTTTCTTCTGCGTTAGAGTATGAGGCATGAAGTCAAACTGAACATTTTATATTAAACGGTATCTCATTGCATCGCTGATGCAACAAAATGTTAAGTACATATAATTAAGCTATATTCTTTAAGAAAAACGAAAATAATGACATCCACTAAGATTTATGTGACACCAAGACATGAGAGCAAACTTAACAGGTAATCCCCTAGTTGTACCAAACACTTTGTGAATCCATTTAAACATCAATAAAAAAAACTTTATACTCAGCTTACAATATTTAAACCATTTATTTATTTTTTCTTAAGAGAAATGCATTGTCTGCATAAACAATATATTTCGAAAATAGTGTGCTGCTGTATTAACGGTTGTTTAATAATTATAAATAAAGAATTTTTCCACCATATTTCTTAGATTAACTAGAAAAATTCAATTCGATTTAACCTTAAGCTACGTTCCTTGCGAAAAAAGGCTTATGTAATAACGCAAATGTCTGTCTGTGATGTACTGTATGTCCGCTCATAATAACATTCGAACCCGTGAAACATATTTCACCGAATTTGGCACACACATAACTTAGTAAATACATCCAATTTTACAATGTTCTGCCAAGCCGTTTGATTATTTTCAAAAGGTTTGCTATTTTAATATAATAGGGTACGATTTTATATCTGGGGAATTATTTAACTAGGTAATACCAAATCTTGTATTTTCACAGTTAATCTTGTACGTCTTTAATCTAGGAAGGTACGTTCTTATTGGTTAGACATTGTGGATGGTAGCACATCATGAAAACAATAAACTTTTACATCATATCTCGGAAATTACACAATAGATTCCTGCCACGTTTTGCATGTAACTAGTTCATTTAAGGCCTATAGTAGATCATGGTACCTTATACAATTTAGATTAATGTGGAACTTACTATATTTTCAAAATGGTGCAAAATATTTCTTTTTTAAATTATATATATATATATATATATATATATATATATATATATATATATATATATATATATATATATATATATATATATATATATATATACATGTGATTAAATACACTCACACAAATACATATAATCTAATTTTATTAAATTGGATATGAAAAATATTTAGCCTAAAAACATTGAATATGTCAAGAAATAACCAATTTCTTTCACCATTTTGTAATATAGCGCAAAACGAAAAAATAAAATTATTATATCGTAACTCGGAAAACAGTCAACCCATTCCTACCAGTTTTCACAAACAAGAAATACGTTGATATTAATTAATTGGGTCAGGCATTTATTTTTAAATTGGTGGTAAGATATACATTTCGACAACTATACTATGTCTATGAAACGATGTGAACTATTTAAACCAAACATTGTATACTGTTTCTAATACTATGCATGCCATGTTAACATATGCGATTTAATTGTGTAAGAAACTTGTTTTCGACAAGGTGACTATATAAATATTTTAGGTTAATTTGGTATACGGCATATAGCATATTGTTTGACCAATCTCAACTAAACTTGGTGTGTTGAACGTATTACATACAGGCATTAAACATGCTGGTACATTGTCTCTTTTTCTGGCGTATTTTAAGTTAGTGCTACAAGACAATATATTGTGTCAAATGTCGGGAAACAGTAAACCTATTACTACCTAATTTGGCAAACAAGATTCACCACGGTGATAAAATATATATGTATGGTTTATGTGGGTCAGTTACTTATTTTCAAAATGGTGGCCATACGAACATTTTGATTATTTATCTATAACCACGGAACAGTGTAACCAAGGAACGAAATAAATATATGGAAAAAAAGGGGGGGGGGGGGTTATATAATTTTGGAATAATGCACATGTACTAGTGAATGTTATCTGAGATTCGGAAATTTGATCGAAAAAACACAGCACTTTGAAAATAATAATTCAATTGAAATGAGGCTTTATTAGTGCTTTAAGCAAAACATGTTATACATTACAAAATATCTGAAAGAATTACATTCTGGGCCCATATTGGTATGTTAAATGTTGTTTAACATAAAATAATACAGGAATTATCAAAGTCATTCAGCTTAACTTTCTTTATATCGTTAATCAAGTGGGTACTTATATGCGCAAATATATGTCTCTTAGAGTTTAAATGCGTGCATATTATCAGCCATTAAAATATCAACACAATGAATCAAAACATTTTTGTACAACATTTAATTTTCTACACGATTTCCCATTTACAAAAATATATTGAAACTCTTTGTTAAAATCTGGATTAATTCCTTTAATCGGCAACCATTTTGCAACGTGAGACATTGAACAACTAAGATGCCCGAGGGTATCTCGCTTGTTTTCTGACAGCTTTGACAAGTACAAGTGCCAGATTTAGAAACTTTATAAGCTAGTTCACTTAATCGTCCTAAATGTGTATTTTTTCTTCGCTTTACGCGAAAACTTTTGCAAAGCACGGCCCTTTAGGAAATTTAATAACGGTGGTGAAAGAACTGTCTATGGCCTTCTACGATACTGTAGCCCAAACATAATTATGTGAGTCGCAGCGTTTGTTTCGCAGCTGCATGCATCTCCGACCTGAAATGTCACCTCCTCGCTCGCTTAAAACAGCAGTATAAATATGTATATCTGATTACCATGGCTTTATTGGGCAGTCTGCATTAAAACATTTGACATAAAATGGCATTACAACATTTTACATGGATGGATGTAGGGCCTCTGTTTCTACATGGCGGTATTCAAGGAAGAAAGATAATTTGCCTTTCTTGCTGACTTAACGAAGCACTGATATACAAGTAAAATAACATTATTGCGGAGCTTCACGTTTCTCTTGTAGCTTTTACAAAAGCAAGGAAAAATAATTCCTCTTTGAATACCAGCTCGCCAAGAAAAGGCATGTGTATTTTTATAACATTTAATCGCTTATAGGAGATGTGGTGTTGTAACTGTCATACTACTCTCCTCGTCCCACTACAAACCAGGGTCAAATCCATATTTTCGTGAGTAGGAAACACGGCGGGTGTTTCTGTTAGTGCATGGTCCGACATCTCAACAGTAACACGGTGTGTACTGCACAAGCTGACAAACGACGAGAAAGCTCACCAGATGGAGACATCCGTGGGATTTCATTGCCATGTGTGATAGGGGTCTAGCCTTTCTGCGAAACACCGTCACAGGCGATTAGACCAGATCCCGTCAGTTAGATACAAAATCAAAGCGGCAACCGAAAAATTAAAAAAATAAATAAATAAAAATCACAAAAAATTCCAAAAAATACCAAAAATATATAATTAGAAACGATGAATATCTATATATATATATATACTCATATTAGTAATTAATTATTAAATATAATAAAATAATTATTTAAGAAACTTGAATTTCCCGAGGTTCCCCCACCTCCCACACCTAACAAATTAGTCGGCAGGCCTCCACCCCCACGCCCATACCCAGTTAGCCATCTTGCCAGATGTCACTTATCTTGGTAGGCGACCGCCATCTTGGTAGGCGACCGCCTACCAAGAATCTGTTCCTGCGGATCAAACAGTAAACGCCGTATACTACGAGCAAGTGTGTTTTAACGCGTCCGCTATGTGCGACGAGAGCTGCACAGGGCTGGAAAGTAGGTGTCGCTGCACGGTAACGTGCCTGTGTGCGTCACTTCTTGGCTGAGCGCGACGTAGCTGTTCTCAGTCGGTCGCCGTGGTCTGGCGCCTGCGGACTTCTTTCTGTTTCCCCGCCTGAAGAGCGTCTTGAAAGGCGCGTGTTTTGCCTCCGTATAGGCAATCCAGCGACGTGCCCCGCGATTCTGCGATCAATTCCTAAAGAGGCCTTCGCGGATAGTTTCCAGACGTAGACTGAAGATAAGGTCGCTTGCTGCCCACAACCAATCTCCGCGTCCCAACATTAAATTGCTATTCTGCCAATACGGCCGGCAAATATGGCGTGGATTGGATTTGAAGTTAGAACAATGTTTACTAAACAAATACTTTAAAGATGTTTTATACTTCCTCCACGGTCAGTTTCATATGTGAATTGTTATAGGACCCCTTAAATGTCGAGGGCAAAAAGTATATCGTGTGGGTAATTATGAAATGCACACGATTAAGAACAACAAAAATTTATACACTAACTACTTAAACCAAAATACGCGATGAAACGAAGTTATTGTACACAGTACTCAACGGTATCGTGTAAGAAAAAGGAACTGGAATGTCTGTTTGTGTAAACAAATGAGCCATAAAAAGCATTATCACTGCTTTAAAGCATACTATGAAGCGCAAGATACAAATGAACAAAAAGGAATCGTGGCGCAACTCTCCAACCCTTGCCGTTTTCACGGTGAACGCGCAGTTGCTGCGAGCAATGCTTGTGCGTGTTGTGATGTAGACTCGCGGATTGCGCAGACAAATATAAACCGTGGTTGATGTAATTCAACAGTGTTCGCAGTAGTCGATGCACGTTGTTGTGCGTCATAACAATGCCCTCCCCCTCCCACTTAGTTATCCACACTTCGCTACCCTCCCCAGCTGTGAGATGACGGCGGCCAGTGACCTGTGCGGCCGTAATTTATACGACGTAACACGCATGTGACGAGGAGACCGAGCCATTCAAGGCGCCTAGCCTGAAACAGCACTTATTAAAAGCGAGTCATATTCCGCTACGTTCGCAGTCCACTGTACACTGCGTAATATATATTTTTTGTAATTATTTATAAAGAAATTATTTGCACTTTTACAAAATAAGTGAATGTGTGTACGAATGGCGTGATATTGGATAATAGCTAACGAATTTTTTTCGTGGGGAAGGGGGGAGGGGGGGAGGAGCGTTTTCCGTTCAACATTCTTTGCAATGTAAAAATACTTAATTGTATTTCACTTCACTTTCTGATTACTTTTGTAACGTACCGAACGGACTGTAATAATTATTTGTTGGTTTGCAATGCCAGTAGCTGTCATTCGGATGCAAATATAATACAAAAACATTCTACAAGTTAAAACTCCATTGTGCAACAGTTTAATCACCCTGTAGACTTAGTGATCTTCTGATATGCAGTAATTGTGTAACTTATTAATTTCACTCATCCGTAAGACGTGAAATTAATATTCTTTTGCAGTCAGATGAAATGGTTGCGTGGCAAAGTGGTTGCATTGTAATTCTAAGAATGAGGGTTCAAGCCTCTGTGATGACATTTTCTTGTTAGTACAATTATAAAGTTTTTTTCCTCCTATGATGTTTATATCACAGTTGTTTTCGAGTACATTATAAAAATTATTATGTCTCCACTTCTCGATATTGTAAGTTGAACTGCAATCATTAATTGGCTATATTACAAATGTGTGTATTGTACTTTTTACAAAATCGGCTTGTGGTGCTACAAACATTTTTTGACAATCATTGGTTAAAAAAAAAAAAAAATTGTAAAAGTACCAAAATTATTTTTATACAGCGTATCTTTGGAGAATTCGTCATCTTAAGTTTTTCTGTACATAAACGTGCAATATAAACTCCAATATTCTACTTTTTTATCTGCCGCCTGTGTAAATCTTAGTTTCGTCTACACGATGCGGTTCCGATAAAACGTGAATTACTAATTTTTCACCCAGTTGCATGTGTATGAAGCAATCTGTTTTTGAGTTCCGAGCACCAACAATGTGTTGACATCCGTTGCATTCGCATTGCTGGTGTCTGCAGCGATCGCAGTAACTGGGCGCACACGTCAGGCGTCGCAGTCGCAGGCATGTGCACATGCAGCTTCGTAGCAAATGTTCAAAATGCGCTCCTCCAACCTCATTGTAGTAGATTATGTGGCTTATTAGTGAGCTAAATAGTATCGCGTGTATCTTTCACCTTACTGAAGGCAACCATGAGCTCAACACGTTAACCTCGTGGCACGTGAACGCCCGCATTCAGAAATCCCCGCAGCTAGAACTCGAATGGACTCGGGTCATGCGAGCGAGGTGACCAAGAAACAGGCCAGCCCCTTGTGTAGGAAACTAGGATTTGAGGTGGTCGCGTCCTGTGAACCCCAGAAACTTCCGGTAAACGTAGCCTGTCAGATGGCGCGGCAGCAAGTGAGACCCAATCAGATAATTGCCCTTTATACGAGCCCGAAAGTGAACAGAAAAACCACTGCGGGGAAAAAAACACTGAAATTTTCATGAGTGTTGAAACATCCCTGATGTGGTTATTTATACTTTTGAAATAGTCTCATCGAGTGAACGTGGACTCGTCTGTAAACAATACTGTAGCGAAGAAATCACAAAACATTGCACACCGCTGTGTGGATCACCAGAAAGAATTCTCGTCGAGGAGCATAATCCGATGGCCATAATACCTGCACTTTTTCACACATAATGGTCCCAGCAGCCTACGAGGAACCCGTTATATGTGCGATAGCATGGTTGCTTTTTGAGTCCAGTGCCGCCTCTCCGAAGAGAGGATTTCAAACGTTTCTGGGATGACCATATCTGCCTCGTCGTAGCAACGATAATGTTTCTCGTAGTCGCTGTGTGATGTCACCGAAGGTGTGATGGTTGGGCTGTCATCATGTAAGATATTAAGTGCGATGTTTAGTCTATTCACGGTTTATTCATACTTTTTGAATCAAACCTTTGAAAACCAAACTATATATGACGTGTTTAGTTATTTCCTAAATATGTTTTATACCACAAGCGTCTTATACTTCTGTTAACGTTTCAATATCTCATTTCTAATTAAATTAAAGTTTCACCTATATCTTATTTATAAATTATAACATTTAATTTTTAATAAATAAGAATAAAAACATTGAGACAACATATGTGTTGGAAGCGCCTAGTAAGAAATAGTTCTAATGCAAAATTGTATTACAAATGAGTGCGCACGAATTCTGTGCTTTGTCCTTTGGTGTATTATTCTAGACGTAGTTAAGCTTAGTTTTCATGTGGCGGAGAAATATCCTGGAAGTAGAACTTCAGCAAGGCTTCAGAGAAGCGTGAAGTAACCGTGAATGGACTAAACACGTGCAGCATCCCGCCTATTCCCATCAAAGTACAAGAAGAGTGTCTTCCAGCGGAGTACTGGACCAGAAACAACAACTTGCACATCTCATTCAAAAGTAGTAAGCTCACTTAAGGCTATTCACGATAGAGTGACCCCTTTTGAAATCAACCTCAGAAAAAAGTCACTGGCCCTACCTGCAGATATTTTAACGGACGCAATGAGTGACATGTGTCGAGTTAAGTTGGTAACGATGGAGGGGAAACAAGTTCCATTTATTAACGTCGAGCAAAAAGTGTTAGGTAACCATTAGTTATAACAAATGATTTTTCTCGCTTTTTGTATATTTTTAAAACATCGAAGTGTAAAAATGAGTAGATTTGTTAAATCCTTACTTTTCTAATAATTTCACATTTTCACTTGACCAACGCTTGAACAATGTGATGCGGCCCATTTCAATGTTAATTTTAAATAAGGCGGAAGAACATACTATGTGTATACAAGTAGATCTTAAGCAGGGCTTTGAAAACTGCTCATTTTACCGTGATCAGACTACACCAAAATTGCCAGACAAGTACGACTTCAGTTACATACAAAGTAAGACAGCTTATACTTCGCAATATAAAAAATTTTTTGCTCGAAATTTTTTAATTAAATATTTTAAATAATCAAACAATAATAGTCTTATTTAGAGTATTTCTATGGTGAATGATTTAGAAAACACATTTTGCAAAAATTTAAGGAAAACTATTATTTTATTCCAAATGTTTTAAATGATGGATTTTATGCACAACCATATAATTTATAACAAGAAGTTATTAACTTATGTAATTAGCCTACTTTCCTCTAAGCCAGTAAACTTGACGTAGTAGGTCATACTGTCAGACTGAGAGAAAAGTAATATGTGTTAAAATACCAAACATTTGTTGACTCCATTTTGAAAACAAGTGTCTGATTCACTTAAAACATACCAGTTTACATAGCAGTAGTAGGAATAGGAATTAGTTCCTCGACGCACAACGGCATCTGGCACAGGAGCCAGGATCCGAGGAGCCGTCATCTTGTTAAGTCACCCAACCGCCATCTTGTATGTCATTGATCTTGACCTTGATCCCGAGGGACTTAGGCCTCAAAAAACACAAAACAAATTAAAAATTTCCAAAAACTCCTCAAAAAATTCTTAAAAAATTTCCGAAAAAATTTACCATTAAAAATTATAAAAAAGATTATTTTTAATTATTAAAAGGATCCTCAGAAATGACCTTTTTTCAGAAATGCTGACAGGGATCAGTGACTCTGGTGACAGGGATAACTGACTCCGAGACAGGTGAACAGGATCAGTAGTATCGACCTATGACCTTGACCTTTGAACTTTGACTTTTAATAATTTAAAAAAAATCCAAAAAATATGAAAAGTTTATCATTAAAAATAATTATTAAAAATGATTAAAAATTTATTTTAATAAAAAACTTACATTTTCGAAGGGCCCCACCAGCACCATCATTTGTCACTTTCGTTCCATTCCTAGCAGACGACTGACTCACTTACCCCCACTACCCACACCTATAATCATTCCGCCATCTTGATTTTTCCTTCTTCATTTGTTTACATGCTACTGTAGACAGCCATATTTATTAATATCTTACTGGAGGCAACCACATACCTTTTTCGTTTGTCATTTGTTTATACATGACTGGAGGCCACCAGCTTGGTAGGCGACTGCCATCTTGATAGGTGACCACCACCTTGGTATACATCACCCATCCACCATCTTGGAAGACAACTCCCAATAGCAATTGACCTTTAACATTTGATCTTAAAAAACAAAATTCAAGAATAGTGCATAAAAGTCAGCAAGCATAATAAATTACAGACTACTGCAGCCATGTTAGATGGATATTACCTTTACTTTGGCCCTATGACCTTAAATGTACGTGAAAAAAACTCGACGAAAAATGCATAAAAGTCAGCAAGCATAAAATATTACAGATTACCACCACCATATTGGGTGCAGACTGCCTTTACCTTGGCCCTATGACCCTAAAAGACCACGAAAACAAAAGCTCGATAATAAATTCGTAAAAGTAAGCATGCTGGAGGCCAAGCGAGTTGTCATCCTTTATATTTATAGGCATTAAAAAACGTGAAAATTTCCACCCTATTTAAAACAGATGTTTCAAATCCGTACTAAACCTACAAAAATAATGCGAGACTTTGATGACATGCATACTTTATTAAATCTATATTTGGTATTTAAAATTTATAGTTATTAATTTAAAATAAAATATTTAGTTATATAACTGTACATATATGTAGTAAGTTACAGTACTTTTAATACAATTTTTTTTATTTCTCTACCTTTATAAATTTAAATTATATTCCGACAAATTAGGAAAACACGAAAAAAATTATAATTTTATTCACAGGCATTCTTTTAATCAATTAAATTAATACAGTCGCAATCACCCTCAAAAAATTACAATATTCTTTAAGTAAACTGTTGTTACGGCTGATCTGCTTGCCGCACCAGTAACACAAATATGACATGCAGCAGAGTTTTTTATGACAATTAGAACGCTTATCGCACCGAGCATTACTGCAGCGCGTGAAGGTCTTTTCACAGAAGCGACATTTATAATATCAGAATGGTTCACCAGATGTGTTTGACTACACAGATGCTGCTGGAACAGAGACCAATTGTCAGGTTGGCGATGCCAATGTAGCTTCTCTAGGTAGCCTACTCATAGAACTCGACGGCACTGTCAACGTCATGCCTGAAGATGTCGATGGCTGAATTACTGTAGGTGATCCACCCGAAGAAGTCGACGGTGCTGTCAGCACCATGCCTGAGGAAGTCGATGATACTGCACTGGTTGAAGTAGATGTAGCAATCGCAGCTGAAGAAGTTGGTGGCGAGAAACCATAGATGGCCAATATACACTCAACTTTAACGTAACTAGCCATAGATGACCTGGTGTATAAGCTAGCCAAGACGATCCATCTTTCACGACAGCCGCTGTGAAACTGTACCTCTCAGCTGACCTCCCTAACGCTTATATACGAGTATGCAAGCCCTATGACGTCATATCGACTTTGAACCAATTATATTACGCCATTAATACATTGTGAAATCACCAACAAGACAATCATCGAGTTACCTCATGATTGCAGCCGGCAATCACATGAGGCATTGAGACATCACGTACACATACACACACAGGCAGGTAGGCAGGCTTTAAATGATAGTTCCTTGATCACATTACCATGCAGTTTTATCTTCAACAGTTTCTTGCATACAAGTTCTCAGCTCACCTATATATCATGGTCACACTTAAAATAGACAACTAACTTCTGTTGTAGGACCGAACACTCAGAAGACTGGCCCAATGATCCATTGACTCAAAAACCCCATGACACCATGATCCATTGACCCATTGACCCTTTGTCCTCCCTCACTCATGACGCATTGAACCATTATGACCACTGGTATCGGTGCTGAACCCTAATGACCATAAAATTTCTCCAAAACAAGCCCTAAATGACCCCTAATGATCCCTGATTTCAGCATTGGTGATGGCGGCGGTATTTACGGAGGAGGTTGGTGGCGACTGTGGTGATGGTGGCAGTGGAGGTGGCAGTGGTGATGGCAGCGGTGGTGGGGGCAGTGGTGATGGTGGCAGTGGTTGTGGTGGCGGTGGTGGTGGGGACATTGGTGATGGTGGCAGTGGTGATGGTGGCAGTGGTTGTGGTGGCGGTGGTGGTGGTGATGGCGGTGAAGATGGTGGCATTGGTGGTGGTGGTGTTGGTGATGGTAGTGGCAGGGACTGTGGTGGCATTGGTGGTGGTGGTACGGTGGTGGTGGTACGGTGGTGGTGGTACGGTGGTGGTGGTACAGTGGTGGTGGCAGTGGTGGTGGCAGTGGTGGTGGCTTTGGTGATGGTGGCAGTGGTGATGGTGGCAGTGGTGGTGGTGGCAGTGGTGATGGTGGTGGTGTTGGTGGCAGTTGTAATGGTGGCAGTGGTGATGGTGGCAGTTGTGGTGGCGGTGGTGGTGGCGTCAGTGGTGGTAGCGGCGGGGTGGTGGCAGTGGAGGTTGTGGCATTGGTAGTGGTGATGGTGGTACGGTAGTGTTGGCAATGGTGATGGTGGCAGTGGTGATGGTGGCAGTGTTAGTGTTGGTAGTGTTGGTGATAGAAGTGGTGGTAGTGGTGGTAATGGTAGTGATGATACTGGTCATGGTGGTGTCTGTGGTGGTAGCAGTGGTGGTGGTGGCGTGGTGGAGGTGGAAGGGGTGGTGGTGGCAGTGGTGGTTGTGGCAGTGGTGGTGGCAATGGTGGTGGTGGCGGCAGTGGTGGTGGCAGTGGTGATGGTGGCTGTGGTGATGGTAGTGGTAGTGGTGGTTGTAGTGGTAGTGGTGGTACTGAATGTGTTGGCTGTCATGGTGGTGGCAGTGGTGGTGACAGTGGTGATGGTGGCAGTAGTGGTGGTGGTGGTGGTGATGGTAGTGATGGTGTTAGTGGTGGTGACAGTGGTGGTGGTAGTGGTGGTGGTAGTGATGGTGGCGGCAGTGATGGTGGCAGTGGTGGTAACAGTGGTGGTGGTAGTGGTGGTGGCGGCAGTGGAGGTAACAGTGGTGGTGGTGGTGGTGGTAGTGGTGGTGGTTTTGGTGATGATAGTGGTAGTGGTGGTGGTAGAGGTGGTAGTGGTGGTGGTGGTGATGGTAGCGATTGTGGTGGCAGAGGTGGTGGTGGCAATGGTTGTGGCAATGGTGGTGGTGACACTGGTGATGTTGACAGTGTAGGTGGCGGCAGTAGTGGTGAAGGTGGTGGTGAAGGTGGTGGTGGTGGCGGCGGTGGTGGTGGAGGTGGTGGTGGTGGCGGTTGTGGTGGTAGAGTTGGTGATGATTGCTTAAGATTGATTGAAGTATTAGGATTGGGATTTAATGGATATTGGTATTCGTGTGCGTGTGTGCATCTTATGGGTTGTGAGGTTGATGGAATGATTGCGATTGCGATTGATGGAAAGACTTTACTCGAGCAGACTGAACTCATGAAAAGGAATCTTTGTACAACCCGTTATCTCATGCGAGCGTGCTTTTCTTGAACAAAGGTGAAATCTCGATCGCAGAATATTATCTAGCAACCACCAGTTAGCGATGACGCAGGTCGAGGCTCCGTGGTCGTTGAAGTCAAAGGCATATCTACATACCCTCAGTTCATCTTCGTATTATGGGAGCAATCAATTTAATATATATGTATAGGTATATGTAAATATAATATTATATTTAGTATAATTTATATATATTATATTTATATACATATAATAATAGAAAAAAATTTATTTCAAAGTAATTTATATTTATTTATGTATATATATGTATGTAAATATAATATTATTTTCAATTTAATTTGTATGTATAAGTATAGGTATATAACTATGTTATTATATAATTATTTTCAAATTTTAATGTTTATTTATAGTTATAGGTATATAAGTATTTATATGTAAAATTCTTTTCAATTTATCTTATACATAATTATTTATATATAAATATGTAAATATAAAATTGATTTAAATGTATATATATAAGAACATAAATATAAATATGGGAATTTAAAATTAATTTAAATATATATACTAAAATATGTATACATAAATATGGATTTATAAAATTAATTTAAATGTCTTGTTACAGTACTTACGTGTTTTCCTACGGGACGAACAAGTATTTGGGTATTCTCAGAGTGCTCCCATACCACGAAGATGAATTGAGAATATGAAGGGCTGCCTTTGACTTCGACAACCACGGAGTATCGACCTGCATCATAGCCAAATTGTTGTTGCAATTTAATATTTTGCGATCGAGTTTTCACCTATGTTCAAGTAATGCACGCTGACATGGAATAAAGGTTTGCACAAAGAATCCTTTTCGCGGATTCAGTCTGCTGGAGTCAGTCTTTCCATCAGTCGTAATAGCAATCTTTCCATGAAACTCACAACACATAAAGATGCACACACGCACACCAACCCCAATCTCAATCCCAATCCTTCGATCAATCTTTAGCAATCATCATCACCTATGCTGCAAAAAGGGGTCATTAGGGTTCATTATGATTCATTAGGGGTCATTTAGGTCTCGTATTGAGGTCATTTTGGAGTTATTAGGTGTTAAAACCGCAATCAGGGGTCATTAAGGTTAGATGGGTCATGCATTAATGGGGTCAATGGGTCAATGTGTCATGAGTCATAAGGTCATGGGGTCACTTGGTCGTGGGTCATGGTGTCAATGGATCAAGGGGTCAATGGGTCATGGGGTCAATGTGTCATGGGGTCAATGGGTCATGGGATCAATGGTCAATGGGTCAATGGGTCATGGCGTCAATGGGTCATGGGGCCAGTCTTATGAATGTTCGGTCCAACAACATAAGTTATTTGTCTACTTTAAGGGTGACCATAATTTATAGGTGAGCGAAGAACTTGTCTGGAAGAAACTGTTGAAGTTATAACAGCATGGTAATGTGATTAAGGAACTAGCATCTAAAGCCTGCCTACCTGCCTGTGTGTGTGTGTGATGTCTCAATGCCTGCATGTGGTTGGCCAGCTGAAATCATGTGGAAACTCGGTGATTGTCTTGTTGGTGATTTCACAATGTATTAATGGCGTAATATGATTGGTTCAAAGTCGATATGACGTCATAGGGCTTGCATACTCGTATATAAGCGTTAGGGAGGTCAGCTGAGAGGTACAGTTTCACAGCGGCTGTCGTGAAAGATGGATCGTCTTGGCTAGCTTATACACCAGGTCATCTATGGCTAGTTACGTTTAAGTTGAGTGTATATTGCCTATCTATGGTTTCTCGCCACCGACTTCTTCAGCTGCGATTGCTATATCTACTTCAACCAGTGCAGTATCATCGACTTCCTCAGGCATGGTGCTGACAGCACCGTGGACTTCTTCGGGTGGATTACCTACAGCAGTTCAGCCATCCACTTCTTCAAGCATGACGTTGACAGTGCCATCGAGTTCAATGAGTGTGCTACCTACAGCAGCTACATTGGCATCGCCAAAATGGACCATTGCCTCTGTTCCAGTAGCATCTGCTGAACCATTCCGACATTATAAGTGTCGCTTCTGTGGAAAGACCGTTATGCACAGCAGCAATGCTCGGCAACATGAACAATATAATTGCACTAAAAATTTTTGTTGCATATCATATTTGTGTTACAGGTGTGGCAAGCAGGTCAGACATAGAGACGGTTTACATAGAAATATTTACGAATATTGTAATTTTTTTGAGGGTGTCATTGACTGTAATAATTTAATTGATTAAAGAAATGCAAGGAACAAAAATTGTATTTTATTTCATGTTTACCTAATTTGTCGTTATAGAATTTAAATTTAAAAAGGTATAGAAACCATATAAATTATAGTAAAAATCATTTTACTATATGTTTAATTACATAGTACAATAATTTTTTAAATTAAATAATTATACATTTTTAATACCAAATATATATTTGATAAATTTTGAATGTCATCAAAGTGTTCATTTTGCTTGTAGGTATACTGCTGATAGGTAACATATGTTTTAAATAGGGTGGAAATTTTCCAGTCTTTTTATGCCTATAAATATACGGGGCGACAGCACGCTTGGCCTCCAGTTTGCTTACTTTTACGAATTTACTCTCGAGATTTTGTTTTCAAGGTCATTCAAGGTTATAGGGTCATGGTAAAGGTAGTCTGCATCAGACATGGTGGTAGTAGTCTGTAACTTATTATGCTTGCTGACTTTTATGCATTTTTCTTGAATTTTGTTATACAAGATCACAGGTCAAAGTTCAATTACTATTGGGCATTGTCTTCCATGATGGTGGATGGGTTATGTATACCAAGATGGTGGTCACCTACCAAGATGGCGGTTGCCTACCAAGCTGGTGGCCTCCAGTAATGTATAAACAAATGACAAACGAAAAACAAATATTCTAGCCTCTAGTATCATATAAACAAATATTGCTGCCTACAGTAGCATGTAAACAAATGACTAAATAAAAATCAAAATGGCGGAATGATTATAGGTGAGGGTAATGTGGGTGAGTGAGTCAGTCGTCTGCTAGGAATGGAACAAATGTTTTTTAATTTTAATATTCAAAGGACAAAGGTCAAGGTTAAATGTCGATGGTACTGATCCTGGCTACCTGACTCGGAGTCAGTGAACCATGTCACCAGACTCGCTGATCCTTGTTAGTATTTCTGGGAAAAAATGTGTCTTGTCTAAGGATCCTTTTAATGATTTTAAAATAATTATATAATAATTTGTAATAGTTTTTATAATACATATTTTCGGAATTTTTATAAAGATTTTTGGAATTTTTCTAAATTTTTTGGAATTTTTTTGAGGAGTTTTGGGAATTTTTTAAATATTTATTGGTGTTTATTGAAGTCAAAGTTCGTCAAGGTCAAAGTTCAAGGTCAAAGGTCAAGTTCACGGTAAATGTAAGCCAAGATGGCTGTCGGGTGACGTAACAAGATGGCGGCTCCTCGGCTCCTGTCTCCTGTGTCAAACGCCGTTGTGCGTAAAGAAACTATTTCCTACTACTCATAGCCTACTGCAGTAATAATTGTTTGCCAAATTTGGTGGGAATTGGTTGCATTTTTTCCCATATTAAAAAAAATGGCGATTTGTTACAAAATGGTGGACAAAAGTAGCTTTGTCTAGACACATTTGATGGATGTATCATAAGCTACTGCCGGCATACATATTGGTTGTACTTGATTACACGGTGTTATAGATACAGCATAGTAATAAAAATGCTAATATGGGTGCCATTTTGAAATTAATAGTGTCAAAATTTAAAACATATCATTTTACATGGCATTCCGAAATATTTGCTGTCTGCCAAACTTTTTAGAGAGAGGTTGATTGTTTCTCGAGATATGAAATCAAAATTTATTATTTAATGTGGCGCTATCTTGAAAAAATTGTAAACAAATGATGCAATTTGTATCAGCATATTTTATTATATGAATGGATATCACCATACTAAGTTTGGCTGAAATATCGGTCAAACGGTATTGTTTATATATACACACACACACACACACACACATATATATATATATATATATATATATATATTGTGTGTGTGGGGGGGGGGCGAGTCACCCACGCCTATTTATACGTATCTATGCAACCCGTATAAAATGCAACCCATCTAACAACACAGTTCCTCAGCTGTAAAATAATTCTCTCTTTCGTAGCCGAGTCCCGTGGCGTGTGCATACTCGATACGGCGCCTCGTCTGTTATCTGAACATTCGACGCCGTTGTGAGCCTGCACCAACAGCGACGTGAAAATAGAGAATCACTACAAAACAGCACGTTCGAATTGATTTTTTGTTTATATTCACTGATATTAGAAAGTAGTAAGCAGTGACAGTACTCTTATGTCACACGAAAAAAAAAAAAACAATTTCTCGAAGCGAGGCAGATGTGTGTTACTAATGACGCAATCGTCACGCAGCAACGCACTCGGTAAACATAGCAATAATCTGATTAAACACGATAAACGGACGCACAGACTTTGAAAATTGGATGTTTCTCAACTCATTGCTGACACAACACCATCCGTTCACCGCTTACTGTATTGACAACAACAAATCAACGCGCACGTGTGGTGTTCTACTACAATTGATGTTTTGTTAGCTGCGTTTTTGTGATTGCGGGTTGTATATATACCATATATATATATGGTAAAATTGAACTTGTGTCAGACGACCTACAAAAGAATTATACGAAAACACAGACACCATAACAGACAAGTTTAGGAAAAGACGCCTACCGTTCTACGGACACTTATGCAGGATGGGTGAAGACAGACTCAAGGAGAAAGTTTTCAATATCGTTAATACAAGTTAATTAAAGACAAATTGAATGAAAGAAACACAAGAAGACCTGGAAAAACTGAACATCCCAGAAGAATAAATTAAGGACAGGAAAAAATTCAGAACTATAATTAGAAACAAGAAAATTGAACAAGAACCTAAAAAAGAAACAATAGGGAGAAGTTGGGCAGAGGAAAGGAAGAACAAACATAGTGAATTAATGAAGAGGTTTTGGGAAGAAAGGATAAGAGAAAAAGGAAATGAAGCAGTGATTGACTCAAGTTCACACGCTCTCCTTAAGGGGAATAATCGGATGTAATAATAATAATAATATGGTAAAAATGGTCGTATCGAAAATAAGTATACCGTCCATTTTAATTACGCATATTTACATTTAATAATATAGTGTGTTACCTGCTAGCATATGATACAAATATCTTTTTTGTTTTCGTAGATTTAGTGCAGTAACTAAAAAGTTTATTTGGCCGCCATTTTCGAAAAGAAATCTCTGAGCCACCGAAAACATATCACTATCAGTTTACATGACGTACACAATATTTCTTGTTTCCCACATTTGGTATGTATCGTTTGAAATTTTCCCGAGTTTTTTATAATTTTAAAATGCAGTTTAGTTTTGTTTTATTCCTTGCAGCTTCATGGGAGTGGTCGAACGCCCCAAACCATATCCGTGCGAACGGCCGTGGTCATGGGTAATATTGAAACATATTTAATTTTCTGTGATTGACCGCCTAGAACTGCCACCAGGGGCGCGAATCTCGCCTATTTTCCCGCGTTTATGTCTTGGAAACAGTAACTTGGATAGCACAAAGTGCAGAGCATGGTCAGCTAGCTACCTATCAGAAAATCGTCAACTCTGCTATAAGCGATTCACGGTAAAGTGAGCACTATTTAAGGCCCTGCTGAATTTTTCTTTCCATCAGATTTCCATCTTCCTTTCACTTTTTAATACAAATATTGCCATGTGACTTATAAACACAGTGTATACATTTCACCACTCCCGAACGTTAATGTTTAGAGATGCAGTAAAATATATTTATTAGTGGTTAATATCTGTTGAAAGGGCATTAAACAATGCTCACTTTACCGTGAACGGAGTTTACACGAGGATAGCAACGCTCTCAAAACTGGGCTCCAGTATAATGATTGGGTGGAGTTGGCGCCAATGGGATGGGGGATCGGAGCGTCGGAGTTGTTCATGCTCTGTCATTTTGGTCTCCCAGGGCCATCTTGTGTGCCATATTAGATATAAGTAACCTTGAACTTGACCTTTGACCTTAACCCCATGACCATGACCCCGGACGACCTTGCACCAAAAAATCAGCTAAATTATTTTTAAAGTTCCCAAAAATTATAAAAAAAAGCTCAAATTATTTTAAAAACAAAAGAATTTTATTAAAAATTAATTTTTAATATTTTATAATACAATAAAGTTTAGAATATTTTGGCTTAGAGGGGACGAGGCACTGGAACTCACCAGCCACCATGTTATGACATCACCCAACCACTTTGTTTGACCTAGGTAACATTAAACTTGACCCATGACCTTGCTTGACTTTGAAAACAAAAATTCTAGAAAAAATTGTAAACATCGAATAAATTTATAAAAATCAGCACTCACATTACATTGCAAACTACTACCACCATCTTGGGTCTGGGTGATCTTGACCTCTGACCTTAACCCGGTGACCTTTGACCTTAAACCCAAAATTCGTAAAAAATCCCAAAAATTCGTAATAATGCATAAAAATTAACAAAAAATATTATAAGAATTTTTTAAAATTAGTTTTAAAATCGTACATTTCCTGAGGTCTCCCAAAGCACAACGTCCAGCAGATTACTGATCCCCTCCAATCAATAACATTCTATTAGCATTTCCCTCCCACATCAACTAACCTTTGCTCATTCTGTCGAAGGCCATATTGCTTTTTTCGTTTGTCATTTGTTTACATTTTCAACACCTATGTGGCAATGATGACTCCGACCAATATGTTAGGTCTGGATGACCACCATGACCTCACATCTGCGACCTTGACGCCGTGCCCAAGACCTTCAATAAACTCGAACCAAAAAAAAATCTAAAAACTTTATAAAGTCCAAGAAATTCCAAAAATAAATATTTTAAAAATTTAAAATTAATTATATACTTTTTATCATCAAACTTTCGATCAATTTCGCAATCAGCACTACATGCACCAATCTTTCCTTCAATCTGTCAATCTTTCCATCCATATTTCAAACTTTCTAACAATATTTTGCAATCTTTCCATGAGTTATTCGCAATCTTTAGATCAATATTTCACAACCTTTCCCTCAATATTTTGCAATATTTCCATCAATCTTTTACTCATTCCAGGCGTTCAAGAAATACTAACACTTCCTGAAGGGATTCGCATACCGACTGTCGCCAGAAACGAACAGGTATTATGAATAATATTAGTTTATTAATGCTCCGTTGATTCAGTTTACAGTAAGTGCAAAAAATATCCTCCACCATCGTATGTACAGTGGGCACTGCAGCATACAATTGGCGCAAGGATCTAGTACTGCCTACGTACTAGGCAATGTATCGCTGCAGCCGAAGCTTCATGTGCGTTTTACGCGAAAACGACGGGTCCTGGGCAGTCGCATCACGTGGGCCATTTAAATTCATAAGACCATATTTATCCATTATTTCCATTATGGTGGAAGGTATTAACGTAATTTTGCTGTCACGTTGAAGATCTCGATAACATGAAACAAAGTTAGGGGAATTGTAATTCAATTTCACTTCGTTTCCAGTATTTTGCAAAAATTCCGTTTAAAGTCTCATTTTTCAAGGGTTGAAATCGACATTACTATTCTGTTTAGGTAAAAGTTTATTATATATTTCCCACTTGATTTTTGTATAGAAATCATGTTACGAGGTATGTTGGTAAAATTCCACCCCACCGTTCGGAAACTCGTCTGAAATATTTCGCAAGCAGATTCCTTTGGGGAACACGACATGCTTTAAAACTTATACTGTAACTCAATTCCTGAGGCAGATACAGACCCTTTAAAATCGAGTTTAGTAATGGAAGTTTGGCAAAATATTAAATTTATCATGGAATTAAGTAACGATTCTCTGTGTCATACTTTACCTTATCGAGATCTTCAACCTATGAAAAAACAGTTGTTGAGACTTTCCGCCTTCATAAAAATAATAGAGGTGGCCGTCTTTTACTCACAATTGTTTTGGCTTCAAGTTTTTTGGTACTTTTATGGCGTCTAACAGAGCAGTACGTCCTACTTAACAAAAAAGACCCCCTTGTTGCAAGTGCCTGGGACCCCCAACCCACTATTTCCATATAAAAACGAACACAAAAGTTTTCTACGGCGACTATAAAATACCCGGTTTGTAGGCGATACGTGTACAACTTGCGTGGAATAATACTTGAGCTATTCGCCAGAAAAGAACAAAATAAATAGCTTTATTACTGCATGTTTATGAATACAGGTGTACATAGCATCTACAGCAATTGTTCGAAAAGTCCACCAGCATTATCTGGTATCTGGTATCTGGTATCTGGTATCTGGTACGAAGGGTACAGCTTCGTTTCAAAGAGTGGCGCGCAGCGACCTACATGCGAGGACTATCCATTTATCTCACCAATGGAAGTCAAAATCCGTACAGTGAGGTCCTGCACAGTGGTTTCAGTTGTCCTTCAAATGGCCGCATAAAGATTATCCACGGAGTTCTAGGCGCTTCGTCTTGGCGGCCATGATACAGGACATGTGCGGTCAATCCGCCTCCCTGGATACACTGTGTCTGTTCTCTGTCACACATGATGCTGTCCGAAGTGAGGCGTGGCGCCATCTTTCTGTTTAACACATTGTTTGATGGAAGGTCAGTTGAACCTCTTCTAGCAGCACTGGAAGTGAGTGAAGCGTGAAGTGATTTGGACTGCTCTTAACATCGAGGTATAGAGACCCGATTGGGGTTATCGAGGTGAGTATGGAGCAGCGCCGGAATGAAAGGGTGGGGGGAACGGGAGATCCCCGATAGAACTCGCCGACCAACGGCCTCATCCACCAGGATCCCACGGAGTGACCTGGCTGGGGATTGAACCCGGATCGCCTATGTGGGAGGCGAGCAGGCTAACCGCTTAGCCACCGTGGCTCCAGCACTGGAAGAGTTTCTCGCAGGAACACACTGTACAGCTGCGAATTCAGAGGTGTAGGTAACTTGTACGGTACGATGACGTACCAGCCTAAATGTAAATAGAGAAACTTTGTTGGTGACCCTTCCTTATTGTAGCATGAGGATTGCTATCATCCCATGTATGAATGAAAATTATTTCTACATTCCAGGCATTGCATCGTCGTCGCTGAAAACTTTGTGTGCATTTTGAACGGAATCGGTGGTTTCTAAGCACTTGCAGCAGGATGACATTCTTCCTTAATTAAAACGTACTGCTCAATAAGATAGCATCAAAATTCTACAAAAATTAAAGGCCAAACAATTTGTATGCAGAAATATGGTGACCACCCCAATTATTGTTATGTATGTGGATGTACTTACAACTTTTTTTTCATAGGTTAAAGATCTCGACAACACTAAACACTATCCAGTTATTTTGCAACTGATCCATTTCTAGAATCACTTTTCAAGGGCGTATGTTTCCGTTAGGAATTAAACTATGCTATAAGATTCCTTGCATATGTCTACCTCGTTTTCCACGAGTGTATGTAAACAATATTCATGCTGTTATTTAGTAATGGTTTTAATGCAGCGCTTTTTTTTTTAAATATATATATTTGTTGTCGCGGAGACGAAACCGTCTGACGAAAGCCACGAAACCTCTTAAACTGGCGCGGGAGTGTTTATGGCGTAGTTAAATCTCGGAACGGTTGTGAAAGCACTCCGTGGCCGCTCCAGTGCTTGCAACGTGACAGACGCGAATACATGCCCTGCTGAGGAGAGTGCATCCCCCCCCCCCCCAAAAAAAGCTACCACCTTGAGCCCTGCAGTCTGTACCGTAGAACGGGGTTTATTTCACCAGTGTGCGAGTACTTCGACCTACATTGTAATAACATAATTATTAATTGTTTTGGGCACTCGGAGACGAAAGTTAATGTAAACAACCATAATTAGATACCCTATCACTAAGGCCACCTGTTTTTCGCGAAAATATTTATGCAAAGACTATACTACAATGTCGTATGGCATACGTGCAGTTCTCCTTTGGTTATTGATAGAGGAGTAGTGAAACTTTGCGAAAATATTTCAAGACATGTTATATTTCAAAACACTGCAGGGTCGATTACCTATCATGATTGGTTGAATCATTTTTCGACACATGTTAACTGTCTACACACGAATCACGTAGATGGCGTGCCGATGTTGACGAATTCTGAGTGGCCTGGTCAAATATGAAAACGCTTTCTCAAGCAGACAACAAACAATAACACTAAACAAACTGCTGTTGCGTGCTTATAATATTGAAGTCTACAGCGTACTCATATTTTTTTTTTTGGCAAAAAATCACTAGCTCTAGTTATTTACCACGTGTCTTTGTTGGGAGACAGTTCCTTTCTAGACTGGGCCAAACATAATTAGGTAACTCCGACACTGAGCGTCCGTGATTCGTGGGCGGACATTAGCAATGCATGGCAGTTTAAATCACCCAATCACGAAAGTAGATATGAGCTATAGTGTTTTGGAGTAAAAATAATCCTGGAATCTTCTCGCGAAAAACAGGTGGCCCCTTCCTATCACTCGGCGTTATAAAACAACACCAAGCTAGACTTCACAATACTATATTTACTCGAGCAGTTATCATTTGTACAGTTTCTGCTGCTACAATCAGAGCTCATTCTCGTATTCGGCTCGCACACGTGGAATTAAGTCCCCTGAGATCTGAATGTATACTATTGGTCCAGACTTCTCCAGGACGTGTCTGATGCGCCGAGGTCCAATGGCATGTGTGACAAAAAAAAAAATATATACACTTGTTTTACACCTATTATATCACCAAATTATAACGCAAAATTTAAGGGTCTCTACGCGTAATAAATGGCAGGGCTACCAGCAGATTGCATAAAATGGTTTAGTGTGCTAGTCGTCAAAGAAGCACCAATGATCAAAGTAACCCTATTGTGCGGTATCTTGTTTACTGTCCGCTTAGGAAATGTTTGCTAACACTGGAAGTTCCGCACACATACACTGGCACCGAATACAAGTTACATCCACCGCCGTAGCAACACTGTTTCTGTTAAGACTCAGAGACTACAGGAATGTGAACCGTACTATAATTATAGCATTTGTACCGTGATTTACAGCTTTGTGCGATGTACTATATAAATTCATTATAGTGAGTAAATAAATCCGAACTTAAAATTAATGATATTATTATAATACATATTATACCCAAAATTTTAATTACTTCTTGCACAACGAGTATTTGGTCAAGTTATCACTAATATGGAGTCTTTATGAATACATTTGAATATACGTAACTATAAAAACACTTAAGATGCTGAGTATTAGAGTAGTATTTTCAAGAACATTTTTGTTTTAGTATAGATCTGTAAGTTAAGAAAATAGAAAGCTGAAGATAGTTACCGACAATAATAAACATGAAATGGCTGGCAAAAATAACGTTCTTTAACGTACTGTAATTTTGTATAATATACCATAATCTTCACAGTAGTGTACAACTTATTTTAAATTCCGAATTACACGTCACTTGTGTTCTGGTTTAACCCTTTTCTATAAGTTCACATTTATACGGACACTGAACTGTGCTATACAACCTTCTTAATGGCTGGTCATTTGGAGGTCTGAATATTGCTATAGTTCAAGGAGCCGCGGTGGTGTAGCGGTTAGACTACTCCCCTCCAACCAAGGCTAACCGGGTTCGATTCCCGGAGGAGTTTCCCCCTAACTTTTGCATGTGAAAATCGAGCCGAACAAAGCCGAAATATTCGCTATTGGCTGGGCTGGGCTAGGCGGTGATTGGTGAAAGGCGCTCCAACATGTAGCTAGCTAATGACGTCACTTTGGTGCCTAGTGTGGCTGGAATTCGCGATATCAGAGGATGTGTTCCCTGTGCATTTTTAAGTACACTGTGGCCTATGCTAAAGGATAGGAAAATTTCGCGAATTCACTACCGGACAAGTTAGATGTCCAAACCGTGTAAACTAAAGTCACCTTTACAATTGGATCACAGTTCATTATACACGCCCTGGACGACTCTGAGCCAATAGCAGACCTGCAAGGAAACAAGTAGCGAGTGCCATACTACCAGGTGTGAAGTAACACCGGCTACTCTCTGGGGCAGCAGCCAATGAACAATCATCTGAGGCTCGAATGTACACAGGACTGTAGAGTATCTCCTACAGGTAATTGAATTCGCGAAATGTTCCTAACTCTACCTTTGCGTAAAATGAAATCGCGAATATTCCTGCTCTCTAGTCATCACTCACTGGAGTGCTGAGTTTATTACGACCAAATGAAATTTATTTTATCTTCTTAAAGTATTTAGGATCAATAGTGTCATTTCAAGACTTTATAACACAACAATGTTGTCTGGCTTGGGAAATTAACATTACTGGGTTCTCGTTTCCTTGCTACATCCCTTTAAAAGTTAACGTATCACTAACTCTATGCCATGCGAGATTTGATTATAAGGTAAAATAATTATTTTTTCCTACAAGTTGTTAAAGCCATACCGTTATTGAAATAGCCACAACCACAAACACAATATACCCATGCCCACAGCCATTATGAAATATTATTTATATTGCTGGCATGCTATATAAGCTGGATGAGTTTGTTGTCCATCACATTTCTCTTCCGAAGGAGAAATTTTCGATAGAGGAGTTTGTTTAAGTTGGTTACATTACCAATAAAAAAAAATCAAACCCATTGGCTGGTTTGTTGTCTCACAGTATGACTATGGAAGAAAAGAGAAATTTTTAAGGTCAGACATATATCTTTATTGTGTGTCTGTTATGAAGATAACTTCGCTCTCTAAAATGACAAAGAAAGTTTGATAGCGTTTATGGTCCGTAGTGACTGAACGATTAAGTGAATATGCTATAGGTAGGCACGCCTTATTTCCAAGGAAAAAAAACCGTGCTCATTAGATTTCAGTAATACACGTTTACGCCTCTGCTGCTCACGTCTCTTTGTGAGATAATATTTCCTCACTTGGAGGAGCCAATCAGATTTATATAAATAACATACTGAACGTACGTGCTTCGCGGCCAGACAAGAACCATTTGACCATTTCAGTCACATTGTCCTCTATCTGGGTTGTTGCATATGAAGTGGCGTGAGTGGTCTGCACTGTACACAGCAGACCACGCAGTCCAATGAGAAAGGTTGTCTATGAGTGGGAGACATCATTTGCTGCTGTGACTATGTTCCGTAGCCTCATGAACCACGTAAAACACAGACAGATTTATATTGGTGCCGATGTAAGACAAAGAGTCATCTGGATATCAGTATAGTTCCAAACAAACATTTGTTTATTGCAATGCCTAAAATTGTGTATTTATTTTTGACTCAAAGTGTCAAATCACCCAATCACCAATAATGAGCTGAGCTAAAGTGTTTGGAAACACAAGTAGAAGGTAAATTTTTCTGTGAAAAGCAGGGGTCGCTAGCAACCAGGAACACACTTTACCCCTGAAAGAGTAAACAGAACACTAATTCACAGCCAATCCCAACCACACTAAACTGGTGAAAAATGCTCTACCGAAAATCAGTAGAAAATAACTTGTTTCTGCGAAACAATTTTACTGGTTGGGTGTCACAGCCGACTGCACGCGGAGACTCAAATATTGCTTTACTGAATTTTGCCAAAATATTACTAGAGATAAAAATATTTCTAACTGTAATTATTGATAATGTGTGTAGTTTGTGTAAATAAAAGCGAGATTCGTACACGAAATATTTTTCTATCGTACCGCCACCTGTCCAACCAAGCTACCACGCCAGCATTAACCACGCGGGAATATATATATTTAAGTATTTAATCAAAAATGTGCAGCTTTAAATTTTATGCAGGTTCTTATCATTTTTAGATCAGATGATCGCATGACAATTTTTTATACAAATGTTGCGCATCAACATTCACTTAGCCACATTTAATTCAGTTTAGTAAATTTCAAAACTCCAGTTCTATGGCGGTCACGTGAAAACCAAGTTAAATTATGTACCCTCGTGTTATCTTGTAAAATGTATTATTAGAGACGAGAACCTTACTTAAAAAAATTGTCTTTCAATCATTCACATGCTGTTTAAGTTATCTGTTTATGGTAATAATTATATAAAAACGTGTTACGTATTATCATTAACAGAGCACTCTAAAACAGTATCAACGAGGATCCTGTAAAACATTTGGTAATCACGTCAGTGGAAAAGTTCACGTATTCAGGAAGTAGAGTAAAAGGGGTGTATTTTCACTGAATTTCCAGGTGAAGCGTTTTAAAGTAACTGTTTGGTCGGCCGCACTCTATATCTATATCAGTGAGAATTTCACTGTTTCAATCAGTAAACAGTAGACCTTCCTGACTGATACAACATTCACTTCAGTGAATTCAAGTAATGAATTAGTGAAAAAAAAAGCATGTTTTCCTTCACTTATCGATTAAGTGACATTTTCCACAGACACATCAACAATTTTTTCCACTGGTTTCCAGTGATGAGTCAGTTAAACAACGTTTACAAAATGGCCGTTAAAAAGTGTATCAAATGAAATAACAACGCATTAACTAATAAAACCAATACAAAATACTCTATAAACGTAAGGTTCGTCTTTCATTAACACCATTGTATGAGGTAACATGAAAAGTCAGCATTTCATTCCGTTACTAGGTCTTTTATTTAGTTTTCACATAATCATCACGGCGCTTGGTTTGAAGGTTGAACCGCATTTAATGTGGTGAAGTGAGTGCATTAGTAGTAGGGTTTGGTAAGTTTTGGCGCATCAGGACTTGGGACCGGAGCTGTTCATGCTCTGTCATTCCGGTCCCCATCGGCCATTTTTCATTAAAAATTTTCCTTTTTTCCCATCAAAATGTCACTTTCTTCCCTTAAAATTACCCTCTTTAAAAAAAAAAAATCCCCGAGCCTCCCACTTACAAAACTGAGCCGCAGAAATACAATTTTCGATCCATCGGAAGTATTTGGGAGGATCACTTATCGAGGCCATTGCAATGGTGGCCATATTGGTTTTATAGGCACAAGGCATTCCAAATCGAAACACAGGGTCCAGGGTACGGAGTCATAACTAACCATCAGCCATTGTAATTCCGTCAGCCATCTGGCCCGCCTTGTTGGATGTAGGATGAACTTGACCTTGATCATTGACCTTGACCCCAGTAACCTTTGAACTTAAACCAAATATCACAAATAACTAGAGATCTCAAAAAATCATCAAATATTTATAAATGTCATTAAAAATAATTTTAATGAGTTATAAAATCTTTAATGTGCGGGCATAGAGAGAACGAAAGATTGGAATCGACCAGCCACCATGTTATGACATCACCCAACCCCCATGTTGGACCCAGTTAACCTTGACATCTAGACCATGACATTGGCTGACCTTAAAAACGAAAACTCGAGAAAAAATTTAAAAAAATTGAATACATTCATAAAATTCAGAGAGCATATTACATTATGGAACACTACTGCCATAATGGATCGCCCTTGACCTTCGACCTTAACCCCCTTTTTTTATCCAAACGTAACCATTATATTAACATTCCCCTCCCACACCCACTCACCTTTGCTCATTATATCGAATGCACTAAACATGCCATATAGTTTTTTTTTTTCGTTTGTCATTTGTTTACATTTTCAACAAATATGTGGCACTGATGACTCCGACTAACATGTTACATCTGGATTACCTTCACCTTACCCGCATTCTTGTGCCATTGACCCCATGCCCATGACCTATGATAACCTTGAATACAAAAAGAATTTCTAAAATATATTATATAATCAAAAAAAATCCAAAAAATATATATTAAATATTTAATATTAAAGAATTGATTTTTCATTTATGTTTTGGTAAAACTCTAAATCAGCAACACGATCAGCACCGCAATCAGCAACACAAGCAGCACCACATACACCAATCTTTCCATCAATCTTTCAATATTTCCATCATCCTTTCAATCATTGCATCAATCTTTCGATCTTTCCATCTACCGTTCAATATTCCCTTCAATCTTGCACTCTTTCCATCCACCATAAATCCGTATTTAAGCCATGAGTTGTCATCTGTCTTTATTCATACATATTAAAAAAAAAAAAAACTGTCTCCAAATTTGTACGTGTTGACAGAATAATTTTTTTTTAATGCAGCCAGTTATCCATATATTTTTTATACTTATATAATTTAATAAATATTCTGTAAGTAGATTTTTACATCAGTAGTCGCGTGCTCATAGCACCATTTTAAAGTTGTGGTGGATACAAGGATGCGACACACAACATTATAGAAAAACCAATAATTTCATAATAATATTTTATTATTATTTTGTTATTACAATTTCAGAAGAAAGCAGATCAAAACATCGTGCAATATAGAAACGCGATCCTTCAGTTTACTAATGATTGAAGATATCTCGTTAATGTGCATGAGATACCCAAGTTTTTGATGGTCAATCAATTAACTGAGACTATCAAAAAGTTAATTTGGGTCTTCGAGAAATAGGGGGTTTGTATTCTCGATGTCTTCGACCTTCTTCGTGTCGCTTGTTCCAGCAAATGTTTTGGAGGGGTGTGTCAGTGCATCAATAAGATCGCCATCATCATCTTCAGCACTATCACTGTCTTCATGTTCATTTTCATCAATGCTCTCTTCATGGTTATCTTCACCTCCTGTGTTGTACTCTATATAACATTTTATTTTCTTTGTAGCAAGAATTGTATGCTCATCAGTATTTAGAGCCGAAGACCGTTTATTTTGAAATTAGTTGACTTCAAGCGAATTTATTGCATGGGCACATTCCACACAGTCCGACTCTACTGCACTCATTCTGTCTTAAGCAATAACTATCTCATCATAATTGCCTTTCTAATCGGTACCCATCGATGAAGCAAATACGTATTGCCGGGAACACTTGCTGACTCACAGTAGAAGAATCCTTGCAGCTCTCAGTATGTTCTTATAATGTCCATAGGGTGAAAACACGAACACAGAATCGGCACTGGCGACAACCAGTTAGCGATGATGCTGATCGCAGATCCATGATCACTGAGGTCAAAGGCCGGCCGTCGTTTTCTCAATTAATCATAGTAGTATGACGAGAGAGCGCTTCGAAATCGATGTTCACCGCACGGTGTCAGAATAACTGTCTTTTTTTTTTATTTGTTTCTTTGGCAGCAAAGAGCCTAGCTTGTGCCCACAAAAGATGGTTCCGCCATTAAATTTATTTGTAAAAATATCGGAGTACTCTGAGAAAATCCACAAACTTGTCCGTCCAGAAGTAAACACACAGATACTTTCATAATAACATGTTATTTTAATTTGCTTGTAGGCATATGTGTATACCACACATGTACACGTGTAACTCCCCTAGGTTATTAGTCGCGTGTCTTTGTCAGAAGACATTTTCTTACCTGAATGGGCGAATCGTAATTAAGATACACTTACACTGTAAATCCATTATTAGCAAACAGACACACAAGACACCGAATATGAATTAAAACCGTCCAATCGCGAAAGAGGATTTGAACTTAACCATATTGGTATACATTCGGTCGTGGAATCTCTTCGCTAAAAAAAGTTGCCCCTATATGAAATATTTTATTATTTCTAGTCATTGGGATAGAAAATTTTTCGGAAGGTTGCTTTTAAAAAAGACGATTAACCCGTGAGCTGTGTACATGCCTATGATCTAAGCGGTAGAACACGTTCAGTGCAGGTGAAATAAGGACCAGTGTTTCTTCCGCTACGTAAATCGACAAGGCGACTGTTAATCGGATTACAGTCTAGCTTACCATTACAGGCTCGAGGGCGTCGGGTTCCTTAATTGGAAACAAATTTTTTCAACCCGATAAAAGAGTTCTTATTTCTAATTTGTTTCCAGCGTGTAATGAGCACTTCGTACTCATTAAGATTTGAGTATATTATTCAAAGTGATATAACTCTTATAGAAACTAAAATTTTTTTAGCAAAACTTAGGGTAAACATTTATAATGTTTCCGGGACTAGAAGAAAATCACTGTACTTAGAGTAATATCCAAGTTGGGTTCATTATCACAATTAAAAAGGCGATTCTCTTTATACTCTAAATTCGAGTCAGTGGGAAACCACTGATTCGCAGTGAAATTCAAATACTCTAATCAGTGAAAATGACTCCACTTAGATTCAGTGGAAAACTACTGATTGTTTAAGTGGAAAAATTTCACTGATTGAATAAGTGACGGCCGACTGCAGTAGCGAATTAAATATTACTTCTACTGACTGTAGCCAAATAATTACCTGAAATAAACATATATACGATAACTAACTATTTGTATGGTCCAATTGACCGTAATTAAAAAAAAGTAAGCAGGTGGCCGGGATTGGACTCACTCACGTTCCGACTCTACGCCGTTACCTTGCTGTATAGGCTACCACGCCAACACGAAATTATGGAAGGAAAATGCATAATTCAGCTGGGAAATTGTGTAGTTTAAAGTTGTACTCTCATACTGGTTGTGTTGTGTTTGGTTTGATTGGTACCGTTAGGATTGTTAAAACGAATAGTATGTATAAGAACACTGTCTTCACCACATTAAATACATTTGAAAACTTCAAACAGAGCGCTGTAACGATTACATGGAATCGAAATGAAAGCCGTACAAACGGAATGAAAGGCTGCGTCTTCATTGTAACTCATAAAATAGCTTTTTGAAAGACGAAACGCATTTCAGAAAGTATTTTTTATCAGTTTTATTCGTTTATTCATTGCTGCTACACGTTATTTTACGGCCATTTTAAACGATGTTCGGCGGCCATTTTTACACGCAGTTTCACTGGTTCATCAGTCAAAAATAGAGACGGATAGGAAGTAGCTGAGATGTGACACTGGTCCATCAGTCTAAAAATAAACCACTGAGTAAAAAGTGATATAAATGTCTTACGAATCAGCGGGAAATGTCACAGACTCAATCAGTGAAGGAAATATGGCTTTTTTTTCACTGGTTCATCAGTTAAATTCACTGAAGTGACTGATGTATCAGTCAGATGCGTTTGACTGATTGAAGCTGTGAAATTCTCACTGATTCAGATTTAGAGTGTAAAAATAAACTAATTAATAAATAACTCGCATGAAACTTTTCTGTCCATACAAATTCAATATACTACAGGATCCTGGCAATCTCCACTGGTTGTTAGCAAGCAGAGTGAGTACGCCCTAAAATCCCCAATAGAACCAGTTTTCTATAATGTAAATCGTTCAAGTATTAAATTTCCCGTATGCTGCACCTAACATTTAATATTTTGTAATATTTTCTGGGTGGGAAAAATTATGAAATATGTACTGCGATGGAGATTTGAGAATGTGTAACTGAATACACGGCTGTGGTACCAACTTATAATTTAATGTACGGAACTGAGTAAAGTTATGTGAGTGAAGAGATTTGGACGGCTTTAGTCATTGAGATCTTGAAACCAGATGAGTGTGAAGCGAGGTGAGTATGGAGCAGCGCCGTAATGAAAGGGCGGGGAAAACGGGATATCCCCGAGAAAATACGGCGACAAGCGGCATCGTCCGGCACGATTCCCACTTGCGAAAATCCGGGGGTGACCCGGCCAGGCATTGAACACGGTTCACCTAGATTGGAGGCGAGCAGTCTAACCGCTCGGCCACCACGGCCCCGAACAAAGTAAAGACTTATCACCGGGGTGTACGGCGCATAAACCTGCATCAATGATATCGACAATGTAACTCCATCTACTGCACTCTCAATTCGAATCAGTTGAAAACCACTGATTGAGTGAAAAATTTCACTGATCGAATTAGTGACGTGAAACCATTTTTGTGATTGAATAAGTGATGGCCAACTGCAGAGGTGAATTTAATATTTTTTTTATTGAATTTAGCCAAATAATTACTAGAAATATACATATTTCTGATAGTTTACTAATTATATCGCGCAATTTACCGTAATTTAAAATAGTGAAAAGTTTTTCGCGGCTGGCTGGGATTGTACTCACTCGCCCTTTCTAATTTGTTTTGAGACCGTTGCTTTGCAATCTGAGCTACCAAATGAAATTGAGAAAAAAAAAAAAAAAAAAAGAGGAAAATATATGAGATATATTTGTTCTTCTAAAGCGTGTAGTTTTAAATTGCATGACCTTGCTTTTCGTTTTTTGGGTCTATTGGCACCGTTATGATTGTTAAAACGTAAAGTGCGTATGAGTGCACTCTCTTCGCCACATTATGTGCAGTTTAAACCTTCAAACAGAGCGCTGTGGTGATTGCATGATAACTAAATGAAAGATATAAAAACGGAATGAAAGCTGAATGGTAATATTACCTCATAAAATGGTGTTTTGAAAGACGAAACACATTTTAGAAAGTATTTTGTATTAGTTTGAATAATTTATGCGCTGTTATTTCACTTGATACATGTTGTTTAGCGGCCACTTTTGCACGTTTTTGGCGACCATTGCTACACGCTGTTTAACTGATCCATCAGTCAAAAATAAAATTACTGAAAAAACTGCGAAAAAAAATTGTACCGTGTCTCGGGCAACTAGGTATTATAAAACAAAAATTGCTTAACCAGAATTTATAATTCATTCAATGTTTATTGTATACCAGTGTTACAAGCCTTCATCTTTACTTGAGTGATATATAATTAGATACCTATCAAAACTTTATATTCGTTCTTTACAGGGCCCAAAGCCATCGCATGATTTACATATGCACATCAAAATATCTTAAGCCAAAGCTACAAACCATAATTATTCTCAAGCATAAAAATGTAGCTTTATTCAATTCACTCTTTATAGGTTTACAAAAATTTCAAAATATGCCATTTACTATTTTGTTCTAACCTCAGTGCGAGGCAATTAAGTAACACTGTTTTGTTGCACAATCATAAATCTTAATTACCTGATAAAATGTGTTCAATTAATTTGACAACCAATCTCAACCTCTCTAGGTATACCATAACCAAAAAGAGTCACGTGTATTTAATTCAATAACTACACAACCATCATGATATTGATATGAGTTCATATAATTCAATTTTAAATATTAAATATTCCCCAATAATTCTTAATCAGTGGTGGCTAATGTACATTGACCAGAATCTCATACAGAGGCTGAGAAATATTAAAAACTCAAATATAATGAAAAAATTAAAGCCAATTATATATGTATATATATCAACATTTTCATAAGTGTTCTGCTTAAGACGGCAAACAAATTGCTGAACTGGATTACAGCTGGTTGCCAACACTTACTCTCACACACACTCGTGACTCAAGGTTACCATTTCACTTTTCTTTACGAACCTTGATTCAAAACTGCAAAAACTTTGCAGAGTTCTCCTTAAATCGCTACGTATTCCCTAAATGGGTCGCCAAACTCCCTTAAGAGAGCAACATTTATTTTACGTCAGCACTACCTAGTGCTACCACAAACCAGTTTTGGTTACCAGAAATAGAAAGCATTTTCCAAAATGAACCATTAGAATACTTAAAGCTTCACTATCAGGTACTTGAAGGGATCCAGCCCCATATTTTAAAAAGATAGAAAACTCTACAAATTTGACAACTGCCTTACGGCGAAGAAGCAAAATATCACTCAAACTCTTAGCCAACATAGAGAAAGGGCACTCCACTGAGCCTTACGCTGCTTGCGCATGCGCCGCCAGCATTACAGAGTGCGCTGATCTGGTGTAAATATTTTGAACTGCTGCTCCACCTGCGATTTCCTTAACTTCCTATCCCCTCCCGTTTTCCCGCCTACCTCTTAGCTACCCCATACCCCTTCTGCGCATGCGCGAGCAACAGTGTTGTGATTGGTTGGTGTATTTTTTTTTGGCTGGACGAGGCTTGCTTTCGAGCAAAGTTCGTCCACTTCTACTCGGGTCAGCTCAGCGAGAATACCTCTCTGGTATTTCTGCTTGTCGGTCCACTATGGACTTTGTTCAAAAGCCTAAACCTCGCTAGTATTGAGCGAGCTGAAATGTATCCTGCAATGCACGACGAGTCGCACGATGAGGTGGGTTCCTGACATGTTGTAGGAATTTTCTGGTAATTCGAGTTAGTGTTTTATGTGAGCGCTATATTAGTAGCATTCTAAATTCTGTTTGGTTTTTCATGGTGTTTTCAAAATTTAAGTTGTGTTTAACTTGTAGTATGTGGTGCCCATAGTACCGTTTCTTTGAAACGTTTTCATGATAAGTAAACTTTAAGCTCTTTGCTGCAAGTAGCCTGAAAAGTTCATGGTGTTGAATTGGAACCGCTTCGACTTGCGCTAGTTTGAGAGCTTTGAATAACCCACCTGCAAGGGCATTGATTTGAGATCGTTGGTGTTTGAATTGCTTTAAAAAGTTTTTAATTGATTTTTATTTTTAAATGTTTTGTGAACGTCTCATTTTTAGGCCAGGCTAAGTCCTTTGATAGAAGAGTATTTCAATCTAAGTAAAGTTTGGCTGTTTAATATTTCTAAGCATCAACCTTTCCTTGAAATATAATTAAATATTCATTGTGGTGCTTGAGAGTAAAGATTCTCATTTTGTAACTTGAATTATTTTAATTGAGAGGCAATAAGATATTATGATTCTAATTTATTTAATCTATGTTGTTGCTTTGTAATGAGTATAGAGTGAGAACTCATAATATATTTATAAGCCTTTGTTTGGGATTCATTTCTGTCAATTTATACTTTTAATGTGTATTTTTTATCGTTTAATTTGAGCGCCCTGCTTTGACGGCCATTTGGTGCCAGGGTTGCCTTTTAAATGTTTTTAATATTAATAAATGTTGGTAAAATCTGTTATCTGAGTAAATGGAAAACTGAATAAACGCAAATTGAAACTGAATCTGTTTGTGCTCTTGTGTTTTCGTCACAGCCTGTTAAGGTTTCCCTACGTTACAACTTTCTACGCCTTTGAAAATTATCTAAATCCTCCACAGCATACTAGGTCTGGTTGAAACCATTTAAAATAATTCCACAGACCAAAGTGTAGGTAAAATCGGAATATTTACCGGAAGCCGGGAATATCAAGGCTAAGTCGTGGTGAACCCGTCTGAGCCAACTCAAAAGTCATCAACAAATCAAATTGGGTAAGCTGCACTTTCTTACGTTCAAGCAAAACTATACTTTCCACTATTGATACTTAATGTTGATAAAACTAGCACAGCAAAACCCTACGTTTTTCCAAAATGCACAACATATCAAGTCGATTATTTAAAAGGAGACATACTTACCTTTGGAAGAATCATGCCAGTGAACTGAAGCATCACATTACTATTACTCGATGTCCTCATATCTGACAGAATAAATATAAGTTTTTTCCTACATGAGCGTGCTCCAAATATGGTGACATGGCTGAAGGCCAGTGATGAACTAAAATGTAGAACAAAGGTAACAAGAGCGAGCGAAGCTCGTGCGTAAGCTTTTATAATTTCAGTATGCCACCAAAAATAATAATGACGTCAGAAGAGTATGACAGACAGTCTCGGGGACAGCGGGCTGCCCCCGAGACTGTCAATTTAATGGGAGCGCCAGAGGACTTCAATAACGACGAAATTAGCACCGCCGGCGGCTCAACATTACTAATGAAACAGTGGAAAAGTCACTAAATCAATAAGTGGAGGAGAATTGGCATTTTTTCACTGATTTATCAGTTAAATTCACTGAAGGGACTGTTTATTCAGTCAGATACCGTTAATTGATTGACACAGTGAAATCCTCACTGATTCAGATTTAGTGCGTGGAAAGTCTGGAAGCTAACTGCTGCCGACATTAGTTTAAGTGTAGAAGAAGTGCAATGACATCACGTAGACTTCACTGCGCATTATCAATTCGCTTTTATTGCAACGCCCGGACTGCAATTGGACACGGCACCGGAAAGGGTTAGTTCCAAACTAAAAATGCATTCCTCCAATTTTCAAGACATAATCCATGCAGCATTCCAATTGTGTGTTTCCAGAAGAATGATGTTATAAACAATTTCAGAGCGCAACAATGAGAAGTGCTGTCGTATGCAACAGCTATGAAATGGCAGTTGGCCAACTTGTAGCTTTGTGGCAAAGAGTTGGTTTTCTTGTTGCAAACGCACGACAAACATGCAAACTCGTACTGCTTCATCTGACCCATCTGCCCCCCTTCACTCCTTGTTCCCTCTCTCCTGGCGGTTCACACCGGATTTTCGCAAGTGAGAGTCGTGCCGAAAGAGTAATGGAAACGGGAGATCCCCCAGAAATCTCGCCGACCAGCAGCATCTGCTGTTAGGTGGGATTTCCCGGGGATGTCCCGTTTCCATTGCCCTTTCATTCCAGCGCTGCCTCATACTCACTTAACTTCACCCTCATCAGTTCTCAATAACTCGGTGTAAGAGCTGCCCAATCTCTTTACTCACACTCACTAAATTATCCCCCCCCCCCCTCACTCACACACCCTCCAAATTGTTACTAGCAGTAACTAAAACGTCTGACAGAAAATTGAAATAATTAAACTAGACAGTTAATTATTTTGTCAATTGGGAAATACTGTTACCAAGATGGCGACATGATTATATTTTATATATACCTCAAAAACGTTTTTTACCACCAAGATTACTGAGGTGCTAGGATGTTCACGACTTAAGAGAAAGTATGGGATGGAAATACTCACTAACTATACAGAATACCATGCCTCATTCCGAAAACTTTTTGCAATGGGCCTTCTTTTCCAATGAACATCGTTCATGAGAAACCAAATTACAGGCGCGGCAGAACTTTTTTGATGCGTGTTTACACAAATAATAAAATATATTTGTGATTTTGTGTTCTGGGTTGACAAATAACCCCTTTCCCACTTTAGCAGTAAGCATGCAGCTTTCCTTTGTCTCTTGACACTGTATCTTTGTGAGAAGGCATTTTACTAACTGGTTGATTCAGTCACAATTATTCTAATCATGAATGTGCGTGGGTCGTTGGCGGACACCTAAGACGCGTAACGATTAACACTACCAACACTTAGCAAAATTCTATAGTGAAATCACTGCTTCTAACAGGTTAGGTGTGAAATGTGTGTACTGTCGGGTAAGAAATTTTTCTTCTTGTTTTGTCTCTGCTGTGTATTTTCTTTGGCGCGACTGCGAGGCTACGAGACTCGGGTAGTTTACAACGGGAGGACATCGCCGTGAGGGTTCGGGCTGATTATTCAGGGAAGGCAACTTTCGTATATAGGTCCAGTGTTTTACTTTCGTGAAATATACAGTTTTCGCCGGCGCACTATGGGGCATACGTTTTCCTGGACAAGATCTCTGGTATTGAGTAGTGCAGTTTTTTCTATTTGTATCGCTTATACAGTACTATTTAAGTATATAAAGAAAATATAAAGCATAAAAACCTGCATTTCGGACATCAAGTTGGCAATACGAAACATTTGTACACTCAAAACTCCAGGAATTCAGCCCAAAAATGAAGATAATATTTATTTTTTAAGAATCAAAAGCAATAATATTTACGTTATTGCAATACAAAATACAGCAATCAATATAATCACTCTAATCATATCTCATCATCTCATTATTCACGCCACAAGCTACGAACTTCTAGAAGACATATAACTTCTGGGATATGTCTTGTGTCTTTTCTCGGTGCTATTGTCCTAATTGAATAAATTACAGGGTCACAAGTCCCTGGTGTCCTTAGCCTATTACTTAGAATTCCTATCGGAAGCAAAACGACTTCAATAACGTGCTAACCATGAATCAGAATTTTAAGAATGTTCATTAAAATACAAAATTGTTGGAAATTTTAAGATTGTTAGATAAAATACATAATTATTGGAAAGTGAGTGTTACAAAGTAGAGTTGTTTTCCTTTCCCCTGTTTGAACAATTGCTTTTCTGAACTTTTTGTTTTCCACAAAACAAATTACTCTTCTAAAGGTAATGATGATGAGAAAGTTAGTTGTTTTATGTTTCTCCTTGTACATATTCCTAAATAAGTACTTGAATGGATGCAATAAGTGTGTGGTGGTGAAGATCTGATCCAGTGGTGGTGCCAAGAGGGTCACAATCTATGTCATTCATGATCTTCTGGAACACTCAACAAAAATTGCAACGTTGGCATGATGCCGTCCCTGTTATTGTTGAACTAGCTTTCCCGTCAGTCATGGTCATAAACATTTGGTGTGTGACGGACAATTCTTCTTGTCCCGGTTTCAAAATTTGAGATGGAAGAAGTACTTTTATTTATTTGTCAGTGTATGCTTCCTCTTTTTTAATAGCTTTTGTGGTCTCTTTTAAAATTACAATTTCAGTGGGCGACAAAATCTAGTTGAAGATGGTGGTGTATTCTGCCAAATGAATACTTCTTTTCAGAGTTTACATCCTTACAGTACATTTGAAGAGGCACGCACGACATTTGTCATAAGTAAATTACTATCTTAATATACAAACTTTACCCAGTTACTGAGTGCACTGGTCACATCTATCTGGAGGTACAGACTGTGAGCGGAGAGAGATCCATAAGCTCCTGTATTGAAATATAGGCGTTCTACTCTGTTAAAATAATGTTCTTATGGTAGCATTATTTTGTTACATTTTGAACCTATTTGTAAGATGGATACAAATGCGCACCTCTTTCCTTAGCCTGAATTCGCAATGTCTGATATGAGCTGGAGATAGATCAGTTTCAATCTTCAGGGACACGGCTTCCTGAGGAGAGTATGGCTGAATTCCTGTCATTTTTTTACAGAGATGTTCCGCGCTGTTCGGCTTCCGCCACTCGAGTGTCACGCACCCTGGCATGCTGTCTAGCAGATGTGCGCCTGCATACTCATTCGCTGTTTTCTCCGGAAGAGGTAAAAGTTGGCACTATATATATATATATATATATATAGTAGGGAAAGGTTTTCTGGTTCGATTGGTAAAACTTTCAGCTGGGGTCTCATGGGGCAAATTTTGAAGGTCTGTGGACTTACAAAGATGTATGCAGAAGGCGACCTATACAGGAAACCTTAAGGAAAATAAAATCATTATATAAATTTAGATTTTTTTAACTATCTTACGAACATCATAATAGGCGGTTTTCTGATGGCCAAACTTGATAATTATATCACCTTGTTAGCTATGATTACAAAACTACGAGACAACATAGACTCCAGTAGCTCGCAAAAATAGCATCTATATTATACATCTGCTTTTCAGGCTTCTCGCCACTAAAGTAAAAAAATCAAATGCGCTATTTCTCGTAGTATTTACTGTCCTAGACATTGCACTACATGACCATGAATATTTAAACAATAATTATAACTTTCATTTTTGGGGATTTGTCCAGGTAAATGGGTGTTTTGCTCCACTGTGCGTCCTGTTGTGAAATGTGGTGATAAGGGGAAGTGGCTTGCCCCGGGTAGACGAGCGAAGTATCGTCGCCTCAGCAGTTGGTACCACGGATGCGCGTGGTGAAGCATCTACAAGGTCAGGCAGTCGATGGCCTGGCGCGAAAGGGGGTGGATCTTTTCCAAGCAGAGCGCATGATTGAGTGTATGAGGGCGCTCAGACCCACCTAGAGCCGGTTTCAATTGACGTTGGTGCACCGGCGAAGTGCGGCATTTTTATGGGAGTTCACCGAAACGACTGGTCCAGATGTGAGATGTGGTGCGATCCCAGCCAGTGATGTACCAAGTGCCTGCCCTGTGGGGACCTGGGTCGTCCGAGGGTAAGAAAGGTCTAAAGTGTTTCGTCTAGGGATGGAAAAACCTGTAATGTAGAATATTGGTTTAACTTAAAATTAAGATAGGGATCCATAATTACGATGATCATGAACATTTATATTGTGACGGATCTGTCACATGAAACTCGCCTAAGTTCACGGTACACACCAAGCTGTTCGACATGAGGGCAGTGGACACGGTTTACCTTTGCTGTGACGGACTCGTTCAACCACCTCTGCTGCTCGCCACCTGCTAAGTTTGCGCTGCGCAGCGGGTTGCCTTCTGCTGAACCTTGCCGGCCACCATCTCTACCCCTGCACGTCTCCATGGCAACGAGACGCCAGCCAGAGACAGGCCAGGGAGCGTTTAGAACGGCGAAAAACGTTTTAAATTGTTCTGGAGGTTTTCAAGAATTGTATATAAATTCAGTTTTTACCCTTGTACGGGGAGACAAACTAGGGACACTCAAAGGGCAGAAACTTCGTTCCAACTTTTAATAGAAAAATGGGGGGGGGGGGGGGGGTTGCTGCCCAAATTCATTACAAGTTATGTAACATTTTATATAATTTTATAATCACTTGTATATTTAAGGTTTTAGCTTGCAAAGCATTTAAAAAGGGGGCGTGAATATTTAAAAATGTAAAATATTAACAAAGGAGTTATAAAGAAATTTAATTGAATTTTTTGTATTTCCCTTTTGGAATTATGTAACTTACGTATACGGGAAGCAATTCAATTATATTCACTTTAGTTGTGAGTGTGTCTGTCACTAAGGAAACACAAACCTTATCCTTTTCAGAAATATTGGGACGGGTATCTGTTGTTTTCAATTTAACATCTACATTGACCCAACATAGAGACGAAGTCCTTTCTGCATGTGTTGGCTGAAACCGTCGCAAGATGTTCAGTTAATCTTATGCGGGCTCCCCTATCATGGCACTTAAGCTTAGATTTTAATTGAAATCTGTTAATAATTCAAATAGGTAAACCTGGGTGTGAAATTACTTTTAATTCTCCAGTCTGTTAACTGATTTGGGAGCGATGAAATTTAAATTGATTTAAATTTTTTTTAAAAGACTCACACAATAAATCTGATAACTTTTAATGAGAATCGCCTGTCTTGTTTTATGATTTCGAGACCCCTCAAGTATAAGTTAAGGTGTGTATTTAGTATTCAGTATTTATCTTAGTCTTTGAATCTGGTTTCTAATTTTGCAGTAGGCACCAGACCGCTCTTTAAGGGGCGGCGACTAAATAGTTGAATATTCCAGAACTCGAATAGTAAGTAGTTAATTAAGCGTGCGAGTAGTTGTTCATGATACTCCCCTTAATTGTTTATTTCTGTGGCTCTATGCTACGACCCTCTTACAAGTATGTTGTGGTACGGGTTGCAGATAAGCTAAAGTATAGGTGTTGTGCCTGTGATAATATGTGCCTGTAAAGGGATCAATATTTTGTTTGTTTTGCGCTATGTGCAGCACACTTAGTGAAGAACCTTTCTTGGCAGACGTAAACTAGTTATTGTATTTGTATTTTGTGGAAGATTTATTGTAAGTGTACGTGTGTCCCCTTTTTTATTCCCCTCTTTATTTTGTTGGTATTCCTGTTCCTTACGTAGCGTGTGTTCGACTTTCTTTCCGCCCGAGCCGTGGCGAGCTGCCTTGAGAGCGTCGCAGCGAGTTCCTGCCGGTGCGGCGCTCTGTGATTCTTCCTGGCCTGAGAACAGCTTCGCTCCAGCGAACTACGAAAACTTCGCCTGCCACTTCCCGGCTGCAGCCCGCCTACCTTTTATGTCCGAAATGTGATATACCTCACAGGCACTGGGATACTGTGCTAGCAATGGGATGTGCCTTGACATTACGTCTCTAGAGATGGACTTCTGAGGAGCTTGGACTCTTCTTTGATGCTACAGTGACTGCGAATGTTAGAGTTACGTGTATTATAAATGAATATGTACTTCAAGATTCTGTTGATCTACGCCCTATGAACTTAAGACTATCTACTACTTATGTCTTTTCGCTTTACGATTGATTTGACAGGGTCAGCGGCTCAGCGGCTCTGACTGTCTATGCATGCTCGTAAACTCAACTCCAGTAACCAAAATGAAATAATTAATATTTTTATTTTTTAAGTACATCTTATCATAATTTTAATAAGAAAAAATATTTTAGAAAAGCGAATAAAAATAGTATTATTCTGTAAAAAATATTGACAATAAAACTAACATTTTTTTTAATGTTTTTTTTTTTTTTCCACATGCACATAATACATATACTTCTTTTAAACCCTTGTACCACCACATGTCCCGGTAGCCGAGTGGTCTAAAGAATCCCGCCCTCCACGAAATATTTTGAGTTCTGACAAAATTAAATAACAACGCCCCTAGCAGCCAACTCTAAAACCAACATGGCGGCCGAGTAAGAGCGACATCAGGGCCCCTATCAGGTGTTCATGGAACTACAGCAAACAAGATGGCGGACACACACCAGTGCGCCTAGCAGGCAGCGATGGAAGTATGTGGATGGTGAGCGAATAAGGTGACTAGAGAGAAAGGATAGAGCGAAAGAGATGGAATGAGAGAGAGAGAAGATGGAATGACACACAGCCAAGGCGGAATGAGAGAGCATGAAAAAAACGTAATGATAGAGACTGAAAATACAAGACAGAATGATAGAGCATAAAGTGCAGAAACAAGATGGCGGAATCCAAGATGGCTATGTACTGGTTACCAATATGTCTGACAATGGTCAAGGTAAAGATCACCTGAATCGAATATGGCGGTTGGGTGACCAGAATGACAGAGCATGAACGGCGCCTCGTGCCTCAGCCCTCAGCTCTTGCCAGCATAGGAACTATGACTTTCTACTTGCCGCTTTCTATGCCCTTGTATTCCGGGGCTGCTCCATACTCACCCCGCTTCACTCTCAATGGCTCTCAAGACCTTGTTTCCTACCAAGTCTGAAGCACGTAGTTTAAATATGTTATCAATAATAAAAAAATCTCTTCTCAGTGCATCCATACTAAAGAAAACTTCTTCAAACAAAAAATATTAAACGCTGTTTTCTCAAAAATTACTGCCACATAAAATTGGCAATATTTCTTAACGTGCCAGAGTTCCTTAACATATAAATGTCGCGTCATATAATCAATCTTATTTTAAATGGTTACCTTCAAAATAAATGTATCTATTCGACCTTTAAACAATGTGGCTGTAGGCTTTCTAGGCAGCGCCTTCAAGAGCACAAATCTATTCACTGTACTTGACCCCCTCACATTTCTAGGTGTATCGGAAATGGTCAATTAAATTTAAAAAAAGTTTAACTTTTAATGAATGTGTAGGTGTGTGTAAGTGACGATGGAGCACTCGGGTGGGAATTTTTGAGAAGGGAGGGGGGGGGGGGTTGACTGTGGCAAGCGTCACGCTCGGCCAATCAGCGGCCTGGCCACCGGGGGCAGCAGGGGCTTGACCGCACTCCGCTAACTGGCGTCATTGCGACGGGATCACGCGCCCCTCACCAGCGACAACGCAACGCGACACTCTTGTTAGCGGCCTACGTCGCTGTTACAAACCCCCCCCCCCCCCCTTTTCCCTGCCGTTCGCTTCGTCCACTCTTCGCCCAGTTTTTTTTTTTTTTTCACCCACTCGGACTCAGCGTGCGCAATTGTGTCACAGAGTAATTGAAGTTACAGAGGCTAAACAGCCGCTTGTATCGCGAACTTTAGCCGCACACGCAACCAAATGGCGTCACTAGTCAGCATGCCTCAACGCCGTCCTGTAAACAGCGCCTGGTAACCTACTTGACAACTGGCATTTCAATCAATAAGGGAATCTCGCTGTACGCAGTGGCCAATCAGAGACAGGGTCCGTTCCCAGGTACTCGCTCAGCCAATCAGAGAACGGGTACGCGCACATCAGACGTAACCGCCCCGCCATTTCGCCTCTGTGCACGTATCTACTCTGCGTCACCACTTTTGCCACCTCGCTTGTTGAATTTCTTTCATGACCGTGTAGATCGAGACTTTCAGTCCATCCACCTAGACCTCGTTCAAAGAAAGTTTAACCAAGTCTAGAAAATCAAGCCAAAGGTACAACGCACCGCATTCGTGTGCACATATCTACTCTGCGTCACCACTTTTGCCACCTCGCTTGTTGAATTTATTTCATGACCGTGTAGATCGAGACTTTCAGTCCATCCACCTCGACCTCGTTCAAAGAAAGTTTAACCAAGTCTAGAAAATCAAACCAAAGGTACAACGCACCGCATTCGTGTGCGCTTACTTAAAAAATATTTTGCATAAGAACTATTTCTGACAAGTTGTCTAGACAAGACAGTCTAACATTGTTTTTATTCATATAAATTATCAATGAAATATTATAATTTGTAGATAAAACGTGAGCAAAAGTTAAATTTTAAAAATAAGATTTTTTTTTTTAAATGAGTATAAAACGTTTCTTATATATGATACATTTAGGAAATTATCAAACTCTTTATACATGGGGGTGATTTTTCAAAGGTTTGATTCGAAAAGTGTGAAGACACCGCACACAGAGTATACCAAATTCCCGTTTATGTCCAACAACAGGCTATATTTTATTACCTGGTTGACATTTCTTCACTGGCCGCTGAATCTTTTCACTCTCACGTATTTAAGTGGCCCGCGTACCTGACGCTGGAGGCGGTAAAGGAGATGTGATCACGCCCATCAAGTGTCCCATCGCCTTTACACGCAGGGCTCTGAAGTGGCGTGCATTATGCTGCCAGTACCTTTGAGGCTTTGAGTGACGACCCTGTCATTGAAAGGTGTCGTGTGCAGCAAGATTCAATCCAGGGACTTCGAGTAGGTACATTTGTATGTAAGCCCTATATGACCAAATGTCTCATATATATATATATATATATATATATATATATATATATCAGTTTTTGAAGAGCGATATTTATCTACGACTGAGTGCGACGATATGGTGTTTCTGATGAACTTGACGGCTTGCAAATATTGGGAAAGCATCGTCTAAAAATTGTGTTATTTTAATAGATCATCTCACTGGGGTCACGTATAACCATTTCGTTAATAAAGAGGGCGTTTCCATCACACTGCATTGTAGTTAGAATGCCAGGTAGGAATGCCCCTTACAGTTTAACGCCAATAGTATTGTAATATTGCTATGATTATTTAAATTCACTGTATCTATTACCGAAAATAAGACTATCAAACGAACAAAGAAATAAAATATAATCAAAACGAATCTCAGAAAATAAACAATAAAAATGTTAGTAGTCGAAGAAGAGCCTAGTTCGTTAGTTCATGTTTTGTAGACTGCTAGATGTATTTTTAATTAGTTTTCCCTTCGTTTTATTTTCAGCAAACAATGAAGTCAATTTATATGCTAACGTATCATAATTTCCCTGTACTGCACATTATTCAGTGACGTTGTTGTGAAGGGATTTAGTTTTTACTGATCCAGAGTTATCCACGATGTGTCTGCTAAACTGTCGCGGCGCAATACCAGAAGCAATAAGCGCGCACAGGAACTGCAAATATGGTTAGGGATCGGAAAGTTTCGCAAGTTAGAGGTGAGTCATGTATCTCAACCACTGCAAAAACACAAATTCTTTTCATTGAGTGAGTGAGTAAGGAGATTTGGGCGGCTCTAAATACCTAGATCTAGAGAACCGAAGAGGGTGGATCAAGGTGAGTATGGAGCAGGGCCGTAATGTAAGGGCGGGGGAAACGGGAGATCCCCGAGAAAACCCGCCGACCAAAGGCATCGCCCGGCACGATTCCCACATGCGAAAATTCGGGAGCGACCCCCCTCCCCCCTTTCAAGGAATTGAACCCGTTTCGCCTATGTGGTAGGTGAGTAGTCTAACCGCTTCACACCGCGGTTCCTGGTTTCTCCCGCGAGGATTCGGAGTTCTCCGTTCCAGTAGCAGCGGGCTCATGGTAACCCTGTTTCGATGAGGAAGTGGCACATGTCGAAGAGCCATTCGGCCGAACAAGTCGTTCAGCGAAACAGTTGCTTGGCAGCAAAAGATAGGACGATATAGCTTGGAATTCTCATCCTTCAGTGAAGTCATTAATGAGTAAATAAATTGTTCGAAACCGTGTCCTCTCGAATACGAGTCTGGTGTGTTACCAGAGAACCACCTCGCTCGGGTTTTGACGGAAGAAGTGTTTGACAGAGCATACATGTAACAGAACCTTTGTTCAGCGTACAATTCGTTTCGTAAATTGGCGTATTGGCAGGAGCGTATGCAAAGGAATCATGTCGGGCGCTTGGGTATATGTCAGTTTGACTTAAAGTCATTTAGCCTTAATTGATATAAGGCCAAGTGACGTACGTCAAATGACTTTTAAGTTAAGTGACTTTAGACCAAGAGAATTTTACGTCATGCAACTTCGGGCCAAAAAAAATATATATATACCAAGTGATCTTTAGTCCAAGATTAAGACCAAATAATTTTTGGTGTAATGGCATTTGTTCTTGAAATTTTCGGTAAGTGGCATTTAGTTTAAATTTTTGTTTGAGAATTTTAGGTGAATAAACTTTAGGCCAAAACAATTCTAAGCTGCGTAAAATGTAAGACCAATGACATTAGATACGCTACTTTGCAGCTAAGTGAAGTGAAGGTAAGTTCCTGCCTGTCGCCACACCCCCTTCTCCCGGCCAGACAGAAACACGCCATATCCAGTCCAAGTCACACATTACCTCCAGGCGCGCGGCATCAGCATGTACTTCTCAAACTGTATCTGGCAGCGGGGAGTGCTTCTGCAAGTTACACGCCGCGCCACGCATTAGCACTTTCAACACGGCGTCCGTATGCCATACAATAGAGCATTTATTTACGTTCCCTCCAACCTACATTCATGTTGTCAAGTCTGGTAGGGAAGGAGCAGAAGTAGAAAAATCTGCCCTTCAAAAAGGATTACAGCGCCGAGAATCACCGCTTGATAAACGCTATTTTTTCTATTCGCTGTTGTGATGTGTGTACATGCCCATGTAACACATTTTTTTTTTAGTGGCAATTGACGGATTATTTGCCCATTACGGCGAAACTTAGCTTTTGTTTCATTCAGAGCTAATCAATATTAGTACTGGATAGTAAGTGGAGATTTTCACAAACATACCAACTCCGAAATGCGATGAAAGTGAAATCTATTTGCTCAAAGGGCAATACAACAAATACCATTTGCAGCCACTTAAAAATAAAAAATCATCTCTGCGCAGCATAAATAATTATTAACATAATATATTTGTACAATACCCTTTACACTTTGAATAAAAAATTACGCGCGCGTATTAATAAAAAGTAAACAACAACATTCATAATCAGTTCAAGAATGGGTCTTAAACAGCAGAATTATTTACCCCTAACAATAAAAAACAGACTTTTATTATTTTGACTACATTAAAATATGTACATTCGGATTGACCTAATTTACTAGATACATTACAGAATTATGCAACATATATATAATATCTACCAAAAAATAATTGGACACCCGCGAAGATAGGTAATTCAGTACGTCAGTTGACTTGTGTTTCACGGCCTTCGGCGTAGGACCGCTGGTGTTTGACCATGGTAGCATGAACACAGAGGCCTATTGTAACATTCTTGATAATGAAATTCTCCCAACATTGTGGCGTTTTTATGGAATGGACCCGTGTTACTTCCAGGATGACAATGCCAGGTGCCATGTTTCAAGGGCTACTATGCAGTGATACGCCGACAACAATGTTCGCCGATTGGACTGGCCCACCCAAAGCACCGACCTCAACCCTATAGAACATCTTTGGGACGAATTGGATCGCCGGGTGAGGGCTCGTCAGGCGCAGCCAAAATCCATTACTCAACTCGTGGAATGGTTGCAAGAGGAATGGTGACGAATCCCCTTAGATGTTCTACAAACACTCGTAAAGAGCATGCTAGAGAGTGTGGCTACTGTTATAGTCACAAGATGTGGCCCTACGAGATTCTAACGGGGTGTCAACCACCGAGAAAATATTGTGGACATGTACCCAATTACTTTTCGGTAGATAGCGTATTTACTTATGCACACACACACACACACACACCGCCAATACCACATGCAAACAATTAGTTACAATTATTTGGATCTGTGGCCTGAGTGACTATGTACGCAATTTTAATGTGTTACTAATAAATGATATTTTAACACCCTGATACTTTCTACCCCAATACAATGTGCAAACAATTATTTACAATTTAGTTAGCTCTGGCCAGATTGAATATATATATATATATATATATATATATATATATATATATATATATATATATATATATATATATATATATATATATATATATATAGATATCATTTTCATGCGTTACTAATAAATGATATTTTAACATCCTGATACTTACTACATTCTGACCAGACGGAGATGCTCTGAGAAATACCCTAATATTCAAGGTAAATTTCGTGCAAACAGATTGTAAGGCACTACCACAAAGCAGCACTAACCAGTTTGCTCACTTACAAACACACCTAAAATGCTTACTATTTTGTCCCTTAAATACTTGCTGCCTGTGCTTCAGTACGACTGAGTGCATTCATAATGCTGCACTGGCGATGAGTCTGCAGATGGCATAACCTTGATACACGGGTGCTACGCTGAATACAAATCTACCACTGGTTACCTTTATGTAGACGGCTGCTGGTGCATAACACCTGATCTTCGTCCCTTCATAATTGTATAATGCTCCCAAGAGGATGTACAATTAGACGTAGCTCTTACGCCTTTTTTTCCCCCAAATGCCATCTCGTAGGTGGTAGGGAAATATTACGATGAAAACTAGTGCAGTTCGTAGAACCAAACCAACCATATCGTCGCCCCCTATGCTCCATTTGAATCTCTCGCCATCAAAATGGGGCGACCACTAGTACATTCACTTTACTCTTAAAGTAACCTTGAAGAGTGTGGTACATGGAAACAAACTCATAGTTATTTTCCCTAGGTGCTCATAAGGCATAAAAACTTATAACAGCCGTCAGTAGAAAACAATTTATATTGTGTTTCACATACACGAACCGTTACCATTTTCTCGGCACTAACTCAAAATACTCTCATTACTTATTTCATCACGACCCCTGTTAATGTCAACCAAAATTTCAAAATCGGTTGCTATTATACCACCTCACAATAAACCAGCCGGAACGGATCAATATTTTCCTGACAGCCCGCGGCCTTCACCAATCAATAATCGTTAACCGAATTTCCGAACGACACAGCTGATCCACCCTCTTACTCGCGCCTCTTGGCCGCTGCACCGCACACCCTCGAAAACTACCACACCCACACGGCCATCAAAACAACAACTATAACGCACAGCAGAGTGCCAACTCAACAGAAGTAAGTGGTCCTAACCGTGTAAGCACCTGCGTACAATAGACAGTGCCAGCTTTACAACAAAAGTGTAATGTTATGTGGATAACGTCACAGCATACCCCATCAAAAGAGACCTCTTAGGCCAATGAGGGAACACATAGTTATTCGACCATGGCAAGAATCAGCAGCCGATCACGCCACGTGTCTTATCCACTCACTAATGTGCAAAACAAAACATTTACAAAGAAAAAACATTCCTTAGAAACCAAATCTAAAAACCACCCCCAAAAAACTCAAAAATTCTTAATAAACAATACAAGAAACTCTAAAACACACTAGAATGCAGATATAACAAACAAAGGCTCAAGCTAGCATTATAAATAATGCCCTATGATGAACGAGTCGTATACAGTTTCAATACTAATACATGCACCTTTTTGCCCAAGAATATATAGGGAGGATTCTCCATACTCACAGTAAATGGGATAAGAAAGGCCCACACATTATACGGGCCCTCAAAGGCCATGAACGACTTGAATGAGAAGTCTGCCTTTTTACTCTGAGTGACTTTTCTACATACTACCAAATCACCCACCTTAAAATTTCAAGGTACTCTATACTTATTGTACTTTTCGGACAATTTTGTGTGGTTTTACAAAAATGACTTGTTTGCCTCGCTCCAAACCTCAATATGTTGTTTTGCATTTTGGTCAACCAGACCAGAAACATCTATGTTCCACAAAATTAAAATTGGGCGAGGGACATTATGCCCAAATAAAACCATGGCCATAGAATTGCCTGTGGCATCATGTGGCACAGAATTCAACACCATATTAAGCAAAGCTAAGTGTTGACCCAATTTCCTTTGTTGATCATGGTGATAAATAGTCAATGCTCCTTTGAAAGATTTATTTAAGTGTTTCACGAGATTAGGGCAGGGATATTATGGGCTAGCGTGTATTTGCTTAACTTTCCAGCTGAAATACCACTCCTGCATTGCTCTTCCAGTAAAGTAAGAAGCAGAGTACAGAGTAACATCTCAGGACTCCCAAAAAACCGTGAAAATCTCATTTTATAATTTACCATAGATTGATACTGCTTTCCTGTCCCTCATGGGAATAAACGTGGTGAATCTCGAGAAGCAATCCACTAAAATCAATATACAATTATTAACTTCGTTGGAATGAGGAAGGGTCCAAAGATATCTATATACACATGCTGCAACATCCTAACAGGGGTTTCTAAAGAAGGTGGCCCTACTTTGGAATTTCGTTGTTGCTTAGAACACTGATATTAATGACAGTTCTTAACATAATCCAATATATATTTATGTATGTCTAGCAAAAAAAAATTCTAACCTTGAACTCTGTTTTCCATCTGGCCATATGTCCCCCCACAAGAGTATTATGAAAACGGCATAAGATCATGGGTTTAAGGACTTTAGGTACTCACACCCGTTTCTTACCCGACGACCCAATATAATATACAATACCCTTGAGTTCCTTATAATTAGGCAACTTGCCCTTCCGAATTTGCTCTACAAGGTTTCTTCCTTCATTGTCCTCCTCCTGCCACTTTCTAATATTTACAAACGACTCAGGGATGAGGTGCAAAACATTACACAGCTCTCATGCCTGTTGTTCCTCGGCAATATCAGAAAGCACTGCGAATTCTGAAGGATTATACATTAAGGTCAATGCATCTGCTACAGAGTAATATTTTCCCTTTACATGAAGTATCTTGACTCTGATTATTGTCAACCGCATTATCCATTTCCCAAATTTTCCCAAGTTGGCAGGGATGAGAAAACAACCACATAAACACTTGGTCGAACTCTGCAAGTTCTAAGTAGGGCGCAAATATCTCTACACCAAAAATACAAGCTAAAGCGTCCGTTTCATAAATCTGTTTCGATGGACACAAGGTTTTACTCACATACACAATGTTTCTCAAATCACTTTTATTTCCCTGTACTAACAGAGAACCTAGTGATCTACTACTAGCATCCATCTGAAGAAGAAAAAGGCGATCAAAATTTGTCATGCACAAAACAGGTGGGTGAGAAATAGCATGTTTTAAGACCAAAAAACTCTTTTGTTGTTCATCTCCCTAAAAGTACCCAATATTTTTTCTTTTCAATAGTTTAAAGGGATGCATAACTCTTCCTACCGGGGGGGGGGGGGGTGAATTTCGAGAAATACACCAGCATACCCAGAAACCGCATAACTCCTTTTACATTTTTGGGCACAGGAAAATTTACAATTTGAGCTATCTTTTCAGGATCCATGATTAAGTGTATTCTACAAAAGATGTTCCCAATACACTTTATTTGACATTTGGCCACTGCACCTTATTGGAGTTGACTGTGATTCCCACTTCCCTCAATTTTCGCAGAACTAATTTAATGTGTTCCAAATGTTCCTCAAATGACCTCAAATACACACAGATGTCATTTAGAAAGGAAACTACATATGTAAAAACTGGCAATCTTCCGAAAGTTTATTAAAAATCCTAGATAAATATTGCTCACCAAAATTTATTCCAAAAGGCACCTACTCCCATTCAAAATGGTCCCAAAGCATGACAAACCCACTACAGCATTTACTTTCCTCATCGAGGGTTCATTGGTGAAAGCTGAATTCAAATCAATTACTCTAAAGTATAAGGCCTACGATAGGTACTGAAATAAGATCTCAATATTGGGCATGGGAAATGGTTTCACTTTGACTTTTTATTGAGCAGATGATAATCCAACACTAACCGAAAATTCCCAGTCTCCTTTTCCTTCACTAGAAACACTGGAGAAGCGCATGGATACAATAATTATCCCCTGCCTTCTCAAATCAGCTACGATTCTCCAGGTTAGGTGGAGAACATTCATAAAGAGTACATATAACTGGCTTGTTATCCAACAAAATATTTTATATGGCAAAAGGTCAAATTTCCCTAGCTTAGTAGTCAAAAATCCTGATATTGCTGGATGACTTCATTCAGCTTTTCTTTAAGTTCTAATGCAGCACCTCCTCCTTGGGTCTCCATACCTACTCAAGATTTCTCTTGCTTACCCTGCTTAACTTCACCATCCAATTTAACTGGATATGCTTTATCAAAGCCAAAATAAACCATCAGATTATTTTAGATTCAAAAAATGCATTTGTCTCCTGTAGGAAATTATGGCCGAGCAAATAAACACGAATTAACCCTGGAACAACCCAAAATTTACGAGTCCAAGAATACTTCAAGATTTAAAATTGCCATAGCACACACATATTTACACAACAACTTTTCCTGTTAGCCACCTGAAGAGTTATCCCCTGTTCCACAGTGATACTGTGTTTAAATTCAGGTTTGTCTTTAAGCAACCTCCTTACAAATTCCTGACTAATGAAATAGGAGGAAGCCCCAGTGTATAACATTTCCTTCACTTCTAACTCATCAACTGAAAAAGGAACCCACACATTTGTAGAACCCTTGCTCCTAACCGCAACTAATTGTTCCTGATCTTGCTTCTCCAAATCACCAACCACCTTCATAACCCTTTTCCTGCAATCTTTGACAATATGCCCAATATTTCCATTAGGATAACCTACCTTTGGATATTGGTTAGAAGAATACCATAGATTATCAACCCCACATTTAGAGTTGACTAAGAGAATCAGGTTTCAACATGAAAATACATAACTGCCTAACAGATAGGGACATGTTATCCAACACTAAATTAATGAGATCTTCATTGCTAAGTGATACAGCCAAAGCAGCAGCATACTCCAATACCTCTTAAATAAACTGACTCATTTTCACCCTTCTTTTGAAATCGATTTACACACCTTTGCACGAAATCCTGGTTTACTTTTTTAGGATACAATACTTTCCACAACCTAACATTTAACTGAGCCCAATTCTCCCCCTGCTCCAGTCCCTCGAGCAACGATTCCAGGGCCATGCTAGGATAGGGGGGACCCATGAATTAGCTTGGTCCAATTCTGCTTTGGATAATTTGTAAACCCACGTAGTAGGCATAGAAGACCACAATACAAAACACTAAACCCTAACAGTAAGAATGCTCCGAAGAGCAGATTGGTGCAGAACTGTAACACTTTTTTTAAAGTGGCAATTGATGGAGGCGAAACTTAGTTTTTGTTTTATTCAGAGCTAATCAATACTAGTAGTAAGTAGTGAATGGATATTTGCACAAACATACCAACTCCGAAATGCAATTGAAGTGAAATATATTTTCTCAGTGGGGAATACATTAAACAACAACAAAAAATAAGTTTCGCTGTAATGGGTATATCCTCCATCAATTGCCAATAAAGAAAAAGGTGTTACACCCACGAACTTGAACATATTGGCTATTAACAACCATTTTTCTGCACAACTCTGACTATATACTGGGGTAGCAGCCAAAGAACAGAAAGCTGAAGTTTGATTAAACATAGGAGCATTGAGTCCAGCATGCAAGTCGTTTAAAACACAAACATCTTATATACCTAAAGTATAGAGACCTGCGAAATTCGAGTTATTTTTTTCCGTCAAACTAAAATCCACTCGAGTCAGCGTCGTTTCTCCATTGGCTGCTGCCTTGAAGTTAAGTCACTCCCTTTCTGAGTGAACTGCACGTTATTGGGGCACATAGTTGTGGAGCGTTCATTTATTGGCGCAGAGTTACCAGAGACGTGTCAAATAAAGACTGGTCCAATAAAAAACGTATTGCAAAGGGAAAGTGTTTTATGTTTAACATGTCATCAAATAATAACGCGAAATATGCAGGTCTCTTCTAATGTAGTGTTGAATTTTTTTATACAATATGGTTTGAGACGTAAGCAGAGTAAGTATTACAAATTGATCATTCAAAAATAATTTTGAAATAAAATTTTTTATTAATAAAGCATATCAGAATATGGAAATTTAACCCTGGCTATCTTTCGATCTCCTAGGGGATTATTGTTATTGTGAGCAAAAATTACAATTATGAGCCGTGAACAATTATGTCTTTAAAATATAACACCACTTACGGTATCTGCAAATAATTATAGAATTCTTCATACTGTTTTGTTTTTAATCTTCTTTTTAAATTAAATTGTTAACTTCCATGTAATATATTTTCTTGCATCACAATAAAGTATTTTTAACACCGAAAATTAAAGCATTTCCATAGAATAATACAGCATTTGAAGTGAGAGCATGGATAAAGCATACCCCAGAGTTTTAAGATTTTAAAAGCCCTGTGACGGTACTAGAATAAAATAAATAGTAGTAATCTACACTGTTTACGTTTATGGACGTTACATGAATAATTTCACTTTATAATTCCGCTGAGTGTTGAAAATTTTAAAACCGCTTTCGTTCGCCGCAGTCCGCGCAGCACTACACTCTACCCATGTCGTGCTACATGTTGTGTTTCGTTTCCTAAACACACGCTGCACTTTCTTCTCCTGTTTTGAGCACTCTGAGGTCACGTCTGTTGTATCTGGCTCCAGCTTTGCGTTATGCTGGAGTCATAATAACGCAACAAACGCGACGCGATGACCGCGATGCGACAACATAAAATACCTGTTATTGCGAACACTAGTTTCACCGCATCGTGACCAGCACAAAAACAATTTTATGTAGGCCAATCATGGTTGTTTCCAAATTTTCTGAAGCCCTGCTGATGTTCAACTTTTATGATATTTCTCCGCCTGATGCAAGCAAAGATTATTACACCGCAAAGAAAACGCACCATATTCGTGCACATTCAGTTAGTATTTTGCATGAGAACTCTTTTCTTAACAGAATTTACCAACACACCTGTCCGTAGGGTGTATATGCTGCTGCAAGTTCAACTTATTAAAAGATATCATTTTTCTCGTTTTTGCTCAATTTTTAATCGAAAATCTAATTTTCATCAAAGGCAATTAAATTGTTATCAAAAGTCTCACTTTTCATCAAATCACTAATTTTTTAATAACATTAATAATGATTAAAAAATTCCTGCCAATTTTTCATCCCGCCTTATTAAAATATTTTTTAAGTGACAAGTAAAGTGGCAGGAAGTAGCACACAGCGAAACCCGTTATGCCCCAAAAGTCAAAAAAATCCTCCTCTAAAAGTGAGGCAGAAATAATGTTTTTATAAATTTTTTCTGTAATATGATCAAGAAAATATTTTTCTTAAAAAAAAATATGTTTAATAAATCAGAACTACAATGGAAACCAATAATTAAATTGATAAAAATACAGAACATATTTGTACTAAATGTATGAAGACAAAGAGAATAGTGGAATTCGTTAAAAGATTAGATAAACATAGATAGTATTGAAAAACAAATAGAAATTACCAATGCCATTTATATTATCAAAATAAGAAAAAAAATACAGAACACATTTCGAATTAGAAATCAATACAACAATTGATAAAAATACCGAAAAGACTTGTACTAACTGTAAAGAGAGAAGAAAAGATAAACGAATTCAATAAACAGTTAGGTAAACATAGAGCGAGTAGTATAAAATGTTGTAATGAAGAAAGGCGTAGTTATTAGCAAAAAATAAATGAAAATTCACAAATATGAGTTACTCTTTTAAATAATCTGGGGGCAAAATGTACAGAAATCAAATATATAAAATAATGCAAAAAGAAAAAAATATAGGACTATGTACAAAACATATTATTTGGGACGGAATTACATAAAAGTGGTACAATAATAATTGAATAATTAACTGAATAAGTAATTGAGCAAGCAATATTATTAATATAAATTTATAAAAAAGATATTGCAATGTAATTGATTGTCTTACATTACAGATTGACACATAACATTAAGACAGTAAAGGTGAGTGAGTGAATAGATTCAGGCGACTCTTAAGAACGTAGCCCATTATCGATTCTTGGGTATTCGCATGTGGGCATCGTGCCGGACGATGCCGCTATCCGGCGGGTTTTCTCGGGGATCTCTTGTTTCCCCGGCCCTTGCAACCCGGCGCTGCTCCGTACTCATGTAACTTCACCCTCAGCGGCTCTCAAGACTGCATTGTTAAGAGCACCCCAAATCTCTCCACTCCAGCAAAGTTTTATGGAGTTTTCCACGATGAAACGAGGCCCTGTGCTATTTAAACACATTAAAGACTTAATATGAAAACACAAGACATTTTTACGATCGTCACTGCTGAGTAATTTTACGTCGGCAGCACTTGAAGAGTAAAATGAGGGAAATTAATAGAGTGAATTGAGTGTTATGTAACCTTGGAAGAAACATTTGACTGGTACAATGTCAACTCGGTAGTCTGCTGACAGTTGGCAGTAATCAGCTCTGTATTGTAAGTATATTGTGCTACAATGGGGTAATGGTAGGTGACACTTATAACTAATCTTGAATGTGTGGAAACATGTGTCGCACTCATAGTGTTTATAGTTTCGTAAAAAAAAAAAAATGTTTCAAACATGCTCTAACACTGTTCACACGTCCGGTAGACAATTTATTACCTAGTTGTATTTCAAAGCACTTTCACCCAAATACACTTACACGATTGGTTGTTTACTCGCAACGTTTCTTATATGTAAGCACATGAATCACAGTCATTCAGTAACGGAGTAACCTTATTCTGATTGGCCAGTTAATTAAAAACATGTCTTCTCACTAGAACAGGTGGCCAATAAGTAGGGGTGGTGAAATTTCGCGAAAATATTTCAAGACAAGTTATATTTCAAAACACTGCAGGGTCGTTTGCCTATCTTGACTGCCTGAATTGCTTTTTGGCACGTGTTAACTGTCTGCACACGAATCACGTAGGAGCCGTGCCGATGTTGCCGAATTCAGTGTGGCCAAGTACAAAATGAAAACACCTTCTCAGGCAGACAGCAACCAATGATAATACACAAACTGCTGTTGGGTGCTTATAGTAGTGAAGTCTATCGTGTAGTCATAATTGATCGCGAAAAAACACTAGCTCTTCCAATAACTAAGCAAACGACAATTGCTGCGTTACAGTAGATTATTGAAATATTGTCTGCGTGAAGATCTTTTCATGGAAGTTTGGGGCCGTTAAACTTGAAGTAATTTATTTGCGGAAATCATAACCGCGTCAGACGTGTGATCGAGGGTAGTCCGCGAGAAGGTCGGCAGGACTCGCCATCTGCTAGCAGGACTCGCCATCTGCTGGCAGGACTCGCCATCTGCTGGCAGGACTAGCTGGCTGCTCGCAGCACCTCGAGTCGTCCATCACGCACCTCGATGTCCAGGAGCGGCGGAGTCTAAGATAATGCCGCTCGCAACAAACAATAACTCACCATTCTGAACGAGGGCGCAGAAGGGGTTCGCACTTTAATTTCCGGCCGGCCCGGTGCTCGAAGCAGGACCCCCCGGTCCTGCGGCGAAGGACAAGGACTCGCAATATCCCCTGCGAGGGCAGCAAATCAGGACGCCGCCTGTCGCGCATGACGCCCACAGCCGCAATTTATCGCCACGCCTCGATACTTTCCCACCCCTCGTACCCTCCACACGACATGCAAAAAAAAATCTCCCCCCCCCCCCCCCTTTCTCGGCCACTTCGTAATTGTCCCGCTGTCATCCAGTCTCAATTTTACAAATCGATTCGCTCGGCGCTCGAAAGTCACGCTCCGGAATTCAAATAAATTTAATGTAGCTAATCAACTTCTTTAGCCCTTCGCTCATCGCTTTTATAAAGCAGCGGGGGATATACTAAAACTAAGCTTCGACTAGGCGACCTTGTCACACGCCGGGAATCACTGAAACAACTCACTCTGTGCGAAGCCCGACTGCCTGCTGAAGCAAAGCCGTCTGTACGATAGTGGTGTACTGGGTTCGAATCCCGATGCGCGCGTGTCGTTCCTACCTGTGCCCTTGCATTCCGACCCTCCTCTATGATGAACTTCAGATAACTAGACACACGGAAATTTCACGGATTAACTTGGCAACAAGCTATATTCCACAATCCTTTATGTACTCGAGCCTCATTTATAAGATAGGAAAATTTCGCGAGTTCAGTGACCTGTTGGCTAAACTCCACAGTCCTGTGTACATTCGAGCCTCAGATGTTTGTCCATCGGCTGCCGCCCCAGAGAGTAGACGGTGTTACTACACAACTGGCAGTATGGCACTCGCTACTTGTTTTCTTGCAAGTCTGCTATTGCCTCAGAGTCGTCCAGAGCGTATATAATAAACTGCATTCCAATTGAAAATGTGACTTCAGTGTACACGTATTGGACGTCTATCTTGTCCTGAAATGAATTCGCGAAATTTTCCTCTCTTAACTCATTTAGTTGTTCATTGACTGTTGCTTCAGATTAACCCCAGGGCAGGTAGCATGGCGTTCGGTCCTTTTTTCCCTTGCTGGTTCATTGTTGGCCGAAAGCCATCCGGGGCGTGTCTTACGAGGTGTGGTCTAATAGAAACAGAAAATAAAATTCACATGTGATTGAAGTTTAACTTGTCCTCAGACGAATTCGTGAAATTTTCAAGTCTCCACAGATAACATATATGACGACCAGGCAATGGTCAAAGAACTAATGGAATGGAGTTGCAAAACCAAGGCGAGATAAAAGGGAAACGAACCAGGTATTACGCAGACAATAACAAAGGAAACGGAACATGATCTAGACAAAATTCATGACTAAATGACTGGTTACGGGGGGACGGGGATCGAAAAGAGGTCCGGAGACCCTACCTCTCCGCCGGATGTCAACACAGAGGGATTGAATAGAAAGTATATAAGTTAACAAGTCAAGTAATTAGTGCCACTATATAATGACATAGAAATGAAGAAGAATAGATTCCGGGAAGTGTGGTGAACTGGGTGACTGGCAGGTTAACTGCGCCACACCACTACTCCAGACTACCTGGATGTAGATGTAATAGAAGAAAAATCAAAGAGTTGGGAAACTGCGTGCTTCCAATAGCAAGCCAAATGCCAAAAGAAAGAAATGGTAAATTATCAGTGGAAGGAAACTCTTATTTCCCTGCATTACCCACAAAGGGCACAGGTGAGAGGATGATATGTCTCACGTGTAGTTGGGCTCAATATCTTCACTCACTCACGAAGGGTGTACACCTCATTTTAAATCTTTCAGCGCTCGGCAAAATTACGTAGGGCAACTCATCGCTGGTAACCAGCTAGATATGAAATATCTATGTGTCTGTGAAGAAATTAACTTTTAATTGTAAGTTGCTTGTTGCTTTCTCCGTGTCTCTTGTTCACTCATCCTCTGAGAGCTCATCCGTTGCACCGATGCATGGTTGTTACTGACACATGTTTAAGGGTGTGTGCACCCTTAAACATAGCTAGCGACCTGAATAATTTGCGAATTCATATTGGGACAAGCTGGAATTAAAAACACGTTCGTTTATACAACTTAAGCCATTGGTCCACACAGTGTTTGACACCTCCTGGAGAACGGTGTCCAATTGTCGCCTTTCACTGTAACAGCAGACAACTAATGTCCAGTTCATATCGGCATATTTTTACTGTAGTGTTTAGCCTGCAGGTCATTGAACTCGCGAAATTTTCACGGGTCTAGCAATAGCACAAGCGAACACAATAAATACGAACTTATTTATCAGTTTATGGTCGAGAGGTGTGTTTCAGCAATGTGTTGTTTTTTGAAGTATATATTATTCTCATTTTGCTCCTTGCTTTCCAGTCTTCAGAATAAAACAGATTGTATGAATACGTAAGACTTTAAAATTGAGGAAATGTAAATAAATGCTAGATCGTGCGTCATAAGAACACCCTGATAAAATAGTTTATAGTTACATTTTTTTAATGTTTGCAATGTGAAACACACACATGCAGTACCGGAGTATCCTTATACTCACTGACCAGCAAACAAATAAGAAAATGTCTTCTCTCAAAGACACGGGACCAGAAAACAAAGTAAAGCTGCTAGTGTGCAGTTAAGGTATCTGATCATAGCCCTTATGTCAATTTTTGAGCGAAAATGAAGAATCTCTAAAAGCATTTTTTATTAGCAAAAAGGTTTCAAGGCAAGTTGTGCTCCAAGGAACTTAAGTTCATAACGAATTTCGTGATTGGTTTATTTTTATTGTCACGATATCATATTTTTGCCCACCAGTCAAGGACGGTCAGTAGAAGTAGGGAAATGTAGGTTGACGCGCAAGGGCGTGGGGCGCAGGAGCGCAGAAGCCGGTCACCACCATCTTGTTACATCACCGTCCGCCATCTTTATTCAATTTTTCCCTCATAATTTCCTTTTTTCCCTCACAACCAACCAAAATGCCATAGCAATTTTCCTTTTTCCTTAAAAAAAATCCCCTTTTTTCCCTTAAAAAAAGTGCCCATTTTTCCCGCAGCAGGTGAGAGGGATTAGTGTCCCCAGGGTGAGGGATTAGCAACCCAGGTGCCAGGGATCAGTGGCCCAGGGTCAGAAAGAAGAAGGGGATCAGTGACTCTGGGGTCAGGCGAGCAGGACCTGTTACCTTTAACCTTTAACCCAAGAAAATTCAAATCATTCAAATAATTCCAAAAAATCACAAAAATCGCAAAAAAAATTATTATTAGAAATTATTTAAAAATTGCTATTAAATTTTAATTTAAAAAAGTATTTAACAATACTTAAATTAGCCAGATGTCACTCCTAACCCATACTCATTACACCATCTTGGTAGGCGACCAACATGGTGGTATACATCACCAATCTGCAATATCGGAAGCCATTGACCATGACCATGACCCCATGACCTTGAAAACCAAAACTCGAAAAAATGCATAATATTGACAAACATATTGACAAGGAAAAATGTTTTAAGTTTAACATGTCTTCAAATAATAACGTGAATTATGCAGGTGTATAATAATGTATTACAGACTACTACCACCATGTTAGATGCAGACTACCGCAACCTTAACAACATGACCTTGAATGACCTTGAAAATAAAAAACTTTATAAAAATGCAGAAAAGTCAGCAAGTATACTACATTACAGACTACTACCGTCATGTTAGATGCAGAATACCTCAACATTGACCCCATAACCTTGAAAGACCTTGAAAATGCAAAAATAAAATAAAATTCAAAATTCAATTAATTTCCAAAAAATTCTAAATAGGCCCTAAAAATTATTATTAAAAATTAATTACTAAAAATTATTTTTAAATTTAATTCAAAACTTATATATTTTTTAATACTTACATTTGTTAAATTCCACCCAGCAACACAATTAGTTTCATTCGTTCCATCAATTACTCACTTTAGTTCGACTCCCAATAAACGACTGACTCCCTCGTCCCCACTCCCCTCAAATATATTCATTCCGCCAACTTGATTTTTTGTTTTGTCATTTGTTTATATGCTACTGGAGATTGACTCTCGCATTCGCTCGACTGAACTTTGTTTATATGTCACTGTCTTTCTCACTTCGTTCGACTGCCATATTTGTTTTTTTCATACTACATCATTTCTTTATTCATGTTTCTGGAGGCTGCCATGTTCGGAGGCAGCCATCTTGCTAGGTGCAGTCCTCCATGTTTGTTATTGGTAATTTGTTTTATAGTTTGCGTCTCACCTTCGTGTGACAGCCATATTAGATTTCATATGTTTACATCGCCTATGTATGACCAGGTGACACCCATATTTGTGTATGTGTTTAAAGTATATATTGCCCTAATTAGTCGCATTCGCTCCATCAATTACTCACATTAGTTCGACTCCATCCATGTTGGATTCTATTCTCAACACATATTTAGTATCCATTATGCCACCTGCTATCGGCCTGTGCCAAATGGTGACATTGGCCATTCCTGCAAAACATGTAAACTATCATATTTAATTGTTTTTTTTGTTTTATTCTTAAATCCAAGTATTCTAATTTGGAATATTTTTTATGTAAAGCGGAGGAGTTTTTTTTTTTAAATAAAAAACAACATACTCAATAAAATAATATATTTTTATTTATAAAATTTTACATACAAGCATTTCTTTGCGATGATTTATTCAAAGGCAAGAGGAAGTAATCACATTATTTCGTAAGAGGTTGGTATGCACTCGTTCTTAGCTCTAGATGATTGACCGAATCGAGTGTCCAGCCCGAACCCTTCATCATCATTTCTTCTTCCTCTGAACAAACCTTTTTTATATTTCCTTCTCCACTCTTTTCGATGTTGTATACATGATAAACAGATATATTAGAAGTATTGAAAGCCCTCTTGTTGATACCTTCGTCCAACAGTTCAGGTTTTGTATAATTGCATTCTGCCCAAATGTTATATTTTAGAGGCCCATGTTTTTCAGTCTCTTCTGTAAGTTGGTTTATTAAATTTCGTTTTATACTTGTAAGGAACGAGCAAACATCTTTCGACGAAACTGTCAGATTCGGAGCAATGTAATCTTTCAACATGCCCCTGAATGCAGATTGCTTCAGAAGAAATCCATTGGCATTAGGTTTGCCTAGAATATGAACTGTTTCCCGTACAAGAGTTTTACACACTTCGGCATGCTTGTTATACGATTCATAAAATTGTTTTCTCTGACGGCCATGTATTTCAAGTCGCACATTGTCTGGAACATCTTTTACTTCAAAACACATGAACTTATGTCCACATTTGTGGACATAAGCTTATAGTAAAATAAGGTCATGGTGTCTTCTTCGTACATTTGCCACTCTTCTCGTGCCTACGCGCATGACAGCTTTTACTGCACGTCTTACCACAGTAGCGACACGATCGATCCGATATCGACAGCGAATTGTCCTTACCATCCACCTGCACATCCTCACTTACTGCACAAGGCAGCGTTGACATCGCCGTTGAACACAGCAGTACTTGTAAGTTCATCACAGGTTTGTGGCGGCCACAATACGTCTTTTTGTTGTACTGGCGGAGGAACAAGACCTTCACATATTTTCGAATGTTGGGCTAGTTTGTCAGTACGAGTTAATAGACGAAGGCACTTCTCACCACACAATATGCCATGAGGAGCGGGTTCATCTTACATTGATGCTTTTCGTGTCGTCTACCATTGCTGCTATTCGTAAAGGCTTAATCACAGTACATGCAGTGAAGTCTTGACACTGTCAGCTTGGGTCGCGATGCCGATGGCTGAACTGCTGTAGTCGGCCTACCCGAAGAGGTCGATGGCACTGTCGACGTCATGTCTGATGTAGTCGATGGCTGCACTGCTGTGGGAGACCCGCCCGAAGAAGTTGCTGGTGCTGTCGGCGTCATGCCTGAAGAAGTCGATGGCACTGCTGGTACCACTCCCGAAGAAGTCGATGGCACTGCCGTAGCTACCATTAACTCTGGAATACCCGGAGACATATTTTAACGGGTGCCCTGAGTGACATGCGCCCAGTAAAGTTGGCAACGATGGATAGGAAGTAGTTCCGTATCTTAACGTCAAATAAAAAAGTGCTAGGTAACCATTTCTGATAATTTAAATTATTTATTTTGCTTTCTGTTTTTTTAATGCATCGAAGTGTAAAAATAAGCTGATTTCTAAAATATTTGCTTTTCTAATAATTTCACTGCTTCACTTGACCGACGCACGAATAAAGTGACGAGGCCCACGGCAATGTTAATTTTACAAAAGGCGGAAGAATATACAGCGTGCATACAAGTAGATCTTAAGTAGGGCTTTCAATAGTGCTCATTTTGCGTGAATAGCCTATAACAACCAGTATTCACTTGCAAATTTCGCTAATTCGTAGAATAGCAGGATAAATTTTACAGTGTACTGTACAATATAACAGCGAACGTTAACTGATTTCTGGGGCCGCTGTGGTGTAATGTTCAGACTTCTCGCTTTTCATCCAGACGTTCCGGGTTCGATTACCTGGCAGGCTCACTCCCGGATTTTCGCACGTGGGAATCGTGCCGGACGATGCCGCTGGTCGGCGCGTTTTCTCGGGATCACCCTTGCATTCCGGCGCTGCTCTATACTCACTTTGCTTCACCCTCATCGGATCTGAAGACTTCAGTGTTAACAGCCTTCAAATCATCTCCACTCCACTAACTGATTGCAACCAATAGCTTGTTTTGCCCAAAGAAAGTAGCACTGGATTCCATCTCCGTTTTCTTGTAATTCGGTTGCTCAAGGGAAGTCCTTCAGGGTTTGTCTAATAGATGGCGATAACACGTATAGACGATTATACAGAGACGAAACCTCGTGGTTGTTCCTTCGATATAGCCACAGAGTAAATAAGAATACAGAGTTGAAATAGCCACTTATTCCACGATATCCTACAGCACACGCCACAAAATGTCGTCACTATAGCCAGCAACATGGTGGGACGTCATTCGCGAATCAGCGCATGATAACCTACTTGCCAACTGGCGCATCAACCAATAATGAAAATTATCTTGGTACGCAATAGCCAATCAGACTCGAAACCCGTTCCCAGAGCCAGAAGGGTGCGTGAATATAAAATAACCGACTCCCTATTTCGCCTCTGAGTGCTTACCTTCTCTGTGACGTGACCACACCCATTATCTGATTTGCTGTGCGAGGCTCTGGGAACAAGCGTTGCCTATAATTGGCTACTGAATACTGCGAAATGTTCTCTAATGGCTGCTCTGAGAAAAAGTTTTTTGAACTAAACAAAGTTTGTTTTGCGCAACCAAATTAATTATTTGTAGTAAAGGGGCAAGAAAAATTTAAGGTTGATACTGAATTATTTTGTTGTTCTTATTTGGTTGCCGAAAGCTAAGATTTTGTTAGTACAACTAAAGTTTCGTTTGGTCCTGGATATATTAAACGCTTTCAATTAGTATAGAGTACATGAAGCCCTGCCGATATTCGAACCTAGATTGTTTGTATCCGAACGCTACACCCTAGAGGCGACAGGTTAACTGAATACTGTCGAATTCGTAATGTTTTAAAATAAAAGCTGTTCGCGATAAAGTGAGCACTTTTGAAATCAACCTTAGAAAAGTCACTGCCCCTTCCTACATATATTTTAACGGGCACATCGAGTGACATGCGCCCATTAAAGTTTGTAACGATGGAGGAAGAGTAGTTCGGTGTCTTAACGTCGAATAAAAGTGCTAGGTAACGGTTTCTGATAATTGAAATTGTTTCTTTCGCTTTTTTTTTTTTTTTTTTTTTATGCATTGAAGTGTGAAAATGAGCAGAGTTGTAGCATATTTAATCTTCTAGTAATTTCACAGTTTCACTTGACCGACGCATGAATAAAGCGACGAGGACCATGACAATGTTACTCTTACATAAGGCGGAAGAATACACCACGTGCATACAAGTATATCATAAGCACGTCTTTAAAATGTGCTCATTTTACCGTGAGTTGCCTATACATACATTTCAAATACTGAACAACACGACTAAATAAATTATTTCAAGCTTTACAGCTTACGTTTTGGTTTCGTTTGGAACATCTATTATTTGTATATTGTTACCGTTATTAATCATCACTAAATGCTCTAACAAACACTGTTACTATACTGATTGTTACAAAAAAAATACAAACAAGCTCACTAGCTGTATTTTCGAATGAAGTCTATTAAACGATTGACCATACAAATAAATGCAGTTAATTCAAATGAATATACTGTTGACAGTCTTTATTTCTTTTGAACCAACACAAAATTTTGTTAATCGAAGCGTGCATTTTCTTAGATGAACTCAGGTAATTTTGTTGCTATTCATGTTCTGCTTCTTCAATAGAAAATACTGTTAGGGCAACTAAATATATATTTGACCCTATAACAAAGAAATATTTTGTCGGCTAGGGCACAACTTACTCTGAATGTGGGCTGCCCGCTGGCAGGTGGGTTACCCAGTCTCTGATTGGCAACCGACGTTCCACTGTTTTGCGGGACAGTGACGCCATTTTGCTGGCGTGTGTGTATCTAAGGTTAGTTATACTCAGGTTAGGAACAAAACCAGTTTTCTTGTGGGATAGCCTGGTATAATTAAAATGTCCGCCGCTTGGTACGCAGTGTTACAAAGAGGTCACTTTAATTGAAACTTTCAAGTTACGTAAACAATAAAAGAGAAAGATTTTACTTAGTTACGTAGTTATTTTATATTTGGTTTCTGATTACTGTAGTTGTTTTGTTTTTCAACGCAGAACGTAGAGAAAATCTGATACACATGTGAAACTAGCGCTTACCTAGTGGTGAAAATGTTTTGGTTGACAGACTTTCATCAACCCGAGTACACGTAACCTTAGTGTGGCTGGAGTTCGTAGTTGAGAGGCTACGTTCCTTATGTAATAGGCAGGATTTACAATAGCCTGTCGCGTCCGTCCGTCATCCGTCCGTCCGTCTCCCAGCCGAGCATTTACAACCAAACTTCGTACGTACATCTTAAGTTCTTTGCTGCAAACTAATTAAAACAAAACTGTTTACAAAAAGGAAACAATTCTCTATAAAAATTAAATTTTATTGAGATAATGTGTTTTATGTACCAAAAATATCCATACACGCACATAAAGTAAATTAATGGTTGTATATTTTTTTAAATATCATATAAAGCATGATTTTATTATTCTCACCATTGCAGAAAATGAGCTCGTGTTTCCAAACGTAATGATCAATTAGTCTTCAGGAAAATTGTTACCTTATTTCATTTTAGAGTTACTTAAACAAGCATATGAAAGCAACAGACAGCCAATAAAATACTGCACACACTGCACAGCCTTGCAAAGAACTAGGGATGAACGAGTAACAAAACGTGCAGGTTTATAAGGCCCTCAAAAGTTAAAAATTGCCAAGGTTTTGACGGACGGATGGATAGAAATAATAGCCACCTCTGAATGGCTATTGGTCACGTGATTGACGGATTGATGTCGGACGGACGGACGCGAAGGGTCGTTGTAAATCCTGCTTTACTGAGTACTCTGTTGTGATACAAGGGTAAGGCATACATGTGTTTCAGTTCTAGTTTTTCCAAAAATCAATTAACGAGTTCCCCGGGTTTCCTCCTGTAACATGGGGGCCCCGATTGAGTAAAGGTTGTTCACGAAAAAATGAGCACTTTTGAAATGAACCTTTGAAAAATGTGACTGCCCTTGAATGCATATGTTTTAATGGGCGTACTGAGTGACATTTGCCCAGTAAAGTCGTTAACTATGGATGGAAAGTAGTTCCATATATCTACGTTAAAATAAAAAGTGTTAGGTAACCATTTGTGGTAACTTAAATTATTTCTTTCGCTTTCTGCTTTTAATGCGTCGAAGTGCAAAAAACGAGCAGTTTTGTAAAGTAATTACTTTCTTAATAATTTCAGTTTTGCTTGACCGACAAATGAATAAAGTGATGAGGCTCATAGCAATGTTAATTTTACATATGGCGGAAGAATACACAACGTGCATACAAGTAGATCTTAAGCAGGGTTTCCAAAAGTGCTCATTTTACCGTGAGCAACCTATAGTGGTCAGGCTACTAGCCTCCCACCTAGGCGATTCCCGGTGGAGTCCCTCCCGGAATTTTCACGTGGGAATCGTGTCTGACGTTGCCGCTGGCCAGCGGGTTTTCTAGGATCTACAATTTCCTCGTCAGCTCTCAATACCACGAAATTAAGGTTGAAGTAAAGCAACTGAATATGGAGCACTGCACCCGACTGTACAACGTGAAGAACTCATAAAAAAATAATACAGACACCATGAAAATTGTCAGAAAAGTGCGATTTATCCTGTATTGAAAGAAGAATGTATATATTTTGCAACATTATAAAATATTTCACAAAAACATGCGTTTTAAATGAAAAAAAAAACTATTTTCATAGTAGTTATTTTTATAATAATTTTTTAAATAATAATGCAAGAAAAAAATTTATGTTTGATTTTATGTGCATTCATTTGTCACAAACATTCATGACTGAAACTAACGTAGGTAAATTTAATTATGAAACTGGTATGATACATTATTAATATGATTTTCTTACCCACAATTACAGTAAATATTATGACGATCTTTCTTGAAGAAGATTTTCTTGTAAATTCTGCTTTCTGATGCCTTCATAATGGAAATATGCTTGAATTTTGTTAAAAAATACACTATTTTAATATATTATTTATTTACATTTAAAAAGTGTGTTTTTAAGACATTTTATAATGTTGGAAAATATATACAATCTTCTTTCATATACAGGATAAATCACTCTTTTCAAACAATTTTCATGGTGTCTGTAATAATTTTTTTTATGAGTTCTTCACATTGCACAGTCAGGTATCAGTGCTTCATAGGCAGTTCCTTAACTTCAACCTTAAGAGCGGCCCAGACCTCTCCAGTCGGGACTCTTACAGCAGGCAGGAAGAAATAAGAAATTGGGTGACTACTTCCATAAGTCTTCAGTCGACGGGGAACGAACTGCAAGCTAGACGTAAACTCACTAGGGCGCCTTCGCGTCTCGGTCGCGCCAACTGTGGATGTGATTGCGACGCTCTGAAGAACGCCAATCTGCCGAGAAATTTGCTTCCCGATTTCGTCTCAAGCGTTAATTGGATTACTTTCGACGAGGACGGTAAGAAGGGAGAAGTGACGAAGCTTTCAATCCGCGTACTTGGTTTTTTTTTTTTTCTGTCGTGTCAGTCGCGGCACCAGCCGTGGCCAAAGTTGACGTCCTCATTTCGAAAGTTGTGCAGACGCCACTAGTGAGTGAAGTCCAAACATCAACCTCGCTAATTACTAGAGACCCGAGAATTTCGCGGGTTCATTTCTAGACTAGTTGGAATTCACACACATGTACGTTCACGTTACGTTTGTAATTGGTCGACGTATTGTTGTTTGACACCTCATGGAGATAAATGAGCCAATTACAAACATGCAATACATTTTGCGCCCAACCACTGCCTTTTATTACCACAACTATCAACCGATAAATAGGGGGACACAAATTTCGCGAAAAGCTTTCACGATCAGTTGTATTTCATAACACTTTATCTCAGCTACACTGTCGTGATTGGATGATTTTCGTGTTACTCGTCATAGGTGTCTGCGCGCAAATCACAGACGTACAGTATAGAAGTTGCCTATATCTGATTGGCCCGTAAAGTAGGAAAACGTCAGTTCACAAATACACACCGCCAATAAGGAAAAGGAAACTTGCTGGTACGCTCGTAGGGTATTGAATTTCAGCACGTACGGAAATTTTTTCGCGAAATTAGGGTGTCCCTACCAATATACAGTTGGTATCTGTATGAGAGTATATAATACCATGAAGTATAGCCTACAGGTCATTGTACTCGCGAATTTCTCGGGTCCCTACTTACTACTAACGAGTTACTGTGCAATGTCCAACGTAATTTGCTATCCAAAGAGACTCCACAGTTCCGCAAGCACATTTGACAGCTATGTAGGCTAAACTTGACAGTGCTTTATACACCCCAAATGTGATTTGTACACTCCCCGTTAGAATAAATGAGCGACAGAAAATATTAAAGTCCCCTTCGGCAATCTTCGGCTTTAGACAAGACGTATCGTGTTGTCTCATAGGCAACCAGCAATCATAACTATTATCCGACCAATCGTTCAGCGTTTTAACTGCGCCAAGAATCTCTTTAGCGTCCATTGGAGCATCATACTGACATCAGTTTCTTCAAGTGAATATAACACATTTAATTGGACGAAGGGCTCGTCCTGCAATTTATTAAGTTAAAGCAAAAACTGAATATATCACATAAACTCCTCACTGGAAGACCGTGTCTCACGCGCAGACAAGTAACACTTAGGGGAATAAACAACCAATTATAAAGGCGAGGTGAGCTACAGTGCTGTGCAATATAGCTTGTCCCGAAATATTTTACCAAAATTACCTCGCACTAGCTCCACACTAAACGTTCGCGAATCATGCAAACAGCCAGCGGAGAGAAAACCAGTAGTAAATACGTGCTAAGCGACAGTGTTGTGCAGCATAGCTTGTCCTGAAATATTTTAGTGGAATTACCTCACATGAGCTCCACACTAAACGTTCGCGAGTCGTGCAAGCAGGTAACACTTAGCAAAATGAAAAACAATCATAAAGGCGATCTGAGCTACAGTATTGTGCAATATAGATTGTCTCGAGGAATGTACGCGACATTCAATGCTTCAAACAAAAGAAACGGTAAATGTATGTGAAATGACAATAATTACAAATAACTGTAAAAGAGAAATGCATAATTCCTCTGTTAATAATTAAAATAAACCCTATTCTATGTGAGATGTTAAGTAGATATAATATTTGTCCTTTATTATCAATACACAGAAATGAATTTCCTGCTGTCGTAGGCATTTTCGAAACCGAATATCACACTTTAGAGGAATATATGCCTATATTTGTCTGTAACAAAAGCCACTGAACATTAATGAAACAATCGGTTCATGTTGCAGATGTAATTATTGTATGCGCCCATCAAGAATGTTTCTCTTGCAACTAGCTGCTGGCTGCATGAAAAGCTACGTCCTATCTAACCCTAGCCAAATCAAATCCTTACGTAGGTTTCGTATTATCTACTGTAGCCGGCAGACGTCTGTGCATGTCTGAACGGGCGGAGCGTGTTTAAAGGGGTCAACTTTGGAGGGGGAAGGGGTGGAATAGATGCACACGTAAGTCTGGCCGTACTATCGGCTATTCCTCAAATATCAGTTACGGTGGGCTCAGGTAGGTATATGTAAGGCAATATAAGACGAAGGAGGTTTGCAGAGGTACAGGAAATTTATCCTCAGTGTTAAAAATTTCCACTTGACCATTTTATTTATATAAAATCATATATTTAAGTACACAACTGGAATACTACTAAGTTTTAAACACTCGGCGCAATTCCACGTGAATTAATGTATACGTACAGTTTATCAAAGTATAACAAAACAGTAATTTCAGGCCAGTGCTTTTCTTTTGAAACTATTGTAAATGTTTTATATCTTTATTTGCACAAAGTAGCGAAAATGAGCAATTATACTCATAGTGAACTGACCCGCGCTATAAAGAACGCATACACACAGTGTTAATAAAACATGAAATAAAATAATAAAATAATAATCTACAGCATAATGTTCATCTACTTCACAAATTCCGCTCAATTAATTTGTGTGTAAGCATTCTTGCATTGCTAAATGGTAGTTTATGTGAAATCGTGGTGTACATACGCCTAGGTGCTCAAATTAAAAAGCTCGTGAGAATCGCAGTAAACATTTCGAGTTTACATAAAAAGGTGTTAAGTATCTTGTCGGTTTATGTATGTTTTCTGGAATCCTGATTCACGTGCAAACTTAATGCCACCTGTAATTATGTGTTTCAAAATAATGCTGACTTCAGCAGACGGTGTAAACAATATAAAAGTATTTCTGTAGCATTTATGATACAGTTATTTGTACTAACTAAACAGACCGTAATATTCGTTTGTCTATAATTTATGTCAATAAATGTTATTCCAAATGCAATGCTCATTAAGAGAAAATATTTTCTCGATAGTGAAACAAAGATTGTGCAAATGTGTAATTCTATTTGAAATTCATTAAAAACTAAAACATTAACTGTGTAGAATTATATGCCTGTCAAATTATTACACAGATATATTCGAAACTAACGATATCGCTAGGCTATAGTAATAAGTAAATTAGTTTGTTGGTGTTGAAGTTATGGCCACCCGTATTTGCTCAAGAAGTAGTAGGTTCGATTCCTAGTTGGAATGTGTTTATTTTAATATGATATAAAAGATAAAAATCTTTCTATTATATTTGTGGTATGAATAAATATATGTTTGAAAGTATGTTATATATTAATTTAGATTTTCTATTTACAAATTTGACTGAAATACAAGTTTAACTGTAGTGTTAAATATCTATATATTGCAAGTCCACTTAGTATGTTAGTTAATTTATTACAGGAAAAGGCATGTATCCTTTTAGTTACTAGTTGTCAAGGATTTACCTGTAATAGTACCATATAATATACTCACACACAATTCCAGATTTGCAGCACTTATGTTTTTAATTAAGTGACAACTTTTTTCCCATATTTTTCCTATTGGAAGTGCAATTTCCCATGAAAGGTCGTTTCTTACGGACAAGCATAAATCACACCCTTGCTCTACCCGGGATTCAAAACCGGAACTACTCACGCTCAACACTTAATCGACTGCACCAAAGTGGGCAGCCAATAGGACAACCAAAACACTGTCAGTGGTTATAAGAACTTATTTTAAGTGAACGAAAAGCCGCTTATTTCATTGCAGATAGTAACTAAGTTACAATTTAAGCAATATTTTGTTACGTGCTGCAGTTGGCGCCGACTCCGCTGCCCCACACCGTAATCGGAGACCCACCCCGCCCTCCCCTCTGCGTGGAACGATGCGCTCGTGGCTGTCGGCTTCTCTTCTGGGAATCCCACGAATGCCGACAGTGGCGAGACTTGCTGGCGTCATAGACTTCCTCTGGCCTGCTAGAGTTTCCGATACGTTTAGCGACGATGCAAGAATGTTATGGTGAGACTGGCTGGCGCCTCAGCCCTCCGCGACGTATAACGCGATTTGGGAAGATTCTATGTGGCGGCCTAAGACCTATATACACTGCTGCAACCTAGAGACCGCCAGTCTTTGACGGAGACCGCCTGGCGAGTGTGCGCGAGAGAAGAAATTTGTGGACGACGACTGGAGATTGCGGGACGACGGCTATTGAGGTGTTTGTGGCTTGAATGGACGAGAGGGTGTGATACCGACAAGTGAAGCCTACTGTGCGTGATGGCGCTTGTAGGACTCTAGAACATTACGACTGGCGGGCTATGAACTAAACTGCTGTGGGACTGAATGGAAGTGTAATACTGTTTTTATTGTAAATATTCGAACTGTCATATATGGAAACATAAATTATCAAATAATTGAATAGGTTGAGAGACTGTCAATTGGGTCTGATTTTCATTATTTGATTTAATTGATTACTTTGACCTAATTATAAATTTTATTAATTTGTGTCAATTGTGAACAGCAAGTGATTTCAATTTATTGTGATAATTTGAGTTTAGAGAATTTCGCTGTAGTTATTGTAAATAAAATAAGGAAATTATAATTAATTCTTTATTTTATTGAGACCTCCATCCCTTAATGAAGTTGGTATAACCCTCTTAATTTCTATAGAGAGAAAGTGTAACAATATTAATTACTTGTTCCATATTGTACCTATAATTTACTGCCACATTGGTTGGTATTCGCTTACATATATTTGCGCTAAATTAAATGCAGAAACGGCGAAGTTTTTATAGTTTAGCTTAACCTTCATACATAACTCTTTTCTTTGGAAATAAATTTGAAAATAAAAATTTGTTTTTATCCTTTTCTCAGTTCTGTTTTGTGTTAATGTCCAGTAGTTATTGTACTAAATATTCTTTTTTCCTTTACTATAGCATTATTATAGTTAAATATATTTTTAATTTATTGTTCATTATTAAAATAAATTTATTCGCTCCTCTGTATTGTGATTGATGATTTTGACAAAAAAAAAAGACAATTCAAGAATTCTTATGTCATCAAAAATATCGTGCTAACAACTGTGGATATGTTACGAAATTACGTTCGACACTGACTAGATAGATGACAGATATCTGCGACATTGTGTGTTAATATTTGCATGTTTTGTATTTTTTTAGAAGTAAACCTCCTTTGCTGTAAAATGTGTTCAAGTTGGCTTAGTATTATGCTGTCTCAAGCCTCTTAATGTTTGCAAATTTTGTAAACAAATGGTGTCTGGAGTAATATATTCTCTTTGAGATATTTTGTACGCCGCGCTGTAAACCTTCGGAGCAAATATTTATATCCTCCACTCTCCCCCATTTTAATGGTGAAAGATATTATGAAAATATGGAAAAGGAACAAGTAATCTGTTGAGGCATCAAACCACAGAAATTATTCCATCTCCATTGTTGTTACGTTTATATAACTTGGTTTTAATTCTATACTATTTAATATTTGAACAGAAAAATTGCACTCAATGACAGAAAAGCGATTGTATTATATCGAACAATACACTCAGATGGTAAAGAAATCCTCCAACACACACTGTCACAAGAGCACTGCTACCTGTTGTCGCCAGCAAAAAGTCTCCGCGTCGGGTTTTGCATGTGCTGTTACTCAAGACAAAATACCGAATGTTTTTATGTCCACCTGAATACTGCCGGGATGCAATCTTGTCGCTCAGTTAGAGACCGGACAGTGCCGAGCCGCAGTCTAGGGAATAAGATTGGTCTCGCATGCACAGACGTTTACTGGTACCAGTAGATAAGTCTATATTTGTAGCCATTTTGGAAGACAGCGCTACCTCTAATATAATGTTTATATAGCATTTCTCAGAAATTTTTCAACCGTTTTGGCGTCACTGAAAGTAATGTGAATGGTAAAAAGCTGTATATAAATATATATTTCAAATTTAGTAACCACTATGTACTGCATTTTGATGCATATCTTCAAATAAAGCTTTGTATGTAGTAGTATACAAATGGGCGATCTAATAGGGGCTTGGAGCTGCGGGCAAGGGAACTAGGCAACCACCATCTTTGATTAGGCGATACGGGACAAATTTCCCGTTTTCCCCCAAAAAATTTTATATTTTCCTTCACTCCCATCGTGGCCATCTTGGATCCCAACCTCCAGCTCAGTCAATATGATTCCTGGGTGTTAGGACCCTTACACCTAGCAACCTGGTGGGTGCCGAGTCACATGCTTTGTCATTCCTTTTGGGATATGTCGACCTAGCATCATAATGTGGTACCGAATACCAGCATCGGCTTACACGCTCACCAGATATAACACATAAGCATAGTTGACTGTAATTTTCGAACCGTATAAGATATAATTGTCAAATTTTTAACTCAGTTCGACGATGAGTTTTGTCGCAGGGTCAGGTATACCCCATGTATACTTATAAGCATAGATGACTGTAATTTCCGAACCACATAAGTTTTAGTTGTTAAATTCATAACATAGACATCGTCCATGACTACAAGGAGGTTCGCAGGGTCAAGTATACCCTATAATCTACTTATAATGATAAATGGATGTAATATCCGAACCACATAATTTATAGTTGCCAAATTCATAACATAGGCATCAAACTTCAACAGAACTATTCACAATTAATATTTACAGCCCTAACTATGCATTTTAAAGTATATATGGCCACTAAACATGCTAAGGGAAAATTACACCATGCCTATCCTACTTCAGCAGTACAGTTTTGCATGCCTCAATGTGACAATAAGTTTGAAAAAGATCTCGTTTCTCTATCAACCAAGAGTCATTGCCAGATACACCATTATTCGCAAGGAAAAAAGTCGTAAGTGTTAAATTCGAAGAATGGGAGGAAAAATATTTTTCACCAGCTCATTAACTCATTGTCATCACCATATTGCCAGCAATGCTTAACATACAGCTCTTTGCCAAAAATGGGCCTTGATGTAATACCAGTAGAAATCATCAGCCTTATCACAACACTAAAAGAGAAATATCTGTTTAAAAAAACATGAAAGCAGGCGAATGCTTTTCCACATAGTCCATAGTAAGGGAATTGGTGCATCAAGACAAAGAGGTCATATTTTTTCAATTTCACAGATTTTTTAAAATCTGTTATTGGTATCTGTGAAAGATGGCACATATCCCAGACCCGTGATGGCTTACCAGCTGGTAGCTGTATTTGTCCAATTGAGGGAAATTTGATAATGTTGAGCAGTTCATGCCTAATTTTTCTGTTTACACACTTAGGTATCCAATGTCTCAGAATCAGAATTCGATGGTAGTGAGACCAGAAATGACATCCACATAAATGTTTGAGAGGCGAAATGCATACATATATTTTTTATGGCCCAGCATCTGTGGGGTAACATTCCTGATTCTATGAAACATAAGGAGATGCTGCCATGATAAAACACAGTATGTGGATTCGGGAGGACCCAGGTACAGTTCTCAGTCCATACATCCTGATTTGATTTTTTTCCATCGTTTCTTGAAATAACTCCAGGAATGCACTTAGATAGTTACTAAATGTAGGTCATGTTCGATTCCTTCCTCCGATACTGATGATGTGTGAGCCAGGTTGAAAACAAAGTGCAAAATATGTTTTCAACAAATGGCGAAGCTTGTCGGATGCCCGCCATGGTGCTAGACAATTTTATTGCAAACTGCAAATACTATTTACATAGTAAGCTATTAACTATACTGTGGGACCTATATATATACAATTGTGTATATTTATGTATATAAATATATATATGTATACATTTGTATATATGTATATCTATATATACACATATAAGTATACATGTATATATACATATATATGTATATATGTAAATTTCAATGCGATATTACTAAATAAAGAATATAAATTTCAGCTTTGGAAGAAGACTACATAACGTTACGTTAAAATAAGGGAACTTAATTTTAACTTGTGACCCACACACACACCATAATCAGCACCACATGCTCCACAATAGTTCTACATGCTCTACATGGTCCACATTTTCCACAATCGCTTCATATGCTCCACAATTCCTCCACATATTCCACAATCGCTCCACATGCGAAGGATTGATGGAAAGATTGACGCCTGCCAACTGACTCCTGCTGACGTCTCTGCCACTGCTACATGACAAGTATAAAGATAATATTCTAAACAGCTTCTATTTGCAATGTGTTTTTGTTACCCCTAATCCTTAATTTATATCTGATAAATTCATAAATAATTAAGGTCGTACATGTGTGTGTATATATATATATATATATATATATATATATATATATATATATATGTATATATACACACATGATGGTTAGAGTCTTATTGAATGTTAATTAATTTCTATAAATTATATTAAAATTGATATACTAAATATATCAAATATATGTTTTTCCTTTACTAACAGTGTTTTGTAAACTTTCGTGAGCAGTACATAACTCGAGATACAAAACATTGAATTTTAAAACAAAACACACTTATCACACACATCACACAATATTCTACTTCAGCATAGCAGATACAATACAAGTAATTGCTATTTTTAAAACGGGTTTTATCTCTGAGTCAAGGATGGCATTAAACACATAATATTTGTTCAATGTACCACGTATTTTCATAACTCCATAGTCGTAGGGCTTCTGAGTTGCACAGAGCACAAAAATGATTTTTATTTTGGCATTCATGACGTCTTGTGGCATACATCTCGAAGAGCTGTCGAAAAGGCGCTCAGCAGCACTGCTTGTTAAGGTCATGGACGTTCGTCCCGATGGGGCACGGATTGTGAATCGCCGGCTCTTGGCATATTTCAATCACATACACAGAATACTATCTGATTATGGACACCTTTAATATGTTGGGAATGTTTTCATATGGAATAAGAGTTTTTTTTTTAGGGAAAAATAATAGTCCACGCTGAATGGCTGCTGAGTGATCGGAACGAAGGTTTCCGGAAACACACGATTAATTAGGCAATGAGAATCAAGGGTGGTTGTGGCGGGGGTTGTATGAAGCTAAGTAATTTGCCAATGAAAAATGTGGGTAGGGATGGAATGAACCTGTGCCATCTCTCACCTGGTGGCATAACCAAGAACATAGCACTACCTAAACATTGAAAATAGATTCCAATACGGAGGGCGCCATCAGCACTACCTATACTTTAAAACATAATTAATTATGGCCGCCACCTGGTGGCTAAATCGATAATTTATACACTTGCACCGCATAGGTGATGTAAATGTAACCATATGAAATCCAATATGGTGGCCTCCAGCAAATGTATAAACATGATACAGATAAAAATCCATGAGAGCAGCCTTCAGCAATGTATAAACAAAGACAAACGAAAAACCAAGATGACCACATACGACAGAATGGGTATTGGTGAGGAGGGGGTGGTAGGTGGGTAGGTAGTTGGCTTAACGTATCGTCAACAGCGAGGTCATTAGAGACGGAGCAAATTGGACAGGAAGGATTGAGAAAGGAGTCGGCCATGGCCTTTGTTACGGAAAGATCCCAGAATTCGCCTGGAGAGATTTCGGTAAACCATGGAAAACAGAAATCAGGATGGCCGGACCGGGAATCTAAGCCGGGTCCTCCGGAATGCGAGTCCAGTGAGTTACTACTCCGCCTCCTCGCATGGGGAGTGGGGGTAGAAGGGATAAGTCGTCTGCTGAGAGTGGTGCTTGTGGACTTCCTGAAATGTGTTTTAAAAGTTGCTATGTTTTTAATAATTCTTAAATAAATAAATGTAGAAGAAATATTTTACAAGTTTTTGTATATATTTTGGGTTTTTTTTAAATGATTTATTTTGTTTTAGATGTTTTTAAAATATTTTGTAATTTCTGGGTTTTCAAAGTCAATGTTCACCGGGGTCGAAGTCAAAGGTCTTGGTCAAGGTTAATGGTCAATGTCAAGGTCACCTACATCTAAAATGGCAGCCAGGCGACCAGAATGGCAGAGCATGAACAACTCTGATGATCCGATCCCCTTACCCCTTGTGCTGGCTTCCTCAAATAATTCTACTTACTGGAATACTACAAAGGTAACAAGTAAGTGCACACAACGCTTAGTAAACTGCTGGCCTTTAGAAATTCATCACGAACGACGCAACCTATTGATCCGACATTGGGAGACTGCGTAGCATAGGGTAGAACAATGGCGTAATTAGTTGTTCGCCAAGTGGCACCACGCTGTGAAGCAGTATACAAGTGGAGGTCGGAGAGGAACTGGGATGTAATGGCTGTATGTTTCGCTGCTGTTTGTGTGCACAAACGAATCAGTATGTAGGTTCGGAGAACACGGCGACCTCACAAACATGTTTCCGCATTTGACTGTGGAAGAATCTTAACATATCAAGATTGTGGATTTTCGTAATGCGATATTGGTCCTCGGATTAGAAGAGGTGTAACTACAGCGAAGCAGATATGAGATCAGTGGTTGAGGAGGGACGAGCTGAGCGATGTGCAGGAAACCATAACGGCCCCGTCACACCAACAGGCACCAGGGCAGACATCTTGAACGCATGACGATTACAGACCATATAATCACATTAAGCACTCTCGATCGGGATGTCAGGTGTCTGATACATAAATCTGTGTTCTCACGCACAGTTGACGCCGTCTAGACCATCGACGCTTCATGTCCAGGGGCACATAACTGCGGCTGCCACTGAATGCTCACATACTTTAGGTGCCTGCGGCTGCAATGTTGGGAGAAACGTCGGACATGGACTGACGAATAACTTACCGTAGTCTTCACCAGCGAGTTCCGCTTCTACCTGTAGCATGACTATGGTCGCATTAAGCTCTCGTAGCACCGTGGTGCACGCCTGATCGAGTCCTACATAATGCATAGTCATACCGACCTGGCAACTGGAATAATGGCATAGTATGACATTGTATTCCAGTCCCGATCGTGCCTAGTCCACATCGCTGGTACGCTGACCAGCAACCATTACATTGCGGAAGTGTTGGAACCTGTTGTCGTCCCCTTACCAAAGGGCCAACTTGGGGCATGTGCGAATAGGACACTGCGCGATCTCATGTGGTACACATCGTCCTACGGCTGCTGGATGACCAACATGTAACACTGCTTTCCTGGCCTGCGTGTTCACCGGATCTCTTGTTAAACGAAAACGTGTGGTCCATGGTCAAACGATGACCGGGTTGTGACAGGATTCCCGCCACTACATCGGATGAACTTTGGACACATATCGATGCCACGTGGGTGTAGCGACGGTTAATCCTGTCTGATAGGGGTGGGAAGTGGGGCACAAAGTACTGATTTCCTACAATCCATACGTAGTATCGCGCTGCAAGTACAAACATGTTACCCGTGTATGATGGCTATTCTTGTCCAATATACCCGGTTGTGATGCTTCATGATATTCATGGTATTGCATGTTTAGTGGCCAGCGGTGTATTAAAACATCGAGCCCTTAAATGTTACAGCATTATAGAGTAATATAGTCGCAGATATAGAAAATTGTATTCCAAAAAAACCAGTTTAAAGATGGTTTCGGAACCAACAAGGCATGTAATATTTGTGTTGACCTCGTTGGTCAACAGATCTGAATAATATGATAGAACATTTGTAGCCATAACTGAAACGCATTATGGAAGACAATCAACATGACTCCACAATAGACTCCACAATATATTCTCATGATGTACTATGGGAGGACATGTTTCATGAACAGGAGTAGTTTGAATGCAGTTTGAATTTCATGTTAAGAAAGAGTAGTTATAATGATATGTAGGACCGGATACACTGCACAGGAAAGTATTGTATGAATATAGTTGTGTATTCCAATATTAATTTAAAGACCTGTTTTAAAATTGAATGCTAGTAAATATTATCGACCATTTAATGCAACAGATAAATTACTCCTCAGAATAAAATACTATTAAGTAGTCATTTTTAATGTATTACTTACTTTATGGAATTGATTTACTGAGTTTAGTCTTATAATACTTATGCATTGGGCTGATTTCACGAATAACTAAACTGCATCTTTTTAACCGTTGCAACAGTGTAACATACTTATAATATAAAACCACAATCATGGCAACGTCCTCCTACCAGTTCAGAACATAATTACAGCGGTACTGTAAAATGTTTTAAAATTTAGTTACGAACCCTTAAACGCATGAAGTGAAGTTATGAATCTTTGCTATAATTTTATTATTATTTACGTGATGAAATTATCAGTTGTAAAACTATATTAACATCACGAAATAAATACCGTTTTAAGTAGTGGTCACAGAACGTAGCTCCATAGAATTTATCGAATTCACTACGTAGTGACAAATTGCGAAATGCAGATTAACTATATAAGTGTTTCAATTGTATTATTTAATTTATTTCACATGCTATTGTAATTTGAATATTAATTTTCGCATATTTCTCATATGTAATGGTAACATTTTTAAAGTAGTTTTTGTTTTCAGACTGAAAACATTCTAGATGTCAGTGATAGGCAGATCTGTGTCTATTAAGTCTGAAGTCAGTAGTCTCTACTGGCTTGAAAGTTGTTCAGATTGCATAATAATTAAAGTAAGGTCAAATTACGAATGTAACTAAATCATTCTTATGTTTGAAGAATACCACGGAAAGCATTTTCAAATAGAACAGGCCCTAATATGTATACACACTGACGATCACAAATATTCATACATCCTGTTCCTTTCTCGACTTCTGTGCAATAAGCAATTATGTTGACACACACGTATGCTTGCAGCTGTATTTTTAATTCCATTTCATCAAATACAACAAATAAACAACATTCCTTATAAAAGAAACAAAGTAATATATTACACAAATGTAAATAGATGCACGTTTTCCGAATTAGAAATGTTCATACACCTTCGTACGAAGAACAAAGTATTCGTGCATCAACTTAAACAAAATAAATGCTGTATTTAATATTTAGCATGCCGTCCCTTTTGCTTCAGAACGCTTCTCAAACGCGCTGGCATTGACTTTACTACCGTTTGTATGACACTAGGAGGGATATTGTTCCACCCATGAAGGATTTCCTCCTTCAAGTTCCGCGTGCTTGAAATATGATGGTTTCGTAGCTTAGTGTCTAAGTATGCCCATATATGTTATATTGAATTTAAGTTTGAGGACTGGGGTGCAGTTTTTTTTACACGAGGACAATTCTATAGTAGCCATATTCGTGTTGCACAGGATTTATGCTTAGTACCATTATCCTGTTAAAATGTGCATTATTGCATCAAGTTGTATCGCATTAGGTCGCCAATTATGTTTAAACTGGTCAATATAATTTTATTGGTCCAATATTCAATATATAAACATCAGTTCAACTACACCACATGCACTCATGCACCTTCACACAGTAACTGAACCCCCACCATGCTTGACGGTAGGACGAGAATTTTGGGGATATATCTCTTTATTAGATATTCTCCACACTTATAGCGGACTGCCATGATCGAAAACCTTGAATTTACTCTCATTTGGAAATATTACGTCTGTCCAGTAATCGTTCTGTAAATATACCTTCGCGAAGTTAAGTCTCGTCTTATAATTGCATTTGCCTGTGTACGATTACTTCTGTGGTGTTCTTGCATTATAGTCAGTATTGCTGAACACTCTTCTCACTGTCATTAGTTACAGTGACTTTGAAAGTATCTTGTAGGTCTCTTGCAATAGCGCATGGACTAGCAAAATATCTCTGACGGATTTGTTTCACAATATAACTTTCTTCTCTACGCGAAAGTACGTTTGGCCATCCACTCCTCGGTTTGTCTCAACATGTTTGTACTTTTATATAATTTTACGGTACATTGCACCGTCGCCTAGATGGGTAGTACAACGGAAGTCATTAGAGCATACAGAAATATTTGTTACTTGCAACGGTTCGTATGAATTCTCTGGGGTTTAATAATTTTTTTAAAGATTTTATTTTATGTTTTTGTATATATGTATGGACTCAACGTGTTTCTCAAACCTACAATTTACACTTTAATTTATTCACTTTCATTTTTGTTAGCAAAACTTTCCTGCAAAATGTTTGAAGTAAGATACAGAACAGCGTGGTGTTTGTAAATCATTCATCGGCATTGTATGTCTTTTCTACCTCCCACATCACACGCACAGGGATATAATACATTCAGTTTAACTGCACAAACCTCCTTACCAAGAGCCTTTATTTTGTAAGTTGGCGTGTATCTATCTGTCTATGCCGTAAATGCCTGCATTTTATAGGACATTCATGGTTAATTGAGCACTTTTGAAAGCTCTTTCATTTGGAATAATAGTCAATAAATATATATAACTTTAGCTTTATGCATTAACTTCAGAGTGCGGTATAATATTTACAATCTGGTTATTACTTACATGACCATATTTAATTAAAATTTGGTTAAAGAATACAAAATCGCTGAAATATAACAGTAACTAGTGCCTCAAAAGTGCTCATTTTACCATTAACAGCCTTGAGCACATAGTGTACGTATGTCGGCATGCTTGCAATAAAAATAACAATACTTGAACAGATTTCCCGATTTCTTTACGACGCAAAATCGAGCCACATCAATTCCAATGTATTTTCGTCGTGGTTATGACAGATATTAACTTGATCTCTTTTTCCGCATGGTCAGCGGCAATTAAAACGCCTTGCCACTCGCCACATGCCTCGCAGCGTGAAGTAATGGGTTGTCATTAAGTTCATGAAAATTGACTCACACTGATTTGTACACCTGGCAACCCTGCGAGGTTCTCGCTCTCTGTACACTCTTCCCTTCTATCGTCGCGTACGCTAACCACGTTTATGGCGTCAGTTCAGCTGCAGTGGCACTCTGATCTGAGACGGACCCACGTAGACACGCAGGCTGCTTTAACAGCCTGGCCAACTTAGCCTGCGCCATCTAACGGCTGTATATGCACTGGTACCTGCCTTGAGCTCTGCACACGTCGCTGCGTGTACTGTCCGTAATCATTACAATACATACTTTATGTTTCTTTACGTAGACTGTATGATTTACGTTAGGGAATCGCATTCCCGACGTCGTACACTCCACACAAAACTAAACAATCATAAAGTATGACGTGTGAATTCATCGTGAATATAAGCAAGAATACGATTGGAACATGATTACATAAAAAAGTATCCCCACGCCAGAGATCAGTTGGTATTTGTTGTACTGGATGCGAAGCAAGAAGATGACTTACTACTGCATGTTTTAGAGAAGGCAGCAAAACATTTTGCAGCGTGATTCCAGTAGAGATTTTTGTACATGGCATATCCTAAATAAAATCTCAGGTAGAAGCAAACGTTCGTCCGCCAGACTTATTACTCTCATTGTTTTCTCCTGCGTTACTGTATGTAGCATGGAGTCAAACTGACCGTTGTTTAAAAACGGTAGCCTACCTCATTGCATCGCTGAACCAACATAATCTTAAGTGCATATGATAAAGCTATATTATTGAAGGGAAAACGGAAATAATGACATCCACAAAGAATTCTGTGAAACCACGAAAAAATGCGAGGAAACCGAACAGGGTCCGCCACTAGTTGTACGAAACACTTTCTGAATCCATTTAAATATTAACAACAACAAGGAAGATAAAAGGAAACTTTATAAAGAGCTTATAATATTTAAACCATTTATTAATTTTTTCTTATGAGACATTTATTTGCGATCGTAAACAGTTTATTTCGAAAATTAATGTTGCTGCGAAATAAATGATAATCCATCCGTAATTTCTTGATTAACTTGAAACATTCAATTCACTTTCACTTCCATTAAATGTTAAGCTACTTTTCTTGGAAAAATGAGCTTATATAATCATGCAAATGTCTGTCTGTGATGTACTGTATGTCCCCTCATAATAATATTCGATCCTGTGAAACATATTTCACCATATTCGGTGCACATATTGAACTTAGTAAGGTCATCTAATGTTTACAATTTTCTGCAAAGCCGTTTACTTGATAGCAAAAGGGTTGTTATTTTAATACAGTAGGACGCCATTTCATATCCGGGGAATTATTTTACTAGGTAAAACCAAATCGTGTATTTTCACAGTTAATCTTTTACGTCTTTAATCTAGGAAGGTACGTTCTTATTAGTTCGCCATCGTGAAAACAATAAACTTTTAACATCATATCTCGGAAATTACACAATAGATTCCTGCCACATTTTGCAGGCAACGAGTACCTTTTAGGCCTATAGTAGGCAATAATACCTTATACAACTAAGATTAATGAGGCACATACTGTATTTTCACAACGGCGTCATACAAATATTTGTTTTTAAATTTTGTATATATATATATATATATATATATATATATATATATATATATATATATATATATATATACATAATATTTGTTTTTAAATTTTGTATATATATATATATATATATATATATATATATATATATATATATATACATAATATTTGTTTTTAAATTTTGTATATATATATATACCAAATTTAAAAACAAATATTTGTATGACGCCGTTGTATATATATATATATATATATATATATATATATATATATATATATACAACGGCGTCATACAAATATTTGTTTTTTAATTTGGTATATATATATGTATATATATATATATATATACATACACATATATATACATATATATAATTCGAATACATTTGATATGAAGAAAATTTCGACTGAAGGCATTACTGTAAATATGCCAATAAATAACCATTTTCATTCATCATTTTGTAATATAGCGCACCCCAGAAAAAATAAATAAAGTTATTGTATCGTAACACGGAAAACAATCTATCCATTCCAACCAAAGTTGACAAACAAGAAGTATGCTAACATGTATTAATTGGTTGAGGCATTTAGTTTTAATTGGTGGCAATATCGACATTTTGATAACTGTTCTGTATCTATGAAACGGTCTGACCAATTTCAAGCAATCTTTGTATATTGTATCTAATAATATGTATGCCATGATAACATATGTGATTTAAATGTGTAAGAAACTTAATTTTGTCATGGTAACTATATAAATATTTTAGGTTCATTTGCTATACAGCATGCAGAATACAGTTTTTTGGTCAATTTCAACCTAACTAGATGTGTTGAACGTTTCACCTACAAGTACTAAACATACGGGTACATTGTCTCTTTTGTCTGCAATGTTGTAAGGTACCGCTACAACAAGAAAACATATTGTTTCAAATGTCGGAAAACCATAAACCTGTTACTACCTAATTTGGCAAACAAGATTCACTACGCTGACCAAATAAACTTATATGTTTTACGTGGGTCGGTCACTCATTTTTAACATGACTACGACATGAACGTTTTGGTTACTATTCTATAACCACAGAGTCGTGTAACCAAGGAACGAAAAAAAAAAAAAAAAAAGAAAGGGCATTTACTTTTTAAATATTGCACATGTACTAGTGAATTTTTTCGGAAAGTTAATACAAATAACATAGCATGCTGTAAATAAACAATCAAACAAAATGAGACTTTATCAATGTTTTAAAAAAAATGTTATATATTACAAATAACTGGAATAAATAGTTTCTGGACCGATATTGGTACGTTAAATGATGTTTAACATGAAATAATACAGGCATTATCAAAGCAATTAAGCTCACCTTTTTTTTTCATTGTTAAAATGGGTACTCATATGCGCAAATATACTGACTCTTAGGGTTTAATTGTGTGCATATTCTCAATCATTAAAGTATCGACTCAATGAATGAAAACATTTTTTGTAGAACGTTTTATTCTCTTCATTTATGCTCTATACAATTTACCATGCAGAACAATGTATGATAGCTGTTTGTTAAAAACTAGATGAAATATTTTGACCGGCAGCCAATTAGCAATGAAATATATTGCAAAACTAAGAGGCTCGAGGGCATTTCGCTTGTTTTCTGGCAGCGTTTACAAGTTCAAAAGTTCAAGTGCCAGATTTAAAAAATGTGTACGCTTGTTCAATTACCCGTACAAAATGTGCATATTTTCTTCGCTTTATACGATAACTTTTATCAAGCACAGCCCTCTAGGAAACTGGAGAGCGGGGGTTGAAGGAACTGTCTGTGGGGCTTTCTACAATACTGTAGTCCAAACATAATGATGTGAGCTGCAAGGTTTGTTTCGCTGCTGCATGAATTTCCGACCTGAAACTACCTCCTCGCAGATATGCTCAGGAGAATTCTGTACGTTCTTCTACCATGGCTATACTAGGCAACTCCACAGCCATTTTCACGCTTTCGTGCGCTGTAAGTGAACTTAAAACATTTTTAACATTCATGTCAGCCCAAAATTTCAACCAGGTCAGCTTGCACTATCTGCGTTCAAACATTTGACATAAAATGACTTTACAGCATTTGATATAGTGCAATTCAAGGAATTATTTTTTGCTCACTTAACAGAACACTTAAATACAAGTTAAATAGCTTTAATATGGAGCCTCTCGGTTTTCTTGTCGCTTTTACAATAGGATAGGAAAAGTTATTCCTCTGGGAATACCAGCTCGCCAAAATAAGGGATCTGCATTTTTAAAGTTTTTAATCGCTTGTAGGAGCTGTGGTGTTGTGACAGTCAGACCACTCGCCTCGCACCACGATAAACAGAGGTAATATCCGGATTTTCATGTGTAGGAAACGTGGCGGGCGTTGCTGTTGGCCAGTGGGTTGTCTCGGGGTACTCTCGATACTCAGTTTTCTGTCGTTGCTCCATCTGTTCCTCTCTTCGTCACTATCAGCTCTGGAGATCTTAGTTGTTTACCGCCTCTTACGTCTCTCTCATGTCACTGTTGTTAAATTAGAGCTGTGTTTCACCGACATACAGTATTTCACATCAACATTTATCATTTAACGAATTACATACATTTTTCATCTCTGTACTCAGTTAATATTAATTTTGTAGCCAACGAATATCATATATTAATTGCAGATGCCACTTAGATATGACGTGAAATACGGGTTCTGTACGTGTCTTCAAATTTCCCTCTCGTGTTGACACATTATTAAAAACAATCGCAACATGTTTGCACCCTAACCTAGCTTTCCAAAGATATTTTTCCCGAACAAAAAATGAAGTCAATTTTATTTCGTAAGCGGTAATTTGTTTGACTAAATAAGCCAAGTAGACTTTTTTTTAACAAGGCGTGCCTAGTGCCGAGACAAAATGAACAGGCAGTCAGGTGGTTTCCCCCATTCAACTGCTTCATAGTCCGCCTGGCTGCGTGCAGTTGCCACTGCTTGCAGCTCGCACTACTGCTCGCGCCAGACATCGTGGCCATGTTGAGCTCCCTCGTTCTTCAGTTATGTGATGGACACGGATGGGCGCTGCAATGGTTAGAAAATACAAACGGCACGATTATCTGTACTCGTTACTAAAAGAATTTTTAAAGGTTTCCCTGCCTCCCACCAATGCGAATCTGGTTCTATCCCCGGCCGGGTCACCGGATTCTCGCAAGTGGGAATCGTGCCGGACGATGTCGTTGCTCGGCGGGTTTCTCGGGGAGCTACCGTTTCCCCCGCCGCTTCATTCCGGCGCCACTCCATACCCACCTCAATCACCCTCATCGGCTCTCAAGACCTCGCTGTTAAGAGCCGCCCAAATCTCTTCACTCACTCCAAGATTTCCGTTGGATGATTTCACACTAAAACCTGGTTCAATTCACATTCACACCGATCACGCCAAACGAAGCCGTCCAAATGTAAATAGATATTTGGCATTGTCGTTTTAGTGCACGGGCGAAAGCTCAGTTTATAAATATAGGATTATGACGTAAATACACGACAATAAATTAAAATCTAAATATATATTTAATTTATTGTTTGGTAATATGAAAATGTAGCAAATATTTTATGAAATAGGCTTAATTTTAAGGTTGTCTGAGAGGTGCGTTTTGAAGGAAAGACTGCACACTTGTTCAGTACCTGGCTCATACAGACGATGATGCATGTGAAGCGCGTGCCTATGTCTCTCCCTTCTGGACAAGATACGTCCTGGTAGGCGGAATGCATAATGAGCGAGTGAAGAGATTTGGGCGGCTCTTAACACCGAGGTCTTAAGAGCCCTTGAGGGTAAAGCGAGATGAGCATGGAGCGGCGCTGGAATGCAAGAGTGGGGGAAATGGGAGATCAGTGAGAAAACCCACCGACAAGCGGCATCGTCCTGCACGATTCCCACATGCAATAATCCGGAGGTGACCTCGTCGGAAATCGAACCCGGTTCTCCATGGTGGAAGGAGAGTTGTCTAACCACTACACCACCACTGCCCCATGAATGCTTAACGTTCACTATCCGATTATAGTTGTTATGTCTTACATACGCAATGACGTCGTAACAACAAATTTGTACTAACATGCTTAAGCCAAGTGTTTTTATGTATCTTAATATTAGCGCTACACTTTAAACGGCTATGTCTGCTTAATAGCTATTAATTTAAAGAATATTTTTAAAAGGAATAAAAACAATGTAGCTGATGAAATCAGTATAAAAGAATAGGCGAAGATATTACTTTGCCATGCCATGAACTGAAGATAATGCAGGTAAATTATCTCTAAACTTTAAGCGCTAAAAATATTTCGAAAAGAGATGACACTGCACGCTCAGTTGCAGGGATATTTGTACGAGAATGACTGAAAGCTTTCCAAATGCCCTATAAGATTGTTTGGCCTATTTACAGTGCTGACATGTATACGCTCGCTCGACCAGGTCCGCGTCAGCGTTCAAGAAGCAAACTACTGTCTGCGGCAGACCTCGTGACACTTGTTTGAACGTGGGTGCGGGGGTTTGTTGGGGAGAGGTGGAACAACTACGTACGCGGCTCTGGCTTTGTAGAACCCGACCTTGAAACATTGCCCCATCACATGCAGTTTAACTGCAGATTTAGTTTTCAATAGATGTCAGTATAATATTTAGGAATATATAAAAAGGCTATTTATAGAAAATAAAGGGAAGAAGTAAAAAAGTATGAGTAGGTGTTATGACTGCGAGGCTAAATAGGTATGAGTGTTAAGACATACCGATCAAGAAAGTAGCTGATAGCGTTGCCAACAATTCTGGCATCAGTAACAGGTTTATCCAAAGAATAATGAAGGCTTGTGGTATGGTAGTCCATATATGTCACCTTGTTCGATATCAGGAGTGATATATATGAATATGGCAGCTATAAATTCACCATATAAAAAATTGCAGGCAACTGTGCCTACCAGAAGACATAAGGTAAAATGGCCAAATAGCCTTGTTCGAGGTCATAAGTTGCAGCTAAGACATAAATTTGGCAGTGATAACTTCAGTGTATTGAAAAGGGCATACAACTATACATACAAGAATTCTAAAGCATGTATTTTTTCTGGAATGTTTGGTTTCAAGTTAATTTAAGGTTATGCGACCAAGGTCAAGGTTGTCTGTGTCTAAAACGATAGTAGTAGTTTGTAAAGTAATATGCCTGCTGACTTTTATGTACCTTTTCTCTAGTTTTTGTTTTTAAAGTTATTCAATGTGATGGTGCTACAGTTCAGGTCACCTGCATCTAATAGGTAGTAGTTGTTAGTATTGTAATATTTTTCTTGACTGTTATGTATTTTTCTTGCCTTTTTATTTTCAAGGTCATTCGAAGCCATAAGGTCAAGGTTAATTTCAGCTACATCTAATATGGTCATAGCAGTTAGGAATGTAATATGCTTGATGACTTTTATGTAGTTCTTGTCGAGATTTTGTATTCAAGGTCATTCAATGTAATAGGGTCAAGCATCTAGTATGTGGCCATAGTGTGTAATGTATTATACTTGCTGACTTTTATGTATTTTATTACGAGTGTTTTTTTCAAGGTCATTCAAAATCATGGGGATAAGTTCAACATAGTCTGCATCTTTTATGGTGGTAGTTGTTACTATTATAGTGTGCTTGTAGACTTTAATTTTTTATTCAGTTTTAGTTTTCAAGGTCATTCATGGTTATGGGGTCAAGGTTAAGGTAGTCTGCACCCAATATGTTAGTAGTCTATAATGTAATATGCTTGATTTCTTTAATGTATTTTATTCCGAGTGTTTGTTTTCAAGGTAATTCAAGGTCATGATGTCAAGGTCAAGGTAGTCTGCATCTAATATGGTGGTAGTAGGTAGTATTGAAATGTGCTTGCTTACTTTGACGTATTTTTCACTAGTTTTTTTCCAAGGTAATTTAAGATCAAGGGGTTGCAGTCAGGTCACCTGCATTTAATATGGTGGTAGTAGTTAGTTGTTATATGCTTGTTGAGGTTAATGTATTTCTTCTCGAGATTTGGTTTTCAAGATCATTAAAGTTCATGGGGTCAGGGACGATGGTACCTACAGCCGGTATGGGAGTGGTAGTTTGGAATGAATTATGCTTGTTGACTTTTATGTATTTTTTCTCGAGTTTTGGTTTTCAAGGTCATTCAAGGTCATGGGTTTGAGGTCATGGTTACCTGCCTCCAAAATGGCTGACTGGTGATATCTACCACGATGGCGGTCGTCTGCCTATATGGTGGCCACCTACCAAGATGGTGGTTGCCTACCAAGATGGCGGTCGCTTACCAACATGCTGGCCACCTATCAAGATGGTAGCCCCTTGCACCTACCAAGCTGGTGGATGCGTATGGGTGAGGGGTGACATCTGGTAAGTTCATTTTTTAATACATTTTAAAATTACTTTTAATAATTATATAATTAATTCTTTATGATAATATTTTATAGATTTAAAAAATGATTTTGAATACATTTTTAATAATTCATTTCTTAATGAATTTTTTTTAAGTTATGTAAATATTTTTCATACATTGTTGATGATATATTTTCAACAATTTTTAAAATATGTTTTTAAATATTTTTGAAATATTTTTTTTAGTATTTTTGATAATATACCTTTTGTCATTTAACATTTTTTTTTGGATTTTTGTCAATTTTTGTTACTTTTTTGGGTTTTTTGCGTTAAATGACAAAGGTCAAGGGCAAAGGTCTTGGCCCTGCTCTTCTGCCCCTGGGGTCTTTGATCCCAGTCATCGGGGTAGTTGATCCTTGACCCTGGGTCGCTGATCCGTCTCAGTACTCTACCCAGGGTCACTGATCTGCCTGGGAAAATGAGAATTTTTTAGGGGAAAAAAGGATGTTTTCACTGAACGTCTAAATGTTTAGGGACATTTAGTTCATTTTGAGGAAAACATGGAAATTTTGAGGGGAAAATGGAAAAAAGGGAAATTCCAACATGATGGTGGGCGGTTCCTCCGCTCCTATCCCCCATCACTTTGCGCCAAAGTGATTTTTATATAGTACTCACAACATTGCAAATTAAATTGTTACTGTGAATTTATTCATTTTCTGACTTGCACTACCAAACCTAATAAACGGAGAAGAAAGTGTTACAAAGTAGAACAGATTGGTGGTAAATGATTAAATATTTTTAAACAACCATTGCGAAATAGAACTTGAATGGATCAGGATGGACCTTCCTGTACGACATTTTGAAACTGTGGCTCAGTAACTTTTCATTTGACTGCATGTCATATTACTAATATTTAAAACTTACCTCCACTCTCCCAACATTTTACATAACTATAACCTCTACGATTTTGGTAGGTATGAGGTCAAAGTGCGGGGACTTCAAAATCAGATGTTGGTGGATGTGTTATAAAGAAAATGCAATTTTCTATCTCTATTTGTGTACCTATTTCTTACAGGCACTGAATACGGTCTTCCATCGGATAAATTTTCGGTGTTTGGTAAACCAATTTGGACTCAAGCGTAGAAATTGCAATACCTTATCCTGCAAGGAAGGTAATTCCTAAAGAAACATTCATTTCGTAAATATTTATATGCGTGAATGTTTCGTGTGTAAGACAGTCCAGGATAATACAATTATCAAATTGGTATATAATTTGCTTATTTTGTAGCTGTGGGACTGACAACGATCTATAAATATAAATAAATAAATAATATATATATATATATAGAATGTTGGCGAATCATGTTTGTGATCACAATGTGAAATATTATTAAATTAATTTCTAGTTGTGTACCCCACAATGGCTAGCATTCCCATAACATGGCGCGAAACACTGAGAGGCCAATTGCTGGAAAGCACACTTACACATGTATCCACCAATCAGTAAGGTGCCGGGTCGGTGTGGTGTCTGCCAGCCACCAAGTATTTCAAATTGGGTTACTTACCATTACTAGTACGAATCGCCAATGGAGGCAGTTCGGTGAGAATTCACATCATGACAAAACACTTCGAGTTGAACTGTCGAGCTTAGATGTAATGGTACTATAGATTGTTCGCGTCAAAGTGAGCTCTTAACACTTTTCGTAATGGTGCTATAACACACACATGAAACATGCAAGCAATTTTATTTATACTTCAGTTCGTGTATAAACGAAAAAAAAATTAGTTAAGACTTAATACGTAATCTTTATTAATATTTGGGTGCATACGTCCATACGTAAAATGAGACAGGCATCAAGAAGTGCTCTTATTAAGCGAATAGTTTCCCTTAAAATATATCTAGTAGCTCGTTACGTGTATTCTATATGTTATTATGTTTTAAAAGAAGAATATTTTGAGTATTTTTAAATAACCGTAGATCTTTCAAGAGATCATAATCTCTCCCGCAGGTAATACTGTAGTTAATTCATGTTATAACACTTTAATAATCAATAACTAATTACTGTTATCCAAATTTGGTTACTGTAATCCAAATTTTGTAAAGATATGTCGGTGCATGTAAATTGGCCTTTACTTTATGAACGGAACAAAGCAGGAACAGGAAAACTGCGCGGATTATTTTGAGGAAACGCTAAACTTAACACACTTATAGACCTAATGTACCTTTGCATTGGATTACAGTTAACAAGGCTCTCTTAGGAATGTGCGAAGTAAATACGAAACTGGCAAGAAAAGACATTTAGGGATCACGTGCTGTATGTTTTAGAGTAATATTGGCCACTTACTGCAGAAACGAACAGTGAATATACAGTAGTTGACCAGGTATTCATTGGACTATGAAGTCTAGACTACAGGCCATTCATTTCGAGACATTTCATGGTCTCTAATTATCATACATATTCAACCATTATTCAGTATGACGTATTATTTAATGTTTTAAGTGATTATCACTTTATGTTTTCAAAGATCTCGTGTGTGTTGGCAAGGGGAATAATAACGTAACACTTCCTTTCATATTTACAATTATGCATGATTGGGAAGTAATTTTTTCCAGTGGCCCAGTGTGGTATGTTCAAATTTACAATTTACTATTTGTTTCTCAGATATGCTACAGGCTACTTCATAATTCCGAAGATTTTACCACTAACTACTTTAACTGCATTACATATAATGTGTTGGAATATATTCGGACAAAACTGAGGTCACAGAACTATTATTCGAGTTTTGTATCTTTTTTCCTCCAAAGCCATGTGTTGTTGCAGCTCTTAGCCACTCTCACTTTGCGGCACGTGCCTGTGACTTGGGAGGGGGCAGCCTGCCGAACATACAGGTAACTCCGTATTCTACTTCCTCTTGTGGGACCCTTATTCCAAAAAGCAAAAACCCCTTCTTCAGGTTGAATCTTTATTTAAAAATGTCCCATTACTATCAACACACCAATTAATAGACCAAACATGGTCACCCAAAAAATACAAAATGATTGTTTAAGACTCATAAAAATATTTACAAGAAAATACCTTCAGTTCTACAGATAATTCCTTCTGCATTGTACAAGTTTGAACTATGAAATTACATAAAAGTATTTTTAAAAAAAGCCTCGTAGGGAAGTTTCTATATATTTTCTTAAACACAATAAATAAGCCTTTCCACCCTCCCCCTTCCCAACCTCACTTGTGGAACAGAGTTCCATCCTACATAAGTTTATCTCCGCTTCCCTCTCAAATTACGAGAAGCCAACCCTTATATGTCTTCCAAGTTTCACTCGCAACGAGTACAATGAGGTACTCACACCCAGGCGTGTCTCCACGTCCATCACGTCAACAGGCAGTCCATGTAGTTTCTCGTAGCGCAGCAATCTTCGGGCGGATTTCCTTAAAACAGGTTCTCGTGTAGATGTGACACCTTCACAACAAATAAGAAATTACAAGCATACAACTTCTGTCCTAGCACCACTTGAAGTCTCTAAATTCCCGGATTTATATGTGATCTTTGCCGAATAACGCAAGTAAATTCATCTGAGAGAAACAATACTTCAAACGCGTGGAAATGACAGTTGAGTTTCACAGTCATACTAAAGTTAATCAAAACATCCCTAAATATGTTAAGCCAGTAACAAACCTCTACGGCGGAATGCCGTGCTGCGACGGTCTGGGTGAAACTGACCACTCACTATAGCAGCAGACAATGGACAAATAACTGAGGCTTCAGCTTACGGGCAACTATAGTAGTAGGGCCGGAGAGTTAAATTTTCTGAAAGGGTTACATTTATTGAAAGGGTTAAATGTATTGAAAAGGATTCATTTTTTGGTGCAAGATTGTGCTAAGGGTCGATTTTCTTTCTTTATTTCTTTTATGTGGGTAGGTGTGGTACGTCCTCACCCTTGGAGCTCTGGCACTCAAATGAGGTATGTCGTGTTGGGTACAGGGTATGTACATATATATGGTGAGTTTTTGTGCAACAGTGTGCTAAGGGTAAATTTCCTTTCTTTTTTTTGTGGGGAGCTCTGGTAAGTCATCACCCTTGGAGCTCTGGCACACAATGAGTTGCAGCGTGTTGGGGTGGTGTGTGTATATATATATAGTCCATTCCCCATCGGAAGCAACTTTCTTGGAGCCCTGTTAAATATCTATTTGCAGGCCCATTTCGTATCCTTCTGCCAAATGTAAACAAACATTGCCATGTGACTGCCATGTAGCATCTGTTAAAATCAATATTTACATTCCATTGTGTGTGTACATATGTTTTTATACTTTTGCTACGCCTAAAAATAAACATTGAAATGTGACTTCTACTTTTATACCTGTGAAATGTGTTGTTTAATGTTTACAGCTTTTCAAAGAATTCTGTCATACTCCAAAAACCATTCCGTATGGATATTCACAGTTTAGGACTCTAACATTATTTAGGTCAGCTTTATGACTTTTTAAAAATGCCTGAATTGCAGACAGTTCTTACGGTTATTTTACATTAACATATTTGTTTTCCACGATGTAGCTCAATACATGTAATGCACGTTAGTATTTTGCTGCGACTGTGTTTAACAATGTTACAACTGCGAGGTAAAGGGCTGTACAACTTGTAATTATCATTTGCTTATTGATATGTGTTGGGTCATTTCTCTAAAAGGATGGCCTCATTTGGAATACATATTAAAATGAAGGAACAACCAGTGAAAAAGGCACATTTAATTCAAGCACGTAACTGTGTTGCTCATGTTTGTCAAACAAACTTAAAAGATAGCTGTGAACATGCACACAAATAATCCTACGATAACTTTAATTCTGCTCATATTACTATGTATTGATACTTACTCTGTATTGGGTTTATTGAAATTTATCGGGCTGGGCTTAGTATTTTTCTTCTGGGATTGTGGCAAATTATGTCACACGACTGTGTTTCAACCCCCTTAGGGCAAAGGTACAACGTTGTGATAAATAAACAGGCATGGATGTAAATAAATAACTTCGTCATAAAAACAGTTCACATTTAAAACGTATAAATAGTGCTAATCAAATATTTGAAATCACGCACACACAGGGCCAGAGTATTGACCACGATGTACGAAGGTATGCCATTTCACAGACGCATTGATTAACGAAACACATGTCACAGTATATTTATTACTGCCATGGAAACACAGATTTATTACATTGTATCTTGCCAAGTTAGGTTTAAAAAAAACATCTACAAATGTGATGTAATAATTTGAAGTATTTTTCGGAGTAAGAATAATATACGTTTCGTTTGACAAAAAGCAACACGCCATGTCATGGCTGACCACATCTGCCAACTTCACTAGGTAACTGCTGCGCCATCATATCTAAATCTATTAAAATACGTATTCAAACATTGAAACTCAGTTTTAAATTACAAATTCAAAAATCATTAATTTGGTGTAATAAGTATGAAATGTGATACAATGAAAACCTGATAAAACAATACCACACCATTACGACCTACACACAATATGTTCCGCTGTGATTTTAAACTGTAAAAATGAGATATGTTGCCAACTGGGCTACTTAAATATTTAAATATTTCGATAGGTACTGTTTAATTTACAAGTGGTATATTAAAAAACGAGGTTAAAATGATATTTTTACTGTGAACTATTTCTTATTGGTCGTTGCCAACACGTCGCTGCACTCGCTGTTGTTAATTCATATTTAAAAAAGAAATAAATGTTACAAGTTATAGAAGATATTAAGGGAAAGGTTCATTTATTCAATAATACAGTACTCTAAAGTTAACCACAGTGTTATATATTTGTGGAATACAGGTTATTGAAAAAAATAGGTGACATGTTATGCCTAGAATGTTTTTTTCAAAGGTTGATTTTCATAAGTCGCTTCCAATCGGGAATGGACTATATATGTGTGTGTGTGGTGAGTTTTTTCCAAGAGTGGTCTTAGTGTAATTTTTTTGGTTTGGTAGTGATCTTGCTCGTAGACTGCGTTGGTAGATAAGCGACTTTGAAAGATATTATTATTCCAATTGCAATTAAATGTTAGAGATATTCAGAATGTTTAAACGGGTCCTAGGTATGATTAAATAATATGAGAGAGAGAGAGAGAAGTATAACGAACGATCGCAACTACGTGAACAAGTGGAATTACGTGACTCTCCAGATGTCTTAAACACAAAGAAGTGAATTAGTCTACCCCGACCTGTATGCTAGCAGTATAATTTACACGAGAGAAGTATAACGAACGAACACAACTTTGTGAGTGTGCAGTATGGAATTAACAAAGGAAAAAATGTCCCTATAAATTAAATGGCTAACGAACACAATAACAAGATATATGACACTACTTGACGCCTCTTGCACATACCTTACACGTCCCTCTGCCTGTGAGACTGGTGAGGAACTTTAGAAATGTAATCCATATGTAAAAATTAATTAATAGATTAACATACATAAAAAAGAAAACTTTTAATATACATCTATTTGCTCAGTGAAGCACTGACTTGGATATAGGACATACATCAACTTATAACCTTCGCTTGATCATAGAGTGAGGTGAAAATAAAATAAATGGCTAACGAACACAAGTACATGAAAACGATTAAACATGTAATTAAATCGTACCAGGAGCTCCCTCAAAACACATCCGTCTGCCTCGGAGGTCAGTCAATGAATGAGTGTATCATACGGTGTGCGCCAACTCATATATGTGGAGCATGGCTGAGTTGAAATTTACAACTGACAGAACCTATTTCCCAACCAAGCTACTATTGATGAATTTATTACGCTATTTGTCCTGCAATTATGTGAATGTATAAAAGTGAATTATTTAAAAATAACGGGCGTACTACAATTTTTTTATTCATCAAGTCTGTGAAATTCATGGCACTTGGTAAAAAAAATGCGATTTGAAAATGCTACGAAGTTTCGTCTACCGAACACAGAAACTGTGTTTACACGATAAATGCACTATCACGTGATCAATTAAAAACTTATAACAAATATTTCGCACTATAGTTTACGAAGACTGTGAACGAGATCTGAACCCCGGAGCATATAATATTGCTTAACGAGAATCGCAGCTATCACACTCCGAAGGCTGGTGAAGTCGAGAGTTCCAGTGTCGTGTCTATGCAGCATGAGGGTTGGCGAACAACTAAGATGGCGGGACCCCTCGAGAATTGTGCGCATCGCTTCTGCCCAAGGTCAAACACCCCTCTCCCCTTACACCGTCCAAAAACACATTTTTTTAGATGGCTTCTCTGTTCCCCTCCAATGCAGATTGGAGGGGAAGTGTATACAGTGATTATGTATTTTGAATAATTCTGTAGTTGTATGAGGTTATGTTTTGGGACATCCTGTAGTAACTTATATATATTTTGAACATACTATGCTGCTTCAGTGTTAAAATGATTTTTTTGAAACATACATTTTCTCGAAATAATAATATATGTTTCTATATATGTAGTCAATAAGATTATCTTATAAAATTAATTAATGCATTTATTTAACATACAACTTATTAAAAAATTAAATTATTTTCCTAAGAAAAAAATATTGATACAGGCATGTCTTAAAATATACATTTGAGAGAGAGGGAGTGAGAGAGAGAGGGGGAGATAGAGAGAGAAATAAAAGAATGTTGCAATAACACTAAATAGTGGTGTAAAGAAAAATCAGATGACAAACAGAACAGTTCACCAAAAATTACTGTTGAACCAAAGATATATTTGAATCTGACCAAGATGTCTGCTGGAAAAACTTAATATATAAAATAAGTTGTTAAATGTCGCCTGCCTCCGTAGAGTACTCTGTTTAAACGAGGAGGCTTTGGGTTCGAATCCCGAATACAGCATGGTTGATATAAACTGGGTTATAGTCCCGGCTAGGTCATGTTTGATATTACAAAGTTTCTGTATTCGAGTCTCGCTTATATCATGTACGAATGTAATCTAGTTTCTGACTTTCAGTGATGGGTAGGTATGATTGTTATATATATATATATATATATATATATATATATATATATATATATATATATATATATAGATTGTGCGTTCGAGTCCCAGTTAGGTTATTTAAGATTTTAACATTATTACATAAAAGGATAACAAACAAAACACATAATTAAAAAAGAATATATACAATAGCTTGATAAATGTTTATTCGTGTTAAGGAGTAAAAATTTAGTATTAAATTCATTTCACCTGGTAATGTGAAAAGTTTTTATTGGAATAACAATTGTTCATGTACGATAGCGTTAAATAAGAATATAATTCAAATATACTGGCTTAAAACTGGACAAATACACATTGTATTCTAACATATAAACGCTAAATTGCATGTAAAATCCTTTTAAATGTGTTAAATTTGCTTAAAATTTTGTAAAACCGTTTATAATACATAATATATATGTGTAATACATTTTGTTAGCAAATTACACAATATCAATTTTTTAGACAAGTGGGGAATGTGGGTTATAAATAGGGCCGCCCAACCCCCAGCTCGCCATTTGCTGATCGATCTTCATGGAAGTAACATCTTCCACCCTCTCGCACTCGGGCAGCTTGTGAACCTGTCCGCACTTTTCAAGGACACCGGTCGTCCATTCTACCAGCCGCTAGCGGGACTTGACATGACTGGACTTCAGCCTCGCTTCCACCTCCACCACCCATTGGTGAATTCGCCTGTTCTCTTGGCCATTCGGCCTACCGCACGTCTGCTGGAGTAGACATCCCGGACTTTCACCTTCCCAGGTGGGGTAGTGCTCATCCAGCTTGAACTTGATTTCAGGTTTCGTTCGAAGCCTACCAGCCTCTCTACCAGAGTTACAGTAAGTAGTTAATTTAGGGGTTTTTAATTCTTTTGCATTATGTCATTAAAACTTTTGGTAAAATTTATTTTAAATTTTTTAAAATCACATTTCATCTTTTATAATCTTTCTTATCAAAATTTAAACGTTGTCCTTCAAATCGTTTAACATCTATATGATTTAATTAATATTTTTAAAAAGCTTTCACTTTTTAAAAAATTGAATGATGTGTCTTTAAAATCATAAAACAGGTCTTTAGAATCGTTAAACTTTTTAACAAATTGAATAATGGGCCTTTAGAATAGTAAAACAAGTCTTTAGAATCGATGAACTTTTTAACTAATTGGATTATGTGTCTTTAATATCATTACTATTTGGATGAAAATAACATAAAATTTATTCTGATAATGATATGTTTTTTTAGTTTACAATTTGTTAAAATTTAAGTTGTATATATTTAATCATAGTTGATGTTAATTCATGTGAGTGCACATGACTACGAGTATGAGTGCAGGGGAACATTGTGTTTTCAATAAATTTTAGATGGCTTGCTGACTTGTATTTGAGAGGCCATTTTATAGAGTTTAGAGAGAGATGCTTTGTAACCACCATATTATGAACTATGGAAATAAGGCGAGACAATATCTCAGACCAGGCTATCTCTACATTGTTAAATACTTATAAATATATACCAATACCATCTATAATAAAAATATAAAGTAATCTCAGGAAAATAGATGTATGACTGCGAGTATGGGTGCAGGGGTGGATTGAGTATTTAATTTTTTTTAGATTGTAAGTATTTTTTAAAGAAATGTTTAAGGGAGTGATGTTGTGTGTATGAGATATGAACTTTGGAATGGCTGAAACAAGGGGGTACTACGCCCCGCATGCCAAGCAAGAGGGGGAATGCATAATTCAGCTCCCAAGCTTGTTCAGTTAGAGTTGATGGCAGACAGATGTGTGAGATGATAGATAAATGACCCTTGTGTATTTCTAATGAAACAAATATGTTTGATGTGTATGTGATGGGGTGGATTGTGTATTTAATATTTTTAGATTGAACATATTTTTTAAAGAAATGTTTACGGGAGGGATATTGTGTGTAAGATGTATGAACTTTGGAATGGCTAAAACAAGAGAGAACTATGCCGCACATGCCAAGTGTGAGGGAGAGATGCATAATGTAAGCTCCCAAACTTGTTCAGTATGAGTTGACTGGAGAAGGATGTGTGAGATGATGGATAAATAAATTTGAGTATTTCTAAGGAATGAAATGTTTTTGATGTGTATGTGACAGGATGGATTGGTTATTTAAATTAATTTTAAGACATTTTATTTTAAAAGTTGTTGGTAAATGTGAGTTGAGTACTAGTATTTTTTATTTTTTATATTTAGTTTTAAGAGTGTTTCTTTAATTGATATTGCGATTATTACCCAGTGTGTTGCTCCCTCGATATTTTAAAATGAAAATCGTTGTTTGACAGTATAAAGTATTTTTATAGTGTAAATGATTTTTGTAGTGTACCCTAGAATGTATTTTATGGTGTAATATACATAAGTTTTTACGGTGTAATATTTGTAGATGATTTTGATGGTGTACACTAGTAAAGACAGTGTCGAGTAAGTCACTGTCTTTTTTTAAGTGCATTTAAGTTGTAAAACTGGGCTTAAAATGTTATGTTATGTTGTAAACACAGTCCGCTTACTCCAAATGTGTATTTGGGAAAGATAGGATAGGTGAAGTAGGTCCCAGGGTACAGTGAATTGTATAGTGTATGTGAGCAGTGTGATGGGAAATCTCCTGGTTGTTAGCTGGATTCGGTGCAGAGAGGCATGGTGGTGGAACAGGGGTGAAGTTCTTCTGCTGGAGTGCCTGCACCCCTATAGGCTCCACGCAATAGCGAGGGAAAAGGGAAAGTTGTCAGGTGGGATTGTGTCTCTATGGTATCATGTGGAGCAACCTGCTATAGTTTAGTGAAACATTCTCTCGACTGCAGCTCTGCGAGCGACCCAGAACTCCCGGCCAGTGTGCAATATTTAATGCTGCTTCTTCTCCACTCTATTCAACCTCATTGGTTCTTGAGACAAATTTTGCTCGCTCCCCACGTACTCAATTCTCAGCTATATGGTAACTGGCTTCATACAGGAGGTTTTAGAATGACTCATCCCTGTACCTGTGTAAAAACACATTGCTATAGTCGACTGGTTTTCCTAAATAATTAATGTTCCCTCAAAATATTTTTTTTAAAATAATAAATAATGTTAGTATTAATTACAACTATGACATGATGAGGGAATCAAACATTATTTTTTCATTTTTTTTTCAGAATGACCAGACACTTCTGTGTAATTTATTGTGGTGTTATAGCTATAGTAGAGAGGACACTAAAGAAACTTTTAGTTAGGTAAAATGGGTGAGCCTAAGTGAGCAAGTACTGACATCTTGCTTGAAGATCTTTATTTAAGTAATTCAGATTCTGAATCGCAAACACAGTCTACAGCAAGCTGTCGAGACAGCGTCCCTTCACATAAGCGCTGACGAGTTTATCTATTGGAAAACAATCTCTACTTAAGCGATTCGAGCGTGGATTCACTTACGGAAAGATTGTCAACACCGAAAGGTCAAAATGTGTCAGCTTCCCCCAAACATGAGAAAGTTGATGTTTTAAATTATGTTTTATTTCTATCAGACTCTGAAAATTTGTGTGATTCGGGGAGTGCTCAGTCAGTTTCACAACCGACTTTCGAGTCGATTAGAAATATTTCACCAAGGGAGCAAGAAAATAATTCGTTTTCCAATTCCCAAGCATCAGTGGAAGTTTTTCCAGACCTGACATACGAGCTCATTGCTACGGTGTTCGTAAGAATACTAAATGATATGCGGACACTTAACGATAGGCTTGACAGTGACACTGACTTTTCTAGTTTTTTTTTTCAGAGGTGTAAGGTCACTTTATCAAGCTTAATAATAACATCACCCAGGACTGTTAGAGTTTCTGTTACAGTAGCAGGCACAATGGAAAACTTTTATTTTCAAAGCAAAGCACTCCCTGTCCTAAATTCATCTGATGTGGGTTTAATCTACAATGATGATATCATTCCTTACCTCACAAACAGACTTGAGGAGTTTAGCACACACAGATCTGGCTGAAGTCTGCAAATACTGACATACATGGATGTACATGTTAGCCAATATCGGCCATTCACCATCGATGCTGTGCACACTAAACTTCCAAAGTTTATTTCCAGTCGTCTTGCTTGTGTCGATGTACACTGCCTGGATGTACTGTGCTTCCACTATGCTGTAACAACATCTTTGTGTCCTGCCACACAACATCTTGAGAGAATTATTTCATATCCGAAACCTTACAAGGTATTGAATATCGATGGTCTGTCGATACCTGTAGTCATACAGGATATTTATAAGTTTAAGGAGAAGAATTCTATTTCTATCAATGTCTGTTGTGGTGGACAACAATAGCAATATAATTGGTGAAAATTGCGAAAAGGGTGGGGTTATAGTACCCATGCATATTTCTCCTATACGTCACGACAAAAATGTAAATGTTTCGGTGATTTGCGCAAGTGGAAATGCAGCTCATTTGCAATTTGTTTGCATTAGAAATTTTTCCCGGCTGGTAGGTAGTCAGCTGAGTAAGAAGAATTATAGCAAACATATTTGCATTTGTTGCCTCCTGTACTTTGATAGTGAGTAGAAACTCGCATATCACAGTATTCTTTGCCAGCAACAAAAGGCTGTTTGTAGTACTTTCCCTGCTCGGAATAACAAGTAATTGGAATTTAAATATTATAGCAAATAGCAGAAATTGGGTTTCATCGTCTATTGCGATGTTAAAGTTGCCTGAAATCCATGTCCACTTGCTTGCCTAATAATGAAACTAGTAATACAACTACCATCAACCAACATGTACCATATGCTTGTAGCATTTTGTTGATCTGCTCATACAATCCAAGTTTATCTAATTACTTTGAGTTCGTGGGTGCTGATTGTATGTACCAATTAGTTGATAAATTAATTGAACTTACATAGAGCGTTGCAGGTGATTGACCTGTTGAAGCCAAAAACCCCTGCTGATGAAGCTAGGTTGGCGGCTCAGAAAGTTGTCACATTTGTAAAGAAACGCTCGGCACAGATGATATTGTGGTCGATCATGACCATCTGACTGGCAAAATCAGAGGTCACACACATAATACATGCAACTTAAATTTCAGACTACCAAAAAAAAAAAAACTTGTAGCTGTTTTCATAACCTGCAGAATTATGATGCTCACTTTCTTATAAAGCCATTGGCTGTACATCATGTACCATAACCCAACAGAACCATTGTAATCGAAAACCCGGGTAAAATACAAGGGATTGGAATGACCCTTGAAAAAACAAATTTATTATCAAACAAATTCCCAATGGGATTGATTTCAATGGAAAGGGGCAATATTTCAAGTTCTGATTTATTGATTCATTCCAATTCGTGAGCACCTCTCTGGAACTTTGGCAGGTAATTTGCTACTGGTGCATTTGAGTATCACACGCTCATTGTTTCCAGACAAAACCCAATTCGAATTGGCAAAACATATGGGAGTTTTTCCTTATGACTTTGTTAAGTCGCCAGACAGTCTGATGTGCAAGTCACTCCCACCAAAGGATGCATTTCATAATGTGATGAGAGGCGAAGGCATTAGCAATGATGATTATGCTCATGGCCAAGCTGCATGGGATGTGTTCAACTGCATAAACTTGTTGCAGTATGCCATTAATTACTTACATGTGGACACGTGTTTGGTGGCTGATGTGTTTGAGAATTTAAGGATTCTATGTTTGGCTCATTACAGTCTTGACCCCACCATGTATGTCACAGCTCCGTCTCTTCCATGGGATGCTTTATTATCAATTACATGTGTGCGGCTAGAGCTGTTGACTGATCCTGACATGTATGTTTTTGTAGAATGTGGGTTTAGAGGTGGCATTACCCAGGTTTCAAAAAGAAGTGCGGAAGCCTACAATTTTGATTTGGGTGAGGACTACCAACCTAGTATGGCATCGAAATATATATGCTATTTCAATGTCAACTGTCTATATAGTCATACAATGCGATCCAAGCTTCTGTTTGGTAATTTTGAGTGGGATGGGGCTGAAATGTTTTCAGAATGGGATTTTTCAAACACAGTGAATGAGAGTGAAACTTGTTTTTTCATGGAAGTTGATCTGTCTTTTCTGGAGGAATGTTATGATAAACTATCTTATCTGCCTTTGGCCCCAGAAAAAGGCATAACCCCGAACGGCTTGAATTAGAAACTTCTTTTAACACTTTCACTGTGGAAGAAATGTGTTATACACGGGGAAACACTCAGGCAGTTCTTGATGCATGGGTCAAATTTGACTCTGTTCATAGCATTTTGTGCTTTGAGCAAAAGGCTTGGATGGATCTGTACATCGAGTTTAACATTGAGAAACATGCCCATGCTGAGAACGCATTCAAAAAATCGTTTTTCAAGTAAATTAATAATTCTGTTTATGGAAAATCCTTACAGAATGTCCGCCAGGAAAGGGACATCAGAGTCGGTTCGAGGTATGACACGACCTACGGGGCTGTAGAGCTGATAGGATGTCCAACATTTCAGGCAAGACAGATTATCGATGATAACTTGGTCCTTTTTGAGATATCAAAAAGGTTTTGTTTTGTTCAACAAACCTTGGTACAATGGTGTTGCCATTCTTGATCTATCAAAATTAACCCTCTACGAATTACATTATTAGTACATGCATACAAAATGTCTTCTGCCAGTATTACACCTCCTTTATTGTGACACCGATTCCTTGGTATATTCTGTTGCTTGTAAGGACATATATGAAGTAATTACCTCAGATTTAATGATGTGGTTTGATACATGTAACTATCTGCTCGATTCCCTCACGAGAACAAAGAACGCTCTGGGATGTTGAAAGATGAATGTGCTGATCACTACATCACGCACTTTGTGGGTTTATGTCAAAGCTTTACGCATATGTTGTTGAGAATGAACAATGTATATGTAAGGCAAAGGGTGTAAAACTTAATGTGTTACAGTCACTCAGGTACAAGGATCATTGAGATTGCCTCGAAAACTGCACAAGGGTTTTGGGGACCGAATATCAGTTCTGTTCGCGTGCTCATCAAGTCTACACCGAACACTTAACCAAGGTATGGATGAAAAGAGGTACATTGAGGTAGATGGAATATAAACCTTAGCTTGGGGGCACTACAGAATACCTAAGTAATTTTTTTTTTATTTTCCTCCCTACAATAGTTTCAACACCACAATAAATGCAGCACACCCACGAAACCTCAACTGACACCAAAACCACGACTCCAATGATGTTCATCTGCCGCCACCACATGCACCTCCTGTTCCACGACCAACTTCACAGCTAACTATTGCTGTCCACAACATGTATTGCATCACCATTCAATGCTGCTGGTCCCTGTTTGCCTATATGTAAGGCCTGTCTGAATCAAAAATGAAATGTCTTCGATGCATAACAATAAGAATAAAGTCATAATGTGACTAATTATCTACAGGAAATTGCATGCCCGTAAGTTTGAGTGACACCCTATTGTTGGTGTGTGTGTGTTTAGAAAATAACCCGGACATGACAAATGAACACCCATCTGTGCATGTCAACGAACACACCACTCGAATGTGTCGTTAATGAAAAAAGTTTGCTGTAAATAGATAGGAAAATAACATCAAACACAACAATGTATTATATTTGTAAGTATGTTGTTAATCATTGTTTTTGTAAATCTTTTTTTGTTTTTGTAATCTGTGTCAGACAATTTTGTAACAGAAGTAGTAATAGTAGTTGTATTAGTGGTAGGTTCCAGATGTAATTAGGTATGGTGAAATGTTTGGAAGTTTAAATTGTAAAATGTCATTGATAAAATCTCTTGGTTTTGTTAAATGTCTTATTGTTGTTAATAATGATTGGTATTTAAGTTTGTAATATGTATGATGAATATTGCATTCTCTTGTAGTGTTTGTTTTAAAGTATGTCGAGAAATGTTTTGTGTATATATTTATAAAAAATTGTGATTGGAAAATATATTTCAGTGTTTGTCAATGTTTGTTGTAAAGTCATTTTAAATAGTTTAGCTCTTAAGGGTGATTTCTGATAAAAAATAAAAATTTGAATAAAATTTTTATATGTTAAATTTGAATACTGTGACTTGTTATTTATTAGTTGGAAAATTTCCCCTGTGCCACTACTTTGTGAATATATTAATGAGTCATAAGTAATTGTATATTAAATGTTTTAAATATTCTTGGTAAGTTGGTTGAGGTTTGTTGAAAACTTTTTTTAACTCAGGATACCTGTTTGCTCACTTTCACAAAAAACAATTTGCAATTTTGTTGAAAAGGGAGAAAAACTAATATTTAAATTAAAACACAATCTGAAGAGCAGAGGAAAACCTCTTAAAATTATGGAGAGAAACAAACATGTCTGAATTAATTGATTTTTAAACAGAAGGAACGGCTTATATATCTCACAAAAACTTTGCTGGGCCATTGTTCAAGAACCCAAGAGAATTTCACAAAACTGAAAGTTACACCCAAAGTCCTTTTCAGGGACAGGTAGAAAGAGCCCTTAGCGACACACCACAATGTTTCCTCGCTGCCTTACAACTGGGAGAGTTCAACCAACTTTGAAAATAAAAAATATATTTTTCTCACAGCAGCAGAAAGATTACAACTTTGGCAACTGAAGATTCAACACGACGATGTCTGGTGGTAAAAAAAACATAGTGATGCTTTACACAAAGCCAGAAAAACATAATTGAAGAACTTCTTTTAAAAAATTAAATTCTACTTTAAATAATGAAACTTTCATTCACATACTTGTAGTACGAACAGTGTAATAAAGTCGTAAATGGTAGCTTGTTAGGGAAATAGGTTCTGTCAGTCATAAATTTCAACTCAGTTGTGCTCCAAATATGTAAGTTGGCACATGTCATACAATCCACTCATTGATTGACTGATCTCCGAAGCAGACATATGTGTTTTTGGGTATATCTTTGTGCGATAACATTAAGTGTTTAGTCATTTCAATGTACTTGGATTGGTTAGCCTTTTTTTATTTTCACCTTAGTCTATAATTAATCGTAGATTATAAGTTGACGTAAGTTGTATATATGTCTGTGGTTCACTGAGCAAATGGACGTAAATTAAAAAATTTCTTTTTTTTACATGTGTTAATCAGTTAATCAATTAATTTATTTTTAAGTGTTATTATGTTTCTAAAGTTCCTCACCAGTCTCACAGGCAGACCGACATGTAAGGTATGTGCGAGAGGCATCAAGTAGTGTCATATATCTTGTTATTGTGTTCGTTAGCTGTTTAATTTATAGGGACTTTTTTTGATTCATTAATACCATATTGCACACTCATGTAGTTGTGTTCGTTCGTTATTCTTCTGTCGTGTAAACTATATTGCTAACATACAGGTCGGGGTAGGTTAATTCATCTCTTTGCGTTTAAGACAGCCGGAGAGTCACATAATTGCACTTGTTGTTCATGTAGTTGTGAGCATTCGATATACTTCTCTCTCTTGTATTATTTAGTCATACCTAGAATTTGTTTAAATGCTCTAAATTTCTCTAACTTTTAATTACATTTGGAAAAATACTATCTTTCAAAATCGCCTATCTACTAAAATAGTCTACAAGCAAAATCATTACAAACAAAAAAAACATCTAGACCACTATTGCACAAAACTCACCATATATATATACCCGTCCCCAACATGCCGCATCTCATTGTGTGTTAAAGCTCCAAGGGTGAGGACGTACCACAGCTCCCCACAAAAATAGAAATAAAATTGACCCTTAGCACACTCTTGCACCAAAACACACCATATATATATACATATATATATATACACACACACACACGCCCTGTCCCCAACACGTCACACCACATCGAGTGCCAGAGCTCCAAGGGTGAGGACATACCACAACTACCCACAAAAAAGAAAGAAAGAGAATTGACCCTTAGCACACTCTTGCACCAAAAAAATATTAACCCTTTCGATTCATTTAACCCTTTCAAAAAATAATCCATTTCATTAAATTTAACCCTTTCCATTTAATTATCCCCTTCAATCAATTTAATTAACCCTTTGATATCAAATTAATTAGGTCTATCAAAAAAGGCAGCAACCCTTTGGTGTTAAATTCCCCCCCCCCCCCCCCCCATCCCTACTATTAACTATTGATTATATCCTAGAGGTCTCTGCACACTCGAAAATTTCCATTTTCGTTTCAATACTACAAATAGGATACTTTTGTGAGTTTAATAATAACAAAAGGGCTGGGGTTCACTATCTTATTTACAATTAACGCATTATCGGTTTGCCAATGACTGCTGCCATACTGATTATCGGCGGTTAACGGTTAATTGAGACATTTTGGAAGCCATGTTTAGGATATACTGTTCTTTTCACCAGGTAACATATCACCATATACAAATAGACCATTCACGGTTACTTCCTATTAAAGTTCTACTTCCGGGATATTGCTCTGCCTCATGCAAACAAAGCTTAACAGACTCCAGAAAATTACACTAAGGGACAGTGCACCGCATTCGTGCGCACTCAGTGTAATAATATATTCCATATGAACTATTTCTTACTAAGCATTACCAACATACCCTTTTTTCACTGTTTTCAATCATATTAATTATACATTAAATACTACAATTTATAAATAAAATATAATTAAAATTATAGTTTTACTAAAATAAAGTACTTTTATGTTAATTTATTCTATCGTAAGTAGGCCTGTAATAAGCTTGTGATATAATTAGCAAACCATTTCCATCATAAATGAGGTGATTTTTCAAAAGTTTGATTTTTTTAAATGAAGAAACCACGAATAGACTATAATTAACAATTGTAATGGACACTCTGACATTACTCGTGAGACATTCAATGAAATACTAGCAGTTTTTAAGATTGTAAATATTTTAATAGCATACATATTTGTGTTTTTTGTGTACAAAACAAGAAACTTCGACTCAGTTTCCATAAATTTTAACATTCCACTATCTCTATATAACTTCAAGTCTTATGAATAAATTTATTAATTCTCTGACAATTAAACTATAAACCTGCGTGCGAGTGTGTGCTGAGCAACATATGATGTTATCCCCCAGTAGCAATCTACGTTGGTCCAAATGTTTGACATTTGGTTGGAAAGGTTGGCTACATGTTGGGCTGGTTCACATACATTTACACAACATTAACCCAACATATATGGTGATGTAAATTTCCCAGACATTTTTCACTAAATGGAAAAATTCTAGAATATATCGTAACTTTAATTTCAATATACTTTAATGATTGGTAACAAGTGTGTAACATGCTATTGTTAATTCGTATGTATTTTTTCTGTTGGGCCAATGTTGTGTAAACAATGTTTTATGTCAGTTTTTGAAGAAAAAAAAAACCTTCTGATTTTCTACAATGTTACTCTTTTTTTTAAAATAGAGATGAGTTTCAAGACCTGGGATATTTTCTCTTCAATATAATTGTATTTGTCTATGTGTTGTGTCAATTTTGGGAACACAACAGTTGGTAATTTGTTCTTAATGATAAGATGGGCCAACATCATGTAAACAACATTCTACCAGCATTGGAAATGGCTAAATACCTCATGAAATAAAACAAAAATTTAGCATGTTTTCTAAAAAACAAAACTATCGTTTTTATCACACAAACCACATATTATTCAAAATTTACTCGCTCATGTATTGGTGATTTGTTGCAAAATACACTGTCGGCATTTGGTATGTATACTTAAGTTAGGTATACATTGTAGAACCATCATAATTACACTTATAGGAAAATTTGTTTTAAGTGTAAAACAAATTGTAATTTTCATATCAAATTAAGTCTTTCCAAAAGTATTTAACTTTAAATTCGGTTTTGTTGTTATTGTGTTTAAACAATATGGTGAACATAATAATTAAATATGAGCGCTTTATGTTACGTTGGGACATCATATGTAGATGTATATATCGGAACCACGCACAGCACGCTAAATTAGATAGAATTCTAGCAAATTGAGGCCAAAATCAAGTAAATCTCTCATTTCCTGTCAAATCTTTTAAATTCTAGCTCAGAATAGAGAAAATTTAAGGCTAAAATCTAATAAATTTCAACTCTTTAAGCAGGGTCTTTTTCTGGTCAAATTTAAGCAAAATGATCATATTTTTAATAAAATTTCAGCCTCAAATTTTTTCTTCTTCTTTGTAATTTTTCTCTTTATAAATTAAAGATGGAATCTCTGCTCAACAAGTTCAACAATTCGTTTGAATTCAATAAACTACAAGAGCTAGAAAAAATAAATGGTTTACTGCAAAGGATTTTGAAATTATGTATTCCATATGGCAAGTTTAAAATTACATTACCAGAGCACTTTGTGAAGATATTAGACAAAAATGCCTTGAAACTAATAAATGAGAGGGAGGTTTTTGTGTCATATAGAGGTTTAAAGAAATGAAAAATGGAGAATTTATCCACGACCTAGAGTTTTCTTAAGAATTTTCATACATTATTGTGATATTTTTTCTTTCAATAATTGATTTGGCTTGCAGATTTAGCACAAATTTGGCCTATTTTGACCTGAAAAGGATCCTGCTCAATTGGTGCTTTTTAAAAAAAGTGCTTGATTTTGAATGCCAATTTGAATCAAATTAGCTTTATTTTGAGCATAAAATTGAACAGATAAATGATGTCCCCAGAAGATTTTGAAAAAGGTTGCTTGAAAGTGAGAAATTTACTTCATTTTTAGCCTAAATATTGTGTTGTGCTTGTTTCCGCAATAGACTTCTACTGAATTAATTTTTAAAAAGCATTTTAAGAAAAAGTTAACTTTTTATTCTTTTTGTAAGTTAATTGCAGTGGTCACTTGTGATGTCCACTGAATTATTTGTTTTATAAAAAAATATGTTTTAAACATTTGTCAATTTTTCATCAATTTTAATCAATTTGTTTCTTTGTAAACAAAAGTTGAAAATGCCTAAGTTACTTTGCAGTATGACAAACATTTGTTTTAAGATGGCGTTGGTTCAAGACCGCATTCCTATAAATTAATTAATGCATCTGACAATTTAAAAGAATTAGTTTACAAAATTCATCGAAATCTACTAAGTTTACAATTATTACTCTTCGGAAACAGTTACGACAAATATGTACTTCGAGAAATAGCTGACGACTTTGAGAGATAGAAGAAGTTTTTAAAAAATTACTAGAGATTCGAATGCAAAAATAATTTTTTTATTTGTGTCAATTCTCTTGGGTAGCACCAAAATGATGCTACCTGAGGATAACAACAATATTAATAAACTTGTTAATGAATCTCGTTTATATTAGTAAGGCCGGCGAAACACCGACCCTAACATATAAGAAAAAAATACGACTTTTAGCAGTTTCTGACCGTTTTTTTATTTTTTCATCATCTTAATAAATTTCTTGCCATATAAATAAAAATGGAATCGCCGCTCTCTAAAGAAATGGAGAATAGTAGTATATGCAAGCGATGTAAAAAGTGTGGTGAAGTATTACATATAAGTAATTTTCCATCACACAAACACACAAAAGAAAGGACATTAACACCTGTAAAAAAATCTTACACTTAATATTCTATAAATCGTTATACCTTAAATAAAGGGAAAGTAATGCGAATGTGGGAAGTATGTTTGCAAGGGAAATCTTGGACAGCATAAAAATACTAAATTGCATGAAATTTTACAAGGCGATCATTCAACCAAAACATGCTCTGTATGCAATATGAATAAACCAATCGATTCTTTTGCGTCTCATAAAGACACAAAATAAATAAGCATTTTAACGCCTGTAAAAATGTTATACCGAATATGCAAAACGCCATTATGAGTTTAAAGAAAAGAGAAAGTACAATGCGAATGCTGAGAATATGTATATAATCATTCTCTTAAAAAAGCACAAAAATAGTAACACACACATTACACAAATACATATTGTAAACGAAGTTCAGCATTCGCTGACTTTATAAATCTTATTATGTGTTATTACATATAAATGACGACGAACGATGCAATAAGTGTGCTGTCTGAAAAGGGATTTTCAGAGTCAAGGAATATAGCTAAAAGTTGAAAAATAAAAACATTTATAAACTAAAAAAGATGCTTTAATTATAATTATCATTACCCAGTGTAATGTTATTATAACAGGAGAAAAGCTAATTAAAAAATAAATCAGATTAATTTAAATGATTTAAAAGTTAAATAATTAAGAGCTGAAGCTAAAATTTTAAAAATACAAAATCTATACAATTTACATAAATATGAATTAATTACAGCTATTACAAACGAAGAAACAAAGAATAATTTTGTAAATTTGCCTCTTCCATAAGGCAGAATAATAGGTAGAAAAGAAAAAAATAATAATTTAAAAGAAATTTTCCCTTTTTCTACTAATATTTATGTAAACAGAAATCGAAAAACCAACAAAACTTATGCAATCGAAAAAGCTTTTAAATGTATGTTATAAACATACAAAATTGAAAACAACTTTAATTTAGTGTTGCCAAGGAATTTTTTTAACATCAGTAAAACAAGTATGAACAATAATATGTGATCAACTTATAAAATTCAGGGGGGTTAAATCTAACATTTAACTTGTCGCTCATTTTCGAAGCCGGAAAACTGATGAAATTCAACAATTTTATGATATTCAATAACACGCATTTACAATATTGAACGAAAGAGAAATGAAAAAGATTTACAAACAAACAAAAAAATAAATTCTCGCACGAATAGAAAAGATTGAAAATAGTAATTCAGATTGGGTTTTGTATGACATAGTTGAAATGTAATAATTGCATTCCAACTAGCTATAAACAAGAATAATCCATTGAATGGAGTCTCTTATATTAAACTACCAGAAGCAATTAGGAATTAAAAAAGCAGGCATAAATGTAAAAAATTATGATCAAAGATGTTTTCTTTGGGCAATAGAATCTGCATTGTTTTCAGCAGAAAAAATCCCTAAAGAGTATCTAAATATAAAAATGTGGGTCTTAATATTGACAAAGCATTAGACAAATATGAACATCACATTAAAATTGACGATATACCAAAAGCATAAAATCAAATTGATGTGTCTATAAGTTTATGCTCTTTTTATGACAAGTCTACAGTATATCCATTAAAAGTTACAAAAAAAAAAACAAAAAAGAAAAACATTAAATTAACTTTTTTTCGAAAATGATACAAACTCGCATTTCTGTTGTATAAAGATTTATTTAAACTGTATTCAGCACAAAAAAATAAACACAAAAGCAAAGCTTATATATGCGATATGTCTTCAATTTTTTTCCTCTCAAGAAAGATAAAATAAACATACGGAATGCTGTTCTAAAAATGAATCAGTAAAAATGTCAGTGCCTTCAAAAGGCAAACAAATAACATTTTTAAACTTCAAACACTCTTCGAAAGTTCCTTTTGCAATATATGCAGTTTTCGAATCAAGTCTAAAGAAAATATCAACTAAACCAAATCCTACACAAATAAAAAAAATTATATTGTTCCAAAAATATCCAGTTTTAACAGAAGATGTAATCGATTATGGCTCTGATAAGGAAACATTTGAAGGAAGATATAAACTTACAAATGCACAAATAAACACAACTGATTTAAAGATAAATGAAGCATCATACACAATGAAATATCAGTTGCACGAAGCTTCTGGTTTTTTTAATTATTGTAATTAGCTATGTTTATTATAAACCTCCAGTTGTATATGGAGGTCCATTTGCACATCACCACTTTGTAGAAGCAATGCAAAAAGAAGACGATGGGTTTGGACAAATGTATTCGCAAATTGAAGCAATGCATCCACTAACAAAAGAAGAAAAAACAACATACCACAAATCTAGAAAATGTGCTGTATGTGATTGCGAATATACGAAGGATAATAAAAAAGTAAGCCACCACGATGACATAACTCGAAAATTCATTAACCCAACATGCAACAACTGTAATCTATAACTAAAATTTCCCAATTTTGTTCCAATTAATTTTCATAACTTAGCTGATTATGATGCTCTATTATTTATTAAAGAGCTAGGTTATGATGAAAAAAAGATATATTTACTTGCAAACAACGAAGAATAGTTAATCACTTAAGGACGGGGGGGGGGGGGGGGGGAGAACAGAAAATTTAAAAATGTGGTTCATTAACACACATAAATTTATGGCAAGTAGTTTAGATAAATTAGCTTATAATTTAAACATATATCAAAGGAAGCATACATAAAAACATTTTCCACAAGATAAAGTAGAGTTGGTTTTCAGGACATATGATTATATGTATGGTTTTAAAAAATTTAACGAAATTCAACTTTCCCCAAAGAACGAATTTTACAATAAATTAAATGATAGTGATATATGTGACGATGATTAGCAGCATGCAACATGTGTATGGAATCAATTTAATATTAAAAATCTAGGAGAACATTATGATTTGTATTTAAAAAGTGATGTACTACAGTTGACAGATATATTTGAAAATTTCATATATATATATATATATATATATATATATATATATATATATATATATATATATATATATATATATATAGTCTAGACCCTGCCTGGTATTTTACAGCACCAGGTTTATCTTGATATGCAAAGTTAAAAATGACTAAATATCCATTATATTTATTACACGATTATGATATGATTTTAAAGGTAGAAAAAGTAATTAGAGGTGGAATATCGCAATGTTGTGAGCGATATGTTAAAGCCAATAACAGATATTTAGAAGATTTTATTCCAAACCAAGAGTATAATTATTTTGCTTATTTCGATGAAAATAATCTTTATTGTTGGGCAACATCGCAATATTTGCCATATGGAGATTTCGAATGGATTGATTATACAGAATTTAATTTAGATTTTTGGCGAAAATATATATTAAATTTGAAGGTTCATTCACAACATGGATGCATATTAGAAGTTGATTTAGAATATCCCCATGAACTGTACAATTAACACAAAGATCTTCCATTTTGTCCATGAAATAAAGCAGTTCCAGGAAAAAATGATTCTAAACTATTAAAAGCTTTACATAACAAAGAAAATCGTGTAATACACTATCGCAATTTAAAACAGTGGCCAAATAATTGATTAAAGCTTTCAAAAATATATATAATAATGAAGTTTAATCAGTCTGATTAGTTACAAAAGTATATATATTTGAATATATTGATGAGGAAAAATGCTAAAAATTACTTTGAAAAAGATTTTATAAACTGATGAATAATTCTGTATTTGGTAAAACTACGGAAAATATAAGAAACAGAGTAGATATAAGACTGGTTTCAAGTGAATAAGTATGCGATAAATTAGTTGCAAAACCAAATTTCAAAAGAAGTACTATATTTAATGAGAAACTTGAAGCCACTCACATGAACAATACAAATTAAAAATTTAACAAGCCTCTTTATTTTGGAAAGACAATTTTAGACATATCAAAATAATTAATGTATGATTTCCATTATAAAGTAATGATAATCAAATTTGGAGATAATATTGAATATTGCTTTTAAGACATTAAAAAAGAGGATTTTTATGAAGATGTGAAGTCGATGTTACATAATTTTGACACAAGTGATTATCCAAATGACAATATATAACGCGCCACAAATGAATAAAATGTTTGAGGCAAAATGGAAGATGAATGAAATGGTAAAATAATGAAAGTATTTGTTGGTTTAAGAGCAAAAATGTATGCATATAGATTTGATGATAAAGAAAACAAAAGAACAAAAGGTGTGAGAAAATGTTTAGTTAACAATCGAATTACATTTGACGATTATAAGAAATGTGTGTTTGATGGGAAAATACAAAATAGAACAAAGAATTTAATAAGGAGTGAGAAACATAAAATATATACACTTAAAGTTAATAAAATAGCATTAAGTCATTGTGATAACAAGAGGATAATACTAACAAATAAAATCGATATATTGCCATATGGATATCAACATGGAATAAAAATGTTTTAAAATGGCATTTTGCACTTGCAAATAATTCAATTACAAAGTTAGCAAAAGAGTCTTTTACAATTTGGCAAAAGCAGACAAATTTGAAATTTTGTATATGATAGAAATTTTATGGATATGCTTATTTCATGCAAAGAAGTTCTACATAAATATCAGAGGTCATCTAGGCTTTGTCAGACTATATTAATTTCTATTTTATCGTGCACTATCACTTGCATTTTTTTCCAAATCAGCAAAATAGTCTTGTTGAAATTCATATCAATAGACGGAATATTGGTATAATGATGGGGAAAAAAAACCCTGAATTAAAGTTAGTTTACTGACTCTTTTGATCCATGAAATCGGCTTTGCATTGGGTTTACAATATACAGGTGATAGAAATACAATCATGTATGCGATTCTTAACAATGATTGGTTTGATTTGTAACTAGATGACATCCAAAGCATTCAAAACTTTTATGGACCGTCCCAACAAAATAATTTTAATGACAATGAACCAATTGATTTATGCAAAGATGGATATGTAAAAACATGTTTTATTATTGATGGTAAATTGTATATTTTTTACAATAAAATAGTTTCGACAAAATGTTTGAATGACAACAAAATATTCAATAAACCACTTTTGAGAGTAGATTGGTTCAAGTTTTTATCGAGCGATTTCGACAATTTTTTATATACCAAATGCCTTCGGGCGAGTTAATTCTCTTTGTACATGATGAAATTTATATGGTTGATTATCCAAGTTATCATCCTATTATTGGATATCTGAAAAGATTTTCTTCATTTGGATTAAGAGATTAATATAAAATAAATGCTGTTTTTAATTCATATTCAGGGAAAACTTTTATCTTCTATGAAAAGGAGCATTATGCCGAAATAGACTAATGTAGTTTCCGGATAAAAGAGACTGGTCTAATTAGCGATAAATTTCCTAATTTACCAAATATGATAGAGTTGGCTTTTAGATATAGAAATGGTTTACTGTATTTCTTTACCAACAAAACTATCGTGGACTTGAATGAATTTACAAAGCAATTGACTAGAGTTGGTAAAAATTGTATTTTCATGTTTGGTATAAAGTGTGAATCTTATAACGAAATCATAAATAAAATGAAAGACATTGTTAATGACTTAGAAATTTTAACTCCTTAAGAGCTATGTAATTACAGAAAAATATTTAAATAGGGTGCTATATGGTAGCACCCCAACACATAATGAGCAAAACATAGACAATTACAAAGAATTCCAAGGGGCAAAAATTCCCCCCTTAAGGGGTGAGTGATTCGTCACATTCACTAAAATATGCAACCACATACAACATTTATCAATGAATCTGGACTTTATTCTTTAATTTTATTTTCTTTAATCTTTCATTTTCTTATTTAAAAAAAATACTAGTAAAAAGACTTACTACTACTCGCCAATTCCACTTGCGCATAACTTCGCATATAAAAATGGATACAATTCTAGACATAATTAATAACAAACTTGTTTACATTGGTAAACGAGTTTTTATGATTATTGATGAGAATAATAATCATTGATTTTGTGGAAATCAAGTAGCCAAAATATTGGAGAACGAAAGAACTAGAAAGCCTATTAATGATTATATTAAAGCAAAATACAAGATATTTTATATGAATTTAGATAGCACTAAAATGGTGCTATCTAAAACATCACATCCAAACACAATATTTATCAACGAACCGGCTATATATCAAATAGTACTGAAATCAAAATTGCCATATGCTATAGATTTTCAAGATTGGGTTAACGAAAAAAAATTACCATCAATTAGAAAACATGGTGTGTATAAGATTAAAAAAGATATAATGCATTTATACAAAGGTCAAATAAAGCATTTAAAAGACATAAATAATATTAAAGATGATCATATTGAAAATTTAAGAGAGACGGTTGATATGGCCTTATGTAATAAATAATAGAAATTAGGAAATCAGAGAAATGACCCTATGTGTCGTACCAAAAACACAAAATCAAGATTTAGATCCAACTTATGTTCCTTTCAAATTATTTGATGATGATTGTGATTATGATTATTATGTAATTAGAATCCAAAAAAATGTTCAAAGACAACTGTATAGAATTGAAGATAGGCATTCAAATTGCAAAGAATTATTGATATTTGATTATATTCCAAATTATATCAATTTATATCAAAGAATGAAAGAAACATTGAATTGCCACAATAAGTGTTTTCATAACTATTTTAATATTGTCGGAAATAATTATACAATGCAGTAATTGATTAATTATATTAATTATCTTTGTCGAATTGAGTACAATTCGTGAATCTGGTTTATATAAATTTTATCATTTTCTTATTAAAAAAGAATGTATGTAAAACCATTTTTTTTCTACTTAAAAGATGGCCGAAACGCTAGAAAAAACAACTGGAGAACTTGAACCTAGATGATAACAATAAAATTACTACATTATTTGAACTAAATAATTAATTTTTTAATGATAAAAATATAACAATTCTACTGCATGAGAATAATGTGCCTTGGTTTAAAGGAAAGGATATTGCTGAAATTATATAATACACAGATACAAAACAAGCTATTGAAAAAATATTGATGAAGATTATACTGCCGTTATTAGAAAATTTAAAGGGTGTCTGCCAGACGCCCTTAAGGGGAAACGAAAAATCTGCTTTATTTATTCATGAGTCAGGCCTTTATTCTATAATTTTGCCTTCTAAAAAAGAAGAAGCGAAATCATTTTAAAAATGGGTTACTAAAGAAGTTCTTCCTTCAATTGGAAAATATGCCTCTTATAAATTACAAAAAAAAAAAATTGAGTTCAAAGACCAACAGATAAAAATTATAGAACATAAATCTGAACAACTCGCTTTAGAAAATAAAAAACTAGAGCATTTTAAAGACAAAGTTAAAAAAAAATAGTTATATATAAATTGCAACATCTAAACGATATGCTTCAATTAATAATTTTAAAGTTGGTAAAACCGACAATTTAATCACCAGGAAAGCAAATTTCAAATTCTTCTCATAATGAACAAGATAAATTTTATACTTGTTTCCATAAGAAAGTTTATGATTAAAACAAAACAGAAAAGGCAATTCATTCGCAATTAGATGCTTTTTGTGATAAAAAGGATAAAGAGATAATTGTTTTACATTACACTTATTTGCTTGAAATGGTATAAATGTGTATTGAAGACACAAATAAACCAATAATTTAACTAAAAATCATATAGCAGAAATGTATTCTTTAGAACGAGTTATTCCAGCACCAGTATCTTTAATTAATGTTGATTATGAAATATCATCTAATCTGCAAACAAAACTACTTAAAGTTTGGATCACTTCATTGCTGAAAACAAATTAAAAATAACACGTAAAGATTTGTTAGACAGATTAGTATTAGGTAACACAGGTAATGTAAAAATTTGGACAGTATGTCAAGCTTCTATGTTTGACCATTGTAATGTGAAAAATATTTATGTTAAAAATGGCAGAAATGAAATTTTACCAAAAGGAAATTGGAGTCTAGATTTTGAAAGTCGTCTTTGTGATAAAATGTTCCTTGCTTATAGTGATTTTAGAAATTCAAAAACAAAACTAGATACTAAATGTAGAAATAATGAAGTTTATTATAAACCAACTGTAAACTTCGAAGACAATATCAATTATTATTCATTTTTTGGGCGAAGACCGTTGTATATTATTGATTTTCTTATATAGAAAAACATCTGTAGTTAAAGAAAAAAATAATATAAAAATTATTGTTGATTTCAATAAAAAAAATTGAAGCCAATAAAATTTCCAATTTTGTTCTAATTAGCGAACGAAATTTAACTTATGATTTTTTGAAAGAGAGAGTTGCTGAAGATATATAAATTTTTTAAATTAATAAATGGAAGAATCAACAAAATGTTTCGATATTTTAATACAATATTTTACACTTATAGTTACGTGGTTACATTTAAAAGTTTTAGAAGTTTTTAGAAATATCGATGAATTATTTGTTCAAATAAGAATCGTTTTCATAATTCTAAATGAGTTTTTTCTTTCTCTTAATAAAATTATTTTTCTTTAGAAATAAAATAAAAATCTTTTGTTTTCATTCAGTTTGACTAACGTTTTTAAACGGTAAAGGTAGTGTTTCAAGACCACCTTCCTATAGATTAGATAATGCATCCAAAGATCTTAAAAATATGGTTCGCAAATTTCATTCAAATTTACAAAGCTTACAATTATCAATCTTATATAACGTTGACGATTAATATGAACTTCGAGATATTGGCGAAAATCTAAAGCAAATAGAAGAAATTAAAAAAAAAATTATTATACCTTTGAATATAAACTGTAAAGAATAATAAGATAATATTACATTTGATTTTTAGCTTATTTTACTTGTTTTTACATAAATTTACTTGTTTAAGATTACTCGCTTGAAAAATTGACGTTTCTAGAAAACGTGAAGATTTGCTTGATTTTGGGGTAAAATTGCCCGATTTTCGATTAAAATCTCTTGATTTTACAGTTTGAAAAGTTCTGCACGCCATTTCGTGAAATATTGGAAAATTTAGTTGACTTTGGCTTAATTTTGCTTGTTTTTGAGGGTTGAAAATTGATGTCAAATGAGGTTTCTAAAAACTTAAAAAAAATTGCTTGAAAATGCTGAAATTTGGCTTAAAATTGCTTGATTTTCGATTAAAAGGGATGCTGTGCTGGTACCCGCATTATACATCTACTATTATTTCAACAAAATATATTATTATTATGTTATAAATAGAAGTATATAATTACTTTTGTATGCTTGATAGCTCAGTGGGATGCAGTGGCTGAGAGGTTGGACTATTCATCTCCCAGCAAGGTGAACCGGGTTCAATCCTCAGCCGGGCCACTCCCGGAATTTCGCAAGTGGGAATAGTGCTGGACGATGCCGCAGATCGGCGGGTTTTCTAGGGGATTTTCAGTTTCTCCCTCCCGTGCATTCCGGCGTTGCTCCATTATCACCTCATTTCACCCTCATCGGCACTCAATTTGTCGTTGTTTAGAGCCGCCCAAATCTATCATCTAAACTCATATTGATTGTTCAGGGTTTTTTAGACCAGCGATAATTAAAAAATTAATAGTCCACAGTTTTGTTGCGTGTTGGTTACTTGTTGCAACTATACTGTTGGAAATGGTAAGGTTGGAAATACATTGTGTAGAAGTCCTAATATTTGGCCAAAATTTAGGAATGTATTGTTTATCCACCAATTTTACCAGACCCAGTTATAAATTATATTTATAGGAAGGATTTGTATTGAAAGGAGTTTATATGCGTATAAGTAAACCAAATTCTTAAAGCCAAAATTTAAGTACATTTATTGAAGCAAAAATTACTTCTTTTAAAATATAAATATTCTGTTTTTTCTCCTCATTTGAGGTACCTTTTAACATTTAAGTATGTATGCATTTGGAAGGAATTAATTGTGGAATTGGATAATATATTTTAAAAGCTGATTTTTTTTGGCATGATGATAACTAGGCCTACGGTGGATTGTAGTTATATTTTGTTGGAATGAAAATTCGCATATATTAACACGCATCAGTTTTCGTTACTCTTCCATGCATATATGGAGAAAATTATCCTGCGACATGCTCGATAATTTATTCATTGCCGAAATTATATTTTTTGGAGAGACTTTGTTTAAGAAAAGTTTAAATGCATATATTCTTAAGGCCAAATTCTTAAGGCGAAAATCTAAATATATAAATAAAAGTATTAATTTACTTCTTATAAAATGATCTGCCTGAAAGCCATAACCTTACATATATCAGTTATTTCGCATGGTATGATATTTAACTACATCATAAACGTAGATTATGACTTAATAATATGTTATAGAATGTCACACATTATACTGAACTGACATGTTAGCAAGAATTTCATATAACTTCTACATTTGTACAGAGCTGAAGTGATGAAGTGAACAGCATGCAGGACTGGTAACTCAAAAGACGTGGGTTAGCACTCACGTTCCGGGGAATAAATTTTCAGAACTTTGTATCTAATGGGAAAATAAATAAGTAGAGTTTTGTTACAATTGGTTTAAAACATTACTAACCAATATCGGCAAAATAGTATTTATTCGTTGGCATTGTGTATGTTATTGCCAACATATTACCAATGTCGCAAAATATCAGTGATCATTTTGTTGGTAAATGGCTTGACATGAGACAGCGTCCAACTAATCAAACGACATTGGGCCAACGTTGGCCCGAGTGTCATTTTGATGTTCAGCCAACGTAATTTTTCCAACGGTGGCCCAACATTGGAGCAGAGGGTGGGCCAAACCAAAAATTGCTGCAGGAGATATTTTTCAAAGGCTGATTTCCGAAGTATTGAGTTCACCATAAATAGCTTCACCCAGCTTCACCCAAGATCCGTGACTCATAGCACTCTAAAGAATGTTTGTTAAACTGTGGCCCAACCGCAAAAGGAACTTAAATGTGAGTAGTTATTACTCGCCCAGAAAAGACTTTGCAAAATATGATCGTCCATAGAAACACTAGTTTCACGGATTTCTTCCACACATGCTGAACTTCAACCCCCAGTTTTTATTTTGTTACTGACCACGTGTCTTTCTGGTAAGACATCTCTTTAACTGACTGGACCAATCAGAATTGGGATAACTGGACGTTGTTGGGCATAATTTTTTTTCAGAGGAAATATGATGTGTTGTCATGGAAGCAGTAGGGGTTGCACATAGTGACGCGGATTACATCCACTTCATCCAATACTTAATTCGATAATTTTGACAACAGTTAATCACCAAATATTTGTGGTGGTAACCGAAATTTTCTATCGGGGACTTCAAACATTTTTGGCCAGTGACAACAAATTTTCTTTTCTAGTCATTAAGAAACAATTTTGGAGACGCTAGTATTATCAAGTTTATTTGAGCACTATAAGCAATGGTTTTTTTTGTTCTGTGAAATGCAACGAGAATGAAAATCACAGCAGTGATGAAATGCAGTGATGCGAAGCGGCAGGTACCCAGAGAAAATTCGCCCAAAGTTTAGGGTGACGTTTCTGACTACCGAATTTGATATTCTTGTTAGGTGTTACCAGTATACTTATGTGCTATAATCAATGTAATAGTTATAGATACATGCCGTATCACGCAGGGATTATATACAGGATGGTTCACAAGGAGTTACTGCCACTCACAGGGCTTATTCCTTACATAATTTGGAGCAAAGTTTGTCGTATAAATGTGGGTCATATTCTCAATATTAACAGAGTAATTCGAAACATTCCAAGAATGACGAATAAAATAATAACCCTTTTAAAAGTAAATACAATTATGTGTTATCAGACCGTATTGTTTACAGTTGAGTATCACAACTGCGTCTAACAAGCGAACAAAAGTTGTTAAAAAATGTTTCCGTCTGCTTCCATACACTTGGCCGCGCGCTTATGAACCGCATGTGTTGCTCTTCGTAGCTGCACACGGCCGTCTTTGATTTCTGTAGCGTCAAGCATGATATGAGCAAGTAGCTCCCCACGTGTTTGTGTAGTCCTTTGGTAAACAATAGCCTTCGTCCATCCCCATACGCAATAATCTAGCTGGCGATTGTGGAGGCCAAGGGTGAAAACCGCCTCGTCCTATCCATCTCTCAGGGAAATGCACATTTAAGCGTTCAACCACAGCACAGTGAGAATGAGGAGGTACATTATCATGCTGGAAGATCATACGACGTCTCACTGCTAATGGAATATTCTCAAGTAACAGCGGCAGTTCTTCTTGCAAAAATTGCAGATACACCCCACCAGTCAAGCGTCCCGGGAAAATGAATGTCCCAATCAGCTGATCGTGTAGGATTGATGCTTAAATTGTGTTGACAACTCCTTTCCACTGTAGGATGAGAATGCTGATTGTCCAATTACTCTGTAAATATTGGGAATAGGGCCCACATTTATATGACATATTTTGCTCCAAATGATGTACGGAATAAGACCTGTGAGTGGCGGTATCTCCTCGTTAATTATCGTGTATAATAAAGCTGGCATTGAAAAATGTTATATCTTTATTGCCGGTCTTTCATATTGCATCAAGAAAGAAATATTATAAAGACCTATTAAATTGTTTTTGAAAAAATATATTAATTTTTAATAATTTAAGTACTAAAAGTTTCCAAAATGGAGTTTCAACAAGTTTACTATTGATTGATTCTAATTGCTCGGTCGTTTCGACTAGCATTTTAAATTTTGTACGAAAATAGGGAATAAAAGTACTCTAAGCTCACAATTTTGAAAGTAATGGTCTAACCAATTAAGGAATTCCATCTAGTTATAGGTTTCATTTTTATCACTGCATGTATACCAACTTTAGTGAAAATAGTTTGATCATTTACTAAAATATAAATGCTTATGTTGTCATGGTGTAATATCTCCCACAATCGGCAGTGACATATATTTTTTAAAAAAGTGAATTTAAATGTCTTATATTATCACCGTACCAAATCTGGCTTAAAGAGTTTCCATAGTTTTTCTAGTAAAGTATAGCAAAGGAATAGTTTTAAAGCTTGACTATTTGGAGTAAAAGCACCTGTACTAGTTTAAAACTGCAAACTTCGTACGTCCTTACTGTGTACTCTGGATATTTCGAGTTTGATAAGATTTTACAATTTCTTAGAAACGCTTACTTGTTCACACACACACATACACACAATGAGAAAGGTTATATCATAATTCCATCTTCCCAAATAAGGTTGACTAATATTGGTGGTCACAATTTTGTGAACAGTGTTCTATAACGATTGCAAAGTTTATTTATAAGTATTTGTGTACCACTTTCCTTTGTAATATTAATGCATTGCAGTAACATATCATTACAAGGAAAGCACAGAAGAATTCACAGGTATTTTTTAAATAAACTCACACATTTCATTTTTTTTTAACGAAAGAAAACTTTATTATTGTAAACTCTATATAACACAAAACGGAACGTCACAAACTGTCAACTCAGTCTATAGTCAATACATAAATGGGAGTTAGACTTTACAAACAAAAATGAAAATTTGCCCAAATTGGGCTCCATTTCCACAATTGAAGAAACAGAAAGTATTCTTAAAAATAAAAAATTTGAACGTTGAGTTCTTTATAGTTGAAGGGCTTGGGGATTTCATGACTCTCTCGAATTTTTATCTGTACGTTATTTTTTATCCCGAGGTAACCTATTACATAAGGATACTATACCGCATACCTCCAGAAACATTATAGATAGTTTGCAGTGCGTAATTTAATTAGCTATAGGAACATAGACAGAAACAGAGTTACTTGCCACTATATTTTATTTTCCAAGACATCTGAAAAATATAGATACTAGATATTTTTTCAGTAGTTTTGGACAGAAATTTGTAGTTGCCTTATCAAGCATATCAGTCTTCAGGTGTGGAATTATACGCTTGCATTGTTTCAGATGTTTGTTAAGTTAATTTAAGTATTTGCATTTTATAGTATGCATAAAAGTCACTTCGCATGCAGTCAATGCCTTTTTCGCAAAAATGGTGTTTATTTATAAAGCAAATATGTGGTAAACTGCTTTACATGAAAAACTTTATAGCTGAACTATTAAATAGTTATTTCCATAATTCGTATCTCCAATAACTCGTTATCGCTTAGTCCATAATGTGGTAAATCGATTGCCTTTTTTTGTGGCATTAAATCACGCCGTATATAAGAACAGGAGTTCTAGGAGTAGAATGGCAGTAGCAGGTGGTTCGGACCCCAAAAAATTACCTGCCTAATGATCTTCAAAAACTGAACTTATAAAAGGTTATCATGGTTAAACTAGATGATGATATGACTGGTAGTTGAAAGATACAATGTTTGTATACAATCGTCCAAGAAACAAAACCATCTTAAAATATATCCAGACCACATAAAATGCCAGAATTAAACAAGATCAGATAGTTTCGTAAATACAAATAACAGACGACTTGAGTCAACAAGAAATTTTACTGATATACATTGGACTTTATTTATCACAGTATTGAGACTTAGACATTAATATACTTAGTTTGGAAACATTTGTGCGAACTGAAATTGTATGGTTTAATACTGGGGTGATTTTTGACAGGAACAAGCTATGTAAGGCCACAGAGTAGAGAAGTACGCAATTATGCGGCGGTTCATTTGATGTGGGCAAGAGCATTCTCTGATTTGCTGAGTGAGGATCCTGGAACGTACCTTTCGTCTGATTCACTACAGCGTGCTGCGAAAGACTTCATATTGGCTGGGCTGCCTCCTGGCAAGTAGGATACCAGGGGCTGATTGGCGAACGGCGTTCCGAAATGTTACTCGCTAGTGACGCCATTTTGGTGACGTTTGGGTTTTGAGTTCGCGATATAAACTTCCCCCCCCCCCCTTGTGTATTCTTAATAACTGTGTGGTAGGGCTTAGAGGCGGAGGTATTGCAGTAGTATCATTCTGGGCTGGTGTTTGGGAGGACCAGTGTTCGATTATCGGTCCGACCACGATGATTCCTTTTCTCCGTTGTTTCCCAGTATTACTGCAAGCAAATGCCAGGATGGTTTTCTATATATGTAATGGCCCTCCTTTAATCGATACTGGTTGTTCTTACGCTTCAGCAGTCGACGAGACCAAAAAAAATCTGTGTTGTCACAAGAAATAATGACATTTTCTGACAGTTTGGAACCGCGGGAATGAAACACAAAAGCCAGCTGACATAATGGTCACTAGTGTTCAACTAACTAGCAGCTGGAAGTTAACAGAAGAATAACTTAAGATGCGCTGGCTCTTGAACTGTGTTCCAGTGTGTTTGACATGCGGTTATTTTTATGAAACTATGGAACGCACACCCAATGTTCTGATCCATGAAAATAAACACACACTTCAGATATTAGCTGTCCGTGTTCACCCAGGAGTTAAGAGTGGATCGTCTTTGAAAAGACGAGTGCAATGCTTCCCGATCTCCTGAAGCTGAGATTTGGAAAAGCCTAGTGTGTAAAGTGAATTTAAGTATACAGAATGTTCCCAAATATGCGGGAAGTAATCGGGGGGGGGGGAGGGGGTGGAGAGTACGTCCCAACATAAAGATGTCCCTGTGAGCATATGTCCTAAAGTCGAAATTTCAGGGTGACAGACCTTCCAATGTTTAACTCGATGTATTCGTAATTGACTCCCTGGCACATTCCAGTTCGAGTAGCTGTAGCCATATTCGTGTACCAGCAGCGATACGTCACTCTACAAGAAGTGTTCTAAATGTCCTCCTTGTGCCTGAATGCACGCATGAACACACTGAGTCATTGATTGTCTGACGCGTTCAAATACTCCAGAAATTGCACGTGTCTGCTTGCTGGCAACCTCGTTCCATTCGCTGGCAAAGCACTGCTATATCCGGAAATGGAATTACATAAACAATGTCTTCGAGATGCCCCCAAAAGTAATAGTCCATTGGATTGAGATCCGGGGTACTAAGCTTATGGCACTCGACGTGAGTCGGCTATCAAAAGTGCAGTGTAACAGGTAATATAAGTCACGCCAGTTCAGCTGATGATATTAACCTCGTAGAAGATAGACTATTACAAATACATGTGTTATAATGCTGAAAGGTGTGTAATTTGGAAACCACCGACTTTAGAACATAGGGACAACTTGTGTTATTTTAAGGTGTGTTATCCACTTTCACAGAGTGGGAGCACCCGCAGGAAACCCAACCTCTCCATGACAGTGACGATCTACTCCCTTCCCTTCCATACCACTCATTCGATCACAAATGAGTGTTACCAAAATATTTCAATCTTCAGAGTTTCGATTTCAGAGTGCAAGTAAAATATGCAGTTGTAAAATATTGCGAAAAAGTCAACCCTCCCCTGAAACCGATTGGAATATCACAATTATTTAACCCCCAAAATTGTGAGAATGATCAACGACAGTTTGTTTTATTTCGTTTATAAGTGGGCGTATTCTCTTTCTCTTTTTTCATATAAAATGCCCAATATAAAAATACAAGCACAATAAAATATTACAAACATCCAAAAAAATAGGCATTAAAATAAATTTATATTTAAAATGTTTATAATGAATAAATTATATAAAATAACATTAACTATGGGCTCACAGAGAGCATAACAAACTGAGCACAATTATCGCAACACTTCAAAAAATTACTGATTATAAAACACACTTATCTTTAAAAAATTTCCTTATAAATGCCACATAATAAAGCCCCTACAAAAATTGCAGGATATGCCTTCTGCTAAGTAAGTATCTTATCATCTTGAGGTCCCTATGCTTTCTGTCCTCCCCAAGACGAAAAACAACTCCTTTTATAAATTAAAAAAAAAAATATGTTGACGAGTGCTGAACATCCCAAGATGGTTTTTTAAGTGGTCCAAAGTCCAGTAAATTCAGATCTGGATGGTTTAGATCGTAGCATTTGACGGTTGCTAGACGCCCACCATACACGTTGGAAGAAGGTGGAAATTGAGGGGGGGGGGGGTATCGGGTGGTGGGGCAGCCTCAAGCCTCGCACCTTCAGTCTTCGCTCGCCTGCCCAGCCGCGCACATGCGTCGGTTGCGATGTCCTCGCTGGCAACATCAAACGAGTCATCCACTAGGTAAGCCTTAGCTCTGTCGTCGATGATTAAATAGACATAGAATAGTTAAATATGATGTACAGGGTTTCAGCACTTCCATACCACTCCCCGATTACTTCCAACCTATTTTGGAACATTCTGTATAGACATGTAGTGAATGTACATAAAACCAGTTGTTATAATATTTCAAACATTTATATAATAGTCTCACCTCTCACCAAACCTAACGTCCATTTGCACCTAAACGTTATTTAGGTGTATGGATTTTATTTTTATCGCATTATTGATTGATTTATTATTCAAACATGGCTATACGAAACTGAAGTTTCAACATCCGTCACAGTCGTACGGCATAACTCAACGAGCAGTTCGGTTGGAAGGTGGTAAAACTAAAAATGGATAATATAACACAAAATACGAAATATTGTTTCTTGGCTCTGGCTGATACTACAATGTCTTTACGTTATGTTGACGATATTTTGCTAATAAGATACTTAAGGGGCATTCAATGCTCAATTGGTTTTCGTTTCGATTATCGTATTTATCTTGTGTATGAAGGTAATTATTTTACGTAGTTTGGGAAAGTAAACATATATAATTTTAATTTTAGTGTAAAGGAATTATAAATATATAGGGTAAGTAAAATAACTATAAAGAATGCCAAATTTTTCGCATTATGAAGTATTTACTTTATTTCAATCTTTGTATTGACGGTTTACATTGCTGCAGTAGGTACTTAATTTAAGAGACATGATGAAATAACTATAAGCTGAGACAACGAATTCTTTTATATTTATCTTATTTAAAATGCCTATTATTCAATGTTTGGATCCTGTAACAGTTTATTTGCAACTGGGTACACTTACCCATAACACCTGCAGTTGAATTGTGATAAGAGACTAAAGTATATATAATAAAACCACACAATTTTTAGCAACTAAATAATGCTACAAAGATGATAAAGATGTTATTGACTCAATATATACTTTCAAAACGTAACTACCTGCACATAATTTAAAAGTACAAAAATTTAAACGATGTAGAAAATACTTCTCTCCTTTTAAACGATTCATCAAGACACAATTTCACCCCATGCCCTTCAATACTCACAGAGAAGATGACATAGTCTAGTTGAACATAAGTCTGGTAACAATATTTGAAGTTTATCCACAGACTGGATATTGCTACTGCTGAACTCAGTTGTACTAACATTCGTAGAGAGCATGTTCCATTGTCTTAAGGGGAATCCGTTGTAAAATTTTTAAACTCATAAATGTCACTTCTAGTTCTATAAGGAAGCATTGCTGTGAGGAAGACTGCGATATGCGCTCCCGGGAAGCTGAATTTCTCTGAGATCAGACGTGTAACATTCGAATAGTTTTATACGCGATACAAGACAGTGGATTAAACTAAAGACGTCAATATGTAGTACCTTTCAGCTTTACTTTCAGTTAATTGCGCCGGAAAGCTCTAAAATGCTATTTTTGATTAGTACACTATTTTTCCTCTTCGAACATTTTTAAAAAGGTAACAATGAAACGTGGTGGTTGTAGATGATAATTTTTTATTTCATTTCCTTGGAAAAACTTTGATTTTACACCGTTTTACTAGGATGTCCCCTTAAACAAGATGATTTCCAGTACAAACTGTAAACAAAATGAGTATTCTTGACCGGCGCGTCACAATGAGGAAACATGGAAGCACATTTTTACTGTCCTCCACAAGAACATTCATTCTTCGTGAATAAGCTACAGAGCTGCGGTCACTTTCACGTCTTGGAAGTGGTGTGGAGGAGATGGCCGGCACACAGGCTGCGCTGAGCCGCAACACAAAGTATGTAAGTATACAGAAGCGGCATCGCACGAAAGTCCATGTGATGCGAGCGTACTAGGCAGCTGGGGAGGAGCAGTGCAGGGGGGTTGGGCCGGCTGACGACGACGACCGTGCTACGAGCGGCTTATTGCCACGGCCCGGCACGGCACGGCAGTTCCGCCTCTGTAGACTGAGGTGTTGTGGGGCCAGCATGGAGGGCGCGAAGCGGCCTCACGCCGGCCTCTTGAACGAGAAGCTGCCGAGCAGCTTCTTCCTGCTGGCGTCGTCGACGTCGTGGTGTCTCTTGGCGGACATGCTGAGCGCGCGCTGCACCAGGCACATAGTGCTCGCTGCAGCCACCACCAGCGCCACTGCGATCAGCAGCAGCTGCATGCGCCGCATGCCGAACGTCAGGTGGTACACCATATTCTCCAGGTCGTCCGGCAGCTCGGGCAATCCCTGCAGCCACAGTGCATGCCTCAGCGAAATTACGACTCATCAAGGCTACATACAAGCTACAAGTTTAAACAAACCAACACTCTGTGAGCAATAGCAATGCACATATGGCTACAGAGCTGCATGCATCAACAACATGATTGATTATACATTTTTTTAGACCTGAAATACTTACAAGTTAGGTGATGTGTAAGTAAAATCTCACACTTTATGTACACACATTTAAATAGTTTTGCACCCCCTGTAATTTTGTTTCTCATGAAGTGATTGGGTGAGTGGAGAGATCTTGAGAGCCGATGAGGGTGAAATGAGGTGAGTATAGAGCAGCATCGGAATGAAGGGGTGGGGGAAGCGGGATATCCCCGAGAAAACCCACCGAGAAAGGGCATCGTCGGCACGGCAGTCGAACCCGGTTCGCCTAGGTGGGAGGCGAGTAATCTAACCACTATACCACCGAGGCCCCGTTGCTCATGAGGATGTTCGCCAGGACAGTAGGCGCATTACAAAGATACATCAGAATAACAGGTGTGGTATTCTGTACAAACATTGCGTAATTTCATCCCACACACTCTCTTGGGTCGTAAGCGACCGAGTAACTCAGTAGTCTAATCCTGGTGGTGCAGAATTCTTTTTCATGTGGATATATTCAAGCAACAGTCAGTCGCCTATTGGTTGCTTCCTGCTATAGTCAGATACCATTATTGTTCCTTGAAGTTTTATTATTGGCTCGGAATCTTTCAACAAATGGCAACAAACAAATCGTCGGCCAATTAGGAAAGTAATTGTGTTTGTAAAGATGTTTCAATTCTTGCATGTCCACGAATGAGCCCGTGAATGAAAATTCTAATTGAACTTTCATTATATAAAATAAAAATAAGAGCCACATATTTAAAATAAGGATTGTTTGATAAATCCGGGACTACAAATTAATAAAACAAAAATGCTTTCAATTTTTTGTAATGATGTTTTAAATGTTAATTTAAAATGTTGAGTGTAGTTTGGTATCCTCTAGACAAAAACTATTATTTTGAAAGTATAATGTGCAATAGCATAATTTTTTTTTTCTTGTGTATATGTAATACTCATACAATAATAATACAATTGTTACAATCATAAAATAATTTTGCAAAGTGGGTTATGAACCCTGCAACTTATAAATATAATTGTATATGCGACAGAATTTTAGCTGGGACACTCCGATTTGGCACTCCATTAGCTGATAACTAATACTGTGCAGTACGGCATGTCGGAATTTGTCGACTAGAACCAGTATAAAAATTATATGTGCAGATAAAGAGGCCAAACAAATTTGTGCACTTTCAGGGGTGAATAAAAACGGAACACTTCTAGACTATTTTGAATGCCTACAGATGTGTTCCGCCTCATGATTTGAATCCAAAATATTAAACATCTCATTTATTTATTTATTTTTGTAGTCTGTAAAGGAAATACATCAAATAGCTTAGTGATGAAAGCCCCTAAGTGATGTTTTGAAAGGCAGGGTTGGTGAAAACTGGATGACTAGTTAAACAAAAGTCGCAGCTAACTACATCACACTTCATCCCAGCTACTAAGATATAGCACACTGCCTGGTTTTCCCAACGGATGGAAGTTTAGTCACAATCAGTGGCATTTCTATGTTTATAATATTCATTGGCATCGCAGGGTAGCTCAATTTGGAACATCCAGTAGTTTTCGACATCACGCTAAGAGATTGATACTGTCACGAGTGAATGAGTGAAGAAATATGGGGCGAGAGAGGGTGATTGAGGTGTGGAGCAGCACCGGAATGAAAGGGTGGGGGAAACAGGAGATTCCCAAGGAAACCCGCCGACCAGCGGCATCATTCCGCACGATTCCCACGTGCGAAAATCTGAAGTGATCCGGCCTGGGATTGTAGCCAGTTCCCTTTGGTGGGAGGCGAGCAGGCTAACCGTCCAGCCACCGCGGCTCCTGATGCAGTCATGAAAGTGTGATTTATAGCTGTTGGCCTTTCTAAACCACGCACTGCGAATATTGTCCGTGGTAGCGTTCACAGCTACCACGTGATACAGAATAATTAATAATTGTAAAAACTTGCATAGTTTCAGTTTTTAACTTAATTTGATAACTCGATTAGTTCGTAATGCCTTAAAAGAGTTATTAATGCTTTATTTGTAATACTGTCATATTTCTATAGCAACATTACTTTACCCCTAGTCGCTTTTCATATTTTTTTTGTATTCGCGCGATTCATTGTTAAAACTGTATTATTTTAACAGCACGCGTAAAATAGTTCATACTTGCAACACCAGACACCATCAATTAAAGCGGGAATGACAGAGTTAAATAGTGCCTTGTTTCTGAACAAATAAAATGTAATTAAATTGCGCTGATCGAAGCGCCCTCCTAACCGTTGTTATATACCCTGCCGCAACTCCGTCGGGCTTCGGATCTCGGCGTCTTACCCCTCCTCCCGTTTCACATCCTTCTTACCCCCATCACACCATCATGAAAGCATCCGTCTCATTTCCCCTCCTGTTCATTGTTGTCAAAGGCTGTTCACGATGAAGTGAGCACTTTTGAAATCAACATTAGAAAAAATTCACTGCCCTGCCTACATATATTTTAACGGGCTCAATGAGTGACACGTGTCCAATAAAGTTGGTAAAGATGGAGGGGAGAGTAGTTCCGAATATTAACGTCGAACAAAAAGTCTTAGGTAACCATTTGTGATAACTGAAATTATTTCTCTCGGTTTCTGTTTTTTTTTAATACATCGAAGTGTAAAAATGAGCAGATTTGTACAGTATTTACTTTTCTAATAACTTCACAGTTTCACTTGACCGCTACATGAATAAAGTGATGAGGCCCACGGCAATGTTAATTTTACATATGATGGAAGAACACACAACGTGTATACAAGTAGATCTTGAGCAGGGCTTTCAAAAGTGCTCATTTTTACCGTGAACAGCCTATAATTTGCTATGAGCCTTTCGGCGTACTACTGCTCGCTGAACTTTCAAGTCGACAGGGTCGCATCCACGCTTCGATGCTTACATGGTACGTCTGTAATAGTCACGTGATAACGTCTTTGTATGCGACAGGCGGCGTGAGTTTGCAAGTGGGTTCGGTTGCAATGGATAGTGTCATAGAGCTTTAATCGTGTTTTAAAAAGGTCCAGGTAATTGTATAGCGCCACCCGTGCAGTGCTGAATTCATTTTCGGCTGCCTATTCAAAATTAAGGTTCAGGTAAACGTTTCCCAGCGCAGTGGTGGTGTAGTGATTTCATTTATATTATGGTATTCGATTTTTCATGTGTTTTTGTCGGTGAATTTTGGGTTGTAACAACCCGTTGTGGTTTAGTGCGTGGAGGGACAGTTGGTCGCTCTGCTTCCGTGTCTCTGCTGGTTAATTTTGAATTGCTATCCCACCTGCACCAGTATTACTGTATGCTTTAATTGTCGTAATTTCTTTCGGATCACGGTAACATTGTGTGTTTCTAGTGATTTTGAAGCATTTGTGCATTTTGTAGAGTCAAGTTAGTTTGTGGGCCAATGTGCAAGGGGCTTTGCTTTCAGCTCCCTCATCAGAGCGCCCCCTGGCATCCCTTTTAATGACTTTTTAATGTGTATGCACCGGTAACAATGTATGTAGTCGGTTCGGTAAATAGAACGCGCGTTTTGTTCTCGGTTGGTTTTTAGTGTATGTCAGCGTGTCAAATGATTAAGGGCCCAGCATAACATTTTGCTAGACAATTATATTCTGTACAGTATTTAAGCTTGCGTGGTTAACGTACTTGGAAGGGCCGATTGAATTTGATGGCTTAGAATGTATGCGAGGGCGTCAGGAGATTAAGGGATCGGCTCCACAACGTCGTGAGATACATGTTCTCTGTATTAATGTTAGTTTCCCGTAGTTCATATGATATGAGGGCCTAATTAAATTTTATTGTTTGGGATGTATTAATTTTATAATGTTCTTCATGAAACTAGAGTTTGGCCATGTTACATTTGAAATTGTTTTCAATTATTTGTACGAGTATTGCTGTGAATAAACTTGCTTTGTCAGCATTTTACACAACAGTTTTTGTACAAACTTTGTGTATGGTACAAAGTCACTGTTATCTGCTCCTATTTCAACTCCAGGTGAGCCTCAGTGGAACTGTGTGATGCATAGTTGCGTGGAGGAGACGCCGATACCACCCTGGAATTATTCAAGGGATGGTGGCGGCTGGAAGAGGGTTGAACTACCCTCGTAAATATAGAGGAGGAGCCTCCTGAACTGAAGTGTCGGCGGCCTTTGCTCGAGAAAAATCACAATAGGGGTAACACGTGCTAACCCAGTTCCTCTCTCTCCTTCACACAGTTTCTCTCTCTCTCTCTCTTACTCTCTCATTGTCCCTAAGTACAAGAGAATTAATTGAATTTAAACTCCATAAGCGAACAACTGCCAACCTTTTAAGTGCCATCCCCCGTGTTACCAGGCCCTCAGTAAATATACTAGTTAATAATTAAAGAAGAAAAAAATGAAACGATACGAAAGCATGTGAATGTACTCGTGGTTTTCAGAACACTTTTAACATTTAGCTGTCGAGCCTATTCATGTGCACGTGTAGGTAATTTTTAGTCTATGCTTCACACTCCGAAGCTTAGTAACCAATGATTTTACCTATGAGCAATTTATTCGCAAACCTTCTAACTGGTCTAGGTCATAATTGGTTCATATAACTGTCGGCAACATACAGGCTACGTCTCATTGGCTGTAACAACAAAACAAGAGCAGTATCCACTTAAGTACAGCACGAATCATGAAGACTTCGTCTGCAACACCTGAAACCGTAAATGAAAGTGGGTCTGAAAGGGCTAGAGAAACGTTGAACAAGTACAAAGTATGTATTAAGAAATAATTTTTTCCCTTATAAAAAGAAAGTCACTCTCGGGACTTTTCATTTCAGTTTGTTTCTAAATGTTTATGCTCATTTTTCTGTGTCATTATAGTAGTCGAATAAAATAATTTTTGCCGAGATCCATTTTTTGTTTTACTGTAATACTTTATATGAAATTTATGCCCTGAATACGTTGTTCATACAATATTGAGGACGAATTAAAAATACTTCAAATATCTACGAAATTTTTTACTAGTCATAATAAAGTTGGCCGCTTTTTTTATGTTAGCAACAGCAATGACATTTTTCCAAGTTTTATACTGTTTAAAAGTGCAGCCCTCCTCGAGCCAGGTAGGCTATCTTCGGAATATGTGGAATTCCCGGAAGTAATTAATGACGCGCATCTGTTTACCAGCTCTTTGTAACAATACAAACTTATTTCATTATTCACACAAATTCTATTCTTGCAAATGAACAAACACTGCATGTTTACAAAATATAACTTTGTAAATCAACAAACGTTTGAAATTATACAACAATTTGTCAGTTACAATTACAAAAAATGTTAACATTATGGTCATTGGCTGCTTATTGTTGAAGTCTAGTGTCAGACAGTGATTCGTCATACATTTTGCAGCATTTTTATTATTGGTAGGGATAGGAAAATTTCGGGTTTGAAACGACCTGTATGCTAGACTCCACGCTCCTATGTTTCCTCGAGCCTCAGCTTTCTGTTTATTGGCTTCTGCCCCAGTGTGTAGCAAATTACACACCAGGATATGTGGAATGAGATTCGGCGCTTCTGTCCTTGCAGGTTTGGTATTGGTGCAGAGTTCACCTGGGCGTGTGTAATAAACTGTGGTCCAATTGTAACCACAACAGAAATGTACTCCTATTTCACATCTAGCTTGTCCTAAACTCAATTCGCAAAATTTCCAGTCCCTTATTATTGCCTCGCAGAGCTCAAATAGTTGTTGACAAAGTTGTGAACCAATTACAACAGCTGTACAAACGTAGGAGTGTTTCAAGTTTGACTTGTCCTCAAATGAGTTCCTAAAACCGTCCCTACACGATACCCAATTTCTGCTACCTTCTGCTATATTCGTGGGCACAACAGAAGGCGTAAAAGTTTCAATAGCAGAAGAGAAGAAAGAATGCACCAGTTCATACCCACGCGTTACCAAAAATGCTAACAGAAAATTGTAAATTGCAGTCAAAAACAACTCACAAATGGCAGACATTTCGCAGTTGGCAGCGGTACAAATGCAATCAAATATTATATGTAGGAGCTTCGTGGTATATCCAAAAAGTACGAGGACTCTTTTTTTCCTGGAGACTGTATTTATTTAAGTTTCTATGTACAAGTACTAGACTATTAATGTATGGAAAATAATGCCAGTAACGGCACTATTTATGTATTAAAAAACAAGGTACTGTTTTCACATTCATGTACAACGGACGTTTACGCGACTAATTAAAACATTATTAAATTATTTAAATATTTATCTTTAACAATATTGTGCTTTCCGTAATTAAACAATTTTATACGTTAGGAGACTAAAAGGAGGGGAATATATCACAATACTAATAATAAAGCTTTTATGTGTGGGGGATCATCACTCCTGCTACATGATTAAAATACGCATTTACACAACCTATCTTTAAATTGTGTGTGTAGCTCAGTGAGTTAGTGCGCGGGATTGTGCTGTAAAGGTTTTTGTTTTAGAGTTAAAATATCCGTCATCTAACGAAATCTTTAGTTATTTTATGTGATTCATTATTGTTGCTTATAATTTATGTAATTGTCAGAAAAAGCTTATTTATAAAAATTTTTTGGACGAAAGCAATAATACACAAGTAACTGCACAGTGGAATAGGCTGCCTGTGGTTTTTTTTTATATAGCTTTGGTTTGCATTATTGCTTGTAGACGAAGATATTGCAGAAATAAGCGTTTTCTGGCAATAAATTAAATTATAAACATCTATAATGTACCACATATAATTAGTACATATATTTCGCGACACGGAGATTTTAACACTGAAACCTAAAGTTTCGCAGCGCGAACCCGCGTAAACGGATATATACGCCTCGAGGCTGCTAATCGGGCGTCCGCCATCTAGTATGTCGCAGCTCCGTAGGTACAGCATACATTTAGAGCACGTTCTATTACCGTTTCGAGCATGCCCATGGGTACGAAAACTGTTATACCCGGCGCCAGACTCTGTTCATTTGTTATTTTAATGCAGTAACCATGCAATTATTTCACGTTTATTACTGCACTAAAAAACACACGTGCACTCTATATCGCAATCAGTTATTTTTTTACTGATTGTCAGTTGAAACTGCTCAATCCAGACTCAGTAGAAAAAGAAAACTATTAATCCCTTCAGTTAAATTAAATCCACGAATACAATCAGCAGATAATCTGTTATTTATTGTCGATTAATAAAAATCACTAAGATTAAAAACGTGCATTGCGGTTTGAAATGAATTAAATAGAATTATTTTGTAGCGAAACAAAACTATTACATGTACAAGGAAATTTTGGAAGTGGTTGATATCGAACCGTCACCCCAAAACGCAACACATTCTCTTGTTTCTTTTGGCTAACGTTCTACCAACTCTGCTACTTTGCTACTAAGATAAACGGTCTCGCATTTGCGTAGTAACACAAACTTACAATGGCGAACGGCTGTAAGTTTCGTAATGTGAAAGTACTTCATGTTGTCGAAATATACACATATTATGCGTACGTAGGTACATGTCTTTGTAAGGCTGGAAAGTCATTCTAAGTTAAGTTTAGTTCAGATTGTGTGCTTTAAAAGAGAAATATAGGAGTTTTAACGGTGTTGTCAGTGTTTTCTATACATCTGCCATTTTACAATGCAACGCGATTTTACAGAATGAAGCTGTTATTTTGAAGAGACAGATTGATTAGTAATAACTGTGCTGATTAGACAGTGGAACTTTGCAAGACATGTACTTGCGCAAAAAACCTATATATTTCGACAACAAGAAAAACTTTCACATCACGAAACTTACAGCAATATTGGACATTGCATTTTGTAGTTCAGTACCCATAATACGAGTACACGTTTGGCAGTGGTAAAGTGGGGCAGTGGATATGGCTGATCATGAATGCTTCAGCATGCTTTGCTTTATGGGCGGATATTCGAGCCCAGCCACGTCCATAAACGTTATAGTGTAGACAATATTTATGTTCTGCGACAAAATAAATCGTACCTAACTTACATCGCATAGGAATGCTCTGTGCTTATTTATTAACCAACTATAAATAACTGGTTTTCTAATGCTTGAATTAGTAGATTTCTTTTAACTGATGAATTAGTAGGATTTTTTTTCTACAGATTTCGAATGGAGCAGTTTCAACTGACAATCAGTAAAAAATAACTGATTCCTATTTAGAGTGTGTAGCGTGTAGTTATATTACAATAGCAGTACTAGTTAATGTAAGTGAATCTGGAGAAGTTCTGGAAAGAGACAAGACTAGAACTCATGTGGTTGAAATTAAATTTTTACATAGTAATCAAGGACACGCTATCTTAAAATAAGGAGAGAAATGAAGATACAAGAAAATTGGGTTTGGCTGTGTTGGGGACACGGCTGTTTGTTTTGCATGAATACGTCTACGTTGAGGCGCTCAGACGCCTTGATGTATATTTTACGTTCCAGGCACCGCTTCACTCGATCATATTGGGTTTTATGGGTACCACTGGATTGATTTTCAGATGCTCTTTCCAACCGAATACGATTTCTGTATTTCGACTTGGTTTTTTTGACGAGTAAAGGCCGAAATTGTGTTAAGTTTTCTTTATTTTTTTACTTTAATTACATGAAAACACCACAGAAATGTTTTTGTACACGCAATCGATCGATATTGACGAAAGCTGTCGATTGAAACCTAAACGAACGTCGTAGCTTCTCCCAGTCAATAGTTATACTACGCGGAAGTTATGAGACGCGGCAATACGAACTCAGAATGCCCCCCACCCTGCCCCTTCCACACGGCGCCGCGCGCTATGCTTCGCAGTCCTCACTCACCGTAACGTATTCTTTGATCCTTTGGCAATCAAGTGGTGTAACTGAATTTTGAATGTAGACAATAGATTCGGAGCTGCAATGCCAAATTGTATCCCCGATTTTGTTTTCATCGGATTTTCTTGATTGCCTCCCACTATGGCCCCAAATTTAAAGACGTATTCACGTCAAAAGCTCAGTCTTCATTTTATTATTTTTTATAAGAACCGGTACTCTAATGTACGTACAGGCACAGAGTAAATAAGTGCACAAAGACGAAATTACTTTGCGGTATCCTCGATGTGGGCGTAATCAGTGTCTGGTTGCTGGAAACAAGGCCTTGTGTCTGACTGGCTACCGCTCGTTGCGGAAGGTTCGCTATTGGCTGAGCTGCCGATTGGTGAGGAAGTTACCGGGCGCTGATTGGCGAAAGTCGTCCTGACACGTTGCTGGCTAGTGGCCCCATATTGCTGGCGTGTGCGGCTGAAGTTCGCGATACAAGCGGTTATTTCACACTGAGAAAAAGGTTTTGTTGAATCAAACAAGATTTGTTTGGTGCAACGAAATTATTTGTTTGTATAGAGGCAATGAAATATTTCGTTGCTGAAACCAATTTATTTTGTTGTTCTCATTTGATTACCCCAAACTGTAGGATTTGGTTTGGGCAACTAAATATTTGTTTGGCTACACGTACATTAAAAAGTTTGGGCCGATGTAAAAAAGACTTACTAGTTCAATCTAGTTTCGAACCGAGATCGCCTGCATCCGTGCGCTTCTCCTTAGTCATCTCAGCTAATGTGAAATCTGACGACTGCGGAAAGCTTTTAAAGCGATATAGTACAAAAATTGGGCAGCGTATACAAACTAATATTTCAAGTTTTACAGTTTTCATGTCAGTTTCTTGTTGACTTGTTTTATTATTGTGTTTATAACAATTACTAAACATCAATAGATGCAATAACAAACACGGTTACTAACCTAATTGTCACAAAAAAATACAAAAAAACTCTCGAGCTGTATTTTCGAACGAAGGCAGTCAAATGAGTGGCCAAACAAATATATAGAGTTGATTAAACTAAATATTTAGTGGACAGTCTAATTTTTTTTTTGGCCCAACAGAGAGATTTTGTTTATTCAAACATATTTTTATTTATACGAACAAAAGTAATTGTGTTTCTTTTTCAAATTTTGTTTGCTCAGCAATATATTTTGTTAGGGCAACTTAATATATATTTGGTCCTATACAAACAATTATTTTGTTAGATTTTCTGTCAGTGCACCTCGGCATTCTCACGTATACTGTGAGGTACAATAATACAAATATTTAGTCCCCCTACCAAACCTCACACGTTTACGGCAACCAAATAAGAACCATAAGCGTATTTGGTTTCAGTACCGAAATATTTCATTGCAGTTCGGTTGTGCCAAACGCATTTGTTCATCAACAATACTTTTTTTTTTTTCCAGCGTGACCACGAATTGCATATAATACACAGCAAGAGCACGTCTCAAGGAAGACGGGAGCATGGGGAAGAGAAAAATAAAGAGAGTTCTATGTGCTTGTTTACCTAGCTGCCACTTTCCCCGGACTATCTCGCCCATTACAGATACGTTAATTTCGTTCGTGGCCTTTAAACAAGATGCCAGTCATTTACAAAAAAAAAATAAGTTGTTTACAAAGTACGATAGGCGTTATCAGTAGACGCACCACATTTCGGCGCCAGACATTTCCTCATTGCTCCAGCGTGCTCTGGGCAACATGCGTGTACTGCCACCGCGGCAAGGCTTTTCGACACAAATTTTCGTTTTCATTACGTTGTGAAAATATTTTATAATTTAGCGACGCCAAATATACAATAATTTAATTTGAATGACAAATTGTTAAAAATATCAACATTCTTTGTGGTTTTTAGCGCAAATGTGAAACATTTAACTTAAAAAAAAATTTAGAATCCCACAAATTTCGGAAAGATATTTTACGGCAGAAGAAGAATGGCTTCGAACAAATAACTGAAACCGACTATACAATATGCAGAACTTGCCAATAAGTAGTACACACATTACAAAAACTGTCAGATAAATACAATTTGTAATGCATTTGAAAGAAGGATGCATATAGTCTGCGACACTGTAAGATAGTTTAGAAAGCTCATTTTGCAAAAAAAAAAAAAATATATATATATATCCATTCATCACAAATACATTATAACAGTTGTAAGTAATAATACGTACAATAATTTGAATAATTTATATAGGGGCAATGATAGTGTATTGGTTAGACTACTCCGTCCCACACCTAGGCAAACCGCGTTCGATTCCCGACGGGGTCGCTCCCAGATTTTCGCATGCCTTTGCCTCTGGTCGGAGGGTTTTCTCGGCTATCTCCCGTCTCCCCCGTCTTTGCACTCCGACGCTGCTTTATAGTCACCTGGGAGCGGCGGTGTATGAGTGGTTAGCCTACTGGCCTCCTACCTAGGCGAACCATATTCAATCCCCGGCCGGGTCACTCCCGGATTTCCGCTAGTGTGTTTTGTGCCGAAAGATGCCTCTGGTAGGCGGGTTTTCTCGGGGATATCCAGTTTCCCATGCCCTTGCATTCCGACGTCCCTCCATACTCACCTCGCTTCATCCTCGTCGACTCTCAATACCTCGCTGTTAAGAACCGTGTAAATCTCTGCATTCTAGTCTCCACTGTACTACACAGCGCTCATGATTGGCCGGCTCTCAGCAAATGAAGTATCTAGTTGAGTGTACAGCAGTGAGATTCTCCCCATGCATGTAACGAGATTAGCAGTGTATCGGGTTCATTTGAGCGTTTTAAAAACATACTATTTCATAAGTTTATTCCATATAACATTCACGGAGAAATTTCATAGCATATCGTGTTTCAAAATAATTTAGCTCGTACGCAAACTCGTAATTAGATAATTTTAATTGTCAAGGCAGCAAATCAGAGGCGTTAATTGTCACAGTAAAGTTTTCTTTGGGTGTACTTATTGATCAGAGTCCTTGAGAAATCCTTATAAACGCGGAATTGATAAATGTCTCTGTTGATAAGGGCTAATGGTATTTTCAAAATCGATTGCCGAATCTACATTCGGGTTTTGTATCTCAAAGTCTTCAATTCGTTAATCCCAGATTTACTTTATATTTCGGGATTTGGGAATAAGCAATATTCTGATTCATGCTATACTTACGATGAGACTTTAGTGCCGTAGTCTTGCTTTTGAGAAACGGTCAGAACAATTATTCACGCGGTAGAAAATGAGCAGGATTTAGGGAATTAGTTACCCAAGAGGAAGACACTGATCTCATATTAACCGCGTACCTTGCTGTGCAACATATGAATCTCTGGTAACACATACACGACCGTCATTGCAGCAACTGTACGAGATTTGCAAGCTGCAATTGAATGACGATTCAACACTATTCTCTAGAAATGCTTAGAAACACTGGTTTAAACGATGCCATTTAGACGCTTCAATACCAAGTGAAGTTTCAGCTCACAATACAATGGTTTACTCACTCGTTGGAACTCTCCTTAGTTGAATTTTAAATTAAATCTTACGTCAATTTTATAAGCGTAAATTCTATTTTCATATGTGAAATTCCGTCCAGTGAAGTAGGAGGATGGATAACTTGAGACTTGAAGAATTCGCGGTTTCATTTTGGGACAAGCTAGAATTCAAAACACGTGCGTTTATGTATATCTTTAGCCGTTGGCCCATACTTTGTTTGACACCTCCTGGAGAAAGGTGTCCAATTGTCGCCTTCCCCTGTGACAGCAGACAACCAATGTGCAGTTTATATCGGCATATTTGTACTTAAGACTGTAGAGTCTAGCATGCAGGTCATAAAACTTGCGAATTCTTCAGGCCTCTACTGATAACTAATTTTCGTGTTCAGCCTGGCGTGTCTGCAACCCTGTTTAACTTTCGTGGGACACTGGAGTATTGCAGGCTGCCTGCATGGCCAGGCATCAGTGTACGTAACAGCCCTAGTTAATTCTTCTTGTCAGCCATTTATTGTCCTTTAACTGGCTCATTAAATAAATATTGCTATGTTGGTAATAAACACAGTGTGTATATTCCACCTCACTTGGAAGTTAGCGCCTAAGTCTAAACTATTATATCTTTGTTGACTATTGTTTCATATGAGAGGGCTTTCAAAAGTGCTCACTTTACCGTGAATAGCCTATAATTAAGAATACAGAGTTTAAATAGCTGCTTATTACTCGAATTGCTGCAATACGCACCACCAAAATGGCGTCACCAACCAGCAACATTTCGGAGTGCCGTTCGTCAATTAATGCCAGGTAACCTATTTGCCAAAGGAAATTTCAACCAATAAGGAAAAATTTCGCTTTACGCAGTAGTCAGTCAGACTCATGACCCATTCCGGATACTAGTGCAGCCAATCAAAGAACGGGTACGCACAAATAAAAGTAACTGCAACGACATTCCGCTTCTATATATTTCCTTATTCTGGGGTAAAGACCTTGAACATAACATCCATAGAGAAGAGTAAAGCCGTTTTACCCCCCCCCCCCCCCCCACGGTTGTTGTTAATCTTCTGCGTTTGACGGCTGCTATTAAATTAATAACATCATAATGTTGGGGAGAGAAGGGTGAAATGGCCCGTACGTTTAAAATGGCCATCACGTGTTACTCGGATGGAAAGTGCTGCAGTCCGGTGGTGACGATTTGAATCACTTTTGAGAATATCTGGGCTGGCGGTTTTCCAGTTGTTCATTTATGATTATTGTTGTTTTGTTCATGTCTGATATACGTAAGTAATCAATTCTGTTGATTCTATCTAAGTAACCAGTACATTCAAAATTATATACATGTAATCCCAGAATAATTATGATTTCGTCTTTAAAACCACGTGTCGTAAAATGTAGTAGATTGCGTAGTTTTGACTCTAAAAAATTTTATGTGTATAATAATCGAAAAAGGCAAATTGGCCAGCAACCTAATTTGAACTAAACGGTTGAAACGCTCACCACTAGGAGCGTTACGATCGCAGTTAGCAACAGGAGAATCAATACTAATCGACGAGATAAGTGAAGTGAAGTGTAGAGATTTGGGTGACTCCTAACAGCGAGGTCTTGAGAGCCCATCAGGGCGAGGAAGGTTAGTAGGAGCAGCGCCGGACTGAAAGGGCGGCGGATACGGGAGATCCTCGAGAAAACCCGCCGACAAACGGTTTCGTCCAGCACGATTCCCACATGCAAACTTCCGGTGACCCGGATGGGAATTGACCCCGATATGCCTTGGTGGGAGGCGAGCAGACTAACTGCTCAGCCACCGCGGCGCCTCGACGTGAAAATTGTCGGTTTTGGAGAGGGGGGGGCAACACCGTCGCTTCTAGCAGACATCCGTAATAGCATTCCAAATGTATTTTCCAAACGTTCGGCAATGGCAGGAGCGTGTTTTTTTTTACATGACATACTAGTATTTAATTCGGTCCCCACAATATGGGTGTATATACCATATCAAATGGAAGTAACTGTTAAAGGTGAAGAACGTAGTTGCCAGTGATCGACAACTTTACCCAACGCAGTAGAGCAAAGCTGCCATATGGTAAATAAATATTTCAATTTAATTTAAAGTAATAGTTCTCAATACTAAATAAACAATAAGTTTGTTATTTGTACAACTACCGTATTTAATGGAGGGGGATTTTCTATTTTTATTTTACTTGCAGGAGACTATTTCAGTAGCTATAATGTTTTATGTTACAGTGGGCACATCACCCAGCTTTCCTCTATATCTAGGAGTAAAAGGTTGTAACACTTTGGGAAACTCTTTACCATTTCAGCCCAGACGATAGGGATGATGGCGCCGTCTTCGAATTCTTCGAGCAGCATAGTGTTTGGGCCTTTGTTGATAGCGACGTTCAGCTGAAAGCGGAATATGCCAGCCAGAGGTAAGCCCAGCTTCTGGAAACCACAATAACAAATACAATCATTTATTTATGTTATAAATATACATTCAAAGAAATTATTATGAAATTTACCATACCAATGTATATCCTTAGTGCGAAAGCAGGAATGGTAATGTTTTCACTTATACATTCTTTGTAGCGTTCCTACATTTGATCAAGAAACAGTAAAATGCATAGGAATTTTACCAACTTAGTATAGTAGCGCTGCTAAACTTTCCTATATATACAGCTTGATGTATGGTATTATTACCATGCAATGTAAAGAAAGGTTAAAAACTTCTATTACAGTTTAGGAAGTTTACCAGAAAATGTTTTACAGTGAACGAGTCAGCGAACCAAACTGCGAATACCTAAAATAACATTGGCTGTGAATAAAACACCATAAATATACGTATAACGAATACAATGCAAAACATAAAGACTAAAGTAGCGCCACAGGTCAGTCCCTCTGAGAGATTTACTCGCAGGAAAGATTTCAACAACCTATGTGCAAATATACTCCTTTACTTTGGCTGTTGGCCGTGCATCTTCGTGAGAGTCATTCCCTTATTTGGCCGGCACAATCAGAATTAACCTACTCCAATACTACATGTCCATGATTAGCACTTAGACTAGTATAAATTTAAATAATTCAGTCACGACAGTGGATCTGATCTAAACTGTTTTGCAGTACAAATAGTCGTGGAATATTTTCACGAAAAACATGTCCCACCTGATATATCTAACCGAGAGCCTATCACTTCGCGTTATAAAACAACACTAGGTAAGTCTTCACAAAACTACATTGTAAAAAAATTTCTTCTAAACTTCCTAAATTATAATGAAAAATTTCAACCTATGCCGTATATGTAAATAATACTACATGTTGTTCTGAAAATATGGGAATGTTTAGCATTGCTACTATACAAAGTTGGTGACTTCCCTACGCATTTGACTGTTTCCTGAGCTACTGTAGTAATGTTGCCATGCATGTATCGGATAATATTTTACAATTAGCACTTTGTCACTGTACGTATACGCTGATGTCGTAAATTTACAAATAATTTCTTAGAGTATGTTTATTAGAGCAGATGTCACTTGCGCATTGTTTGCCGCCACAGTCAGATTCCATTATCGTGTTCAGCTCGCCCACACGGAATTAAGTCTCACGAGTGCTGAATGTATACTACTGTTTCACACTTCTCCAGGCCAGGTCTAACGAGCGGATGTCCAACGACATGTGAAACTTCCATATACTTCTGTGTCACTTAGTGTGTTGCCAATCTCTCATAATTAGAGACCTGAAGAATTCCCGAATTCATTTTGGGTCAAGCTGGAATTGAGAACACGTGCGTTAATATAACTTAAGCCATTGGACCACACTGTTTTTGACACCTCCTGAAGAACGGTGTCCAACTGTCACCTTCCACTGTGTCAGCAGACAACCAATATGTAGTTGATATCGGCATATTTGTACATAAGACTGGAGAGTCTAGGCTGCTGGTCATTGAACACGCGAATTTTTCAGGTCTCTACCCATAGCTCCCCACTTTCAGGCCATTGCCTTACGAATCCAGTCACGAAACTAACGTTTTCTATAAGGGGGGATATAAGTATTATATATTATTATAGAAATTTGTTGCTATTAAATTTTATGTCCTCCCTTTTTCATTTTTAGCTTAAGTGGTAACATCAGTAATGTTAAAACAAATATTACATATGAATGCACTCACTTCAACACACTTAATGCAGTTTAAACCTTCAAACCGACAGCTAATATATTTACGTGAATACGAAATGAAAGACGCGAAAACAAAATGAAAGAATGAATGTTCGTATTGCCTAATAAAATTTTGGGCCATTATAAAAAAATGAAACTCGCCTTTAAAAAAAATTATTCTTATGGGTTTTATTAGCTTATGTATTGATATTTAATTTGTTACACACTTTTTACGAGATACATCAGTAAAAAAACTAATCACTGAAAAACAGTGAATGAAATGGTTGATTAATTACTGGAAGATTTTACGAAATCGATAAGTGAAGGAAAACTGGCATTTTTTTTTTATTAAATTCGACAGTTGGATTGACTGAAGTGACTGTTTAATAATTCAGATGCTTTTAACTGATTCAAAAAGTGGAATTCTCACTAATTCGGACTTAGAGTGTAGACATGTGTTTGTCTCAAAATGAAGTCGCGAAATTTTCCGGTCCCTATTAATTCCTTATCAAAGTTATCACTTAACGGCAAATCTTTTCATGTCTACTAAAGTAATTTTTATTTTCAGAGAGACAGCTACTAACCAATTGATGGCGTTTGTTTTCAAACGGTTCTATGATTTTGAAAATTACTCAGATTGAATTTAAGTCATTTCGAAATATAATAGTATTTTTTTAGTATTTCTCTACTTCCTTTGTTTTATTGACGTTAGTATCCTAGTCGCCAACAAAACGCTGCGACTTGTTATTGAACGCTCTTACAGTTTATCAAACTGTTAAATGTTATAGTGATATCATTGATTTACAGCACAGTGAAGTGTTTCTTCCTGGTACTTAAATAGACGAATATGCATTGCAATGCTGTTTTTAATTGTTATAGGCCTAAATAGTGTTAAATAGTGTTCGAGTTTGTTCTGATTTTAGGCAAGGACATGGACAACTACATTTCTAACCACTGTGCATCGTCTAGAGTAGCAACTATGAAGAATGACCGGTTCCAGTAACATCAACATGTAATTAAAGTTTCGTAACTTTGTTTGGGGAAATGAGAATCGCTGCTTTGAGTGGCACTGGCTGCCAAAATGTTGAAGACTGTTTCCATAGAAGTGGAGTGTCGTGCTGTGTACAGACATATTTTGTGTGACTGTGGCAGACAGAATTAAACTCATCAACCACTGAACGTATGTTAATAACTGAAACGCCATTAAATCACAAATTCTTGGCGCAGAACATACATACCTAATTCAATACTTAAAATTGAAATAAAAGTTAAGTCAAAATATCATCATAAAACCATATATATGTATGAGTTTAAAATAGACATTACATCATAACTGTCTGTCCTTGTCATGCAATATATCCTTGCATTAATAATATGTCTGCCATCACTGTAAGTGTGTATCAGAGTATGCACATGAATCACTATCTGTCCATGAATCACTGCATGTCTTGCAATACTATATGCCTTGTATCACTATAGACCTGGAAAATTCTTGAGTTCAATGACCTGCAGGCTAGATTCTGCAGTCTTATGCACAAATAAGCCGATATCAACTGCACATTGGTATCTGCTGTCACAGTGGAATGCGACAATTGGACACAGTTTTCCAGGAAGTGTCAAACACCTTGTGGACGAATGGCTAAAATTATATAAACGCACGTGTTTTGTATTATAGCTTGTCCCAAAATGAATCCGCAAATTATTCAGGTCTCTATGTACCACTATATACATTGTATCTCTATTATTCATTCTGGTACAGGTATCGGTATTTGAATTTGAATTTGGGTAAATATGTGTAAATACTCATATAAGGTTCCTGTGAACATATGATTATACCACACATGGACGTCCAATACTAACATAAGAACAAAATTAATACTATAACATCATTTATTAAAAATCAAGTGTAACAATATAAATAATTGCGGAAAAATAACAACAAAAATAATAACAATAAAAATTCGCAAAATACGGCTAATTAATATTTATTACTGATTATAAAACAATTCAAGATGGCCGTAAATATGCATGTTACTAGTCGTACCGACCATCTTTCGATACAACCAAATCTGACGGCCCATTTCAAACTTCATCTTCTTGTGTGAATACAATGAAGCATTGGTTAAAAGACACATCAGGCAGGCACATCAGACGCGTGAATTTTAAAATCGTCCAACCGCCAAAAAGCATCAGATTTAAAGTGCTTGAAGTACAACTAGTAGTGGAAACTTTTCGCAAATAATAATATGGCTAAAGACACTTCTACTAAAGGTTAGGAAGACCAATGTTAGAAGTTTGACAAAGTAAACATTATCGCCACTAGGTAAGCGCTAGTGTAGACAAGGTACAAGATTTTCTCTATTTCCTACGTAAAAAAGTGATAATTGAATAAATATATAATTAAATTTTAAATTACCTCATAACTAAGTAAAATAGTTTTCTTTATTATTCACTTAGTTCAAAATTTTCATTAAAAGTTACGTTTTGGAAGACTGCGCATCTAGCGGCGGAAATTTTCCTTATACCCAACTCTCTCATTAGAAATATCTTTGTTTCCCTAGCCTGGGTAGAATAAACCTTACCCTAAGATAGGAGGTAACGAGTTATGAAATACAACTGGGCAGTAACTCCGCTCATCAGACACGGCCTGTAGACGTGTAAACCAGTAGTTTACATTCAGCACTGAGGTGGCTAATTCCGTGTGGGCGAGTCGAACATGAGAATGAGCTCTGACTGCGGCAGCAGACAACGTACAAGTGACCTGCGCTCGAGTAAATAGATTGTTGTGGAGTCTAGCCTGGTGCCGCATTATAAGAGACCTGGAGAATTTATGGATTCATTTTGGGACAAGATAGAATTCAAAACACGTACGTTTATATAACTTTAGCCATTGGCCCGCACGATGTTTGACATCTCCTGGAGAACGGTGTCCAACTGTCGCCTTCCCGCTGTGACAGTACACAACCAATATGCAGTTGGTAGCGGCATATTTGTACATAACACTGTAGAGTCTTAGCCTGCAGGTCATTGAACCTGCGAATTTTTCAGGTCTCTACGTATTATAACACGAAATGACGGTCTCTCTACCCACATATATGTCGCAGTGGTTTAAGCAGGGTATCGAACACAGATCTCTGTGCTGCTGATGCGTCCATAGTGATTGCTGCGCGAATTGATCGTTAGAGACACTAGAAAATGGCGAACATTTTTGAGCCACCGTGAAAGCGAAAACACTATTAATTCCTTGAATTTTTAATGTTTTGGATGACCGAGTATTTGACTCATACCAATTCTTAGCAGACTAATCATAAACGTTCGACTTTAGACTACCATAATCCTCACTGTACCAGTGAAATGGGATAGTTGCTTCATACATGCATGGCAGTCAATATCGAAAGAAGGCAGTTTGTCGTGTCTGCAACTGTTGAACGCTAGAAGTAGTTAACTTTTCACTTGATAAACCATCGCCTGTTCTAATACGTAAACGTTCAACGACGCTCAACCCGTGCGTGACAGAATCTCAACAGACGTTCTCGTATAGAAATGTCACCGGGGAAAAAAAAATTTACGCGTGATGGGTTTGGCTATCGTTGACGTCACCGACAGTCCGTTGAGTAACTAACATAGAGTATTTTTCACGAATCGCTTCGCGTCTTGGCGTAGATATGACCCGACACAAAATTGTTTCGCAGTGAAGATACTTCCCAATATATCGAACTGTTGGTCTTCCGTTGGCAAAGTTGGGATACTAGCAGAGACAGTAATATTATGTTCCGTCAGCCACCGAAAATTCACACTTCCAGTGACTTTAGCAACCGCTGTTAACGCAGAGGGTAGACGGCTTCGATCCCTGGCGGGGTCGCTCCGGAATTTTCGCACGTGGGGATCGTGCCGGAAGATGTCGCTGGTCGGAGGGTTTTTCCCCTGGGATTTCCCGTTTTCCCTGCCCTTTAATTCCGGTGCCGCTCCACACTCACATCAATCACCCTCATAAACGACTCGCCCGATTTTAATAACTCAAGCACCATTAAAACACAAATTCTTGGCAGATACCATACATATCAAATTTAATACTTGAATTAGAAATAAAAGTTATGTCATGCATTAACTACAAGAACATAAATATTGCACTAATATAAAAATAGATATGGCATCATCTGTCTTTACTTTTCTAACAATATGTCCTTGCATTAGTATTCGGTTTGCAAGCCGTCAATGCCAAAGCGGGAAGTGAATTGTTAGAATTTTTTTTCTTTAGAAGAGCTAGTAATTTAAAGGACCCGAATCCAAAGGACATTAGTGTGATTGATTCTAGGGACATTATCTCCTGGAACATATTTCTTGTTAATGAAGGTGTAAGTTCTGAGACTACTATTATAAGTTATTTTGGTATTCCTGTGATGTTTTCCCGTAAGAAGATCAAGTTTGAAGTTGGTGATCAGATTTGGTTGTACATGAAGTTAAGTGGTAATACTGGCAATGTGAAAGTTATTGGTTATGTAAGATTTTAACGGGCTTACTGAGTGACATGCAGCCAGTCAAGTTCGTAGCGATGGAGGGAAAGTAGTTCTATATCTTAACGTTGTATAAAAAGTTGCTAAGTAACCATTTGTAATAACTTAATTTTTTTCCCGTTATTTTTAATGCGCCAAAGTGTAAAAAATGTGCAGATTTCAAAAATATTTACTTTTTCTAATAATTTCACAGTCTCACTTGACCAACGCACGAATAAAGTGACGAGGCCCATGGCAATGCTGATCTTACATAAGTAGAGAACTAAAGAATTCGCGGATTTACTGTGGGACAAAACTAGAATTCAAAACACGTGCGACTATATTAATTCAGCCATTGGTCCGCCTGGTTTTTGACACCTCCTGGATAACGGTGTCTAACTGCTGGCCTGCAGGTCATTGAACTCGCGAATTTTTCAGGTCTCTATGCATAAGGCGGAAGAACACACAACGTGCGTACAGGTATATTTTAGGCAGAGCTTTCAAAAGTACTCATTAAAACGTGAACAGCCTGAATGAATTAATATAAAAGTTGATCAGACACACCTCACAGCAAAGTGGAACAAATACAAACATGCGAGTAAATAAGGATGAATTGCCGTAACTTGCTGGTCTGAGGCGAAACTGGCTACTCGCTGGCAAATAGCTCAGGCCCCAGCATCAACAGCGTTGTGCAGTCTAGCATGAATGTCTAGGAACCTGAGGTTTTCATCTATTTCTGATTGTTAGGTATGACACACGCTTGGCAAACTGAAGGTCGACTAGAATATTATGGATTTCCAGTGGTTTTTTTTAATAATTAATTTTATGAATCTCGTGAGGTCGCGGTTATTTTAAACTCACGCTGTCATAACCCATTCAGCGCAAGCGTACACAATTGTGTAGAGTACGCACGTGTAGGTAATTTTTCATCTTTACTGGACACTGCGAAGCTTTCCCAATGATCTTACTTGTAGGTAAATGCTTCGCAAACCGTCTTACTGGTCTAGGTCATAATTGGTTCGTGTAACCGTAGCCAAACATCATAGCCTACAGCTCATTGGCTGTGACAACGAAACAAGTGTTGTGTCGACTTAAGTACAGCACGCATAATTTAATTTTTTGTTTGCAACTCCTGAAACCGTAAATTGAAGTGGGTCTGAAAGGGTAAAGGTCCCCTAGAATGGATATGAGTGAGTGAAGAGATACGGGTGGCTGTTAACAGCCACCCGTATCTAACGCTTAGACGATTCTCTAATACGTATTTGCCTAGAGTACTAGCTGAATGCCAAAACATGGTGATTTGCTAACTTTGAGTCTTCTTGTAATTGTCGCTAAAGGCGCAGCGTGTAAATCATTTGTACATTTTAAACTGAGAGTTGGGTAAAGGTAATACCCCTGTCAATTTTAAGGTAAGCATAAATTCTGTGTGAGACTCAATGATTGCGATTAATGTTGTCTGGTTTTCGATGTTGACTATGTTGTAGTGAAATGTTACTGCACTGTGCAATAAATAAATGTGGTGTGGGAAACGTACCCAGGGCGAGGCTCCTAACGATGGGCTTTCAAGCTGGGACCCGTAGATGCCCGTCATACCAGGGCATGACATGAAATGAGACCCTAGGATGGAGCGGCGCTGGAATGCAAGGGCTGGGAAGCGTGCGCCCCCGAGAAAGCCTGCCGCGAACGGCAGCGTCCAGCACGATTCCCACATGCGATAATAGGGGAGTGAACGCACCGGGGATCGAACCCGGATCGTCGTGGTTGGACGCGAGTGCTCTGGCCACTACGACACCGCTGTCCCTTGCACCAAGGTAATGTACAATAACTGAGGGCTTTTGTTTCATGACATTCTCTCAGTTGTAAACATGTTTTACCTGGAATGCCATTTGAATGGCAAATATTGCATTTTACCCTTTTTAGATCGCGGTTCAAGAGCCGAAGAATAAGTCTCCAGTGCCCTTTTTAGTTTAATTTTGTGACCCTCGTTGACTGTGCAAATTTATCTATTTTGTTATTTCTACAGTCGATGTACCTGAGTTCGCAGTACTTTTGATGCAGTCAGAAATTTGGTTAGATTGCTTTATTAGGAAGATTGAAACAAAACCTTCTCTATGAAATTACGTGCTGCAAATATTGCGTAATAAATTATCTAAGTTGTATTTTAGGCTTGCCGACAGTAGACAAACTATTCCAAAGAAGCCGATTTACCATATTTTAATGTTGTATAACTTTTGACCAATAAACAATTTCATCATTAAATGAGTGTTGATTTGAATTTCTTGTAAGGTAAGGAAAGGTGTTTTCGTGATGAGATAATACCGTGGTAAAATTTCATTGATATAAGCCTAAATACTATGTTACTTTGATGTTTTAAATCTTTTATACATCAAAGAACTTAGTTTATTTTGCTTTTAAAGAAGTCCTGTTACAACCCATGGCTACAGACACGTGGCGCTGCGAGGTATCACAGCAATAGATTTAGACACACATAATCCCGAGGATATATGTTAGTAATAATCAATAAGGTTAGTTATTACTCCTTCCTTTCACAGGCTCCACCATATCTTCCAGTCCCCAGTAAAAACCAGTAAGTTTCGGTCCTGCTGACACTTCCTGGCAGCCCATTTCCTTTTCTTTAGTTTTTAGGAGCCATAGAGGCCCAATAGCGCCACTTCCCTCACCAGAGTGATGTACAAGCATCGTTCTGGTTAAGCCAGCGCCAACTCCATGCCCAACTCAAATACAGAGCCCATTTATCTACTAGTCTTTCATATATACTAACAAAGAATGATTTCCAACCTTATATTTCCCGTAGCATTTCTATTTAATACATGTAATGATTTTGAATTATTTCCTGTCGGCTGGGTTTTTACGGTCTGTCCCGGTTTTTCCCTCTTTCTTCTTAGTTATAGGTTAACTACAGGTACACTCAGGGAGGTAGGGTACATTTAGGTCGGGGAGAAGTGGCCCAATAGCGTTACTTCTCCCACCAGAGAGGCGCCCAGACACCTCTCTGGTTACTGCCGGCATGAAGTTCAAAATAAACAAAGCTCCCGCCCCCTCTCTACTAGTATTTCCAACCATATTAACAAAGAGCATGTTTTATATACACTCTGTCTCCTGTAGCATTCTATTGAATTAAATTTAATGCATGCAATAATTTTTGAATTTTTTACTTCTCTGTGGCAAATGTTTTCACGTCTCTCTTGACGGTTTTTCCCCTTGCTCTTCATAGTTAAGACTATCTCTAAGTACACTTAGGGAGGTAATCATGGCCCCAAAGTGCACGCCATGGCTGCCCAATCCCTCTTTGCCGCGATGCATGTCTCCTTGCATGGCATCCTTCCCTTGTAAGCGTCAGGGGATCGCCCTGAGACGCAATTACATCCCGTTCCTACCTCGGGTATATACTTAACAACTAGAGATAGGGTAGGTTAAAAAAAGTATGTTGCTTGTGTTTAATATTTTTATCTCATAAGTGTTTGGACAGTTAGAATTAAGGATTTAAACATTACTTTTGAACACAAACTACTGAAATAATTTTCTTATTTATATGTTTTGGAATAAATCAAAATTGTAAGTTTATCAAATTAACTATGCTTAAGGCGATGTAGCACAGAAAACAGCACAGGCACAGAAAGAAGAATGCATGTATTAGCACGGCACTCGCTACAATCACACATAGCAAACGCACAAAAAAATAGCCCAGGGGAAGAGCACAGGATCTAGGGCTTTACTCTATAATTCCAGTGCGTGTGCGTCGTGCGCCGTGAGTGGCCAATCAGAACGTCGATACCACCGAGTTCATGTGACGATGAAAATGGCTACAAAAATAGTGAATTTGACTAGTGCTTGAGGAGTTTGGCGCCATATAAACAGAAGTTTGTTTTGATTTAAATTGTTATTGTACGAGCAATTTATGTTAAGATGAACGGTATAACGTATCATTTCTACAAATTAAGACACGAGTCAGCAAAGTAAACAGAACTGTCAACAGTATTTTTTCATTCCAATGTTACCAACACACGCACGCGCAATTTGCCGAGCATCGTTTCTTTTCATTTTTACGTCTGTTTTCTGCAAACGTCTGTCGTTTCTGTGAGTGTGCTATTTTGATTGTAGCTTTCAGATTCGAGGTGTGCGTGTGTTCTGACTATCGCACGTGCTGTGCGTGTGCTAAACATATTGTAACGCGGCCTCTGAGAGGAATGCATTTATGACAGTGATTAGTTGGGTAAACTTTGAGAAACAATATGGTTTTTGTGTTCAGTTGCTGTTTTACCACTAAATTGCCTACCTACTTTCACAATATTAACTACCCTATCACTAAATTACTTGTATATCTCACCTTAACTACCTTTATTATTTTAGTGTCCTTAATTAACATAAACAGTTTTTCTTTGGCCTGAACAACATTTAGAAAGTATCGAACTTTGGTTTCGTACATTTTGTGTTTTTGCATTGTTCTTTGAAAATATGATTTTTTTTTTCTTTTCAAAATATCACGATAATACCTTTCCATAATAGAATTATTTTGCTTCTTCTTCACATAAAAAATTATACCAAAACAAAGTGCGGCTTTCTTCTGCTAAAGAGTCTCTGCTGCGTCATTAATGGTACCACAAAATGATAATGCTGTTCAGATGGAGTTATTCAACATCTAGCGTATATTATTGTCATTCTGAGGGCCTATCTACAGTTGCGCTGTCCCAACCCGTGTCTCACGACAAGAATACGCCGAATGGTGCACGTGACCTTCTGACGTCATGGCGCTGTCCAAACCTCCCATGTCCGAAGTCAACCATCTCCCAAACCCGCACATTCAGGGAAATGATCTTTTGCCCCAAGTCGTGTTCCAAGAATGCAGAAAAAAATAAGAAGAATTCAGATAATCCCACGCGCATTGTGGAATATCTACGTTGAAAATGTGAATAAATCACGTTCAAGGAACGTTTCTCAATTCGAACGTGACTATATGCTGATTAGTTCCGTTTGCAGTCGGTCTGAACTATTTGATATACTAGGGATGGAAATTATAAAAACATTAAGATAAAATAAAATTACTGCACATCAGTTGGAGAGCTATATTTAAAGCCAAACACGTATTTCATAATTAAAAAAAAAAACTTCGAAATCAGCTATCCCGCAAAGATTAAATAATAAACATTCCCACGATATTAAAATCCGGAACGAACAATACCGAGTCAACACGAAGTATGCTTTCGCCATGGTAATTAGAAAACTATCGCTTCTTTGGCAGTTGGGCTCCACCCACGACACTTGTACATATTCTCCAAACATCAAAAACAAGCATTCGGCGGCTGTTAAGTTTACACGGCGGCTGTTAAGTTTGCAACACACAAATATTACTGGAAAATAAAAAAGTTACTGTTACTCATATAGAAATGTTAGAGTTAAATCCTGTCACAGGAAGGTCGCAGGTAGATGATAACTACCATGGATTACTAAATCTGTGATTCGGATTCAAATCTCGCTCCGGCATATAATAATAATTTGACTTATTAAATTCCTTGTTTACAGACTTCAGATCACCCGCACTACAAGAACTATTTTCCCCCCGTTTCTATATTCATAACTGTATGTACAGGAAAATTTACTAAAGGCTGTTAACGATAAAGTGAGCACTTTTGAAATCAACCGTAGAAAAAAGTCACTATCTCTATCTGCGTGGTATATTTTAACGGGTGAGCTGAGTGACATTCTCCCAGTAAAGTTGGTAACGATGAATGGAAAGTAGTTCCGTATTTTAACGTCGAATAAAAAGTACCAGGTAACCATTTGTGATAATTAAATTATTTATTTCACTTTCTGTTTTTTTTTAATGCATCAAAGTGTAAAAATGTGCAGATTTGTAAAACATTTTCTTTTTTAAATAATTTCACAATTGCACTTGACCGACGCATGAATAAAGTGACGAGACCCATGGCAATGTTAATTTTTCATGAGGCGGAAGAATACACAATGTGCATACAAGTAAATCTTAAGCAGGGATTTCAAAAGTGCTCATTTTACCGTGAACAGCCTATGGTAAATTTACGGAAAGTTTGCGAGAAATAACGTAAAATTATTATTATCATTATTATTATTATTTTTTTAACAAGGTGTCGGTAATTTTGAGAACTGTTTTGGAGAATTACTTTCCCAGCACTTTTCCGTGAATAGAAGGACCATATATTTTTGAGAGTGTAGCAGTATTTTTTTTAGAGAAGTGGGCAGAGAGGGACCGGGGTAGAGCGCGGGGTCATCGCAGTCATCAGACCGCACGGGTCAGAGGTGATTGTCTGTCGGAAGTTGTGGCGAGAGGGTAGCGTGGCGCTATTAGCTGCCTTGTTGTCGTCATCTATCGCTGCCGCCGGCGACAAACCTACTTCACCACGTGCCCTCGGTGGCAGGCGCACCACAAACGTAGTCTTCAAAGCCTAAATGTCTAAGAAATTCGCGAGTTCAATTACATGTAGGCTAGAATTCACAGTCTAATATACACTCATACAGATATCAACTGTGTATTGATAGACTGTTGTGGTATTAAAAGGCGGTGGTTGGCGCACAACCCATTGCATGTTTTTATTGGCTCACTTATATCCACGTCGACCAATTACAAAAGTAATATGAACGTACAAATGTGTGAATTCCAACTTGTCTATAAATGTACCCGCGAAATTCTCGGGTCTCTATTCAAAGCTTTACAAACCATTAGGGGCCGCGGTGGCTGAGCAGTTAGCCTGCTCGTCCCCCACCAAGGCGAACCGGGTTCAATCCCCGGCCTACCCACGCACGTGGGAGTCGTGCCGGGCGATACCCCTGGTCGGCCGATTTTCTCGCGGATCTCCCGTTTCCCCCGGCCCCCTCATTACGGCGCTGCTCCATACTCAGCTCAATCGCCCTCCTCGGGCTCTCAAGAACCTCGAAGTTAAGAGCCGCCCAAATCTCTTCTATCTTCACTCGCTTTAAAAACACTTGTTTGATAAAGACATACCTGCAAGTTTCGCGTTGTGATTTACTCTCATGTTACTCTTTAATCCTCTGAGAGTACGCAGGTATTAACGCCGGGCTATATTTATATATGTGGTAATTTCTTTGCGTTTGAAGACAAAACTCTCACTTCTATAATTTTACTGTTTGGCTGGATATTATTGGCATCTAGGTAAAAAAAATTACATTTTAGTTCATTAGTGTAAAACTGTTGTATTTAATGATTTCTCCACTGGACACACCGGTGCCGCGGTGGTGTAGTGGTTAGACTACTCGCCTCCCACCTAGGCAAACAGGGTCCCAGCGGGGTCGCTCCCGAATTCTCGCATGTGGGAATCGCGCCGGACGATGCTGCTATTCGGAGGGTTTTTCTCAGGGATGTCCCATTTACGCCGCCGTTTCACTCCAATGCTCCATACTCACCTCGCTTCATCCTCATCGTCTCTCAGGATCTCGATGTTAAGAGCCGCCCAGATCTCTCCACTCGTAACTAACTCCAATGGACCCTATGCACTGTAAAACTTGTCACGTCTGCCGAGACACATTAGTTGGTACATAGTCAACGCGCGACTTCACTGGTCGACAGTCCACCAATAATAAACGTTGCAGAGCACAGCATGCGTGTCCGGTGTAGCCAGAACCAATAGGACCTGGTAAGTGTAAATGCAGGGACCAACACAACTTACAATAAGCTAAAGTAATAATTTTAAGTTACCAGTTACAAATGGTTACGTAACACTTTTTATTCAACGTTGAAATATAGAACTACTTTCCATCTTTCGTTTCCAACTTTACTGGGCGATTGTCACTCAGGGGGGCCATTAAAATATAAGCATACATGGGTATTGAATTTTTTGTAAGGTTCATTTCAAAATTGCTCACTTTATCGTGAACAGCATTTACCGCACTGAAGGCGCATTTGCATGATCACGTCGTAGAAGATAAAAATGAGGTTAGATTGCTCACTATAGCTGCCTAGTTAAAAAATTCGACTGCTCTCCTGTCAATATCATTATCAAAAACAACGTGGATATGGCTTGAGGTTAGAACATTGTTGTATCTAAGCAAGTGCTTTTAGATGCTTGTATACTTCCTCTAACCTACATTTCATGCAATCAATTAGAATATATTGAAGATGTGGAATGGTGGGTGTGTTGAAAATTTAAACGTAAAAAACCTCGTTTTTTACTGTTGGCCGTTTGACCACATAATTTAATAATACAGAGGTGAATCAGTCACTTATCCCGAGAAATCCAGCTGCACACGCTAACAAAATGGCGTCAGTGGCCAGCAAAACGTTGGGATGCCGTTCGCCAATTAGCGCTTGGCAACCTACTGGTCAACTGACAGCCCAGCCAATAGCAAACCTTTCGCAGCATGCAGTAGCCAATCAGTCACAAGGTGCGTTCCCAGCCAAGCAAAGAAAAAAAATCTAACAAAATACTTGTTTGTATAGGGCCAAATTTATATATATATGCCCTAACAAAATATATTGTTGTGCAAACAAAATTTGAAAAGAAACAATATTATTTTTGTTCGTCTAACAAAATACATGTTTAAATAAACAAAATATCTGTGTTGGGCCAAAAAAATTAGACTGTGGACAAAATATTTTGTTAAATCAACTGCTGTACCTACATATTTGTTTGGCCACTCATTTGATTGCCTTCGTTCTAAAATACAGCTCGAGAGTTAGTTTGTATGTTTAGTGACAATTGGGATAATAACCGTGTTTGTTAGTGCATCTATTGATGCTTGGCAATATTATAAACACATTAATAAAACAGTGCAACAAGAAACTGACAAGTAAAACTGGAAATATTTGTTTGCACACGTTGCCAAATATTTACAGTATATATATATTTCAAAGCTTTCCGTCAGCATCGCTTGTCACATTAGGTAATATTACTGAGGCATAGGGCTCGTACGCAGGTGGTCTAGGTTCGAAACTCGGTCAAACTTGAACAATTTTTATATCGGCCCAAACTGTTTAGTGTACGTGTACAAACAGATCTTTAGTTGCACCAACCAAATCTTACAGTTTGGGGGAAACCAAATGAGAACAACAAAATAATGGTTCATTGCCCCTATAAAAATAAATAATTTAGATGCACCAAACAAATATTGTTTGATTCAACAAAACCTTTTTCTCGGTGCACATAAAGAAACCGCTGCACGATCATGTCTCCGTTTACTTATCTAATCTGTGAAGTCGTTTCGACAGTGGTGTTGGTAATTGGTTACGCCACTTGTTTTCCACGAAAAAGATTCTACGCACGCTGTAGTTAGGGCCAGCTATTTTTCGCGCAAATATTTACGCAGAGGCTAGACTTTCATTATCCAACGTGCACACTTGCAGCATGGCTTCTGGCTATTGACCGCCTGTCGTTGAGTGAAGAGAGTCTGTCACATGAGTGAGCCAATCAGAACTACGTTCCTCCGTTACTGACCGTCGGTGATTCGCCGATAGACAGATAAGACGGGTAACAAGTTAAATGATACAATCACTAAAGCGGTTATGAACTTAAGTGTTTTGGAACACAACATGTCCAGAAATATTTTCGCGAAAAACAGGTGTGTCTAGCTATACTTCAATATCCTACTTGCGCACCTGCAGATTTTCTTTTTTACAGACTGCATGTCTTCCCCAGAAAACAGTATGATGTCTGGCTGTGCCAGTGAGAATAACGTTACTCCGGTATTGAAAGTTGAATGTTTGTGAATCGTATTGCAGGCACTTAAGACTCGTAGATGCTAAAACCATACAAACGCAAAGATTGATTTGAGTTAAACGATTATTTTTCCCCAATACAATTATCGGCTGTTCACGGTAGCGTGAGCACTTTTGAAAGCCCTGCTATTTGGAATAATAGTCTATAAATGTATCTTATTTTAGAACTAGAAGTTAACTTCTGAATGCGGTGGAATACACACACTGTTTTTATTACTAATATGGTGATATTTATTTTAAAATGGCGGTTAAAGGATAAAAAAAATGGCTTAGTGTAAAAAGTAACTAGAGCTGCAAAAGTGCTCACTTTACCGTGAACAGCCTATAGACAGGAACCCTTTTCGAGAGAACTGATCGAGTGTCCCTCACAACAAACTGTTAGGGGATGTGTGCAAATTTGAACGTCTGACTTACGTGTTAAGTCATTTCATATTTCAGCTCAGTGTGAGACCTGGATTACGATGACTTCACGTGTCACGTAACACGCAACGAGTAACACGTTTACGTAAACCGGCTACACCTTGACTAATATGTAGGGGTAATGAAATTTCGCGGAAAGATTTCAAGACAAGTTATATTTCAAAACACTGCAGGATCGTTTACCTATTATGATTGGCTGAATCACTTTTTGACACGTGTCAACTGTCTGCACGCGAATTACGTAGGAGCAGTGCCGATGTTGCCAAATTCTGAGTGGCCAGGTCAAATATGAAAACGTCTTCTAAAGCAGACGACAACGAATAGCAATAGACAAACTGCTGTTGGGAGCTTATTGTATTGAAGTCTCCCGTCTACTCATTTTTTTTTTTGCGAAAATTCACTAGTTCTACCTATAACTGAATTTTCAGTTTTCAATCTGAAAAGCAACAATGCTTATCCTCGACATTTTCATTAATTACGAAAAGGTTACGTTCCTACGTGAAGCGTTACAATATATCACTCAAAAAGAACAAACTTTACGTACACGTCAAAGAGTGGCGTGCAACGGGTTACGTGTAACGTGAAGATATCGTAACACCGTCTTTAGCCCTCAAAGTAGCAGTTAATTCCGTTAGGTTATTGCGGTCCATGTTATTATTGCTACAGCATCCATTTCATAATTAAAACTTTAAAAGAGAATGCAATATATATGCTTTCTTCACATTCATTGATATGAATTTGACTCACAATAGGCACCGCGCAAAGATAATTAGTAAAATCACCAGAATATAATTATGTTACTAGTATAACTTTAGGTTGAAATTCACAGAAAAACATAACGATGCTGTTTGCTGTTCCTATAAGAGTCTACAATTATGGAATGTCTATTATCGCTGTGACGAAATCACCAATAAATAGAGATCTGAAGATATCGCGTATTCTTTTTGGGACAAGCTAGAATTCAAAATGCATGCGTTTATATAACTTAAGCCTTTCGTCCACACGGCGTTTGACATTTCCTGGAGAACGGTGTCCAATTGTCGCCTTCCACTGTGACAGCATACACCAATGTGCAGTTGACATCGGCATATTTGTGCATAAGAATGTAGAGTCTAGTCTGCCGGCCATTGAACTCGCGAATTTTTCATGTCTCTACCATATAAATATCCCATATATTTAAATGTTAATGTGCTAGTTATCACAGGTATTATATAATAATCTTTAAGGTCATGTTAACTCGCATCACAGTACCCGCTTGTAATAAAATAACACTATATACAATTTATGGAAACATGCAGTATGTAGTTTCGTATTTCCTACTTAACATAGGCTGCCAAAGTAATGCAATCACGCCATAAATTCCGTCACACTGTAAAAATTTTTACTTACAGCTAACTAATCTCGCTGAGATAACAGACATTCTTAGAATAAAAATATCACATAAACAACACTTGTGTGGTTAATGCTAGAACATTTTGTATTTTGCTAACATTCAATAAATAGCAGATAACGTCATTCTTATCGCCGTTTATGAGAATTCCACAAATCGTAAGATTCTCATAATGTTGTCATTTTGCACGATAACTTTCCGAAAGGTGTTGATCACTGTTGTTTTCATTCAAGAGAGTCTCAGTGGCAGGACGCTGCGATTTACTAACTCGAAGATGCGGTACTGAGTTAATAATTATTAGTTGTATATGGCGACCTGAAAAATTCGCGAGTTCAATGACCTGCAGGCTAGATTCTACGGTCTTATGTACAAATATACCGAAATCAACTGCACATTGGCTGCCTGCTGTCACAGTGGAAAGCATTTGACACCGTTCCCTAGGAGGTGTAAAACACAGTGTGGACCAATGGTTAACGATATATAAACGCACATGTTTGAATTCTAGCTTGTCTCAAAATGAATCCGCGAATACTTCAGGTCTCTAGTTATATAGATTCTCACTAGCATTTAAACGAAATTCTAAAAGAATATAAATTCTGTGATAATTTTTCTGTAGTATTTCATGGGCGTGTTTCGGCGTCGATATTCCAAAAGGAATATAGGGTAGAGATTCGGGTGGCTCCATCATCCGGGTCTTGAAATCAAACGAATAGGGCCACCTGTTTTTCGCGAAAAGATTTACCAAGAGACTAGACTTCAATATGCTATGTGCACACTTGCAGCCTTACTTTGTCTATTGGCAGCTTGTCTTTGCGTGAAGAATGTCTGTTATATGAGTGAACTAATCAGAATTAAGTTTTTCCGATACTGGCCATTCTGTTATTCACTGGCAGGCAGATAATACGTGAAGCAATTTAAATGATCCAATAACCAAAGTGGTTCCGAACTAAAGTGTTTTGGAACATACCTTTTCCTGAATTTGTTCGCGAAAAACATGTGCTTCTACCAATGAGGGTAGGACGTGTTGAGTAATGAGCAGTGCCAGAATGCAAGGGTGGAGGAAACGGGAGATGCCCGAGAAAATCCGCCGACCAGCAGCATTGCTAGGCACGATATCCACGTGCGAAAAACTGGGAGCGGCCCCGCCGGAAATCGAAACCGGTTGGACTTGGCGCGAGGGCTCTAGCCACTACACCACCGCGGTCCCATTTGAGTGTAAGCGTTTCTTTATAAAAGTACGATTTTTAGCTTACTTGCTGAAAGAATGAAAGAAAGTAATGTGAGAACACTTCCTAGATGTGTGCGTGTGTGTTTCTTTATGTATGTGCGCCCCTCCCCCCTTAGAAACTTTTTAACGTTTGTGTCCCCCACCCCCAAAATTTTGAGCGTATGTGTGTCCCCTAAAATCTTTTAAACGTATGTGTGCCCCCTAAAAACTTTTCAACGGTTGTGTGCCACCCTAAAATTTTTGAACGGGCCGACCGAATTTCACTAAACTCGGTACATATGCAGCACTTAGTAACGACATTAGGACATCTTACCTATATAGTTTTTGACCACGCCTGGAGCTTACTTTAGAAATGGTGTCTATTTAAAATTTACGGTAATGAGTCATATTTCTGGAACCAATCAATCGATTTTTACCACATTTTGTATGCTGGTAATGCATCATATAGACATAGTATTTAGAGATTGATATTGTTGTTACTCCGCCACTTTAGAAAATAAACCACGCGAAATAATTAAGCCTTTACATTATGTCTCCAAAACTACTAAAAAAATTCTCACCAAATTTGGAAAGTTAATTCTATGGTAGGCTATGCAGACATATGCGATATAATTCGATTACATCCTTATTTTCAAATGACGGCCATACAAATATTTTAGGTTTATTTGGTATATCTATCACACTATTCGACCAATTTCGACCATTTTTGTATGCTGAAAGTAACTATTACAAGAATCATATATGCCAGCACATAGGCAGCTTTGGCCACCATTTTGTACGATAACACCATACGAATAAATAACATTGTTATGTCGTATCTCGGGGAAAAAGATTGGCCGATTCCTACCGAATTTAGCAAACAAGTAATACTGTGATAGATTATGAAAAATGGTACGTTTAGAGTTAGTCGGACACCCTATTTTAAAAATGGTGACAATATAGTAACTACACAGTGAGTTCCTAATTAACTTTATATGCTGACAGTACATATTACAACTAACAAATTTGTGTACAAGAAGCCACGTTTGCCCACCATTTTGTGAGATAACTTCACAAGAATAAATAAAGTTTTTATGCCTTATCTTGAGAAACACTGGACCGAATCCTACCAAATTTGCAGCCAAATAGTAGGTACTGTATCAGGTGATGAAACCCGATACGTTTTAAGAAGTTCTGGCAGTTATTTTCCAAATTAATATCATATGAACATCTTATTTTAATATTTTTTTTCTACTAAACTAGGAAATAAAGCTGGAAGAATATATTACAACAGTCGAATTTGTCAATACAGAGGATCATTTTTTGCCATTTTATAAGAAAGTCCCACGCGAAAAAATAAAGTTTTTTTTTTTTTTTTTTTCGGGGAAACAATAAATCGATTACTACGAAATTTGACGTTGAAATTTTACTATGGTAGACCATATTACTTCGTATGTTTTAAGTGTGCCAGACACCTAAATTCACAATGACGGCTATAATAACACTCAAGTTTATTGTGATATCTACGAAACTATGTAACCAATTTTAAGTTTAATTTCTGTGTTATATCCATGACAATCATCAATAGGGACACCCGAATTTTGCGAAAAAAATTTCACGACCGGTTGTATTTCATAACACTATAGCTCAGATCCACTGTTCTGATTTGGTGATCTAGATGTTACGCGTCGTAAGTGTCTGGCTACGAATCAGAGACGTACAGTAGCGGAGTAAATTATTTCCGATTGGTCAGTCAACTCAGAAAATGTCTTCGCACAGACACACGCCGCCAAAAAGCGAAAGGAAACTGCTGGTACGCTCGTAGGGTATTGAAGTCCAGCACGTGCGGAAATTTTTTTCGCGAAATTCGGGTGTCCCTAATCATCAAACGTGTATATATATATATATTAAATTTTTGGATTTCCGTTCATGAAGACAATTGCAATAAAAATGGAGGTTTTATGCCATATCTTGAGGAACACACAATTGCCCTACAGTGGGGCATGTAAACTAATAAGGTTTAGGTGCGGCATCCCTTTTTTTAATGGCGTTAATGTGTTATAAATTAAGGTTGGATGTTTTATCTGTTTAACAATTACACAAGTTTTAAAAACAAATTTGTGCACCGTCAGTATTCATTAGAAGGATTTGTTATGAATACAGAGATCGTATTTTGCAGGCCTTTTTAGCAAAATACTGCCATGTGAGAAAACTGAACATTTCACCATTTTTATGGAACTATTTATCTTATTTCCACTAAATTTTTCACACGATTAACGCTACAGATAGTCATGAAAACCTACATGATTTAAGTGGGGTCAGACAATATAAATATTTTGATAAGTTTGCATATCTATTATTAAACAATCTAACCAAATACTATCAAAATTTAATACTGTCAGTACCTACTAGAAGCATCGTAAACACAACTTTTTGTGCCAGTTTTATAAGATAGCATCAAATAAGAAAACAAAGATTTTTTTAACACATCTCAGATAGCAATCAACCGATTTCCACCAAAGTCTTCGCCCAAGTAGCGCTACGGTCGACCATGTAACTTGACGTCTTTTAAGTGGCTCAGGCACGTATTTTCAAAATGACCGCACGGTTAATATTTCAGGATATTAAACCCTATCATTCACAACACTAGACTCTAAAAATCTGAAGTTGACGCTCCGAATAAGACCACTGTAATGCAGTTGATTGCCCGCTAGCTTATGTTACGAGGTTTCCTGTGTTCGAGACCCTGGTAAGGCACGTGCGTATTTGTAATTGCCTCACTAATGTTGCCTAGTGGTTCATCTATAAAGGCTATTCGCGGTAAAAAAAAAGAGCACTTTCAAAAGTCCTGCTTACGATCTACTTGTATGCACGTTATGTATTCGTCCACCTTACGTAAAATTGACAACGCCAGGTACCTTATCACTTTATTCATACTTCGGTCGAGTAAAACTCTGAAATTATTAGAAAAGTAAATATTTTACTAACCTGCTCATTTTTGCACTTCGATGGATAAAATAAAACAGAAAGCAAAATAAATAATTTAAATCATCACAAATGGTTACCTAACACTTTTTATTCGACTTTAAGATGTGGAACAACTTTCCATCCATCGTTACCAACTTTGCTGGGCGAATGTAGGCAGGACAGTGACTTTTTTTAAAAGTTCATTTCAAAAGTGCTCACTTGATCGTGAACAGCCTTTAACAATATTGCTGTCACCTATATATCAAAGCTGACCTACCCTCTAAGCTTGTACGAACTTCATTAAAAATTAGTTGCACCCATGTAGAGGAATCTACGCTCCATAGTTTTATAAGGAACTTATTTTATTGCCCCGCACCGCCGCTCACGTAGAAACAGACCATTTCCTTTAGTTAAAAAAAAAACGTCAGAATGTGTTGTAAGACCGTGCACGCTGTTTTGGTTTGCTTTGTGGCGTTTGAAGTGTGTTGGGGAACTCACAACGCGCAGCAAGACGGATATAAACGTCATCGCGTTTGCAGCACGCTCCGAGCTACGCGGGAAACTGCAAAGAAATTGAAAATCATATACTTCCTACAAACAACGGATAGCTTGGACACGCTGCGTGTGATGTTGCAACTAAATAAAAAAATTACGCCAATTTATTGTTTTTTTTTTTTTTTATCTCGTATGTCAAAATTACACATCTGCTGCTTCGGAACACATTAATGATTTTTAAAAAACTGCACAGTTGCAGAAACAGTGTATTTTACACTGTTAAACGTTTGGAAAATATCCATGGGAAAATTTCTGCTTATTTTCAATTGCTGAAAATAAAGTTTTTTTACACGTTTAATCCGTTGCAATAACGGAATTTTTGTAAAACAACTTTTGTGGAACATGTATTGCAACATATATTACGTTTTACTTATAACAGTTATTTCACGTATTTCCAGTGTTTTATTTGTATTCCGAAAACAAAAGTGGGACTGTGGTTTTCAGGAACTATTCAGCAAAAACTAAAAAAAAATATATATATTTCATTTATTTACGGAAAGTTACCTGAGAAGTAGGGACATGAAAAAATTCAAAAGTTCATTGGCCTGTAGGATAGACTCCACAGTCTTATGTACAAATATGCCGATATCACCTGCACATTGGTTGTCTGCTGTCACAGTGGAAGGAGACAATTGTACACCGTTCTCCAGGAGTTGTCAAGCACGATGTGGACAAATGTATAAAGTTAAATACACGCACGTGTTTTGAATTCTAGCTTGTCCCAAAATGAATCCGCGAACTCTACAGGTCTCTTCTGACAAGTAAAGTGTTTAAACTGAGGATGGTTTCGCATTACAATAAAGTAAGGAATTCCTGCTGTTCAGCGCCGCTAACTACGCTACAGTCGCCATCCAGGCAAGGATAACAACGCGAGCAGGTTCGAACCCACAAGCCAAATGCGCCTCGGCGTCGTGACGTCAGTTTGTCACAGCTCGGACTACGACAGACAGGACGGATACACGCTCGAGCCACAGAGCAGATAAGTGCACAGAGACGAAATTTCGTGGCTGTTCCTTTGATGTGGGCGTAGCCGTTCGCTGATTGGCTGCGCCAAGATCTAGGAACGAGCCTTGTGTCTGATTGGCTACCGTGTGAGTGAGTAAGTGAGTGAGCTCTTTACAGCGAGGCCTTGAGAGCCGATGCGGGTGATTGAGGTGAGTATGGAGCAGCGTCGGAATGAAAGGGCTGGGGAAACGGGAGATCCCCGAGAAAACCCGCCGACCAGTGGCATCGTTGGGCAGGATTCCCACTTGCGAAAATCCGGGAGTGACCCGGCCGGGGATTGAACCCAGTTTGCCTTGGGGGAGGCGAGCAGGCTAACCGCTCAGTCACCGCGGCCCCGGCTACCGTGTGGTTGGGAAGGTTTCCTACTGGCCGGTCTGCCTTTGGCGAGTTATATCCTATTCACGATCAAATGAGCACTTTCGAAAGCCCTGTTTAAGATCTACTTGTATGCACGTTGTGTATTCTTCCGCCTTATGTAAAATTAACATTGCCATGGGTGTCACCACTTTATTGATGCGTTGGTAAAATAAAACTGTGAAATTATTAATAAAGTAAATACTTTACAAATCTGCTAATTTCTACAGTGCAATGCATAAAAAAAAAAAAGAAAGCAAAATAAATAATTTAAGTTAACAGAAATGGTTACCTATCCCCTTTTATTCGACGTTAAGATACGGAACTACTTTCCCATCCATCGTTACCAACTTAACTGGGTGCACGTCACTCAGGGTGCCCGTTAAAATATATGCATGTAGGAGCCGTGAATTTTGTCTAAGGTTGATTTCGAAAGTGCTCACTTTATCGTGAACAGGCCTTAGTCTCCAGTAGTTGATTGGTGAAGGACGTTCCGCCATCTTGCCGGCCGGTGTTGCTCGCGTGTGTGGCTGAAGTTCGCAATGCACGCCACCATTTCACCTCTGTATTCGCAAGCACTCCGAGGTCTAGAAAAACTAATTTTCTCGTTGGCTGCCGCCAGTCTCCTGTTCCGCCTCGGCCGAACAGAGTGAAGCGATAACACTGCCGCATGTTTACTATTGGCGCAGAGTCGTGCAGGGCGTGTCGGATGGGCGCAGGTCCAACGACATTCGACGAGATAACATATACTGCGATGGCGCCAAGTACGACACAAGATTTGAACGTGTAATAACAGTGTCTCTGGTTACTGTAGGACGGAGCTGTACACAATGAGACCCAGTGTCCAGACTTATTTTCTGTAAGCAAAGTATCTCTTAACCACGCTACTGTTCTACAATGACAGAAAATCGAACAAAATAATTTTTTGTATAGGGCTAAATATATAGTTGCCCTAACAAACTGTATTGTTAAGAAACCAAAATTTCCAAAGCAACAAAATTACATTTGCTTGTCTTACAAAATATAGATATGTTTAAATAAATAAAATCTCTGTGTTGACCCAAAAAAATTAGACTCTGAACTAAATATTTTGTTGAATCAACTGTATATATTTGTTTGGCTACTCATTTGACTGTCTTCGTTCAGAAATACAGCTCGAGAGATTGTTTGTTTTTTTTTTTCTGACAATTAGGATAGTAACCGTGTTTGTTAGTGCATCTATTGATGTTTAAAAATCGTTCAAACACATTAATTAAACAATACAACAATAAACTGACAAGTAAAGCTATTAAAAATCGAAATATTTGTTTGTAAACGTAGCCTAATATTTGTAGTATATTTATTTAAATCTTTCCTATACCACCAATTGTCACAGCTGAGATTACCAAGGTGTAGTGCTCGGACGCAGGTGATCTATGTTCGCAACTTGGTCGAACTTGTAATTTTTTTTTGTCATCCCAAACTGTTTACTGTACGTGTAGCGTAACAAATCAGTAGTTGCACCAACCAAATCTTACCATTTAGAGCAACCAAATGAGAACAACAAAATAATTTGGTTTCAGCAACAAAATAATTCATTGCCCCTGTACAGACAAATAATTTGGTTCCACCAAACAAATATTGTTTGATTCAACAAAACCTTTTTGTCAGTGTAAGTTGCTAACTCATACATATTGCAATTAGACGAACAAAAAGTCGCTGGTTATGATAACGGAACAAGTACCGCGTCGAAATAGATACAGCACGCGTAAAAACAATTTATTATTTATGACACTCTAAACCATCAATTAAAATGCATCTAAAAGTGTTAATGCAATAAAGGCTCTGTCTGTGCAACACGCCCTCAGTCGTGGACGTAAATGTGTTAATCCAGGAATTTAATAATATATATTGTTATTATAATGCGCTGGTAAAATTTCCTTAGATGGGCGAGACGACGTGAGCACCGAGCAGCGCCAGAATGAAAGGGCGGGGAAAATAGGAGATCCCTGAGAAAACCCGCCGACCAGCGGCATCGCCCGGCAAGATTCCCACGTACGAAAATCCGCCCCGCCGGGAATCAACCCCGGTTTGCTTTGGTGGGATGCAAGTAGTCTAACCACAACACCACCGTGGCCCCACCGTATGACTTACGACAAATAAAATAATCCAACCGCAAAATTGGATCTGAGCTCGAATGTTTTGGTGTACAAATAGTGCAAAACTTCCGCGAAAAAAATGATCCCCCTGCGCATAGACTGTTCCGCACATGAAATATAGATCAGCAAATAAACAGAAATACTTGTAGTATGCTCACGATATTTTCACACTTTCTATATAAAATATTTGAAAAATCAGAGGCCGCGGTGGGGTAGTGGTCAGACTATTCGCCTCCCATGTCGGCGAAACGGCTTCGATTCCCCGGCGACATCGCCCTCGGCTTTTCGTGTGTAGGAATCATGCTGAACGATGCTGTTGGTCTGCGGGTTTTCTCGGGGATCTCTCGTCCACTCCGCCCTTGCATTCCGGCGCTGCTCCATGCTCACCTCGCTTCACCCTCATCGGCTCCCAAGACTTAGATGTTACGAGCCGCATAAATCTCTCCACTCTTCTTTGAAAAATCTCTGTATGCACCACTTGTTAGTTTCTTAAATAAATAATATATCACAATCGTATTGTACATACGAACATTAAAGTATCTTATTTCCATGTTAGAGCTAAATGAAACATCCGACAAAGTTTTATTTACAAATTATAATATTTATTTCACAGTTAATATGAAATCAAAACATTTAGAAAATAGGTATGTTTGCAATGTCTTGTAAGAAATAGTTCATTTAGGAAATTTTATTTCATTGAGGTTTATTGTGTTATTTGAAAAGGAAACCTTTCTTATTGACATGTTTGGTACTCACACAGCATTGTTGGAAAAAATATATTTAGTTATATTACGATTTAAAATATTCTCTTTACTGGGGCATTAACAAAATCACAAGGCTCGGGAAAATCTGAATTTTACATTACCATGAAAGGATAACAAATGAGGATAAAAGTAGCAACTAACCAGGGCTTTTAAAAGTTCTATCTTCATCGTCAGCAGTTTTTAGTTAGAGGAACTATAATTTCGCTCATGTTGTATTCGCCCACGCGGATTTAAGCTAACCGAATGATCAACGTGTACTACGTGATCAAACTTATCTAGTGCGTTTATTAAGAGCGGAGATCCAGTGACTAGGGACAAACAATTTCCGCGAGAAGAGTTCCAGTCTTGTTGTATTTCATGCTCCTTGACTCAGATCCACTTCCGCAATTGCATGGTTTCAGCAGCTTATCGACAAATTATTAAGCCTGCCTGCGAATCGCACATTTTAAATCCCAGGTCCATATAATTCTAACTGGCCCGGTCAAATGCCACACTGCCTTCTGAAGACGATACACGTGGCCAGCAACCAAGCACACCCGAATTTCGCAAAAACTTTCACGACCAGTTGTACTTCAAAACACTTTAGCTCAGATCCACTTTCGTGATTGGATGGTTTCCGTGTCACGCGTCTTATGTGACTGCGCGCGAATCACAGACGTGGAGTGTTGAAGTTACATTATTCTGGTTGGCCAGCCGAGTAGGAAATTTTTTTTCTCTTGAAGACTCTCCGCCGATAAGGAAAAGAAAACTGCTGGCACGGCCGTAGGGTATTGAAATATAAGCTAGTGCGGAAATGTTTTCGCGAAATTCGGTTGTCCCTGTCAAAACCGAAAGAAAACTGCAGGTATACAAGTGGGTTTTTGGAATCTAGCCTACGTGGAACAATTTTTCACGAAAATCAGGTGTCCCTACCAATGAAATATGCGAAACCAACCTATGATAGCGCGACACCTAGTATGTAAATGGCTGTTCACGTATAACAGAGCACTTTTGCAATCAAACTTTGAAAAACGTCCCTTCCCCTACCTGCATATATTTTAACGGGCACACTGACTGCCATGAGACAGTAAAATCAGCAATGACGGAGTGAAAGTAGTTCCGTGTCTTAACTTTGAATTTCAAATGCTGGTTAAAACATTTTGTGAACAGTTATATTATTTCTATTTCTTTCTGTTTTTAATGCATATACGTGTAGATAATAAGCGGGTATTTCAAAAGTGCTCTATTTAGCGTGGACAGCCTATAACTAGAGACCCGAGAATTTCACGGGTTCATTTCTAGACTAGTTTGAATTCACACACATGTAGGTTCATATTACTTTTGTAATTGGTCAAAGTGTTGCTTGACACATCTTGGAGATAAAAGAGCCAATAACAATCATGCAATAAATTGTGCGCCTAACCACCGCCTTTTACTACCACAACAACCAACCAATAAGCAGTTGATATCTGTATGAGAGTAGGCTTATATAAGATTCTGAAGTCTATAGACTTCACAGTCTTATATAGCATACCGGTCATTGAACTCGCGAATTTCTCAGGTCTCTACCTATAACAATTTGTAAGACGTAATGAGAGGAAGTGTAGTGTTAATATGTATTATACTGAGGTCAAGAACAAAACGAAATTTCTTAAAGGGGAATTTGGCATAGAGAAAATTTCGGCTTCAGGGTGCCCTGGTGTTCCAAAGAGGTCACTTGTACTTATGCTGGCGGTAATTGGAGAAATCGTATATTTTTATTTGTATAAGTTCGTTTGTGGCACGAGTTGTAATATATACTTACTCCAGCCAAAACATCAAGTATTAACTTTATTCCGCAGCTATCGTTCACGACTTCCAATGGTGTTTGCAAGGGTAAACAGCAAAAATGTCACTGTGTTTGGCATTGGGCGTTCATATACAAGTTTAATTAAATGGGAAAACGTTAAGGGTTTATAAGCCACAAAAAATATATGTAACGGTCATCAAAAGGAAATTTTCACTTTTATCCTTTCGTTTATAGAAACTACGTTGGAAAGACATTAAAAAGGTTTTTTCATTCATTTTCTTTTTGATTTAGTTGTAATATTTAAATAAAGTAATTGTGTAATCATACGTTTTGCTAAGTATTAAAGAACTTCAGACAAAGTGTTTAACAATGTGTGAGTATTTTTCGTTAAATTTCCACTCAAGTAAGCAGAACAAAGTTTATTTTTTACGTAGGCCTGCGGTCTAACACAATACAAGCCGGAAGATTTTACACAACTACATTTATTTGAAGGAAATGGCAATTAGTTCATTTACTTACATACTAAACGGGAGAATCCGGTACACGTGAGACATCAGTGCTATATAGCCGCGAGAATGTTTAGGTGGCAAACTGGAAGCATTGATCTCGCCAATCTGAGTATAATAAATGAAGTGAAGTGAAGAGATTTGGGAGGCTCTTAAAAGCGACACTTTGAGAGCCGATGAGGGTGATCGAGGTCAGTATGGTGGAGCGCCGGAATGAAGGGGCGGGGGAAAAGTAGAGATCCCCGAGTAAACCTGCCGACTGGCGGCATCGTCCGGCACGACTCCCACATGCGAAAATCCAGGAGTGGCCCTGCCGGGAATTGAGCCCGGTTCGCCTTGGTGGGGACGCGAACAGGCTAACTCGGTCGGCCACCTTGGCCCCCGAACATAATAAAGCCTTGGTTTGTATTTATAGTGCAGCGGCGAACAGAGAGGAGAGCGGCGCGGTGAGCAAATAGGTGAAGCGTGACGGAATCAAACCAATTATACACCTCCTTCCTCGCCGCGCGGCGAGGAAGGAGGTGTATAATTGGTTTGATTCCGTCACGCTTCTCCTATTTGCTCACCGCGCCGCTCTCCTCTCTTCTCGCCGCTCCACCATAAACGCACCCTTAGTAGCGTGGAGGAAAGGCGGTACCTCGTGAACGTCGAGATATGTGTGGTGCAGGCGCGCGTCTGGTCGCAGTCCCTCCACGACGTCGGCCAGTGCTGGGTCTCCCATGTAGAAGTGCGGGAAGGACAGTCGCACAGGAGCTCCTGCAAAAAGTACCTTCGCTCAACGACACTGCACTCTGCACATCCACTACACTTACACACTTTCATAACTACACTGAAAAAAAACGTTTTGTTGACTCAAACAAGATTTGTTTGGTGCAACCGAATTATTTGTTTGTATAAGGGCGATGAAAAATATTCTCATTTGGCTGCCCCAAACTGTAATATTTGGTTGGTGCAACTAAATATTTGTTTCACTTCACGTACATTAAACAAATTGGGAAGATATAATTAAATGTATCAAGTTCGAGCGAGTTTCGAAACTAGATCACCTGCGTCCGAGTGCTACGCCTTAGTAATATGGTATAATTTGTTAACTGCCGACGACGAAAAGCTTTTAAATACATATAGATCAAATGTTGGGCAACGTTTGCAAACAAATATTTCAAGTTTTACAGCTTTACTTGTCAGTTTCTTGTTGCATTGTTTTATTAATGTGTTTATACGATAATTAGGCATCAATAGATGCACTAACAAACACGGTTACTATCCTGATTGTCACAAAAAATACAAACATTCTCTCGAGTTGTATTTTCGAACGAAGGCTGTAAAATGAGTGGCCAAACAAATATATACAGTTGATTTGAAAAATATTTAGTTGACAGTCTAATTCTTTTGACCCAACACAGAGATTTGGTTTATTCAAACATATATTTTGCTAGGGGAAGAAAATTTAGTCTGTTGCTTTTCAAATTTTGTTTGCTCAACAATATATTATGTTAGGGAAACTAAATATATATTCAGCACTGTACTACAAACTAATATTTTGTATGCTTTTCTCTCATTTGGTATAATAGTCAGTAAATTTATTTTATTGTAGCCTTATACATTAACTTCCGAGTGCGATGGAAGGGAAGAAGTAATAACTAGGGCCTCAAGTCTGATTACTTCATCGCGAACAGCGTTGTTATTGAGTTACAGGGCGTACATTGGCCACCTCACAGGTAAGACAAGGAGTGTCCGCCATAGGCAGCAATGCACGAGTAGCAACGCCTCACCATGGACTGGCGAAGCCGCTCGAAGATACCAGGGTCGTGTCGAACAGCTGTACTGGCGTTATTGATAAGCTGTTCCAAGTCATCGATGTCGTTAATTGGCGTAGTATTAACCACACACATTTCATGTGTCCGCACAGTTAATACTGTAGTCCAGTGGATCGAGGCCAGGAGACCGGACATGCCAATGCACTGGACCGCGACGCGCTATTCAAAGTAACAGCACAGTAAGTGGCGGTATTGATACATGTTACCGCAGTGCGTAATGTCTGTAACTCAATAAAAACGCTTTGTATGACATATGTTCATCAGACCATTTTCGCTTGTTTGGATCCCAGCAACCACCTCCCGAAATTTGTTAGAATAGTTAAAATACTCTCTGTATATACGAGTATGTAAAGACCTGACATGGCCAACGGGCTCACGCATTTGTTCACCACGTACACACAGTCAACAGAAAAAAAATCGTGAGCCTAAATATTACACGTAGAGCAAGATGATAAGGAGGAAGGAACTATGGGATCTAGTACTTCAATACTTTATAAAAGTAATAACAATGTATGAAGTTTCCTTCGCTGTCTCAGGCGCAGCTATGACAGTTAAAGGTCTGGACTATGTAAATCGCATTTCCTTAAAATCACAATGAACTGGATAACACATGTTGTGAAGTTTTTTGATGTTGGCAAGCTTGTATTGTTTCCAAGGAAGCAAGAATAGATCACATGTTTTGTCATAATTATTTTTAATTTTTGTAGTGCTAGTAGTTGGCGAACAATTTAATTTGATAATATGTCGTACTACTAGTAGCCCAAAAATTATTTTAATTAATTCTTGATTTGAAAAGTAATTTTAAATTTAAATTGGTGTGTGGTAGTTACCGAAAGCGCACGGCGACATGTCGAAGACTCCCTTGGGGGTGCAGGAAGTAGATTTGTCGACACAGAAGCACTCGTTGTTAGGGTTTCTGTCCGACGTGTCGAACACGTTGCTGGGTGCCTGGAAGCGGAGGGCTGGCACTCCACTCCTCGTCTGCTAACAAACACAACAACGCTCTGGCACTCCTCTGGGACACACACCTCGCTCTGGAGGAACATCTTCTCTTCGATCAAACTAAGTTTGCTTGTCAGAACCGAATTAATGTCTGTATCGGGCCAATTAAATATTTTGATGTCGGAAACACATTATTTTAATCTCCTCAACCCATTCAGACCCCAGTGCACACAATTGTGCACATTGCGCACGTGTAGGTCATTTGTGGTCTGTGCTACACACCGCGAAGCTCAGTGACCAATGTCCTTACCTGTGCGTAAATGATTCGCAAACCATCTTACTGGTCTAGGTTATTATTGGTTCATATAACTTTAGCCGAACATATTGCCTACAGCTCATTGGCTGAGACATTTCAACTGGTGTTGTTGTCGTCGACTTAAGTACAGCACGGGTCATAAAACATTTGGTTTGCAACACCTGGAGCCATAAATTAAACTGGGTCTGAAAGGGTTAATTGTTGGCTCCAACTTAACATTTGTTGGGCTCTGTGCGTACATTGAACAGTCTGAGTTAGAGTGAGAGAGAGAGAGAGATTATATATATATATATATATATATATATATATATATATATATATATATATATATATATATATATATATATATATATATACACACACACAACAACGCCCTGGCACACACACACACACACACACACAGAGTGATTCTCAATTAGACCGACAAACTTCGGGAGGTGTCTTCATGAAAAAGTAAAAGGAAAACATATGTGACACTTTATACATAAACCGAATATTAAGGGAGGTTTGACCCCTAAAAAACGAGGTTTTAAACCGTATTTGTGCAAAATCTCGGTAACGAGGTAAAATACAATGACAACTCTCGGAACTTTATTGTATGTTATCGGGACCTTCAACGTAAGAGCCGACATATATGAGAAAAATCGGTAGCCTTGTCGTGATTCGAACCTAGATCACCTGTGCCCGAGCTATATGCCTTTGCAGCCTCATCTAAAGTGACTATCGATAACATTAAAATGTTTTTTTTTTAATATATACATTTCAAATTCTGGACGAGGTGCGAAAATTAATTTCTCAAGATTTACAACTTTACATTTTAGAATCCTCCTAAACTTGTTTTATTAGGGTGTTCATACCACTATTAAACATCAATAAATTCACTAACACTGTAACTCGCTTAATTGACACAGAAAATGGAAACAAAAATTTTGAGCTGTGTTTCAGAACGAAGGCAATCAAATAATTGGCCATGAAATATATGCAGTTGATTAAACAAAATGTTTTCTTGAGCGCCTCTAGTTACTTTTGGCCCAACAGAGAAGTTTTGTTTATTCAAGCGTGTTTTTGTTAGCTCGACAAAATCATTTTTGTTGCTCTTCAAATTTTGTTTACTCGACATAATTTTCTGATTGAGACAACAAAATATATTTTTGGCCCTATACAAACAAACATTTTGTTGACGGTTCTCTCAGTGCGCCTCTAGCACCCAGGCGCGCACAGTAACATAGTTCTATACTTATTGCGAACAATTATTTTTAAACTAGATTGGCAGTGAAACAAGCACCCTTGGGAAACGAATCGCCACACAAAGATGACTATGCTCTACATCCTCATCATACTACATGTGAGGATAGCAGAAATTACAAAGCAGCACATTTATATTGCCGTCACGCTATATTCCGAAGATTTTCGTATAACTCTATAAAGTTTTACATGTAAGTAGATAGGCATAGCCGATTACATGGCAAGGGCTGGGGGCTGAGGACCAGAGGCGCTATCCGCCATTTTGAAATTTCCCGTTTTTCTCTCAAAATTTCCCTTTTCACCCCAATAATCACTTCAGAAACAATTACATTACTCAAAATTTCTCGTTTTAGCCTCGAAATTTTCCGAAAAAAAATATTCATGTTCTAGAACTGCTATAGGAAGCCCAGAAAGCCAATATTTTCCATCCATCTGAAGAATTTTGGGGGCTTCCTTAATACTTCTGGTACACCACCCATCATGTTCTTAACATTCATAAAAAGTGTCCACCACTATACAATCACGCAGGTCGAGCAGCTGCTGACCTTGTCAAATCAATAGTAAAATGATCGGACATTTGGGATGCATTTATAAATAATTACAATTATTTTATTTAAATTTATTTTATTTATCATTTGAAAACTGCCAAAATATTTAAAAAACAGTAAAATGTATCGAAAATGTATTTTAATGCAAAATCGGTTTATAAAAATTAAATTGCGTCAATTTCACATTTTCCCATGACAGCTGGTAACATTTAAAAAAGGAAAAATTCTCATGAATTCCCACTTCCGCTCTAACAGGATTCAGGTACCTAACCACTGAACTGCTTAAGCAAACATAGAAGGTTATCTTAAAAGCTGCTATAAAAACCACCATATGAAGAGGCTGCAAATCCCTAGTACAATTACAGAAATCTTTAATATATTAAACACTTTGTTATATATTTTTTCAATCATTGCATATATGGTTTATGGCCACATTTATTTGAGAGCTTTTTTTTTCTTTTTAAATACATTGTATTTACCATTTTGAAAATTTTTGAAGCGAAATGTTGTATTAAAAACCTTCCGTTATTTCCTGACGGGGCCTGAATATTATGTGCCTATGCTCACATTAATTATTTTCACATATTCGTTTTCAATAATTATGTAGCAGACCACAGTTTTTCGCAAGTCGACCGGTAAGCAAGTGAATATGTACAGACAGTATAGGTAGACGAATATAATTTGCGAACTCTTAGAAGACGGTCTCCTAAAATTCAGTATGCAGGTATCATTTATACTTCCAGGAATGTATGTTTCCCTTTATAACCACATTGATCGGCCTAAATATTTGCTTCATAGTGATATTTTTAACAAAAACAGTTTATAACAGACTGCTGGTTACTATATAGGGTTAATATGAAAAAATATATATATATTTGTGTTACAAAATTTATTAATATATACATTTAACTACAAAAACCCTAAAATATATTCACGTTCGTATGCATCTTTATACAACTCTGAGTCCTTCGTTAAACATAAAACCAACTATTCTGGCACTTATAAACTTCATGTTGTCGTGCAGTAAGCTTGAAGGCAAAGTCCTTGCAGCAATAACGACACCGACCAGCCACTATGTTACGATGTCACCCAACTCGCATGTTGGACCCAGAGAACTTGACCTTGACCCATGAACTTGTCTCTATAACCATGACCTTGTTTGACATTGAAAACAAAAACTCAAGAAAAAATTGTAAAAATTGAATTTTAAAAACTTACATTTCTAGAGGTCCCCACAGCACCATGTCTACCAGACAACTGACCCCTCCCCCCTCAAATAAATCGCATTGTACTAACATTCCTCTCCCCTACCCGTTTACATTTCCTCATTCTGTCAAATGCGCTCCACCCGCAATATAGTTTTTTTTTTTATTTGTGAGTTTATATTAATTTTCAACACCTACGCGATGCTAGTGTATTACTTATCGATTAAATCACCAGAGGTGCTGTCGATTTAGCCACCGTGTTGGTTGTCGGTCTTGACCTTACCCCAATGAAACTGAACTCGAAAAGTCGAGAAAACTCACAGTCCAAACGATTGTCAATTATTAGCTAGTCACATCAAGGCACCGTACCGACTAACACTACTAATTAACGACTCACTGAACACAAGATCGACTCCACCCAAGACTATCTCTACCGAAGATTGGTTCCTGACGAGACTGACTTAGCCCAAGACTAGCTCCTGACGAGACCAGTTCCTACAAAACAGGATAGACTAACCAACAGCCACACCATCCACCTATACAAACAAACGATGATGGACAATCTCGAATAATGTCTGCTAGTAAGAGTCTCGTAGCTAAGCTCTTGGCAGAACCTTCACAAAACCTTTATTCCAGAGATGACCCTACCAAATGGTCATACTAGTTTACCAAGCCAACTTACCAGACCAACTGACCAGGCCAACCAACTAGTTGCGAAACACTCCCCAAAAATATTCCCCTTATATTATTCGTTTGCCATATAGAAATCAGCCGATTTTAAACAACCCGATTCTACAGTTAATCGATGATTGAAGATATCTCAACAATGTGTGAGAAATCCCCGCGTTTTTGCATGTCAATCAAATATCTGAGTCTATCAACAAGTTCATTCGGATCTTCGGGAAATATGTAACGAGCGTTATTGACGCCTTCCGCCTCCTCCACACCACTTGTAGAAGGAAACTCATTGGTGAAATGTATGGGAACATCGAGACAATCATCATCCTTCTCATCAGATTCTTCGTCAATACTTTCTTCATAGTCATTATCATCAATGTTGTCTTCATGATCGTCTTCGCCTCCTGTTTATCCTCAATATCAATTTACTTTTTTTTGTAGGGCTCACACAGTCATCATCAGTATTTAGAGCCGGCAACTGTTTATACTGAAGTTTGTCGATTTCACGAGAATGTCTTGCAAGTGTACGTTCCACACATACTGCCTCTACCATACCTCGTAGGTCTCTCATACCGTCATAAGCATTAAGTGTCCCTTCATAATCGTCTGTAGAGTCAGTACCCATCGATACAGCAGGAGGACTACATCACATGCTAGCTCTCAAAAGACGAAGCCTTGCAGTTCTTGATGTGGTTCTTCAATATATTATCTTGCATAAACTGCATGTGCCCATTGTCTTAATGCTTCATCGCCCAAAAAGGACTCTTAGTACAGGTGGTTCTCTCATGTCGCCAGGCATAGCAGCTTTTTCTGAAGTCCTTCCCACAGAAATTTTCGTGTCTACTGTGCCCAGCTACTGCTCTATATATAGAGCAGTACACCTCTTTGTCACAGCCAAAGAGGTGTATGCTGTATGTTCGGCTACAGTAAAATGAACCCATTATTACTTAAACCTGTAAAACGGTCAGCGAATTCCACAGACAAGATGGTTGGTCATTAATAGAGACCCGAGAATTTCGTGGGTTCATTTCTAGACAAGTTGTAATTCACACACTTGTACGTTCATGTTACTTTTGTAATTGGTCGACGTGTTGTTTGACACCTCCTGTAGATAAATGAGCCAATAAAAAAATGCAATAAGTTGTACTCCAAATCACTGCATTTAACTATCACAACTCTCAACCAATACACAGTTGATATCTGTATAAGAGTATATAAAACTGTAAATTATACCCTATGGGTCACTGAACTCGCGAATTTCGCAGGTCTCTTGTTGAGCTTAGCAGTGTGCAGTACAGACCAAAAATTACCTACACGCGCATAATGTACACGAATGTGTACGCTAGGTCTGAATGGGTTTAACTGTGAGCAAATCAGCAACGCTCTCGGAGTGTTGAAGAACTATGGCAACGTTGCACACTCTATTATTGACACACCGCATCGTTCACGACGACAGATAGTGGCGCCGACCTGTGTATGACCCGCTGTCGAAACTGCAGATAAAAATTGGCACCGCGCCTGTGTCACGGGTCGCGCAGACAGTGACAACTTCTGGCCTTGACCGCTATGGCGCTGTTGCTGTTGGGACGTCCGGCCACATCACCGCGTCCGGCCATTTGCCACTGCATTACACTGACAATTCCTTAAAGGCAGTTCACGATAAAGTGAGCACTCTACATATCAACCTTAGAAAAAAGTCACTGCTCTTAACCTGCACATATTTTGACGGGTGCACTGAGTGGCATGCTCCCAGTACAGTTGGTTATGTTGGATGGGAAGTAGTTCCATAACTTAACGTCGAATAGAAAGTGTTAGGTAACCATTTGTGGCAACTTAAATTATTTTATTGTCTTTCTGTTTCTATTTTATGCATCTAAGTTTAAAAATCAGCAGATCTGTAAAATATTTACTTTTCTAACAATTTCATAGTTTCGCTTGACCTAAGTACGAATAGAGTGATGAGGCCTATGGCAATGATAATTTTACATAAGGCGGAGTAATACACAATGTGCATACAAGTCGATCTTAAACAGGGCTTTGAAAAGTGCTCTTTTTACCGTGAACAGCCTATGGACTTTCTCCTTTGCTGGAGCTGGTCGTCAGAAAAACAACAACAAAACAATACAACTCACATTACAAAAAATGCAACATGAGCACAAAAACTGAAGACAAAATCGTGCAAAATAAATGCCTAAAAACTAAATATTGTGCAAATATGGAAAACAAAACGCAATATAGATAAACAGCAAATGCGATGGAAAAACCTCGACAACTGACAGTAAAACACAACATATATCTGGATACGGCACACCGAGTTAAAATATACAAGAACCAAGATTATTAAAAATAATTGAACAATTGCAGCAAAAAAATCAGAAACAAAAAATTGAAGCAACATATTTAAGTCTCTAGACAGATGGTCCTTTCGATGAAACGCTATATATATATATATATATATATATATATATATATATATATATATATATATATATATATATATATATATATATATATACATACATATATATACATACATATATATATATATGCATTGTATTTTTCGCGGGCTTGTTCGTATCAGTCGTATTTGCACTCGTAACTTCTTTGCGTGTACCGAGGTTTCTTCGAAAGGACCATTTGTCTAGAGACTTAAATATGTTGCTTCAATTTTTTGTTTCTAATTTTTTTGCTGCAATTGTTCGATTATTTTTAATAATGTATATATATATATTTATTTATTTATTTATTTATATATATATATATATGTATGGTCTTCTACTGGATCGGTTTTTCTTGATTATTATTTAGTTTGGCTTATTGACTTCTGTGTTGCCATTATTTCCGTCTTTTTAGTAGTCTTGGTTCTATGTTATTGTATTTGATAATCTGACACATGGGTTATTCGTACCCATATATATATATATATATTATCAAATACAATAACACAGAACCAAGACTACTAAAAAGACGGAAATAATGGCAACACAGAAGTCAATAAGCCAAACTAAATAATAATCAAGAAAAACCGATCCAGTAGAAGACCATATACGACATAGGAAGACATTTTAACGTTATATGTCTTGTTTGTTTCTGGTTGCTATTCTCATAATCACCTCCGGCACTGGAGAAGGTGCAATGTATTTCTGAGCCTACTTCAGCTATACAAAACTTAAAAAACTTTATTACTATCGTAGCATGTGGAAATCGTGCAGAACGATGCCGTTTGTCGGTGGGTTTTCTCGGGGATCTCCTGTTTTCCCCGCCTCTTCATTGCTGCGCTTCTCATTACTAACCTCAGCAACTATAGAGGAAATGATCCTCAGATAGTCGACTGCAAGGAGGCCTCACCCCGGGCTAATGCAGAGAAGATAATCATACTGAGGCGATATGTCGTGGTGGCCTCTTTAATGTGGACATGCCCATTCTCTGATTGGCTACTGGATGCTGTGAAAGATTCCCTATTGGCTGGACCACCGACCGGCTAGTAAATGCATGTTATAAGCGTGAAATTATTTTTAAGGCCATGATCTCTCGATCAAATCATAAATATTTTCGTGGCAATTAAAGAACAATTCTTCGATCGTCAAAGGTACTTAAGCCACTTCTACGATAATATTCTAATATTAAGAGTGAGTGAGTGAAGAAATAAGGCCGGCTCTTAACAACGAGGTATTGACAGCCGATGAGGGTCATAAAGGTGAGTGTGGAGCAGCGCCATAAAGAAGGGGCGCTGGAAGCTGGAGATCCCCGAGAAAACCCGCCGACCAGGGCCATCGTCCGGCACGATTCCCATATACGGAATTACGGGAGATTGAAAACGGTTCGTCGTGGTGGGAGGCTTGCAGGCTAACCCCTCAGGCACCGCGGCCTCTTCTGATATTACGCAGAGTACTGTTTTGTTTCTCTGAAGGGGTATAATTAGATAAATGTGTTTCTGGAAGCAGAGAGGGGCCAAGTGACAGCAAACAGTTATCTTGAATTGTTATAGGGTGCTAGGTATCTCGAGATCTTTCTTTGATACAGCGCTTCTAACTGAATTTAAATGTATATTTTAATTTGATGTTGTAAATGATACTCTCATTCAACGAGTGGTTATTCACCGGCGGTATGATATTCTGAAGACTAAAATTTTTTTTGTTTTTTTTTTTTTTATATTTAGATTATTGTAATGTTCTGTGTGTCTGAGATCATGGGAGCTTTTATTTCTTGTTGCTTAAAATATGAGGGGGCATAAGGTATAGCGTTTTTTCATGTAAAATAATAGAGAACACAATTGTGTGTTTATGTTGACGTAAAAACCCAACATCAATTAAAACCAGAATTCCCTGTTCAAAACTACTTTTATCAATGACCTTTCGATATAAGCCGCATTAACCAACCAATACTGTAATTCGCCATATTTGTTAGATAGTTTTAGTTTTCACTAAAGGTCTTTCAGTTAAAACCCGATATTGTTAGTTAAAACTAGTATTAAATATTTTCGCTTCTTCATCTAATCGTAAAGGTGTGTAATAATGGGAAAAAATAACTGCAGATTAAAATAAAGCATAATTTAAAGTGGTTGCCTTAATGCTAACCTGACCTAGCCTTAATAAATGTGCAAAAACCACTTTTAACTGCTCCATTTTATTTATAAGTAATTTTAACTAGTTGAAATTCTAATTACAGTATTAACTGGTTAGTGACAGTTTTAACGAAAGTGCATTGATAAAAGTATTTTTGTCTATGGAATTATGATTTAATTGATTTCGGGGTTATAACGGGGACGTCTGTTCCAATCCACTTATAAACTGGTCATTATGGTAACAGCAACCACTGGACTTTTCCATTTGCATCGCTTGCACGCAAGACATGGCCATCCTGTAGCTTACACGTTAATAGAGACATATGAAATTTGCGAAAATATTTCATGCACTCTAAAATTGAGTCAGTGAGAATTTAGCCAAATCAGTGAAAACAGTAAGAATTGAGCAACTGATAATCAGTGGCAAGATAACTAATTAATATAGTGGTTGAGATTCACTGATTTGTTTGTGATTTACCACTGAATGCCAAGAATGTCACTGTTATAAACCACTTGTTCTAAGTTAATTTGCTTGATTCGCCGGTCAGCAGTAGCTTATCAACTGACTTTCAGTGAAAGATTTTTCACTGATTGGTATCACTGATTCGGATTTAGAGTGTAACATTTGTGTAATTTCTTTCATTGAATAATTTCGAATGCTGCTCATATTAGGTGTCCATCCGTGAATCGCATTACTTCTGTTACCTGTTTCTTATTACCAAGTCACACACGAAAATGCTTCCTCGTATTCACATGCTGCCAAAAACCAAAGGAATTATTTAGGTGTGCATGTAGAATATTGAATAGGTAATATGAGTGAAAAGCTTTCCGTGAAAATATTGCATATCCGAGTATTACAGTAATTCAAACATAACTACTTGCCTCTGTTTTCGGATAAACACTGAAAAATTTCGCCTATTCAAGAGTTTGCAAAATTATACTTGACAGCCATCTGTATAGTCAAGCTGACTTTAGTACTTCGTCGTTGTCTGTTCCTTTACATAAATGCACGTTACTATATGCTGTTCACGGTAAAGTGAGCACTTTTGAGACACTAGCTACTTTTTCCTTTCAGCCATTTCTTATCTTTTAACCACATTTTAAAATAAATATTGCAAATTTAAGTAACAAACATATTGTGTATATTCCACCAAACTCGAAAATTAATGTCTAAGGGTACAATAAAATATATTTATCAAAAGTGCTCACTTTACCGTCAATAGCCTATAGATGTCTTTGTTCCTACTGATTTCGTATTAATTAAATACCCTTCAGGATGTTGCAAAAATGTTGGCCCATTTGCGGAAGTACTCCGTATATAAGAGGGTGTGAGGATTTTTCAATCTCTCGCCAAACAGGCGAAATTTTTCATTGTATGTTTGTAAAGAAAGTGGCTATCCTATTTTTAATCGCAAATATTATGTTTGATAGGAGCCACGGTCAGCTCAGTTGGTTATACACTTGCCGCCCACTTCTAAAGGTCCCTGGTTTGATCTCCAGACCCAGTGGGTGGCGAATATTCCGACTAGGGTTTCCACGTGGACAGTGTGGCGGACACTGTCGTGGTGTGGGGGGTTTTCTCGGTAATCTCCAGGTTCCTTCTTCATTCAGCTGCGTCTCCACCAACATCTCGACTCACCTCATCCATACTTCGGGTTGGCTAGAGCGACATATCTGTACCTCGAGTATGGCAGTCGGCTCTGATAGCGCCGTGATTACAGGACCCTGCCTCAGGCGGAAACAACGCGTGTTTTTTTTTTTTTTTTTTTTTTTTTTTTTAGGGATTGGCCGGTACTACATTTTCTCGATATTCGATACCGATTTCGATACCAAAACATTCTCACGATACTCGATACCGTTACTTTTCTCGATACCGGTACTTTTCCCGATATCAAACTAAAATTGTCATGATTACAAAACCACTTGGCCAATAAAATTTCTCATTTTGCTAGTGTCGTTGACACACACTAAAACTATATAAAAACCCACATTACACTGGAAACCATTGGTGTACGGCCTGTAGCCCAATTGTCCTTAACAAATGATAAACCAACACAATCTCCTTCGATTCTATAGAATCACGTTTCCAGAGTTAAAGCTGTAATCAAATTTTGAGGAAAATGATAACGCAGTACGCACTAATTGAGCGATTTTGGAGTATTTTTTATTTTATGACTTCAAGGAAATTACTGTACCGTTAAATAGATATAGTAATTATCTGATATACCCACCGTGGCCTAGCCCGCGGAATACGCAGGGTAGGCCACGGTATCGCATAGTATTAGATAATTATTGTTTTTTTGATGTGAATATTTTATTATGTAGTTGCATCACAGCCTGCGGAATCCGTGGACTAGGCCACGTCGGGTGTATCAGAAAATTATGGTATTTATTTTTGTGAATATTTAATTCTGCAGTTGCATCAGATAATTATGGTATTGGGGGGGATGTACAATAACTACTCAATTTGCTCGCTCGTGCCTATCAGCGCTCGCACGTAACTCTTTGCCTACTTTTATTGTACCTAAAATATATACCATAAAACTGATTAATGGGAAAAAAATTAATTTAATTTAATATTTTGGTACAGCATATAATTGTGGTATGTATTGGATGAACATATAACTACTCAAGTTGTTCGCTCGCGGATATCGGCGCTCGATCGCAACTCCCGACCCGTTTTTATTGTTCCTCAACTATCTACCATAAAAATAAATGTCAAAAATCATGATTGTGCAATGTATGTGTTGCCCAAAAACACCCTCAAGGTGCTCGCAGCTGCGTTAATAGTATTATGCTATGAATAAAATATGGTATAGTACAGTACACTTGTACTTTTGTAAACCGTTCGTCCAATCTCGACCAGCGAAGGCTTTTTGGAATGCTTGCAGAAAACTTTGGAATGCTCGCTGCCAGCCGAGATAATTGTGGTACCCATTTAAAAGTTGCTCTTAATATATTTTGAACCGTTGTACCTATATCAAATTTTATGGGTGCGTTGGAATGCCCGAAGGACGCAGATTGAATTATGGCACGCTTTTCGAATGTATCGTATTTATTCCTAAAGTTATGTCAATGTTGTACCATAATTATGACACGAGAAAATGTTAAATGCAGATGAAATTATGGTATGATTTCCGGAAGTATCGCGTGTATTCCGAATATTATGGTACAGTAGTACCATAATTATGGCACGAGAAAATTTGTGCTATAATTCGATACTTTTGGATATTCTCATGCGGTACTCGATACCATAAAGTATCGAGGGTATCGAGGTATCGCGGTATCGAGGATCCCATCCATAGTTTTTTCATTAAGTTCGGTAAAACGTAACAATTGTACAAAGTATGAATTATCTAAGACAGACACAGCAGCAGTAATATCCGGACAAATATAATATATTTCAAACCCTCACTACATATGTGAGTAAACGAATGGTTAGTCAGTGGTGTGTGGAAGTTAGAGATCAGTAGCTCCTTGACATGTAACCTGCCACCATACGAATATGAGAATTGTGTGGATCAGGTAATCAGACCTCTGGCACGTTTACAGAAAATCATGAATTCAGTCAACAAGTATGTAATTTTACTGAGGGCTCCGCCACACAATTTCGTTTCTGATTGCATTTGCAGAAAATATAGATTCTAGACGAGATCTGTAAACAAAATCACTTCACATAAAAGAGTCAGTTCAGTAAGTGACAACAAAAGCAGAATGTCTTAACACCGTGTAGGAGGGTGATGAAGACGCACGACTGTTCCAGTTTGGCCAATTGGCATGTTGGATATTGAGCTGATTGAGTGGATCACAGGGGTTGTGAACCAAGGAGACACCCACGGATTTTCGCATGTGGGAATCGTGCTGGACTATGCCGTCGGCTGGTGGGTTTTCTCAAGGATCTCCAGTTTCCCCCAGCATTGTATTTCAGCACTGCTGTGTCATCGCTTTGCTTCACCCACATCGGCTCTGAAGACCCCGATGTTAAGAACTGCTCAACTTCTCCACTCTCCACTGTAATTCATATACCGAGTGTTCACGAACAAATGATAATAAACACCAGAGTGAGGTAGATAAATACAAATGAAGCATATTTGATCAGGGAACCAATAGTCTAACATCCATAGTTAACCTGCTGATGGCAGTGGCAATGTGAAGGGGTTGATATGCAACTTTGCGTAGATACATGGCATTGTAACCAGGTTGTGCGCAGATCTGCGTGCCTGATAACAGCACTCAGTGCCGCATTGTTGCAATCTCGAAGGTGCGTACCTACAATTCCTGCAGGACGTGTTATCGGAATACTTGGAGGAAGTTACTTTACATGTTCGTGAGGCAATGTGGTTTCAGCAGGACGGGGCCACGCTTTATTTCGCCATTGAAGTTCCCCGGCACCTGGACATGCACTTCCCTAACCGGTGGATAGGTAGGGAAGGCCCCATAGCATAACTACCACGCTCACCTACCGACTTCCCGTGGTGCAGTCAGGTAAGGCATTGGTGGTAATTTAAGTTAGGTTATAAGTTAGTCTGTAAGCCGTCCCATGCTAAGCTTTCCAGAATAAAACCGGAGATGTTAAAAAGACCTTTACAATAAAATACAATAACACGCTCACCTGACATCACACCACCTGACTTCTGCCTGTGGGCCCACATCAAATCGGGGTGGTGTATGCCACACCACTTGACACGAGGGATGAGCTCATTACGCCGGAAACCTTTGCACATGTGCGTCGCAACATGCTTCAGCGCTGCACCGCTTGTGTATCCGACATTGGCGGACAGTTTAACAGACCCTTTGAACACAGACATCGAACAGACACTCTGTCCTCATACCTTCAGCCGAAATGTATAAATAAAGTGTAATTTCATTGCACTGCCTGTAACCTAGTTATTGTGATGACCTATCCGCCCCTGCACATTGCCACTGCCATTAGTGGGTTAACTATCGAAGTTAGACTATTTGTTCCGCTATGACATGGGCCCCATTTGCACATATCTACCACATTCTGGTATTTATTATAATTTGTTCTTAAATATCCGGTATATCGTTGCCATCACACTTGAAGGAACATTGAGGTGGTGACAGTGCGACTTGGACTGACCTGCACATGGCGCTGGTAAGAGAGCGGGAAGCGTCGGCATATGTCCGGGCTGAAGAGGTAGAGCGGCAGCTCCGGAGAGATAGCGTTCGCCGGGAAGATGATGCCAGCACTGCCATCGATGCGGTCGCACTCGTTGTCGCCCCAGGCCTCGAGCCTAGTTCGATCGTCCAAGCGGCTCACCACGTTCAGCTGAGTGGGGTCTTTGACGCCTGTGTTCACGGTGAGTCTGTACCGTGACTTCCCCGCCCTCTGAAAAATCCGCACAACTTTCTCTCTGAGAAGGACACGCATAGCTGCCCAAATGAAGTTACTTATGTGGACGAAGGTCCTCTTCAATACCGACACATCTATTTCTGAGAGGGACACGCTTGCCTGTCCACAAAAGTCTACTTATGGAGACGAAGGTCGTCAGTAAAATAACTCTCTGAGGGAGACATACTGTCCTGTCCAAAGGATGCTGCTGATGTGGACAAGAACATTTCTTGCATCCACTCACCTTTAGGCTACACTCCATGGTCCTTTTGCAAAATTTTACTCCAAAACACTTAAAACTCAAATCCACTGTTACGATTAGATCATTTTTATTGCTATGTTCCTTAAAAGTCAGCGTGCGAACCACCTACTGCCAGTATTACATATACTCGAGTGACACCTAACATGTTATCAAATTATAACACGAAATGATAGGATATTTACATATGGCATGCCAGATGAAATGCACACTGATATGGTCGCAATAGAGGGCGGTTCACGTACCAAGCTGAGAATACCAAAGTCGCCGAAGGGTTCGCCTTCCATGATCTTGGCACCGATGGTGAGCAGCTCGTTGTCTCCCACCCAGAGGAAGTCGCGCACTGTCTGCTCGAGGAAAGTGGACGACGAGTGCAGCACGAGCGACATGGCCAGGTGCATGAATACGTTCATTTTGGGCAGCATCGATGTGGCAGACTGCAACAGCATACAAGTCACGATTTCATAAAATTTATAAATGAGGCGCACCAACCTCTCAGTCCAAGATACACTCGTCGCTTTATAAAATGAAACTAACTAGATCTAGCTGTGCAGCTGCAACTTTATTAATATAATTCTAGCAAATAATTGTAAACAACGAGAAATCGATATTGTAGTCCTACGTGATGATGTTACTATCACTAACGATTTATGACACGAAGTAAACTTCCCAGCAACAAATAAGCCTTCCACATCTACTTTACTTGCTTGACTGTATTCCAGGTTAATGGTGGATACAATTCAAATGAACTTGTGTTCTGTTCAACATCCTCTATACTGAACACTGGGACTGAAAGAGTAGATAAGTATCACAGAAGAAGATCTGCTTACGATCGTCGTGATCTTAGGTGAGACAATCACATCATCCTCCTTCCCCGACGACATCTCCGGGAGGAATACGTAGGACCGGTTCTCTCTGTACGTGACTGTATTGTCGTTGTTGAACTCCACGTCCACCTTCTCCATGAATTCTCTGGAAAAAACACAAGCTTTCTTTACCAACGCATCACTCGCTCAGGTAGATGCAATTTTTGAGACGCGGATGTTTCTGATACATTTGGTCTGTTTTTATATTACGAATTCACCACCAATTTATTTTATATCTTGTTTCTAGATTCAAATTGTAATGAAATGCTCAAACATGGGCAGTCTTAGAGAAGTTTAATTCCGTAAGTAAGTATAAGGGTGTAGAAAAAGTGTGGAAATGAGTCGATGGAGTAACTCATGGTGCATATACTGTATAGAGTGGTTTCGAGTACCATTACTTAGTAAAATTTTTAGAACTCACTAAATTATCTACCAAGTGCACCGTTTAAATAGCAAAAACCGACTTATATTTAGTAAAGAAAAATTTTTGTACCCATCAGCACTGGAAAATATTAAGTGTAATCGCACAGAAGTGAAAATTGGAAAACCCACTGGCTGTAGACACCATACTAAAAGACATGCGCACATATTAAATTGTGCTCTCTCTTTCGGTCTCTTTCGAACAGCTGACCTGTACAAACCACACACTAAGAATAGTGGCCGCACAGCGGCGTTCACATCCACTTTAAATGTTCATCACTGACTGTGCTGGCAGTCGTACGGTACCGAGGTGACTCTGTCTAAAACTATTGTTACTTTATATGTCAGTATTACTTCATAATATACTCCGACGTGTATAACATACATGTGATGATTTCACTTGCAACTAACTTCAATACCAACATTTTAAAAAAGGACATAGGTATGGAATCGCTCACCCTAATAGTTCAATGCCTACATCACTGTTGTAGTTAAGAATATTTAAAGGAAAAATTTGCTGAATGAAACACGTTTTTTTAATCGAGATCTATTACGAGTTCATGCCAGTGTAACTCGACTACAGAATACCAAACAGTACAGAAGTGGAACAGCCACTAATACTGAGAACTCCAGCCTCACACACCAGAAATATGAAATCACTGAATAGCATCTCAACTCGTCTGAAAGCTGATCGTCTATCAGCACCTAGCAACTTACTTGCCAACACGCAGCCCAACTAAAGTCATTCCACAGTATTTTCACTCTTTATATATCAAAATTTCACAAATTACATCAAGCATAACGTTTTTGCCAGTTTCCTAAATATGTTATGTTACACAAACGTTTAATAATTATGTTGAAAAAAATATACATTATTTTTGGTTGTATTCCAATTTTACTTACATTTTATCTATAAAAATATTTTATTTATTTGTAATTCCTATGAATAAAAACAAAGAGAAATGGAAGTGTTGGTAAAGCATAGTAATAAATAGGGACCTGCAAAATTCGCTTTATTATTTAAGGACAGACTGAACTCCAAATTAATGTGCGTTTGACCAACTTCAGCCATTGGCCAAAAATATGTTTGGCTTGCCCCAGAGGACAACAATATAAGTTCAGATGTGGAGTGGCCAATCTCTTTTGAGGAGAGCATGCAAATACGTGAAGTTTATTACAGTGTAGCGGCAAATGAAACCACGAATTGTAGCCACTTTTTTATAAGGCAACAGGGTCTACCGTGTCACCGAAAGATAACGCGAATTTTGCAGGTCTCTAGTAATAAACTGTTCTTATGCAAATATTTTTAATCTGAGTGCGAACAAATGCGGTTCGTTGGCTGGTTTGTGTAATTTTCTAGGCTTAGTTAAGCTGTGTTTGCATGAGTCGGAGGAATAGTGTGAAATTAGAACTTTAGCAAAGCTTCAGAAAATTTGTTATTAGCCATGAATGGACTACTACACAAGACAATCTTTTGTGGCATACAGTAGGTGCTCAGACAGTATGTCGATTTCCATAGCCCCGCGCAGCCAATCGGGGAATGGGTTGGTACGACTGCATGAAAGGGACCGCTGTACTTCTGTGTCCGTTTCTACTCTGTGACCCGACCTACTCTAGAGTATGGTTTTCAGAGTGAGCGGTATGTTGTGTATAGTCTGTTCAGGGTAAATTGAACACTTTCGAAAGCCCTGCTTAAGATCTACTTGTATGCACATTATGTATTCTTCCACCTTATGTAAAATTAACATTGCCATGGGCCTGGTCACTTTATTCATCCGTCGTTAAAGTGCAAATGTGAAATTATTACAAAAGAAAATATTTTTCAAATCTGCTAATTTTTACACTTCAATGCATTTAAAAAAAAAAAAACAGAAAGTGAAAGAAATAATTTAAGTTATCGCACATGGTTACCTGGCACTTTTTATTTGACGTTAAGATATGGAACTTCTTTCCATCCATCATTACCAACTTTACTGGGCGCATGTCGCTCAGTGCACCCGTTAAAATATATGCAAATAGTCTAGTGACAGTTCTCTAAGGTTTATTTCGAATGTGCTCACTTTATCGTGATCAGCCTTTACCTGTACGTATATGGGCCAAGTTCGTCCACATTGAATTTCTTATCGCGGCCTGCCCTTACGGCGTCCAGGTTCGTGTAGTTGAATATGTAGATCTTCAAAAGAGGATCCACTGGGGCTCGTATCCACATGTCGTAGAACTCCGAAGTGTTGCTTATCACGAATTTCTGTAATGTCAGTCAATAATACATGCACTATTACTTAGAGACCCTGTTCTTCGCTTCACATTTTGGCAAGACACTAGGTGTCACAGAAGTATACGCTAGTTTAATATATGCCATTGGCAAAACCGCGAGTATTTTGTGGTTTGTTTTGGCAGCAGGCTAGACTCCGCAAACATCTGTACATTCGCGACATTATAGTTTGCTTATTGGTGGCTGCGATCAAGCGAGGTCTTTGTAGAAGACATTTCAACGCTCGCTGACACTAGTGATTCCTGCTTTTGACTGGCTTGCAGTTAAACACGGCGTGTCTAAACAACTGCTGTCCAATCGTGATAGCAGGAGGAAGAGAACATTTTGAAGTCTTCCAAGCCACGGAATGAACTCGCGAAATTCTCGAGGCCGTAGTCATTGTACCTCCGCTCATCAGTAGGGACACCTGTTTTCCGCGAAAAGATTTCAAGGCAAGTGGTGTTCCAATGCCTTATAGCTCAGAACCACTTTCGTTATTGGATCATTCAAAATGTACGCGTCGTATCTGTCTGCCTGCATATCACGGACAGTCAGTATCGAAGAAACTAGACTATCCTCGCGCATGTCAAGTGGCCAATAGTCAAATGAAGACTTCAAGTGCGCACATAGGACGTTGAGGTCTTGCCTCTGCGTAAAAAAAAAAAAAGACCCGGCGTGGAGAAGTGAGAACCAGTAATATACATTCAACACTCGGGTGACTTTATTCCGTAAGGGCGAGCTGAACATGACAATGAGCTCTGACTGTAGCAGCAGACAGTGTACAAATCACCTCTACTCGAGTAGTCTAGCATGGTGTTTTTTTATAAAACGCGAAATGTAATACAAGGCAAGCCAGAAGTGATTGGTTTATCGAAAACTGCAAGAACACCAGTTGTGTGTTTTCTGTGCAGGACTCTCTTACTGTACTGTACAGCGTTCGTTAGTGACTGCCTGCCATCCAATAGAGTACCGGCTCAACTGTGTCCTGATTTAAATTACTTGTAGTGGCCGCGGTGGTGTTGTGGTTATACTGCTCGCCTCCCACCAAGGCGATCAGGGTCCAATCCCCGGCCGGGTCACTCCGGATTTTCGCATGTAGGAAACGTGCTGGACTATGCCGTTGGTCGGCGGGTTTTCTCGGGGATCTCCCGTTTCCCCTGCCCTCTAATTCCGGTGCTGCTCCATTCTCAAATGTCACCCTCATCGGCTCTCAAGACCTCGGTGTTAAGAGCCGTCCAAATCTCTTCACTCACTCACTCGTTCCCAGGCGGGGTCGCTCCCGGATTTTTGCATGTGAGAATCGTGCCGGACGATGCCGCTGGTCGGCGGGTTTACTCGGGGATCTCCCATTTTCCCCGCCCTTGCATTCCGGCGCTGCTCCATACTCATCTCTCTTCACGCTCATCTCCTCTCAAGTTCTCAGTGTTAAGAGCCGCCAAAATATCGTCACTTCACTTAACCACTTAACATATTATCCCGAGTATACTCGTCCACGAATGACGTGTTGCAGAATAGGTAAAATCATGGTCTGAGCTGTACAATATCAGAAGCTAGCACCAATACAAACAGCGCCTTTTTCCTGGGTAATACTTTTGGCTACTGCTAGCACACCAAAACGTTATTATTGGTTTCTGACGGTACCATAAACCAATAAAAAATATTTCCATGGGTTCCGTCATTTTGGTTATTACAAGGAATTCTTAAGTACGTCTCACACAAAAAAAAATCTCCTCTTTTGCAACACCTGGGGCAAAAAAAATAATTCCTAAGTTCTGTCACGCATTCTTTTGTGAGCCAAAGTGTTGCAAACGTGTCATATTGTGATGTATGCTGTACTTGTGTTTTGTGTACCCGTGGCAACCAGTGAACAACGTGCAGCTCGTAAAATACGTTTCCATCAGCCTTTCACAACCGAAAGGTCTGGTAACGTTCAGAAATCAAATCACCCGTCGTGAAGATTCTCAAAGTACTGGGTGCTAACTCCTCGCTTTGTACAGTATTGGCTATAAATATGCTTCATATGCAACATGTCCAGGATCGTGGACACGGAGAATGAATGGATTAAATTCCCCCTACTTATAAAATGGTTTTTATAAGATCACTTTTCAAAAGTATTGTTTTGATATTTGGTTTATTATCATTATTATTACTATACGATTATCACATACAAACTTAGACAACTTAAATTTGTTGATGCATGTTACGCCAATAAGAAAGTTATATTTCAAGCTATAACAGCCTGAATTTCACTTGATCTTAAGCCTTGAAATATTAAACGTTGACATGTGCAGATACTAACCTTCAGTACAATTTCTTTGAGAACATCAGTCTTGGCCAAAATTATGCTTGCGAAACAGCTCAGGAACAGTAATACGGCAGGAACAAAGAAGTCTGTAAAAAACACGTATTTCAATTTTCTTTGTTTTTTTTAATTGGAATGTTTTTAAACCCCCCCTTTTTTTTTTGTTTAAACTATAAAGGCTTATTTATATTTAATGTGGGAGGTCTGATAACGTAGTTAAGTAGAGCTAAACGTATCGTAATCAGCAAGGTCATTAAGGACGGAGCAATTATGAGGGAAGACGGAACGCGGAAGGATTCGGCCATAGCCTGTAGTAAGGCACCGTCCTTGGTGTGATTTCGAGAAACTAGGGGAAACCGAAATCAGGATGCTCGCACTGGGAATCGAACCCGGCTAGTCCTCCCGAATGTGAGACCTGTGGGTTACCACTTTGCTTCCCCGCTCGGTCGGCGAACGATCTGGACGTTCTTTTAAACCTATGAACATTCAATCACATTTAGAAGCTTGTATTGTGATCTCCCCTGACTCCCACGACACACTATGTCACTAAAACCTAGGCACTCCTGACTTCCGTGAAATGAGTTCCGCTCACACTGGACTTCGATGCTCTGCTAGTTCCAGCGATTTTCTTCTGCATATTGCCAACGTGTACTAGTGAGAAGACATGTTTCTATAGGCAGTCCACGCAGTTAGCCTGCTCGTCTACCACCAAGACGATCCGGGTTCAATCCCCGGCCGTGTCACTCCGGATTTTCGCTTGTGGGAATCGTGCGGGACGATGCCGTTGGTCGGCGTGTTTTCTAGGGGATCTCCCGTTTCCCCTGCCCTCTAATTCCGGTGCTGCTCGATTGTCACATCAATCACCCCCATCGGCTCTCAAGACCCCGATGTTACGAGCCGTCCAAATCTCTTCACTCACTATAGGCAGTTCACGGTAAACAAAGTAATATGAAAGCCTTGCATGATATCTACTTGTACGCACGTTATGTGTTCTTCCACCACATGTACTGTAAAATAAACATTGTCATGGACCTGCTCACTTTATTTATGCGTCGGTCTGAGTGGAACAGTCAAATTATTAGAAAAGTAAATACTTTACAAATTTGCTCATTCTTAAACTAATAACCATTAATAAAAACAGAAAGCAAAATAAATAAATTTATAATCCACACATGTTTACCTAACACTTTTAATTCAACGTCAAGAAATGGAACTACTTTCCCTCCATCGTTGCCAACTTGATTGAGCGCGAGTCACTCAGCGCGCCCATTAATGTATATGAACTTCTGTGATTCGCGGACTAAATCCTTAGATACATAACACGTAAGTAATCTTTCTATTAAAGAGAGTTTGAGTGAAAGCGTTTTGATATAAACTAGAGGCAAAAAATATTTTCACGAATATCGGGTGTCCCTACAAAAACCATATAACAATCGAAAATATAATATTGTAATAGTTGTAATAGTGTTTGCACCAAGGGCGTTGAAACGTATAAAGTTTTCCCCCCGTGTTTCAAAGATATTTTAGGCTTTTGTAAAGTCATACCAATAGTAATTAATACCAAAAAAGTGGGAAAAAATCTTCGCATATTTTAAGCGAAATGATCTAGAATTGACTTAAATGATGTGCCCAAATAAATTTAAAAAAACTTCCTACACACAATGTTTATTTTATTTGATGTGTGTCCCCCCTCTCTATTTTTGAACGCGTTAACCTAATTTCACCTAACTTTTATAGTTTTGACTACTCCGGGCAATTGCTTTCAAAATGGCGGCCATTTTAAAATTTAATGTCATATGTCATATCGCGGAAACCATCCAACAGATTCAAAACAGAATTTGTATGCAGACAGCGCAAGGTGTACACATTGAATTCATAAATTCAGATTGTTGTTAATCCACCATTTGGGAATATAGCGCCCCGTGAAAAACTAAAGCTTTTGCGTTATATCTCGAAAAGTACTCAACTAATTTTCGCCAAATTTGGCACGTAAGTAATACTATGATAGACCAGGTAAATATAGATAATTGAACTTTACTAGGCACTTGTCTTCAAAATGGCGCCGCTTTAACTAACATACTGTTTGATCCATTTCAACCTAATTTTGTACGCTGATAGTATCTATTACAAGCATTATATAAGCCAAACAATATTCACTTTTGTACTCCAATTTGTAAAATAGTGCAAAATAATTTACTAAAGATTTTGAATAATATCTTCTGAAACAATTGACAGTTTCCTACCATAGTTTGCAAACAAGAATTACTGCTGCAGTTGATATTTACAAGCATGTGTCAAGTATGCCAGACACTTATTTTAAAAATGGCGGCGATAAAGCTATTTTAGTTTTATATGTTAAATCGTAGAAAATATGTCATGAATTCCAATGAGACATTCTGTGCTGGCTGTATATATTACAACCAACAAATATATCCCCGCAAAATCTCTTTCGTTTGCCATTTTGTAAAATAGTATCACATGGAATATTAAAATTACGTAATATCTCCGAAAAACAACCAGTTTACACCAAATTTGGCAAACAAGTAGCTTTATGGCAGGCCATGTAAACTGACGTACTTTGAGAGGGCCAGACACACATATTTACAAAATGGTGGCCATAAAAACATTTTAGCTCAGAATGTTTCAAACTACGAAACTGCAGAATAATTTTCTACTTAAATTTGTATAGTGACGTTATCAGTTATATTCATCAAAATTTTCTATGCAAAGCCTAATTTTTCCTCCATTTTAGAAGATAGCCTCACGTGAAATAATACGGTTTTTATGCCGTATCTCGAGAAATAATCAGATTTGGCGAATAATTTTCCCTATGGCTGGCCATATAAATTTAGATGTTATAAGAGTGTAGGCCTCCTATTTTCTGAATAACACCTATACAAAGATTTAAGCTTAGTGTGCTGTATCTACGAAAATATGCATCATATTTAAATTAACTTTGATTTTGTATCAAGGACAATCACAGAACCAACTAAGACATAAAATTTTTGTCCTCCATTTACGAACGGGTGAGTGAGTGAGTGAAGATATTTTGGTTGCTCTTGATAACGTGATCATGCGAGCTGATCCATTTATGAAGATCGTCACATACACAATGGAGGTTATCTGTTATATCTCGAGGAGCGATCAACCGATTCATACCAAAATGTCACGCAAGTATTCCTACAGTATTGTATGTAAATTAACATGTGTTATGTGCGGCAGGCATGTTTTAATGTGGCTTATATAAATAATTTAGATTAATTTGTTATGTATATGAAACATTTCAAAAACATTCAACCAAATTTTGTATGCAGACAGTATTAATTAGAAGCATCATTTATGCATACAGAGATCCTCCTTTGCCGTAATTTTCGCAAAGTAGTGTTAGGTGAGTAGAGTGAACATTTTGCCATATTTCCGGAATAATTCAACTAGTTTACACAAAATTTTGCACGCTTACAGAAGGTCGTGTAAAGTTACGTGATTTAAATAAGGTTAGACACTGCTTTTCAAAATAGCGGCTATATAAATATTCTGATATTTTTGGCATATTTATTTAAAAATTTAACCAAATTCAACCAAACATTTTATATTGACAGTATCTATTAGACACATAGTATAGAGAACATTTTTTTTAACAGTTTTCTAACTTAGCAAAGATTAAGAAAATAAAGTTTTTATGCTTAATATCGGTTACCAATCAACCGCTTTCCACAAAATTATTCTCACAAGTAGTGTTATGGTAGGCATTATAAACTTATGTGTTTTTTTAGTTTACACGGTCATCATTTCAAAATGATGACAGTGTAAATATTTCAGGTAAGTGAACCCTATGATTCAAAACATTAGACAGATTACATCCTAAGTTGATACTCCGAATCCTACCTCCGTGATATAGTTTATTGCAAGCTAGTTTAATTTTACGAGTTTTTCTGAATTCGAATCCCGGGTAAGTAACTCGTGTATTTAATTGTCTTAGTACTGTTTTGCGTGTTTCTGGTTTCATCTCTAATAATATTGCTGTAAATGAGATGCCAACGTCTAACTACCCTCTAAGCTTTTAAGAACATCACTACACTGAGAAAAAGGAATTGTCTAAACTACCAAATAAATAATGTTGACATTTATTTTGCTCTTTCAAACCTGCTATTTTTAAATCAAACACTGGATTGTTGAAATAAATAGTTATTTATTTAACAAAAAATTTTGTTGGTGTATTTTTTTCAAATCAAACAAATGTTTTGCTGTCCATACAATATTTTTCATGTATGGTATGCTAAACTATTTAAAACAAACATATATTTGTTTTAAAAATTCCTACACATGCTTGCTTTTACAAAACGATTTATTTAAATCAACTATATATTTGTCAAACTATTTTGACATGGTAAATTTAACCATTTGGATACGTCCGTCCGAACAACGAGCTTGGTTGGTAGTGAGCGAGTGCAAGGTGGCAGACCAAGAAACAAGAATGATCGTAATTTCATTGTGATTTGAAAAATTTACACCTGTTCTTGAAGGTATGTGAGGTTTTGTTTCTATTTTCTGCGTTGTTTCTATTGTCAATATGGATTAATTTCAGTGACATTTCATAGTGTTTTAAAACGTTCGTGCTATACTGCCCTTGTTATAAACGTAACCTAGATTTAAAGTAATAAAATTACTTTTATTACGTTTCCGAGGTGTGTTTCGAAATATCAGCGCCCAGAAACAAGTAGGAGAAAGTGCTAGATATTATAAATGTTGTTTAAAAGAACATATTTTTGTTACGTTGGCGAGGTGTGTTTAAAAACAACAGTACTTAGAAACATGAGGGGATAAAGTAATGTAATTCGAAAACTGCTACGAATTCTTAAAATTCGACACGTGGTTTACGGCACATGAAGGGATATAGAGCGTGCTCCTAGCCAATTTGTAACTATCTGATAATTGCATAATATATATTTTCTACCTTAAAACTATTTTTTGTTGTCTTGTCCTACAAACTGTCCAACATGGCTCTTTTTATGTAAGGTATAACTACCTCACTCTGGAGTAAAATTACCGTACATAGCGGTGGAAAATCCCATAATTGGATGGGAAAATTATCTTACGACGCGTGCATATATTCTGCATTTTCTCAACAGCAAAGTGGGAGGACAGGCAGAAGAAAAAATTCTTAACACCCTAATATTCACTTGCAGTATCGTGTAGTCGTCGGGGTATAATGGATAGCGCATCGATTTAGCGTGACAGAGGACCATGGTTCGCGCCCATCCTCCGGCAAGTATTGCGAACTCGACATTTCGGCTACTGTCCATTAGAGGATATAGGCAATGAAAAGAATTCATAATACTAGCACCCCGCGTGTTATTTAAATTATTATTCCATAATACAATATAGTTAATATTTTTTTACAGTGTGGTTAAAAGAAGTAACACTAATAATTAGGTCAAATAAATGCATGTCTGGTTTAACTAAGTGATTTGGTAAAAAAAATCCTAATAGCCAAGCCAGAAAATGCATGTCTGGTTTAACTAAGTGATTTGGTAAAAAAAATCCTAATAGCCAAGCCAAAAAATGCACGTTTGTTTTAACACAGGCATATATTTGGTTCGACAAAATTATTTGGTTAAAAGTTATTGTCTTATTAGTCAAGCCAAACAGCTGCTTGGTTATTTTAACACAAATATGTTGAAGTTCAGCAGAAATATTTGGTTAAAAGAAACTACTGTTTTGGTTTTGCTAAACCTGTGAACTGGCTTGATTCAGTAGTGTATATCGGTTATTATTACAGCAATATAACATTGTTGAAACAACTAAATAATATCAAACAAATAATTTTGTTGTGCCAAGCAATGATCTTGATTACTAGTAGACAAATATACCATTTGGTTGTTTCAAACAAATTCCATTAGATTCTACAAAATATTTTTTTCTCAGTGTAAAATTTATTTGCACCCATGTTGAGGAAAGTAGGATCATTAGTTATCAGTAACTTCTTGTTTAAAAATGAAAAAATTATGAACAATTTTCTTCGACATATGACACTTGATACTCCTGAAACCTGAAATTCAGGTTTGGATTTCAGATATTTTTGTTTAGTTCGAGATTTACTGATAATCTTAATAGTAAACTAGAGACATACGATTATATATATACAACGTTTTTCTTAGTGGGGGACAGTGAAAATACTCTTAGCCTAAATTAGGGATATATATATATAAAGTTGTTTGCATGAACTATCTAGATTGTTAAAATAGGGACAGCCATCTGATGGGTTCTATGTACCGTCTATATATTGTTAACATAGATGGTAATACCAACGAAACTGTTTGTTATGCTCCTGTCTATGATTTTATTTGCTGCTTACTGTGCATATGTTCGCTGCAACTGGGCACCGTTCCTACTACAAAATAAATAGCACCGCCAACAGAACAACTTCAACAATATATATGGATTGTTCCCACAACTAGGATTTTAATAACCTAACAGATTATTCCGCTGCTGCGACCCTCCGCCCGACAACAGAACTGTTCAGTACGAGCAACCAAAAATATATGTTAGGTTATTACAATTCTGGTTGTTGTGGGAACGATACAAATACTCCTGAAGTTGTCCTGTTGGAGGTACCGTCTCTTTTGTAGTAGGGACACATGGTTCTGCTGTAGCAACTATACGTACAGTGGCAAATGAAATAAAAACAGAAATACAACAAACAATTGTGTTGGTAATACTATCTATATTAACCATATTTATATGATTCCTGCAACCGATCATATGGCTGTCCCTATTTGAACAGTCTAGATAGTTTCTATACAGTCATATATACTCGTAGTGCAGTTAAAAGGGGGGGGGGAAAGCCGCAAACTTACACACAGGCGACAAACAGTAAATAGAGATGGGATAAACTCATGGGTTCAATGTCCTGTAGACTCTGCAAAACCGACGTTTACTCGAGCAGAAGTCAACTGCACATTGTCTGCTTGCTACCCCAGTGAGAGGCTCTAACTAGCCCTGCATTTGTTGCGCCTGAGTTATTGGCTGAGATTATGCAAGTACGTGTCTAATAGAAGCGGTTCAACTGTAAATGTTTCGTAAACATATGAGTTTGCACAGTACCTTTAAGCCTAAGAAGCAGTCATATTTTTCCTTTGTAAATTATCGTTAGGGACACAGATTTTCGCAAAGTTGCGTATCAAGACACATTAACTCATATCCTCTTTCACGAATGGATGGTTTTAAGTGCAATGCTTATTATGTACCTGCACACGAATCACAGACTTACAGTTAACTCATTCCTAATGCTGACTGGCTCAAATACGACAGTGTCTTCTCACAAGTACACGCGAACAATAACAATAGGAAAACTGCGGGTTTGCAGGAAGGATATTGAAATGTAGCTTGCGTTGTAGAAATCTTTTCGCAAAAATTACACTGTATTTTTTATTAATTTTTTTTTTTTTTTTTTTTTTTTTTTTTTTACTTTTTCAAGACAAATCTTGGCGACGAAAATTTCGTAGAATTACAAAAGCTTTTTCTTGTGAAATCTACAAAACATTTATTTGTATTTTTACATATGATAGACTTGTATTTCAACAAATATTACTGTGAAGTGGAGTTAAAATTATCGTTCTTTTGTCATAGAAAATAATGCAATGAATAATAAGAGAGTAAGGGGAATATATTATTTCTAAATATAATTTACAAAAAAAAAAAGTGTTGCAGGAGCGGTTACTCAAGCCCGCACCTTAAACCACACGGCCAACTTAACTTAACTAGATCAGAGTTATTTTTGTATTAATATACTGACTAAGCAAGAATAGCATAATGTCATGTCTTGCGAAGGACTGAGTTTAACGAATTAGATAATTGCTGCACTTCATAATGACATTAAACAATTGCAGACTGACTGCACATTTGCAGATATATAATGGCAGAATATATTGTTTTAAGAACGTTTGTTGCGACTACAGTTATTAGCGTTAAATGCCTTCAAAATATTACTACACACATTGGGTTGAGAAAAACACATTTACTTCAGTCTATGACCAATGTATACGTATGAAATATTAACATGAAAAGTAATGTGTAATAGTGTCTCATGTTATTAAAAATTTTCTTCGTAGTTTTATTATGATTATTTAAATTATATTAAGGGTTTTACATTGTATAAACTTGCTTTATGTACCTTTTAACTTTTTACTACACTCTAAATCACCCTTAATTTTTCCAAAAACAGCTTTATACAGTTTTATGTTGTTCGGCGTCCGTCATTTTGTCTGATATCGTGCATACGGGTCAGTATACTGCGAACATTCCTTGACGTCTTTTAAGAACACGGCACGTATAATTATACAAGAAAATGATTTGTGCCGTCACAAACGTTTATAAAATCACAAACAATTTTTGAGTAAAAATTACAATTTTTTTACAGCGTAGTTGCCCCTGCCCTAGCTCACAGTGCAAATAAGGATTCAGTGCTTTATGGAATACGTAAATAACTCCCGTCATTAGCCTGCACGAAATAACTACGTGCAAAAATTAGTCACCCATCTACAACTGTTAAACGAAGCTTTAGAGTAATCAGGTAAATACTGTCACAAATATGTCTCGAAAATCACTGGCACTAAATATCAAGTACAGTGTACTTTGTTCACTGATTCCGAGGCGTGACAGGTCGTTATTTCGATCATGAAGTTTAACGCTCTCAAAAATTTTCACGTGTTCCATACGGGTTTTTGCTTATTTGCATTTCCTGACTTTTAACCTTTTGAGGATGGCACAGACTTACTGGCATTGAACACAAGGGTGGAGCGAGCTGCCTGTGTTCTCCACCACAGAAACATCCGTTCATCATTTAGTCTCTGTATTTCCACTCTCCACCATCGATTGCAATGGACACCCTTGTTGTACTCGGCAACGTTTATTATTACCTGGTCACTGGCCAATGAAGGTGCGCATTGGCTATATATCAATTAATGTGTAGAGAGTAAGGTGCGCGGGCTGGTACTGCGATATAATATATTCAAAATGGCGGCGATGCACATGCACATGCTCTTACCCAACCCCCGGCCCTATCCCCACCTTCCCCTCTTCCAGCCCTGTATATGTTGTCTAATGGGTCCCCTCTCCAACCACTGATGTGTGCTGTGATGGGCTGATGGGTTTCCCTTCTACCCTGGTAGGCGTGCTGTGATTTTCTGACAGGTTTCCCCTCCACCCTAGGAGGTGAGGGGGGTAACCAAGTAGCAAAACCGTCACAAGGGACGTTTGTGAAAACACCGATGGTCTGAGGACTTGGTTTGGCGGACAGTCGTAGGCTTAGCAGCCATCATAATGGAAGATATAGTGACTGGTGCGAGCAGTCATTAGTACACATGTTCACGCTTCGGCTGCCTAACTATAAGTGAAGATGTTGTAAGGGTAGGGTGAGGGGGTTGAGGTGAGGATCCTGGTTCGACACCCAAGTAGGGAAAATACATGTAATAAATAATAAGTAATTAGGTTACGTAATCGTAAAATGAATAATTATATTCTTTAATCAAACAATGGCTAAGTATGCACATGCAAAATTACCACAATTACTTACTACGCAGATGTCCTCTCCCTAGCACTGCTTTCTTCCCACTGAAATCGAATATATAGTATCAATAGTTTATATCCCCATCCATCACGAAGAAATGCGATCAAACCCACTGGGTGCATGCCCCATGCCCCTCCCCCCTTTTCCACACACACACAGCCCAGGGTGATACTGCTGCCGCCCGCTTATGTCACTGAGAGAGCGTGCCACAATCTGGGGGAAGACAGGCAATATTCTCTTTTTATCCTTGCCGCTTTCGTCTCCGGGTCTGCGCACACCAGGTGCTCCCCAGGGCACGAATTGTGTAGTTTGCATTCCTGCTGCTGGAGGGCAGCACCTCCTGGACAAGCTCTGCCTCCTCTCTCTCTCTCTCTCTCTCTCTCTCTCTCTCTCTCTCTCTCTCTCTCTCTCTCTCTCTCTCTCTCTCTCTGTTCTTCTCTCTTCATCGCCATCGAAGTTTCTCTGGGGTGGCTAGCCGAGAGGCTATGCATATATGAAGTTAAATTTCGCTCTAGCCAAATACATGTTTGTTAAAAATGGCTGGTGTTGTTACCTAGCCAAATTTCCTCCAATTTTCCTTCTAAAATGGCTGCCCGCCCCACGATGAAGAGAAAGTGTGAGGGGACGAGACTAGTTTCAAAAGCCACCAACAGGGTGCATGCCAGGCGACCCCTAAGTCCTTCTCTAGCAACTGTCCGAGCAAGTCCCATCTGCCTTGCTGAAACCACAAGAAGGTGTCCCCGCGAAGCGCCTCGCTAGAGTTTCGTTCTCACGGGAGGTATTGTGCATCGGCAGATAGAGATTTGGCATTCTCAGGCGACCAGTATCCACATAAAATGTTAACACAAATTTACGTATATTTAACTGAAGTGTATAAATATATGAAATTATTTCTCGAATTGTTTTTTAAGCTGCTCCATAATAACATTAAATTACATTAAAATCCATTAGATTACAAACACCGTTAATATGTGAAGCACAATTTCTATGGCAAAAGAAAATATATTGTTGATTTTATATACTAATAGGATTTCATCTCAGAAAATATATAAAATTCTGTAATCAACCACTTTTCGTTAAGCTTTTTGTAAGTGTGTAAACATTTTTGCATTGCAATAACACAATTATTTTACGTATCTCGAACACACTTCATCACATACTGATGTTACTTATATTCAGCCTTTGGTTTCTGTCCCCCAAAGATTCAGAGGTCACCTCCATGCTAACAACATCTCATTCCATTCACAAAATATTATTCTCTCACAAGAACATATACCGGCAAAATCTGAAGTGCGAGATTGTGATCGCATGTCCATTTGCGAAAACCTTCGTGTGACCACCCGAAAAATATTTATCACATCCTTAAAACATTATATGATAATACATATTAACCACAATTACATACAGAATCCCATGAAAACACAGACACTACAACAATAAAATTGCGTTCACAATCAAATCCAAGCGAAGGTCTTTTCATTGCAGAAGTAAATCCGCAACATCTCATACCATGTAGATGCACTTCACTCATACAATCAAACAAACATGAACATTTCAAGCATCTACGTAGATGGCGAATAGGGTTACTATAGCATTTTCGTTTATGAAAACATAATATTCTCACATCTAGATACTCCTCACAATAACAACACTTTTGTTTTAAACCCAATGTTTGCTGGAAGGTTTCTTCTAAATAACACATATTTATTTCCATCACAGCAAACTATGACGGTGTGTCTACTACCACAGATGCTAATGTTTTGCATAGGAATCACAGCTAAGCGATATATACTATTCATATAAAAAAAAGTATATAAAATTCGCTATTATCATTCGTTACATGTAAACACCCAAACAAACAGAACATTTTTACTTTTCGTGAACTTAGTAACATAGACAACAAAATATCATATATGAAAATCATCCCCCTGGAAATTAAACTAATCTTAGGATGTAACATATAAGCTCAAAAAAAACTATATTTATTTAAAAACCCTTTGATAGGTTTTCCATGACAAATTTACATACAAGAAATAAACATGGTTTATATCTTGCTCAACTAATATGCGAAGGAAAATAGTATATCTAAACCCATAGTCGGAAGGATGTGGGTTCGAATTCCATCCCGAATATTCTGTATTCTTTCTTTTCCCCCGATGATTTAATCTCTCCAGCGAGAACGAAACACTAGCGAGATGCTTCACGAGGACACCTTCCTATGGCCTCAGTTAGACGGGTGTGACTTACTCAGACAGTTGCTAGAGCAAGACTGAGTGGTTGCCAGGTACATGCCCTGTTGGTGGCTTTTGAAACTAGTCTTGTGCCCTCGCCCTTCCTCTACATCGTGGTGCAGGCAGCCTCTTTCACGTTTCCATGTATCCTGGGAAGGAAGGAATCCTGGCTTGTGCATGGCCAATCGGGGATTTATTCTTGCTTATTCCAACACAACATTGGCAAGGCTGTTATTTACATGTTGTTGGATTAAATTAATAAAAACATTTATTTCCTCCTATTTAACATTCACAATTATTTGGGGTATCGACTGCTTTTTTTGTGTCTGCATACATGTTTCGAGTAGTTCCTCTCGATATGTGTACAAGTATTTACTCTCGATACACATTTATGTGTGTATTTACCTTCACTGGAATTTGAAGCAAGGACTGTGTTAGTAAAAAAATATAAATACGTTTGTTCTAATTAAAGTAGGAATAGCTCAGTAAATATATTTTTATCTTTGCGGGGGTTCGAAGCGTGAAATAATTAATTTCAAAACCAAGTCTCCTTGGGAGATGAAGTAAGGTTTAAATGGCTATGCATTTTTTTACCCTCGATGGGATTTTCTGAAATGTCCGTCTATGGCAAATAAAGAAAAAAATAGGATAGCATCAAAATTATTTACTTTTAACACAGAATAATATTTGCATTTTTGTTTTTCGAAGCATATTTGTGAAAGCATGTTTTAAGTAAATGTAAAGTTTTAGATAATTTTTAAAGAAATAATACGTACCAAGTAAAAAAGTTAATATTGAAATGATTTTATGTCGATATACTTTAATTAAATGTGTGTAAGACCCTTTTCTGATACCGTAAATGCAGAGACGAGTGTTGATGTAGCCTTCCCCAGGCAAAGCAGCCACTTGTGTCTTTTCGGGATTGCAGAGCTGTTCTCGCTTCGAGGGGTGAAGTCAGACTCGGGAAAGAAGGGGGGAGGGGTTGTTAGTTCTTTGTCACTCGATGATGCGTACTTATGGTGTACCTATTATCGGTACTTGTTCATTATGCAAATACTCTCAATATTTATTCATTACTTGTTATGCGAATAATATATAATTATCCTTGTTGAGTCATGAACCATGGTCTATCTCATGAATTCTACAGTCGCCTTCCAGCCTCATCGGTTGTGTTTTGGCAGCTCACGGATAGGCATGTGTACTTCCTTATTCGACACACGAATGAAATCAATTTACCTCAAGAGGTCCCTCTTGTTGCTCCTTGTTAAACTTTCAAACTGTTAAATCCAAATGATGATGCAAACAAAAATAGTATTAACACTCACTAATGTATTTTTCATTACAGTTTTATACTTTCACCTATTAACATTGACTAACTCCAGTTGCATCGCACGAACCGAAGCTGCCTGTTTCCATACTTATAACAGGATTTTTTAAAATTAATTTTGTCATTATATATTAACATGATCCAATATGGCAGTTAGCCTCCTATCAGATTATCCTTACAGTGCGCTGTTTCATGTGCGCTGTTAGTTTTTTACTGCCCTCGCACAATTTTTGAGAAAATATAATAACAGTGTTGAAAGCACCAGTTATAGAATGTAAAACGTAATTGAAATAAAGTAACAAGTTTCAAAAAAACAAATATATGAAGAAATTATGCTAGGTAACAACGTCAGGCATTTTTCACAAAAAAAATGTATTTGTCTGGAGTGAAACTCAACTTCACGTCTGCGTGGCCTCTCGGCTGAGACGAAAGCGGTGAGGACAAAGAGAGTATTGTCTATCTTCCCCTGGCCAGTGGCTCGCTCACTCAGAGACATTAGCGGGTGGCAGCGGTGTCACGCTGGACTGTGTCTGTTCCGATGGTGTGAGGCGTGCACCTGCCGAGTTTGGTCACATTCCATAATGGCAGGTGAGGATATAAACTATTGATACTATCGATTGGAGTTCAGTTGGAAGCGAGCAGTGCTAGGAAGATGATGTGTATGTAGCCTCTCATTGTGCGTAATATGTAATTGTGGTAATTATGCCAGTGAGTACTTAGCTATTGCGCAATGAAATATTCTAATTATTGAATGCAAGAATAAATAAGCTAATTACTTATTATTAATTACATGTATTTGCCTTACTCGTGTGTCGAACGAAGAATCTCACCCCAACTTTCTCACCCTACCCTCCCAACATCATCACTTATGGTTCGGCAGTCAAAAGGTGAACATGGGTACTCGTGACCGCTCCACTACTCAGTTGTGGTCCGGCAGCCAAAGGATGAACATTGTGTACTCATTCCTGCTCGCACCGGTCGCTATAGCTTCCATTCTGGCTGCAGTTCAGCCCACGATAGCCCGGAAAACAAAGTCCTCAGACCACCTATGCTCTCACAAATGTCTCTTGTGACGGTTTTGCTACTTGGGTACCCCATTACTTTCCAGGGTGGAGGTGAAACCCGCCAGCCAATCACAGCATGCTTCCCAGGGTGGTGAGGTAACCCATCATTCAATCACAGCACACCTCAGCAGTGCTGGGAAGGGGTTGGAGGGTGTACCTGTCAGACATCACATCCTGGGAGGGGTGGAGCAGCGAGGGGGAGTGCATGTGCATGTGCATCGCCACCATTTTGAATACATTAAATTGTAGTACTTTCCCACGCCCCCTACTCCAGAGACATGAAAAACTCGCGAGTTCAATGGCCTGCAGGTATGACTGTATAGTCTTATGTACAAATATGCCGATATCAACTGCACATTTGTTTTATCTGCTGTCACAGTGGAAGGCAACAATCGGACACCGTTCTCCAGGAGATGTAAACAACTCGTGGACCACTGGCTCAAGTTATATAAACTCACGTGTTTTAAATTCTAGCTTGTCTCAAATTGGATCCGCGAATTCTTCAGTCCTCTATCTATAAGTAAGTCAACTGTATCTAAAACTGCATAAACACTTTGATATATTGATCTCCATTCTCAATTACCGCCATACTATTTGTCAGCAACGCACCAGGCTTTCGGGGCCGCCGGTGTAGTGGTTAGACTGCTCGGCTACTACCTAAGCGAACAGGCTTCAATTTTCGTCGGGGTCGCTTCTCGAGGAGCTTCCGTTTCACCCACCCTTGCATTCCGCTACTGCACCATACTCGCCTCGCTTCACCCTCATCGGTTCTCAATACCTCGATGTTAAGAGCCGGACAAACTTCTTCACATCACTGCATTTCGGATCACGCTTTCCTTATGAGTGAGATACCAAGTTGGCTTAGTCCAAATGAAGTGAGTGAAGAGATTTGGGCAGCTCTTAACAGCGAGGTCTTGAGAGCCGATGGTGGTGATTGAAGTGAGTATGGAGCGGTTCTGGAATGAAGGGGCAGGGTAAACGGGTCCAAATGAAGTATTCTTTGAAATTATGATAAGTGCAAAAGTGAGTGTTAATTTCAGGAGTTGTACAATATATATATATATATATATATTTTTTTTCCATTTTCGAAAGTGTTGTTGATGTTATCTTATTTTTTTAGTAAAATTCTAACATAAATAGGGATACGATGTGGCTACATGCTGGTCAGATTTGTATGTTGTGTATGTTGTGTAAGGGGCGACAACATCGGGTAGAAGCCATAACTGTGACAAAGCTTCTGAGGAGAGCTGTAGGCGCAAGGAAAATATTTTAATAAAGTTAAAGTGAATAACAGTTTCATTTTTACTGTAATTTGATTGAAATAAATGACTTACCACACTACTGTTTAAAAAATATATTAAAATAAAAAACTATTTTTATTAATATAAAACTAGCAATTTCTTCTTCAGCTTCTTATTGAAGCATCCTACTCCTGCTAAAGTTGAACTCCAGAACCAAATGGAAAAATGATGAGAGCTGTACCAAAAATATATTTTGAAACGAGTAAAAACCCTAAAAATGGGTAATTTCGCGACCATCCAGCCAGAGAACATTGGTAGTGATTTAAAACTCTTAGAATTGTTGAATGTAATTACCAGCAATAAAAAATATACTTTGTTTCCCCAACAACTGCATTACGCTACGAACATTCCGCATTTTACCAGTGACGGTAGCAGAAGCAGAATGATCTTTCGGCTAGCTGGCGAGAGTGAAAAATGTCCAGCGTTCAGCTTTCAATACCCTACGAGCGTACCAGAAGTTTCCTTTTTCTTATTGGTGACGTGTCTTATCTCAGTTGACTGGCCAATCAGAATTAGGTAACTTCAATGATGTACGACTGTGATTCGTGGGCAGACACTTAAGACGAGTAACATCAAGATCACCTAATCAATCACGAAAGTGGAGCTGGGCTAAAGTGGTGTGAAGTACAATTGGTCGCGAAATTCGGGTGTCACTAGTGATTGGCTGTTTATCCGTTTGTCCGCCAGGCTGGCCGCATCTCTCGACGGCAGTGTCTCACGGACAGAGACATCTCCAGACAAGCTGTGCCTTTGTTACAATAGACTCAAGATGAGGTAGACCGATCTCGCTGGCTGCGCATCACCAATCTCCGTGTCCCAAACACTAAACTGCTTTTCTGCCAACACGTCTAGCGAAAACAGCATGGTTTGGATGTTAGGTTAGAAAATTTATTTGTAAACATATGTTCTGAGATGTTTGTATACCTCTTCTAACCAATTTGTAACGCAGCTTGAATAAATTCAAATTGGTAAAAATATTTCATTCATATAATATTGCTTGTCATTTAAAATTTAAGATGTAAACAAACACTTTCGTCAGTGTTAACCATGTGACTTTGACATTTGTGTTATTTTGAGGTAGGTCAAGATTGGGTACATGCGCAAAAGACGAATAAGCGGTCTACCTCATCTTAAGTCTATGTTAGTTACACGCGGGTATCACCTGCCAACAGCAAGGTCGCAGTATCCAAGTTGATCGCTGTGATGTGCGAGGTCGCGACTCAACTCCACAGTATCACGTGGTCCTTGACTCGTGGCTGCGCCAGCCTGTCCCGCAGTACTCACCGCCGCTAATCATATGTCCTCATTAACGTTATCGCGCGTCTCCCCCAGTTATTAGGCGAGCTCTACTGGCGCCGGCCGGACACGCGCCTACACGGACTCGTCACGTGGTTGGGGCGAACTTGCATTCACACATCTGACCTTCCCGCTGAGTCCCAGCCGTTTTATCTCCCGACATTCAGCTCTAATTGGTCAACACGGGATAGCCCATGTATTAAAATGATGCCCTCTATTTTTATTCCTCCTTCTTGTGGAAAATAACTATAAAGATTCGATCAGAGGTCGCCCTCTTGAAACCGAAGACGGGATATTTGAACTGTATATCTGATAAGCGTAACATTCGACAGTACACGGGTTAATACAACATTGTGATAAACTTTTTCATCACTTACCAATTAAATGCAATACTTGTTATTAGCACAGCAAACCAGTGAGAAGAAATGTTATATAAACTAGTATCATTCGCATCAGCCAGCAACTTACGAAATACACAACAAAAACATTCTGGAAGCTCTTTCTGCCTACTTCTTACTTAGAATTTTAACCCTTTCTGACCCACTTTAATTTAAGGTTTCAGGTGTGCAAGAAAATATTATAATGTTTTTTTTTTTAGTCGACAACGCTTGTTTCGTTGTCACTGCCAATAAGACATAGGCTATATGTTCGGCTATAATTATATGAACCAAGATGACTTTAGACCTATAGGACGGGTTGCGAATCATTTAACCACAGGTAATATAATTGGGCATTGAGCTTTACTGTATGCAGTACAGACGAAAAATTACCTACACATGCGTAATGTACACAGTTGTGTACACTGGGTTTGAATGGGATATAAGGAGAAGTTTGTACGCTCCCTAAATTCCCTGCATAAACCTATGGTAAATTCAAAAACACAGGACGACTCACTTGTGATCTAGGAAAATTGTTTCACGGGGTTATTGGAAGTCTTTTTAATAAATAATTAATTCCACGTTTATTGACAGCAGGAATTTAAGATTGTATTCTGTTTGTACAGTTTGTTTTATTAATTATGCATATCGAAAAGAATTTATCTTCAATGTTTCATGTCGAAGATATTGTCAAACCATCATGCGGGTATTAAAATGACTGCGTAGGTCAAGTTACATTAGCAACTGTCTGTAACCAGGCATACTACATTTGCATTATCTAAGTTTGATAGCCTATTTTTTCATGTCGAAGATATTGTCAAACCATCATGCGGGTATTAAAATGACTGCGTAGGTCAAGTTACATTAGCAACTGTCTGTAACCAGGCATAATACATTTGCATTATCTAAGTTTGATAGCCTAATATTTTCATGTCGAAGATATTGTCAAACCATCATGCAGGTATTAAAATGACTGCGTAGGTCAAGTTACATTAGCAACTGTCTGTAACCAGGCATAATACATTTACATTATCTAAGTTTGATAGCCTATTATTTTGATCTCGCCAGTGTTGTGAAACGCCAAAACTCATTTCGAATTCACCACTTCACTGCGTAAGGGCTGTAATGGAATTGAGTACCTTCAGTAACGTGTTGGAAGTCCACCACATTATATTAAGATGAAATATGAGATATGGCTATTCTTGTGTCGCACAGTTTGCATTTTTTTTTAAAATGAAGTTAATGTAATGACAACTTGTAATATCAGTGGCTAAATATAACTGGCTATTTAAAAGAGCTACTTTGGTATAATATTATAAGAATGTCTTTATTTATTATTTTATTCGATTTTTTTTTATAAACCACAAGATTCACCCCTGGGCCGCTTTACAATCTGAAGTGTCATGATAAAAGATCCCGAGAAATTCGCTAGTTCAATGACCTGTAGGCTAGACTTCACAGTCTTGTATACTCTCACACAGATATCAACTTCGTATTGGTTTATTGTTGTGGTTGTAAAAGGCGGTGGTTGGGCACACAATTTATTACATGTTTGTTATTGGCTCATTTATCTCCAGGAGCTGTCAAACAACACGTCGACCAATTACAAACGTAACATGAACGTACATGTGTGTGAATTCCAACTTGTGTATAAAGGAACCCGCGAAATTGTCGGTTCTCTAGCCAAGATAAACTTGTCTACCTGACTTTTACAGTAAACGTCGGAATAGCGTGGCTGTTTCTTTGATGTTGATGACACCCATTCGCTGACTGCTCACGCGAGACTCTGGGAGGAGCCTAGTGTCTGATTGGCTACTGCGTGTTGCGTTATGTTCCCTATTGGCCGGGCTGCCTGCTGGCGGGTAAGTTACCAGGCTCTGATTGGCGAACGCCGTTTCTGCATGTTGCTGCAGAGTGAGGCAATTTTGCTGGCGTGTGCAGCTAGAGAGAGAGAAAAAGAGAGATAAGAGATTGGGGCGGCTCTTAACATCGAGGTTTTGAGAGCCGATGAGGGTGATTTAGGTGAGTATGGAACAGCGCTGGAATTAAAGGGCTGGGGAAACGGGAGATCCCCGAGAAAACCTGCCGACCAACGGCATCATCCAGCATGATTCCCACATGCGAAAATCCGGTGACCTGGCCGGGGAATGAACAGGGATCGTATTGGTGGGAGACGAGCAGGCTAACCGCTCAGCCACCGTGGCCCCATGTGCAGCTGGAGTTTGCAGACCTCTGCATTCGTAAGTGCATTGAGGAAAGGTCTTTTTTTTTTAGTGAAACAAAATGGTTTGGCACAAACAAATTAATTATTTGTATAGGGGCAATCGAATATTTTGTTGCTGAAAAGAAGTAATTTTTTTTTGTGGTTATTTGGTTATCCCAAACGTATAAGAGTTGGTTGGCGCAGCTAAATACATGCATGGTTTAACGTATGTAAAAGTTTAGGTTATTATAAAAAAAGCGATCATATTACCGAGATTCGAACTCGGGGCACTTGCGCCCGAATATTGCCCCTCAGCAATCTCAATCCCCGTAACTGCTACTGTACTTAAGCATATTTTTATATTTCTACGATGTCTATACACATTACATGAACACGATATAAAATATTCTTAGGTTTTATAGCTGTTGTTACTTGTTCTCTGTTTAAATGGTTTCATTGGGAAATTTTGTGCCATAACGAAGTATCAATAAATACACTTATAAACGCCGTTACTCTCTTAACTGTAACAGACGTTATAAATAGGGACGGCCGAATTTCGCGAAAAGAATTCCGCACTACATTTCAATACCCTAGCGTCTTAACAAGAGTTTTCTTCTGTTATTGGCGGAGTGTCTCTGCGAGAAGACATTTCCTTGCTTTACTGACCAATCAGAATTAGGTAACTTCAATACAGTACGTCTGTGATACACGCGCAGATATGAAACATGCGTAGCACGCAAACCATCCAATCACGAAAACGGATCTGAGCTAGCGTGTTATAAAATACAACCGGCCGTGAAGTTTTTTTTTTTTCTTTTTTTTTTTGCGAAAATCCAGTTATAAACTAACTCTTCAGCAGTGAATTGGAACCAACGTAATCAAGTGATCCGATTTTCCTACAGTCAACTAAATTAATGCTGGAAGTGGACGAAGCTGATATCTACTTTTGCCGCCACAAATTCTGCAACACAGACATATCACATCTGACCAAATTCTTGTTCATCCCAAACGAAATATTTATTGAACTCTGCCATGATATCTATATATCATGTTCACGGCAAGAAAAGCGACTAGTTGAATGTACTTGTGAATTGGTGGTGTATTAAATGCATATACATTAATTCGGAACAACCATATAAATGTTCAACTAAAAAAAAATTATAGAAATGCTTTATTTGGTTTAACCTATTCAGACCCAGTGTACACTTTGTGTACATTATGTACGTGTAGGTAATTTTTGGTCTGTGCGAAAACAACGACCATTATTCGCAAACCGTGTTACTGGTATAGATCATAACTGGTTCATATAACTGTAGTCAAACATATTGGCTATAGCTTATTGGCTGTGACAACGAAACAAGAGTTCTGTCGGTTTAAGTACAGCACGTATCATATAATTTTTTGTTTGCAACTCCTGAAACCGCAAATTAAAGTGGTTCTGAAAATGTTATGGGGACAAATGCAGATGTTCGGACCAACTCAACAGACCAGACTAGTGAGCAGTGTGTTGTTTAGTGCAAACAAATACTCTTACTGTCTACTTTTTTGGTTTCTGAAATAAAATATTTCTCCCAGTGTACTGAGTGACTGAGGTAAGGCGTAGAGATGAAGAATCAGTGGTGTGTAGATTCCGCGCGAAGCAGACGGCCGTGTCTGTGAGCTCTGGGACATCCTGTGTAGCGAGCGAGCTTGGTGCGGTACAGTCTGCTGGTGGTGGTGTTGATGTTCATTGACAGCGCCAAGTGTCGCGTGACCTTGGCCGTGCCATGGCCTCGCCTTTTGCCCGCACTACTTCGCGGGCATTGCCCGAGTGCAGGCGAACACCATACCAGCAGAGTTCACAGCCGCTGGTCAATATTGTTAAGAACTGTGGCCAGGCCTCAGGTGGACGGCTTGCCTGATCACGCCTTTAAACATTCATCCAGGACACGAGGCGTGATGGCAGAAATACCTTGCGAAAGGCAAAGCAGAAATCACCTCCGCCGGCCAGTAAACGAGACTGTAAACTTACACAACACGCCAGATATTTAGGGCAGCGTAACCCTAAGAACGGCGTCTTTTGTCATCGGGGCATTGGCCCAAGAGGACGTCTGGGGATGGGTATGTCTGGCCGTTGCTAACCGCCGTCTGAATCAGCCTATGGCAACATGGACATGATGCGGACTATCCAATTCGATTTTATGTGGCATGATCCCTTATTATAAGAGTTAAGATTCTATCGGTTTCATAAAGCTCCCCCAAGTAATATCTGTAGTTAAATAGTTCGTAATGTTGAATAGTGTAAACTAATGTCAAATAAAACCCCATATATTACTGTTACACTCTACCTAACTCAGAGTTTTATTTTACTCATATATAGGTAGTTCTTTTAAGGAATGACGTTATCATAAATCTTGTCATAAAAACATATCGCCCAGTGACTTACAGCGGGAACAGTTGGTTACTGCTCATTGCTAGCGACTGGAAAATCTCGCGAATTCATTTTACCGCGATCTAGACTTCAAACCCCTGTGCATTTATATTATGGTTGCAACATTTATCATAAGGGACAGCTTATTTTCGCAAAAAAAAAAATCGCTAGCAGATGTATTTCAAACACTTGAACTCAGCTCCTCGTCCATGATTGGATTATCTAGGTGGTTCGCGTCTAAGGTGTCTGCCTGCGAATCACGGACGTGCTGTATCAGAGAAACCTAATTCTGATTGGCCAGTCAAGTACGAAAATATCTTCACAGCGACACGCCACCAATGAGCAAAAGAAAAATGCTGGTTTGCCCGTAGGGTTTTGAAATATAGCATGTGCGGAAAACTTTTCGCGAAGTTTGGGTGTCCCTATTTAATACACACCCTGGTAAACTCGGAGCCAATTACAGACCTGCAAGTAAACGAACACCGAATCCCTGAGCCACCTGATCTGAGGTAAAAATGGCTATACACTCTAAGGAAGCAGCCAATGAAGATAGAGATTTCGTTAAAACGTGGAATTTTTCAGTTCCTATTCATTACGTTTCAAAACTGTCTGCGTGCTTGTATAAACTTTTTATGATAAATTGGACACATTTGAAACCAAGCCCTAAAACAATCACTGCATTTCAATCATAAATATAGCATAACTTACACACCGGCAACTAAGTGAGTGAGTGAAGAAATTTGGGCAGCTCATAACAGCGAGGTTTTTATAGCCAATGAGGGTGATTGAGGTATGGAGCAGCGCCGTAATGAAGGGGCGTGGGAAACGGGATAGCCCCGAGAAAACCCTTCAACCAGCGACATCGTCCGGCACGATTCCCGCATGCGAAAATCCGGGAGTGACCTGGCCAGGGACTGAACCCGGTTAGCCTTGTTGGGAGGCGAGCAGGCTAACCGCTCGACCACCGCGGCCCCTACTGGCAAGTAGACTCCCACTTAAGTTCACATAGAATTTAGTAAAATAGTTGTACGTTTTGACGTTTTATTTCGAGTGAAGTATTTAAATTTGTGGAAAATATACAAAAATGTAATTTTATATTTTATAAACAATAGAATAAGAATTGTAATATTAGCATGCATTTAAGGCCCCTAACAAGATCTCACAAACACTTGGATGACACATGAATAAACTCATTAGTCCCATGACAAAGTTAATTTACATATGGTGGAAAGTAGTACAGGAAAGTACCTTCGCGGACACAGGATTCATGGATAGGAGGTAGGAGTTGTGCGCCACCTTGGTAGACGCGGCCGGCAGCCGGGTTCACCTCCCCCTCACCGCTTCCAACCCACGGCCAGCCATTCCAGAGAACCGTATACCTATAATTATAGAAAATTTAAAAAAATTGGCCTGCCAATTTTGTTTTTTTTTTATATATATAATTATAACGGCTGAGGGTGTTACTGGAGATCATAATTACATTTTTCTACTCTTTTCCGAAAAACGATTTTAATAAAAATTAAATTGTTTCGTCCTACCACTCAATCACAAAAACCAGTAACTAAAAAAAAAAATGCATTAAAATTTAAAAGTAAATGTGTAAAAATGATATAATTTCGGCTCGCTACCTGGGATTTCTAAAAGTTCTATTCGCACTTTTAACTGTTAATATTTTTTTTTAGTATAATGCGATAGTGCATTCCAGGTAGGACCTTGTAAAAAAATTATACGCAAATATTAATACTTTGTTTTTTGTTTTCGAAGAAAAAATATTTATTGAAAAAAAAAAAGCGATATTCAGCTCTGCATTTTATGAAAATTAAACTGCCAGGATGCATGGGCAGGTTCGCGATGCGCTTGTCATAACGGTCCTACATCTAGATGCCACCTTTGTAATACGTCTGTCATTAGACTATACTGCATCTGACACATCCTAGGTAACACTGCGCTAATCATTGAACACTTCACAGATGTGTGCAGTTCGGGCAGAAAGGGTGTGGCTCGACATCTATGCAGCAGCCAATGGAAAAACGGTGCTGGCTCCGGTACGTACAGTACTGTGAAGTTCAACCTGATGCCAAATAATAATGCGAATTTTGCATGTCTCTACTTATGAGTTTAAAAAAAAATTTAAATTTTGTTTATTCACATACACACACATGACGAAGGAAACAGAAGTCGCTTACTAATGAGATATAGAAATTTGTTTTTCTCGGTAAATTAAAATTCGCCAACGATAATATGAAATAAATGTTAGAAATAAATAAATCCACAATTTAAAGTAATAAATCCCATTTTTTGCTAGCATAAAACCTAACTTAAGAAAATGTCTGCTGTTTACAATCTTAATTGTTTTACCGAGCTGGGTCACAAAAATGATTTGGTGTGTGTTGACGTATTTCAACATGCTGAACGTGTTTTGTTAGTGTTTGCAGCTGTTATTATAGAGTAATTCTGCTATTTCGAAAAGTTCTGTCTCATTTGCAGGAAAGATGATGGCAGTAAACAGAAGAAAAAAAACTGGATTATAGGCAGGAACAGTAAATTTTCACGGGCCAGCGCATAAAAAAAAAAATATTATAAGAAAGTTAAACGCCTCAATACATACACTTGCGAGCTACACGTATTGAATCCCATGCTATAACACCATGTCGGTTGTAGACAAACCTTAGCGTAGTTCGTATGAACATTCCTCGAATGAACAGTCGCGCAGAGCACCCCAGGAATACGCGCGCAACAGCTATCTGGGTGTCACTGACGCGACACTGATATCTGGTAGGCCCGGGATGGTTGCGGGGGGGGGGGGGGGGGGGGGAGAAAAAGGGGGGGGGGGGAGAAAAAGGGGGGGGGGGGGGTCCTTCGAGTGGAAGTAAGGTGGAGCAAGTCCTACATTGTCAGCTGCAGTTGTGCCCAGGCTATCCCGCCGCCGCGATGTCTGTGTACATGCGCGCTCACACACATGTGCACATGGGCGTCAAAGCTCGTGACTCTGTACCCACAGCGATGCGTGTTCGACTTTGTAGACACGTGTGCACACACTAAATTTCATTTTACTATAGACATACAATATTCGCCCAACACTTGATTGTAGTTGGGTAGCTAGCCGCGAAAAATAATTCTGTGACTTCATCCGTTTCAATATCATTACAGTTGTTCCTCTCTCTTTGCCAGATCGTGTATTTGTGAGCAGACACGTGTATATCATGCAGTATCTATAATGTATTTGCTTTTCTCAGGCACAAAAAAAACTATATGTACTAATATGTTATTTTATATTTATTTAATTTCCACAGGCCTATCCCGTAACACGAGTCCCATATAAATAAAGAGATTGGTTAGTAAAAATAAATATAACAATTTTAAAATTATTTCAGTTTCTTAGGCAACAGATGTTTTTTGTAAAAAAATCTTTCTACCACTTTACTGTACATGAAATGTTTGCATTACTGCAGAACAAATTCTTTTATAATTTGTGTGCGGAACACCATAAAAACATTTATAGGGAACACAGTGCTCTCAAAAATATGTTTCAGGAATACAGTACGGTAGTCCGTGTGTTAACAGGAGCTACATATTACACTAGCAGGATACCATAAAAAATCAATTTGGCAAAAGCTGAGTACAATCTTTGAATAATAGTGAGTTAATTGATATTTCTCCATGGTGGAATTCACTGAACCCGTTGTGTAATTTTATTTTAAATGATAAATTTAATCAGTCTAATACAGTAGCCATTGGTAACTTCGGCCTGCCTCCCCTCCACAGCGTACAGTGACATGATTCCCGGCAGTGGTCCGTCGTGTATATCTGTCAGTGCTATTACGGTTTTATTGGAGGTCATCATTTCACTAACAAATTATTTCTCATTAACCTTTATGTTAAGTACGTAACTTTTTCCTGTTACTATGCTTTACCTAAAACATATTTTGGAGACTCTAAACATTAAGTATTTACAGATAATATTTTAAAATTTAAGGTCAATATTCTAAAAAATTAATATAACAATGTATTTCCAAAAAAAAAAAATTAATTACATAGGGAAACACATAAGCCCATAACTTTATAACTTCATAACTTTATGTATGTCCTTCCGTTAAGTCGTTTCAGCACCTCCCCGACCAAATATACATCCGGAAACTTCATAGTACTGTTGAACCTCTCGACGATAGAGGCTTCGTGATTGCTGTATATATAATAAATAATTATTTTATGTTTCTATTTCATGGGCTTGAAATTTGCTATGTAGAATTCCTTTCCCTGGTTGGTTTGCAAATTAGTTGGGATTTTTCCTTTACACAACACATCTGCTATGGCTTCGGAGATGTCACGTGCATTCTTCGGCTTGCCCGGCCTGGCCCAGACGAATTTGCTATAGGCATCGATGACTGTCAACATGTATTTATAACCCTTGTTGATCCGAGCGTACTGTATCCTCTCGACAAGGTTGGCTTGAAACAGCTTGATCATCCCACAAATCATGACCTTGCGATCGCGGTAGTCGCGCCTGGTGGCCACAAGCAGTTCTTGGGCTACCCCCAACCGACTCATTGTATGTAGCATCCCTCCTTTAGTTCTTCGACAATGAATATAATCTTAGGGTGCGAGTAATTTCCGACCATTTGCGAAGCGACCAGTAGTTGTAGTCTATCCACCAGTTCGTTCGGATCATCCCAAAATGCATAGTCGATGTTCTTTTCACCATTTACCTTCTTCAGGCCATCCCCACTTTTCAGTGCTAGGCAACTGAAGGGGTCTGCAAGAATGTCGATTTTTTTCGTGATCTTCATCCTTATAAGCACCAGTCTCAGGATTGTTATCTTGGTAAAGCACTTGCATGAGTCTGAGCAACGTCTTCTATTCCAGCAGGTCGGATTATGTAAACTCCTTTTGCTCCTTGCGAAACAGAAGTTCGTAAAGCCTGGGTGTCTTGTAATCGCCTACTTGGATTATCCTGCCTGGTATAAACTGTATTTCATCAACTCCGAGGAACCATTTATCATTATGGATATATACACTGTACATCATATCATTATTACAATATGTGTACGATCGTAGGTATCGTCGTGCAAAGCATTAGATTTCAGGGCTTTCTTCTGTACCTTTTTCTTAGTATGTGCCAAATCCACATCTAATCCTTCATGCCGATTCATTAGTACATTATCAACTTTTCTTTACTTTGTATGTTCAGCAGTATTGACTTCAGTTCTCACGACTGCAGTCGCTCCATCGCTTTCCCTAAGTACATCGATACGGTGAGTAGTGGCCTGAAATATTTCTTCTTTTATAGGGTCCAACGAAAGTCTAGCTCTCTTGGCGAGCAAATACTTCGAGCAAACCAACTGTATCACTCGATGAAGTTCGCTAGCAATGTCCGACATTGTACTGAGTACAAACTGTTACTGTTGCTCTCTTTTATATGTTTAGTCGTGAGTCTCCAATAAACAATTTTCGATCCTTTCCAGGCATTTGATGCAAATATCCAATATGTCTTTGCAATGGTTCTGAATATCAGTTATCATGGCGAGGTGGGAAATTGAGGTTATCGAATATATGCTCTATGGAATCTTTAAGCACTTTTAGATTCTCTTCATTTTGTGCAGATGCCATATTCAGTCTGTCGATAATTTGCCTTTGACACTCGTTACATGCTCGTCCATTGCCATCAAATCGTGAACGCTCTAGGTCTTCACACAATCCATCTTAGCACCAAGATCGGACAAGTAAGTGCGAACGAATTTACTCTGACCAGGTAACACATTGTGTCATTTCGAGATGAAGCATTTACCAGATTCGGGAACGAAATGTTTAGTAGCAACATCTCCAGATCATTAAGGTTCACCAACATTTCGAAATATTCTTCTACCAGCATGGCAAGTTTCAGTGTATCTTGGTATGAGACAACCTCCATCTTCGTCTTTGTCAAGCCGCAGCTTGAGGATACTCTGCCTGAATTTCGAAATGCTGTAACTCATTCTCGATGATCGACAATGAACTGATCGAATACATATCGGGCCATGTCATTATATAGAGGCCAGTCTTTTATGATCACCAAAATCAATACTTGTCATTCCAGCACAAAGCACATAGGCTCTTGAAATCTGATAATGCAGTGTCTGTATTAACATTATTGTCGTACACATATCGCAAAATTCATATCATCATAGCAAAACAGCACCAACACATTAGCGTTATCGCGAAGCAGTTGTTAGGTTATGCGCGAATAAGTCTGACTGAGGTACACATAGTCCTGGCTCGCATGCTGTCCCATGCTAATGTATTCCTGAATGCAGGTCTGTTTCTCACATGCCACATCGTCGAAAACAAATACAAATTTGGCAATGGTTTCTCTCAGCTGTATTACATATTTGTTATTTCTGTAAGGAAAATATTCTCAGCATCTACAGCTTGCAGTACTCATGCCAGTTGCTGGTATTTCAGTTGCTGGAGCAATTTCGAATAAAGGTACACATTATCGAATCGAAGACCATTCTTGTCTTCCAGCAAGCTGAGTAGGACACATATTTTCTCACAATTTATTGGTCCTGTGAAGATGCTGCACACTGTATTCGAAAATAGATTCCCATATCGAGATTTGGGGGTTTTCTTCATCTTCAGTAATAATGCGTATGGGTAGAGCAACATCTTGCTTGACTATCTGTAAAATGTTCTCTTCTGCTTGTTTTATATCATACATTGGATGACAAAGAGGAGGAGGTAACATAAACAAGCCTCTTGATGACATAAGCATGTTTTCTTAGTAATATAATGTTTCTTCAAATGATCACTCCAAGTAAACTGCCTCTGGCAGATTTTGTACTGAAATAACATACTTGAATGTGTAATGAATCCACACTGTTCCAAGTCTAGAAGGATATAGAAACAAAAATTTAAAAAGGGGCATATTTATAAGTATTTAGGTCATTTTAAGGTAATTTCTCGAAGAGGTAAGACAATATCGGAAGCGGGATTGTCGATATGCTGATCAACAATCTAACATTCGAGCTGCATGTTCCTGGATACAAGTTCTGCGGGCCGGGAATGACGATAGGTAAGAGGCTGGCATGCATTGACACATGTATTAACACACTTGGCGAGACGTGCAAGCAACATGACAAAGCTTATACTCTGAACAAGGATCTACAAGCTAGGCACCAGGCAGACAAGATATTCGCACAGAAGGCCGATGAGAAAATCGTCAGATACTGGGCTCGGAGAAAAATTAGCAGTGTGAGACTTCTAATGTAATGAAAGCCAAAATGAAGATGGGCATGGGTAATAAGAGCAGGCATAAGGCACAAGTGAAATTAAAAGTGGTGAAAAATGGAATAAAAGCATGCAAGACCAAGGAAATATCTACCAGTGGATTTTTTCCACTACTTTTGGCTGCACTTGGGGACCTCGGGGGCCTAATCTGAGCCACCAACAGCATCATCGAATGAACAGAAGCAGTTGATGGAGGCCCGAAAACACTATGCCAATATAGAAGCTATCACTATGGGTAAAAATATGGCCAAGGACTCTACCTAAGGCCATAACCAGTGGGAGGAGACGTGCAAAAGTGATGCAGCAGGAAGAGGTGATAGTGAAATCTCTACCAAAACAGCTGCTCACTAACTTGGATGTTTAACTGTTTGCATGCAAATTGAAGATACCTCGTTTTCGCATGCTTTGCCCCCTAAATACAAATGTAACGAATCTGCTGTAATCAACCTGGACACAACAGCTGGGCCCAGTCCACGCTGGCTAACTTATATCAAACATGGAAAACCCCCAGATTACTATGATAGTTTCGGTCATTTGTGTCCTCCTCCTGAACTGCACGGGTACCTGAAAAATTGAAAACTGATTTTCAACTACGAGATGGAGCAGATGCCGAACATGTGGAACTGCAAACACTTGTGTATTTGTTTCCTTATTCGTTCATACAATAAATTGAATAACATGGCTATACATGGTTAGGAAACCATCAGTCATATCGATAACGCTTACCATGATGATTAAGTAGCTTCTATCTTCGTGCTGTATATTTTCCTCCACTCGACCTGGAGGGGGGATGTTGTATAGGTTTGGTCGGTTTTCAAACACAATGCGATACCGAATATCGAAGAAAAAAACTGCAAGATGTCTCTCATGAAAAGGTGTAATGTCTCCCGCGAGGTAACATTGTCCATTGGCTCTTACGAATTAGACGGCATTGCAAGGTACATCGAAGATTGGCTGTCTCCCAACACATAATTTGAACTATGTGGAAATTCCAATACTCTGAAGAATGTTATCAGATGCAGCGAAATTATCGACTTTATGAAACCGGATTGCATCGGAATGATGTTGGGGTTCGAGCCATGCATATACGAAGCTGGAAAAATCCACGAATCATGACCTGTAAACATCTTGTTTGTTAATGTGATACGAATAAACTGCAATTTGGCGAGCGGCACGTATCTCAATGGCAGGCCAAGAAATAAACTGCACGAGTTTACAGCTATGGTCTCTCCAGGTTATGAACAGGTTGTGGCACTAAAACGCATCATTTACGTTCCAGTCATTGCGAAGAGCTTACACGAAATGGTAGTGAATATTGTCGACCAGCATAGAGAGTTGATGAATTTTCGAAATGAAATCACACTGCGCTTGCGTTTGAGAAGATGAGAATAAGTTTTATGACGACCAGAAGCAACAAAACAAACCAGCACACCAAACCAGCAATCCGTATACCACAGGTCACAAATGTGTTAACACGTGCCAATTACATTTTCGTTCGCAGTATTGGCTTCGAAGTCGATTGCCATGGATGATTACTTAACCATCTCTGAGCACATCATTTTTGAAGACAGCGTCACGAAAGTGGAACTCCACGTATACCAGCCATTCCTGATAGGACCATACACATTACAATTGGAAGTTCGGATAGCAGTCCAACACCAAGGTATCTGCACTCTTCCTTGTCAGTCATTCCTGCGATTCAGGGGGACTATGATGAAAAAAGATGTATTCAACCCGGAATCAACGAAAATAACTAGCAATAGTATTCTCCACCTCGTCGATCGCATCATGTATTTGCTCAATAGTGTCGAGGTAGACCAGGCGAGAGATGTCGACATAACAACCACGATCAAAAATTACCTCTCGCTCATGCCGAACGAGCTGTCTGCAGCTAAGAGGCTGGAGTATAGAATATGACTATGGTGTTCCTATGTATTCTGGAGAGAAATTCGAGGTCTGCATTCCTCTAGCGATGTTGCTGGGATGCGCCCAAGGCTACTAACTAATTGTCATCATTTCAAAGCAGAAAACGGTACTGCTTCTAGCCAATATGCAAGCAGATGCCATTGTGAGTATGGGAGAAAACCTGGAGACAGTGGAAGTCAAGCTACAGTCTAGCGAATGGATGCTGCCTCATGTTCAGCTGAGTACTACCGAATGCATCAATATGCTGAAGAATGTAGAAGATGTAAAAAACATCAATGTGGCTTTTAGGTCGTGGAGTCTCAAGACCTACCCCGGATTGCCTGCAAGCCAGTGCATCAACAGGATGGTGAATTCCAGCTTCACCACCAAGAAACCGAGATACATTATCATTGGGATACAGAACGAAATACAGCTTAATGTGAGAGTGAGCCATTCGCAGTTCAACACATGTCAAATAAAATATGTGAAAATATATTTCAATAGTGAAAGCTTTCCATGTATGGGCATGGACATGAACTTTAAAATTACTAGCTACCTGCTGGCATACCAAATGTATGCTCAATTCCAAAATAAATATTATGGGCGCACCCAATCCCCGATAATGAGCCCAGATACCTTCAAGCGTTTGGCCCAGCTCATGGTGTTCGACATGAGTGAACAGGACGAGCGTATCAGTTCGAATGTGATCGACTGCAGGAATGAATTTACTACACATAGAATTATGCTCCCGCCCCCCTCCCAATCATGCACTTTTTGCCTGATATTTCACGACCGACTCGCATCTACAATTGTCGAGAGAAAGTCGTCAAGATACTTTCTTGAAGGCCGCAGAGGGAATAGATTCGATGAGCCGTACGCGATATCTGTTCAGTCGGCTTCGAGCATAGACAGCAGCAGGATGTACTGTCATCTGCAAGGCTTCCAAAGCCAGAGCAGCTACATGCTCAAGGAGATTTCTGTGTACTACAACGACGATGGAAAAATTCGCACGTACTACTTCTGCACCCCTTATTCGTGGAAACTGTTGGACGAGAAAAGCAAGAAGACGAACGACTGGATGACAAAGTACCACCACGAACTGTAGTAAGACGAAGGCAAGATTCCATACCACAAAGTGGAAATCGTGCTGTGCGACTTGCTGATGCAGTATTTGCAAGGACCGGATTATATGGCGGAGGCCGAGCAGAAAAATGGCTCAGGGAATTGTGCAAAAACGATGTTGAAATCATCGATGTGCAGTTCGGTAATGCTGGCCTTCGCTGTGTAAACTGACATAGCTTTTCGACGACCAGCAGCTGAATGTTTATGTATTTATCTCTAAAATAAATGTTGTGTGGTTAAACCATTTATTTTTTTGTTGTTCTTAACCGTAAAGCATTAGACAATCAATTTATCTCCTTAAAGAATCCTTAAAAAAAATCCACATACTTTTTATGCTGCATAGCCTATTTATGAATTGGGGTAAAATAATGGAGGGCGAAAACTGCAGGGGTTCGTACAGATGGACCTGTAAATATACGCATGCCTTCAGTTTGAAACCGGGGGTGTGATGGGCACGGCGGGGAGGTTGCAGGATGTTGTGTGGGAGGGTGTTTCTGAGATGGATGGAAGGTGTGTGATGGCCAGAAGGGGGGTGGGGGTGAGATGGTAGGAGGGCATGTTGTGGATTGCCTGCTGACTTCATGGACATGGAATATCACCTGGTTGTGAGTGCCCCGCTGTACTCGCTCGCGCCGCTGCCGACGTGTGAGCTGGTGCTATACTGAATCCTGGCTGGCTCGCTGACTTCCTCGACGGGTCGCCCCGCCCCCTGATAAAGCCGTCTGCAAGAACATCTGGAGGCGTGCGTGGAGCATGTGACGTCACCGTGGGGCGTTGTCTACACTTCGTGAATGTGGGAAAATGTCCGAGATCGAAACTTGAAAGAGCTATAAGGTTTGGCTTCTCGTATTTCGTCAGAGTAGCAGAGAGATCCTTATGTAGGACGGAAATGTGTTCCACTGAGGGAAGGGGACGGAATGCTTAAGTATGTTATAGAAAATATATGTAAACTTTCCCTACGGGGTTCCTTTTAATACTTGTATGTAGTTTCATAGTTCAAAATTTACCACCAGCTTAAAAGCAGCCTCCCTGGAACACCAGCGTTCCTTGCGAAATACATTTTTCCTATGCTAAACTCTCGCATAAGGAATCGCGTTTCGTTCCCAACCTGAATAGAATAAGCACTACCCGGTGATTATTGGGCTAGTGCTAGTCACAGCCTTCGCGGTTTTTGAAGATATTTTATTGCCCTGTTCACCTTCAGTGCCACATCGCATTGAGCATCACGCTTCGTCTATTAAAGGCTGACCACGATAAAGTAGACCACTTTCGAAATTAACCTTAGAAAAAAGTCACTGCTTCTACCTGCGTATATTTTAACGGGCGCCCTGAGTGACATGCGCGCGGTTAAGTTGGTAACAATGGATGGGAATGTAGTTGGGTGACTTAAAGTCGACTAAAAAGTGTTAGGTGACCATTTTTGCTAACTTAAATTATTTATTTTGCTTTCAGTTTTTTAATTCTATCTATGTGTAACAATAAACAGATTTGTAGAATATTTTCATTACGAATAATTTCACAGTTTTACTTCACCGACGCATGAATAAAGTGAAGAGGTATCTGGCAATGTTAATCTCAAATAAGGCGGACGAATACACAACGTGCATACACGTAGATCTTAAGCAGGGCTTTCAAAAGTGCTCATTTTATCGTGAATAGCATATGCCCGTCATGCCTGCTTTCTCTTCCACACAACTGGCTGCCAACTTCTCCCACGCAGTTGTCATCATCTCGTTACTAGAGGCTCTGACGTTTCGTGTTATGAAACAAACGGTACAAGGTTACAGATCACGTCACTCTGTTTACTCGAGCAGATGCCTCCTATGCATTGTCTGCTGCCACAGTCGGAGCTCATCCTCATGTCCAGCTCACACACACGGAATTAAGTCACCATAGTACTGAATGTATACTACTGCTACACACTTTTCCAAGACGTGTCTGATGAGCGTAGGTGCAATGACATATGTAACGCTTACATATACTTGTGTCACACTCAACATGTCACGAAGTTATAACGCAAAATTATACGGTCTGTACTAACTTGGCAGTCACCAGAGTTTGTGTTGTCTCCAGAAATATTTATGTGCGCCTATTTTTCGCTAAATATTCCTGCACTCACTGTCTTTCTTGCACTGACGTCACTATTCGTCGCATGAATATATTTTCTTATTCGACTGGGACTAATCCCTTAAGGGATATGTCGCTATTCGTCCCGTGCATATAGTTTCTTACTCGACTGGGGCTAATCCCTTAAGGGTTATGTCGCTATTCGTAGCGTGAATATTGTTTCTTACTCAACTGGGGTTAATCCCTTAACGGTTGGTGTCCCTTCCATTTTTAATTTTTTTAAATCTTGTAATTAAACTTTATGACCTGGTATTAAAAATCAAAGTTTGGTGTCATATAAAGGACAATTTTACATGATCGTTTAAGTTTGTATGGTTTCAGACATATCTTTATTTTCGCATCTGGACAGAAATTGATAAATAATGAGGGAACCCTTGATCACAAATGTGAAAGGAGTAACGAGATTAAATTAAATTCTATTCCAAAATCACTGTTAAGATATACCATGTGCTTGACGAGTTTAGTTTTTCAATATTTAATATGTAAATTAAGTTATGGAGGAATATACGTAAATACAAGCTGGCGGGGGTACCTTCTTCTATAGGTCGCCATTAATCTGGCTTGAACTATTTGACGGGGCCGAGGTCTGAAAGCGTAGGACCTGTTGCGTGTTATGGGATGCGCTGAGTCAGACAGTTTGCCATGCAGAACTCATTGAAAGCGTTACTCACACTACGAAAATTGTCAGAAAGTAGGATTTGTGTGGAATCTGAAAGAATGCATATATCTGTTAACACTGTAAAATAGTTAGCTTGAATATTCTTATTTGAATGTTTTTAAAGTAGCGAGGCCTACTGTACTTCCATTCTTGATACTTGAGAAAGCGTTTTTTTTGTAAAGAAAAAATTCAACACCACAATAATAATTACTCTGGTTTTATATTTAATAAATATTAATATTTCTTACAAAAATGTTTATAATTGATTTTATGCACATCCATTTCAGCCACGAAATTGTCACATTCATAATGGGAATAACAATATATAAAATTATTTATTTAAACAATTTTCAATGATTTTTTACATAAGACCATAAGTTATTTAGATTGCACCATAAGACAAAAATTTTCTCGCCAAATTTTGTCTTTCCAGAGCATTCAAAATGGAAATTCGCTTAAATATTATAACAAAAAGTCTCTGTTTAACTTATATTTAAAAACATTTCAATAAGTATCTTGTAGCCAAATATTTTGCAGTTTTACCGAATATATACGTTCTGCTTTCATACACAACATAAAAAGTACCTTTCTGGTAGTTTCTGTAGTGTGTGCTGTACTTTTTAATGGATTCTGTATATTATATAGTCTAACGCAGTGATCCACCTTTATTCTGCATGTTGCATACGAAGTAAACAAAAAACAATACATATTAAGGCAATTTAAATGAGGACTTTTTAGCCCCGAATTATTATAAAAGTTAAAATATTGCATCGTGTAATATTTTGACGTGCACTGTACTTGTGTGGGGCGTACTTTTCGTAACCAGTGAATGACGTACTGCGTATTCATTGTTGTCAACAATGACCAATCAAAAAACGCGAGATGCAGAAACTTCGACAAACAGGTTTCTCACAAGGGAGACGTTGAAATCACCGAAAAATGATACCTTGTTGTGTACAGTGACAACCATAAATGCCCTTCATGTGCAACATGTATTCGAGTGAGTGAAGACATTTCGGTGGCTCTTAACATTGGAGTCGTGAGAGCCAATGATGGTGAAGTGAGGTGATTATGGAACAGCGCCGGAATGAAAGGGCGGGAGGAACGGGATATCCCCGAGAATAACCGCCGACCAGCGGCATCGTCCGGCACGATTCCCACTTGCGAAAATCTGGAGTTAACCGGCCGGGGATTGAACCCAGTTCGCCTTGGTAAGAGGCGAGCATTCTAAACGCTCAGACCCCGCGGCCCCATAACATGTCCTCTATCATGGACGCGGGTACTGAAAAAATTCATAATCACTTGACGAGAAAATATCTTTTTACATTTTAGTCTTATATTTTAGTCAGGAATGCACTGCCGATGTCAGTCCCAATGTTTTAGATACACGTTGTATTTACCCAATAAAGGAAACACATGCCTCACACGAAGACGGAATGGTACTTTGAAAATACTTATATAATTATAGTACATACAAATCTACATGTTATGGTATACACGAACCTTAAGCATGGGGCACAAAAACCCCTCCCCCCGGAAATAGTGGGAGGGGGTCGGCAACCATAACTCACTCCCTTCTCCATGAAGAACTATCGAACCCTCCCAGCCCCTCCCCCCTCCCTCGCCAAACAGTTTTGGCGTAAAGTGTTTGATGCGGCAAACTTTCGTTCTTGATTGTATAGAGACACTTTAATGGTATTTTACAGCTAACAGACGAAAACGAAGGAATGGCATTCCCTCGAGAACAGTTTTTAAGAACTATGAGAACAAATTCTTTTACCAGAGTTATGTTTTTTTTTTTTCGAGCTTTTTTTGCGGCAGTAAACTGTTAGATTTGGCCACGTCCAAGGTATTATGCGAAACGAGAGCACCAATATTGCATAGTTCACAATGTTGGAAGACCCCATTATCTAGGGTTGCCCTTCTTTCATATTTTCTATGTAGCCTTCCATAAATCTGTAGAATTCATGTGACGTGTTTGGAATTGAATTATGCCCGAAGAACTTTTAAAGCCCTTCCTAGTGCTGTTTTCAGCTGTTGCGTCTACGAAATCTTCAATGGAGCCATCGAACTCTTTGGCTGAGGTACCTAGAACATCATTGCTGGCGTTACTTGCTTCTTTAGCTCCAGCACCTACATCTCCAACAAGTCCGTCCGAGTCTTTGCCTGAACCACTTCATCGTCAACAGTGTCAAACTCGTGATACGATATTCATTTACAGCCATAATTTACAACAATAATGTACGACGACATGAGTGTTTTAATTGTGCCAAGAATCATTGTTGAATGTCATATTTGCGCGACAGTTGGGGTAAGCAGTTCAGCTATAGCGACAATTTACTTAAACATGCCAAGACCTGTAAAGGTGAAGTGCATTTCTCATCAGTAACTCGGTACCGGGTTTGCTGCAAGCGGGTCTCTTGTGACTTTGGTTACGTGTCCTCAAAATTGTAGTTACCTACATAACCCGCCCTGTACAGTGTGTCGGTATAATAGATGTCACGATATTTTCGCACAAGGACAACACGGGTGTGAATAGCGAGATGCCTAAAAGACTATAACCTTCAACAAAGTTGCATGTATTGAGATGCACATTATGTTGAAGAATATTGTATTTTTTGATGATATGAGCGTTTGTAATAACTTTATTGAATAAACAAATGCCTGTGAATATAATTGCATCTTATTTCAGGTTTGTTTCCTAATTTGCCAGAATATAGATAAAATTTAAAAACCACAGAAACAACTTTAATTAAATGTATTTGTATAATGTTCCATTGTACTATACATATGTACAATTATATGCATTTTTGCTCCAGTTTTTTTTTTCAATTTCGTTTAATATCATGGGGTTAAGGTCAATGTCACCTGCACTCAATATGCAGGTAGAGGTCAGTAACGTAAAATGGTTGCTGACTTTGTGACTTTTTCGTGAATTTTTCTTTTCAAGGTCATTGAATATCATGGGTCAAGGTCACTGGCGCTCCTTCCTTTCCCCCGCAGTTGCATCATGTTGTCGCCTGCACTCCTCGCCTGTTATGACAGGCGTGTCTGTCTCGCGTACCTGTCGGTGTGTGCATGAAAAATTGAATAAAGTAAATATTAAAAATATATCGTCGCCATGTAGACTGCAAAAACGACCTGGTAGCACGTATCCTTTCACGTGTGCAGTTACGTAACACTGCGCAGGTGCAGGCTTTTGAAAATGCTAACACTGCTATTGCCATGCAAGCACAGATCTTGTTACAAACTTTGACAGGGGCAGCTGCCCTGCCTGTCCATGCATGCTCGCAAACTCAACTCTAGTAACATAATGTAATAAAAAATGTGTTTTATTTCCAAAGTACGTACACATTTTCATAATGTAAAAAAAAAAAAACTTAAAAATAAAATACATAATTTTTAAAAAAATACTTAAAAATAACATAAAATTATGGAGTAAATATATACTTACAATAGAATTATGGCTATAGGAAAAAATTCTTATTGCTATATAAGTCTGGGATAGTCAAAATCTTACATGAAAAGTTTGCATTAGCATAGTCACGACAAAATACTTGTTGTTTCCCCGCAGCCACACGATAATACTTCTTTTACACCTTCGTCACAAGGTGTGTCCCTACAGCCGAGTGGGCAAAAGCGTCTGCATACCAACCCAAGGCATTATCCTGCCGTCCTTGTGAATTTCTTTTTTAAAACGTTGCCTGCTGCCATGGAAAAGTGTGAAATCTAAATTATTTAAATTTTATAAACCGAGTTTACATTAGAAGTACATTTTCGTAACATTTTACTGTTTTTTTTTTTTTTTTTTTTTTTTTTTTTTTTTTTTTTGAGATTTCAGGATTTTTCAAATGATAGATTAAATACATTTATTTGAATTTTAAATCAAATAATTCTAATTATTTATAAATGCATCGATTCCTAGATGCTTGATCGTTCAGCTGCTCTGCCTGACCCGCGAGGGTGGTATGGGGAAAGGTGCTGGGAAGCAGGTAGGGGCATGCCCCTTAAATTCAAAATGGTGATCCTGACATTGAGTAACATGATCTATATGACTTCACGATCGTATTCGCCTTCAAAAGACGATACCGGTTATATATAACCCTTGATACTTGCACCTTTAAATTTTTTACTTATAGAAATATATTTGAATTTAAAAAAATAATAATTTTTGTTATTTTTCTTGATGTTTCTTGATTGGGTGGTGGGAAGGGGGTGGTGTACCCTTTTCGTGATGGTTAGGATCATAATGGGTGGTGGGCTAAAAGCAATAGGGAATCTACCAAAATATAGTAAAATAGCTCGAAAATGGGATTTTGGGGGGCTTGCTACTGCATATTCTAGCGCATGGCTTTTTTTTGTCACAAATTTTTAGAAAAAAGCAGAGATTTTTAAGGTACAGGAAAAAAATTTTCGGTAAAATATTTGATTTCTGAAGTCTTTTTTTGGCGTAAAACAAGCGATTTTGTAGGGATGAAAACGGGAAAATTCCAAGATGCCGGACGGGGCTTGGCGCCTATCCTGAATCCCGGTGTCCCCGAATGAAGATAAACCTACTACTACCAGCGATTAAATGCAGACATGTCAGCATAGGCAGTTTCTAGCGTAAACACAAGTACGCGTTTCCGCCGCTAGATGCCAGTCACTTTGCTCGTAAATGCGGACGAGTTGGTGTGAGGCAATGCCATGATGAGATCTTGCAGCCGATTAGCAAAGAACGGCGGCACACAACAGTGGCAAGAGAGCTATCTGGGTATTTAATTGCGGAGACGACGACGTCGTGTTTTGGGCGCGGATGATGATTGGGGGAGTGTGGCAACGGCCACGAGGCTCGACTTATTGACGGGCGATAAGTGTTGGTGGCGTGAGAGGGGTCAATGCCGTAACTTGCACTGCAGATAACTCCTTGGCCGCCACTGACAAGAACAAACCCCCTGCGGGTGACGCGACAACTCATACGCAAGTGACTGCACTCTTTTGGCCACGACGCACTCGCCCAACACGAGGTAAACTCACACTCTGATAAAAAGGATTTGTTGACTCAAACAAAGTTGGGTGCAACCAAATTAATTGTTTGTATAGTGTGCAAATAAAAAAGTTTTTGTTGTTGAAGCCAAATTATTTTGTTGTTCTTATTTGTCCTCCACAAACAATGATTGTATGTACACTAACAAGTTTCGTTTTAAATAAAAAAAACAATAGCGGCGAGACCGGGACTCGAACCTATATCAGGTTTCACCGAAGTCTATGTTTTAGCAAGCTCGGCTAAACTGACTACTGCTGTAATAGCGATGTTTTTTAATAAATACATTTCAAATACTGGACAACGTGCGCAAATAAATGTTTCAAGTATTACAGCTTTCCCTTTTAGTTTTCTGTTGAGAACTTGTTTTATTAGGATGTTTATATCGTTGCTAAGTATAAGTAAATGCACTAGTAAACACTGTTACAATTACAACTGTCACAAAAAGTACTAACAAACTCTCGAGTTTTTTTTTTTTTTTTTAACGAAGACATTGAAATGAGTAACCAAACAAATCTAAATAGGTGATTCAACCAAATAGTTTGCTGGCAGCCTAATTCCTTTCGACCCAACACAGAGGTATTGTTAATTCAATCGTGTATTTTATTAGAGGAACAATATTAGTTAGTTGTTCTTGACGTTTTGCGTACTGAACAAAATATTGTGTTGGGACAACTAAATATATCTTTGGCCCTATACAAACTAATATTTTGTTGGCTTTTCTCTCAGTGCAGGGGGCCGCGGTGGTAAAACGGCTAGATGCGCACGCCTGCCACCAAGGTTGGTCGGGCTTGATTCCCGGCGGGGTCTCTCCCGGGTTCCCCGCAAGTGGGAATCGTGCCGGACGATGCCGCTGGTCGGCAGGTTTTCTCGGGAACTCCCGTTTCCCCCGCCCTTGCATTCCGGCGCTGCTCCATTTCCACCTCGTCTCGCAATCGATGGCTCTCTTGACCTATTTGTTAGGCGCCGCTCAAACTACTGCACTCGCTCGCTTCGTAATGACCATTCATTAACTTGGTGATGCTGGAGTCTCTTAACGATAATGGACAAATGCGCCTGATTTTCACGAAAATACTTCCCGTCTAGAGTTATTTCATAACATTCTACGAAGTTCAGATTTGGATTATTTCAGTTGTTACTTGTTTAACTTTCCTTGCCACAAATAATACATGATCAGTATGTATGAGCATATCTCCCAATGACTCATTCAGGTAAGACTATGTTTTCCCACATACAAGCCGCCAATTATCGGAGGAAACTTAAAGTGGTGATCTTAAAGTATTAAAGTGTAACAGGCCTCTAAATATTTTCGTGTAAATTAAGTGTCCCTATTAACCAAATACCGTCATGTAACCGCCAACCACAACTCTTAAAAAAAAAAAAAATTAGATATTGTCTACCAGTGTTGGTCGAACATTTTTCACGTGACTTGTCCTGTCAGTGCTTGCAGATCTTGATAAACCTTAAATTTTTATCGTATTAGTAAACGGTATCTGCGAGTGCAATCTGTTGAGTTCGCAGAACAATAATTTACTGTTTATGCTGTGAAACAGTATAGAGACGTTTGTTTATCGCGGGGAAAGTTGCTGTTTGCTAGTATTCAACGTACTATGCATATGTCCGACTGTCTTCTTTCCTAATTCGGCGGTCGCGCCTGATTAAATCTAATATCCCATGCCACTGGGAAAATTAGGACTCTAATACTTGAACGTTTGCTATTGGCCAGCAAATAACTTAGCCAAGTCAGAAACCTACGTATTCCCTAAGAAAAGGATAATCTAGGTAAAGTGTCATCGAGGATATGTTGGCACAAATATTTTCACGATTTTTTAGTTTCTCTATGTATAAACTAAGAATTTTACTTTAAATATAAATAATGTTCATATTCGATTTTTTTTTTTTTTAACGCAGTACCTTAACACACAGAATAAAGCACACAAAGATGAGTGAGAGAATAGATTTTGGCTGCTCTTAAGAGTAGATGACACTATAAATTTTTTTTTTTTTTTTGCTTTCGAGGCACAGCTATACGGGCGACAATAACACGCGCGACCAACACCCCGTCGCTCTTACGCGCAAGGCACTCAACCTGCATGCAGTGCTTCCGCTGTTGCGCTTTACTGTGCAAATGAGATCTGGAACAGTGGGATTTCATTACACGCGATGGAACCCATACATTAAACTTATATACTGTGCCGTTTTATTCTTCTACTACCTATTAACCCGTTTAGTCACAGTGTCCACGATCGTAGATATGGTGCATACGAAGGGTATTTATGGTCAGTACTGTACCCAGAGAGGAATCGGTACCCAATGTCATGCGAATCTTCTAACAGGCAAAGTGATTTGTGAAAGTTACCACGCCTCTCGTATATGAATGGATGATGGTAACGTCCATATGAACGCACCACCTTGTTCATTGGTTATAAATATGACGGTAGACACAAGTACAGCATACACCAAAACATTATATGATTGCAACACCTCTGCTCACAAATTAATGCGTGTCCCCACGGGTTAAGTAAACCGTGAACCAAAGCTCGAAAAATTCGATTATTGACCATTTTAACGATTTCTTTTATCTAAGAATAAACTTAATATTATAAGAATCGAACTGTACGGGTTTATATAAGAGTTTGTTTTTAATCTTTTCTGACGGAAAGTCGTATTCCCAGGACCTTTATTTGCTGAGCTGAGTACGTAGCTACACCGAAATGCAAGGGCGGGGGAAACGGGAAATCCCAGGGAAAAATCCGCTGACCAACGGCATCATCCGGCACGATTCCCACATGCGAAAACAATATAAACTTGTTATCTGAATGTGCTGTTGAAATTATTTGTGCCTGCCACAAACTGAGTGGGCGCAAATGCAGCGCATTGCCCGTTTGGTGCATTTTTCTAGACGTAGTTAAGCTGTGTTTGCATGAGGGGGAGGCATATCTTGGAAGTAGAACTTTAGCAAGGCTTCGGAAAAGGTGGAAGTAACCGCAAATGGCCTATAGCTGTAATATTGCTCAGAGTTTTATTATTATGATACAGCCCTCCCGTGTTATCCTTCGACACGCGTGAAAACCTTTACAATTTTTAGATGAGTACTTAGCATTCAAGAACTAAGATATATTTTGAACCGGAACGACAGGACCTACATTACTATTCAGACATGCAAATGGAAACGCTTTAACTATTTAAGGCACGTATAAAAGTGTTCCTTTAAGCACTACAGCTGGCAATATTTGGGACGGTAATAGTCTTGTGGGCTCAGACCCGAGCTGCATCTGCTGCCAGTTTTGCTGAAGCCCGAGAAGAGACCAATCTGTAGTCGCTGAGAGTTGGTTGCCGGCCGTCCCAGGAGACTTGGACTTCAGCGCCAACCTCAAGTCATGGAACTATTTTCGAGGAGCTGATCACTCCGCGTGAAAATCGTCAAGTCTGTTCTCTGTACATTTAGTTGTCCCTGAAGGAACTCTTTAATCTGAACTATACTAATCCACTATTCTTCGCTCTACTGTACGTGAATTTGTACTTTCTTCTTCTGTGATTCGTGAAGATGTGTGAGACTTGTGGATTGTGGTCGCAATCGCTCGGGAATAGTGGTGAGGGTTGCGACGCTGGCACCGTAGCTTACATCGTCGTCGGTTGTGCTTCTGGCCGGTGGCATGCTCCTTGGCAGGCTCGGCTGCCTTCCCTTCGTTTCCCTCCCTTCTCCTCCTTCACCACGGCCAAGTTTATTTAAGGTGTGGTACGCCTTGCCTCCCCGTCTTTTCTACGCCTCTACCTTGCTTGATTGACGTCACCACACTTGAATATGTCCGTCGATGCCTGCTGACAAGAAGAAATTGAATTTGACAATATGGCCTAAATTGTCAGTAACGTATAGCTGAGGTGCTTTGAGACGCCGCTATTGAGAATCAATTCAGTTTTGCGGTAAAACACCGAGGAGCGAAATAAACAATGAGTCGTGGCTGCATCATTTTGAATTTTGGGTAATTTTTAGCTTTTGTTTAATTTGTGGCGTAGCTGGTGTCGTTCTAGGCCTTGCAGTTTGTGGTGTTTATCTAAATTCTAGTTTGCGTGTCATTCTAAATTGTTGTTTGGTTTTAACTAATAGTTAGCTTGCAGTAATGTTCTTGTTTTAATGTGTTGTGCTAGTCTGTCTGCTGCTCTTGTTTTGCTAGTGCACTTGTTTTTAAATCTCGTTGTGAATTAAATATGTTTACGTCGTGCAGTGCTTTTTTCGGGTTCGCTAACCACCTATATATATATATATATATATATATATATATATATATATATATATATATATGTGTGTGTGTGTGTGTGTGTGTGTGTGTGTGTTACTGTGTTTTATATAAAGGACACACTGGTAGGGCAAAAATTGCCGCCATCCTTTATTTGTAAGGCTCTACATTGAACCTGTTAATTTTAGTCATCCAGTTAATGTTTTTGGTATCCTTTTAACTTGCCATTCTCCGCACGTAAATTTAGTTTATATTAATGGTGCTAAAATAGTTTTTGTGCCAACTGTGTTATGATATTGTCAGATTGACGGTGTTTTCAGATGGCTGTGGAACACTTTAAAATTTCGCTGGTTACTGTTTTGGAGTAATTAAGCAATTTTTTCTCAGAAATATAAAAAGGTAATTTTCTGCGTGATTGAGGTTAATATATTACGCTTACCATCATGTCATTTACTATTTTGAATCGTTTAAATGTATTAAGCACGTATTATGCTTTTTCAAGTTATGAACCAAGTCATTTGCAAATTTTTAATTGTTTAAAAGTACTAAGCGAGTATTATGCTTTGTCAAGTATTTTGGCTATTCATTTTCAAACTTTAATTTTAGTTAAGTGTCAACACGTATTTTTCTCATGAAATGTATTTTGGGATTTTATTTATATTTTGTGTAATTCATGTTGATTAATTTTTATTATCGTGCTACATGTATATTTTTGATAAAAAAAAATTTATATTTATTAGAGGAATTTATGAATGCGTTATTTGTACACGGCACACTATAATTAAACTTACTTGGTGTTTGGAAAAATGCATTACATAAAATGTAGATTTGGTTACTCGATCAAGAAGTCTCTGAAATTGAAGTTGGCAATCTAGATATGCATATTTGTGTTATGATATGGAATCAGTTCAAACTTTCACCACAGAATTTTAAATGTATGCCTATGGGCATGAATAGAAATATATAGCCTCAAATCTATGAAGCAATTTGAAAAGCTAACATTATTAGCAATTATATCTGACAAAGGAAATTTTCTTATTTTAATTGAAAAGTATAAAAACACATACCAGTTACATTTTGTAACCCACAACTTTTTTAATGAAACATAAAGGCAATTTCTTGCAGCAATGTGAACGAGTTATGAGCAACACAGTACAAAAGCTTCTGTCTGTGGCAGCAGACACTGCTGGCTCCGATGAAATCTAGCACGCTGACAAAACTGTTCCGGAAATATCCTCCGTCTTTGTTACTACGATGCCCACTTTCTGACAGTTCTAAGGTAGTGCCAGTGTTGTTGTTTTGGCGATGTATCCTTCCAACTGAGGTGTTCTCAAACATGAAAGTCATGCCGTTTGTGTTGGTTTTTGTCAATTTGAAACAAAATTGTTTTGACTAATCCTGTACAGTTCAGAGAATATTATTTTCTGCGTGCCTCCCAATTGTGGAATAGTTGAGACACGGTATATTCGGATCTCTAGTAACTGCTGTCTTCTCCCACGAGTATATGATAACAGCTTGCGATCGTTACATGTTGACTATATCGTCAATTCAGGGTTACGTCCAACTTTTATGAAGCCTTACTCAAGTACTATTTCCAGACTATTCCTCTGCCTCAAGGAAATGAAACTTAACCAAGTATAGAAAATTGCACCAAAGGTACATACAACGTACCATATTTTTGCGCACGTGCTTTAATAATATGTCGCATGAGAACTATTCAGAATTAGGCATTACCGATACATATAATTTAACTACATAATTTAAAGATAAAAAAGTAGATATTCAATTTAACCGAAAATAAGATAATTTTTTGTATAAAACGCTTGTAATACATTACTGAAACCTGAAGAATTCTCGGGATACTTTTGGGACAAGCTAGAATTCAAAACACGTGCGTTTCTATAACTTTAGCCATTGGTCCACAAGGTATTTGGCACCTCCTGCAGAACGGTGTCCAATTGTCACCTTCCACTATGACAGTAGGCAACCAATGTGCTGTTGACATCTGCATATTTGCACATAAAACTGTAGAATCTAGCCTGCAGGTCATTGAACTCGCAATTTTTTCAGGTCTCTATTTACTATTTGTCCACACTACACCGGACATACATACTGTATTAATTAAGTCACTTAGGAGGGACATTTCATTTGGCACTGTCCACTCAGCGTTATATTGGCTAACAGCGGGCCAGTAATGAACGATAAATAATACATAGAGCCACCTGTATTTCGCGAAAAGATTTCAGGACAAATTGTACTCCAAAACACAAGAGCTCAGACCCACTTACGTGATTGGATGATTTTAAGTGTCACGCATTGCAGGTGTCTGCCCATGAATCACATACACTTAGTGTCGGAGTCACCTAATTCTGATTGGCCCAGTCAGGTAAGGAAATGTCTCGCGACAAAGACACGTGGCTAACAACCCAAGGAAAATTGCACGTATTCCATACGACATTGAAGTTTAGACTTCGCGAAAAGATTTACCAAGAGGCTAGACTTCGATATGTCATGTGGACACTTGCAGCCTTACTTTGGCTATTGGCCTCTTGTCTTTGCGTAAAGAAGTTCTCTTACATGAGTGAACCAATCCGAATTAAGATTCTTTGATAATGACCATTAGTGATTCGCGGGCAGACAGATAAGACGTGTAACAATTCAAATGATCCAGTCACCAAAGTGAGAACCACTTTGGTGGTTTTGGAACTCAACTTTACCTGTCATCTTTTCCCGAAAAACAGGTACCCCTGGGCTAGAGGCACGAGAATTTCGCGGGTTCATTTCTAGACAAGTTGCAATTCACATATATGTACGTTCATGTTACTTTTGTAATTGGTCGACATGTTGTTTGACGCCTCCTGTATATAAATGAGCCAATAACAAACATGCAATAAATTGTGAGCCCAACCACCACATTATACTACCACAAAAATCAACCTATAAAAAAATTGATATCTGTATGAGAGTACATAAGAATGTGAAGTCTTGTCTACAGGACATTGAACTCGCGAATTTTTCAGGTCCCTACCCTAGGCATAACATCCAATTAATTATGTTAATTTGGGTAGTTTTGGTACTCGTTGTGTGTCCATAGGAAACTGAAATCTACCCGTTCACAGATTGTTTCGCGAAAAAACACATGCTCTGAGCCATTGTTTGCTTCGTGTCTGTTGCCGCAGCCGGGAAGCGGGAGAAGAGCGAGTTGTTTTGCCAGCCAGGATGAACTAAACTCGACGGGGCCGCGGCGGCTGAGCGGTTAGCCTGCTCGCCTCCCAACATGGTGAACCAGGTTCAATCCTCGGCAGGCTCACTCCCGGATTTTGCATGTGGGAATCGTGCCGGACAATGCCGCTGGTCAGCGGGTCTTCTCGGGGTTCTCCCGTTTCATCGTCCTTGCATTTCGGCTCTGCTGCATACTCACCGCAATCACCCTCATCGGCTCTCAAGACCTCGTTGTTAGGAGCCGCCCAAATCTCTTCACTCACTCACTCATCAGACACGTCCTGGAGAAGTGTGAACCAGTGCGAGCAGAACACGGGAGTGATCTCTTACTGTGGTAGCAGCAGGGATGGATATAGGTATAATCGTTTTGGTGGCGGGGGAGGAGTGAAGTCATTTTAGTAAATATTGAAATGTCCAACATGTTGACGTCTCGTCATGTTAATAATAAAAAGAGTTATTCGTGCTACATTAATTAAAATGCGTAATATAATATTAATACTTCTTAACTATACTGTTCAGTGTTAAAATACTAGTAGTAGCCTATATACAATTTCTGGAGTAAAGTTGAGTTTTTGGAGAGGGTATAGGACATTTCTCTTTTTCCCGCCCTTCCTGTATCCGCACCTGGGCAGACGCCAATGAAAATAGACACCTGTTCGAGTAAATGGGGCGTTGTAAAGTCAAGCCTGTTACTGTTTTACAACGCAAAATAATGGGATATCTACTATTATAGAGAATGCACGGTTACTTTTAACTTTTCTGAAACCCTGCTGAAGTTCTACTTCCGGGATATTCCTCCGTCTCATGCAGGCAAAGGTTAACCGAGTCTAGAAAATTACACCAAAGGGACAACATACCGCATTCCTGCGGACTCACTTTGATGAAATTTGGCGCGAGAGCTATTTATTATCAGGCATTACCAACACACTTACTTTATCACTGTTTTTATCCATATAAGTTGTAAATGAAATACTCAATAATTTATAGCTAAAATATATATTAACAAATCTTCTGTTTAGAAAAAAATATGGCCTTTTTATGTAAACACAAGTATAGAACACATGCGGTACATGATATATTTAGGAAACAACTAAACACGTCATACTACGATGATTTTTCAAAAGTTCTATTCAAATAAACGTGACGAAACCGCTATTAGACTATATCGCATCATCCAGTAGGTATTGAGAAAGTTGAAGCACAGAGTAGAGAAGTACACAGAGCCAAAACAGCGTGGCTGCACTTTTTATGTGGTCGTACTTGCTCTCTGATTGGCTGCGATAGTCTCTGCGACCGGGCCTTGTGTCTGACTGGTTATTATTGTGCGCTGCGAAAGTTTTTTCTATTGTTTGGTTCTGTCTGGCTGGCGAATAGGTTACCAGGCACTGATTGGCAAACTTTGCTGGCCGGTGATGCCATATTGTTGGAGTGTGGCGCCATGTCAGCTCTGAATTGCTTACGCCCGTTTGAACCATTAACATACCTGGACCAAGATCTTAGGATCTTGGTTCAAACACGATCTTCAGTTTGATCCGAGTTCCAATGTAAGAGTGTTGCACCAATGCGAACGTCCGAGTTCCGATCGTAGATCTCCTGATTTCGGTGCAAACCAAGGATTGAGATGAAACACTGTTTGTGATTGGCTCTCATTTCGTGATGTCATGATGCAACTGTTTATTGTGAAGTATGGAGACAATTAATAAGTTTTTGTGGGCATTGATTTTAAGACTAGGATTTTTTACTATAAAATTTTGCTGAATGTAATGCAAAATTTCCGTTTCAGTTGTTTTATTTTATTGGAAACATGTTGCACACACTTTTTTAATTTTTTAATGCTAATATTATCGAAGAAGGTAGTTTATTGTACATAGAACTAGATGGTGCGATGTTTTATCTGTTTTATGTAAAATAATTATTGTACGAACTTAACTGAATAATATTCAATTGAGTATTATGTTTTGAAGTCCCAAAAAAAAAAATTGTATTTAGCGCAATATATGTCTATTGCAGATCCTAGCTCAACTCAATAATTGGACTAAAGTTCAAGCAATTTCAAGCCAAATTGAAGCAAACTTCTAATTTCCTGTAAAATCTTTCAAAGTGCACCTCAAAAACCAATCAAATTTATGGTCAAAATTAAAATAAATTTTATCAACTTGCGTTCACTCTTTGTGCGGGGCTTCTTTGAAACCTTATTTGCGAGCTAAAACATCGTATTTTTAATAAAATTCCAAGAATTTGCATCAAATTTTTTTTATATTTTATTACTAATTGATTTTGCTTGCAAATTTAGAGTAAATTTGGCCCATCTTGACCTAAATTAGGCCTCATTCACTCCCGAAAAGAACACTGTTCAAAGAGTGAACGAAGCATGTTTCAAAAAAGGTGCGCTTGATTTAGATCGCAGATTTGGGTAAAATTAGCTTAATTTTGAGGGTGAAATTGAAGACGTGAATCGCGTTCGGGAAAAAATTTGAAAAAAGATGCTTGAGAGTGAGAAATTTGATTCAGTTTTAGTCAAATTACTGAGTTGCGTTAGAATCTGCAATAGACATCTACTTAGCGCTATCTGTTTGCGTATTTTCAAACTACATTTGTTGGCTAAGGCTACTTTTCGTGAGCAGAAAATTCGATGTGAGATTTAAGTTGTGCGAGAGAAATTAGGACAGCATCTAATATTCCGAATGGCTTTTCCAGCTTTCCGTTTTGTTTTCTCGGAGGGATAAGCATGAATTTCGTTCTCTCTTTACAAAATATTAATACCACTTTTAGTTAAATAAATGCATTGCATCTTAAGCATTTGTAAAATTTCACATTTAACATTACACAACAGTAAAAACAACCGAATCCAATTTTAAACGATTTAAATATTGCCAAGTTTATTTCTAGTAAATAAAAATATTTTACAGTGATTTTTATCTTCACATAAACTATATTCAACACAGACTTTTAATTCTTCTCTGTTCACTTTATAAACATTTAATAATGTACGTTTAAGTGCCAAACAGAGCTTAAATACAGAATATTTGACTGTTTATGTAATTTATAAAACAAAATTGCTTTTCAATATAACTTAGACATTTTCAAATAAAGCACTCGTATTTACTTGATCCGAGATCATCTTCCTGAACCGCCAAGAGGCACGGCTCAAGGCGAGGTTCAAATTGATCTTAGTTCTGCGCACATATCACAATGGCGCAACAGCCAAATGTGCTGAACCACGATCAAACCGGTATTTGATCCTAGATCATTGCTGAACCCCAATGGTGCAACCGGACATAAGTACTGCGTGGCTGCGATTCAAGTCGAGCCTACATCGTGACGGCTCAGTGTGGCGTGATTGTGGAACAAGGCCGGGCAGTTATTGGGCAACGCGATAAGCGACCTTGGCGGCGGGCGGATTCGGCGCCGAAACGCAGGGACGAAGATAGCGTGACACAGACCTTGTGCGGGGTCACCGATTCCCAACCACGGGGTTCACTGACTACGCTGAGGGCCGTCCTTCCTCCCGTCGACGCAATGTTGGCGCGTCGCGACCACGACTATTGCCCGGTTGCATCGACATCTTCCCCGATCCAAGATGGAATTGTCCTAGTTCCGAAACATGATCTAGTTTGATCTTGGTTCCAATTTAAAAGTGTTGCACCAACGAAATTTCATGATTTTGGATCTCCGAGTCGTCGATCTCGGTTCCAAAGTGAGAGATCGGTATTAAGTATGAGTAGAGCCACGAGTATTTCGCGAATTCATTCGGAGGCGAGGTAGACTCAAACACTTGTTCTTTTCTGCTACTGTTGTGATTGGACGACAGTTTTTTAGACACACCCCGTTAAAATATGAGCCAGTAATAAGTACTAAGCAGTAGTGTGAGTGAGTGTCCTGCGCAGAGGCCTCACTTGATCATAGCACCCAATAAGCAAACGATAATGTGTCGAGTGTATAGAGGGCTGTCCAATTTAGCTTACCGCCAACTCAATCCGCGAAATACTCGGAGCTCTAAGTATGAGACAAATTTTGCTATTGGTCCGTAATATATGACGCCATGGAAGTATGCGTATTTTTCATTATAGATAGAACTAGATGTGCTATGTTTTATCTGTTTTAAGTGAATTATTGTCGTACGAATTTTGCTAAATAATATTCAAATGCGTATAATGTTGTTTTATTTTCCCAAGAAAACACTCGAACGTAGTTATATCTGTTGGCGTATTTCCAAACCACATTTGTCGTGGAAGGCTGCTGATCTCATATCGAGATTTGGAACCACCAATTTCGGCGGTTTGGAATGAACTTCATCTCGATCTCCAGTCCAGATCTGAACTCGAATGGTGCAAACAGTTTTCTGTGTCGATCTTAGATGCGATCTCGGATCGAGTTTCGAACCACGATGGTGCAACCGGGCATTTAGGATGTTCACGGCAAAATGAGCACTTTTGAAAGCCCTGCTTATGATCTACTTGTATGCACGTTGTGTATTCCTTCGCCTTATGTAAAATTAACATTACCATGTGTCTCATCACTTTATTTAAGCGTGCGTCGGTCAGGAGAAACTGTGGGATTATTAGAAAAGTAAACATGTAACAAATCTGGTCATTTTTACACTTCAATGCATTAAAAAAAAAAAAAAAATCAAAAGAATTAATTAAGTTATCACAAATGGATACTTAATTCTATTTATTCGACATTAAAATATGGAACTGTTTTCCGTCATTCATTCCCAACTTTACTGAGCGTATGTCACTCAGCGCGCCCGTTAAAATAAATGTGGGCAGGGGCAGTGACTTTCTTTTAAGGTTGATTTCAAAAGTGCTCACTTAATGTGAACAGCCTTTACAAGCGAGAAGGTGTCTTCTTCCGGCATTGCCAGTGTGTTTCGCAGCAGACTGTGATGGACACGCATGTCCTTCCTGCACCGGGAAACACCTTCTGTTGACGGGGTCGCGGTGGCTGAGCGGTTAGACTATATGTTTTTAATTTATTTCATTAACCCTACTTAGCAGTACAACCATCCAGGGTGTTCAATTCTATCATGCCTACTACAATTTAACAAACAGTATGTTAGGTGTGTGTGTGTGTGTGTGTGTATATATATATATATATATATATATATATATATATATATATATATATATATATATATATATATATATATATATATATATATATATATATGCATTTGTTGTGGGAGGGGGGCTGTTCGTCTGGGCGCCCGTAATTTAAGCTACAAATTCTATTTCTATTCAAAAGCACCATTCACACTTCCTAGGAAGGTGGTGAGATATTCTGCCCCGACCGAGACAGCTCCCCAACGGGTATCCTTTCGGCCGCCCCCCGTTTCGCCGCCCCCGCCGGAACAGACCAGGGGCCGAGATTCCCACGAATCCGTCCGCGCGACCAGACACTATCGGGCCCGCACACAGCTAACTAGCCTTTCGGTAGGTACGCACTCCTCCCTTACAGTTCTATTCTATTTTGTACTCCCCCCCCCCCCCTCGCTATCCGTTCTGCTCCAACCTAAGCATCGTCCAGGACATCGAAGTACCCGTTCTGGACACCCAGGCCTTCGTTTCCCGGCGGACGAGGGAATGGAGCTCCGCTCCCCCTTTTTTTTCTTTTACACAGAGGCATTCACAGACATCAACCAACATATCACAAATCACATCTTTCCCTCATTTACATTTTCTTCTCCGCAGTTCCTTCCGTTCTTCTTTCATCCGTTTCAGATCTTTTCTTTCTTCTTCTCTTTCTTGCTGCATCTCCTCTTTTTCTCTCTTCTGTTATTCTTCTACTTTCCTTCTCTGTTCTCCTCCCCATTCTCTTTCCTCTTCTTCTTTATCTTCTTTTTCTTCTCTTCCTCCTTCTTGCTCTTCTATTTTTCTCCATATTTCATTCAATAATTCTTGCATTCATTTCAGATCTTGTGTTCTTCGTTCCACCACACTCTCATCTGCTCCCTAGACTACTCAATTAAATCATCACTCATAGTTTTTACCAAACCATATATTTTACTAATACTTTCATTTATTATTTCTGCAATTTCCTTGTCATATATGTTATGTTTTTGTAATTGCCATTTGTCAATAAAAGGATTTTATTTCTGTTATAATTCTTTACTTTCTTCTTTAAACATGTCACACAAGTACAGAATATGGTATACCGTCTGAGCTCCCTTTTCACATTGACAACTGTCGTCTTCTATTTTATTTGTTTTAGCTAAATGTTCTTTAATTTGACAGTGTCCCGTTATTACTTTCAACACGCTATTATCTCTATTGCTTTTAGTTTAGTACCATTGTTGTATTTTTTTAGTATAATTTTTAGTATTTAGGCCGGTTTCTGTTGCATCGTACTCTGTTTGCCAATTTATAACACTTGGTTTATAGATTTCTTTCTTTAATTCTTTTAAACTAATAGGTTGATTATTTCTATTTTTTTCAATCCAGATATTATTGAGCTCTACTATCTTATATGTATTTCCATTGTATTCAATTTCGTCTACTTCATTTTTGATTTGATATATCATATTTCTATCTGTTATGCTCTTACAAGTTCTCTCTCTAGAAATTAAGTTGGCTATACCAAGTTCGTTAAGGGATGGAGGTCTTAATCAAATAAAATAATTAATTACAATTTCCTTGTTTTATTTACGATGCCTACAGCAAAATTATCTGAACTCAAAATTTCACAATAAATTGATATCACTTACTGTTCACAACTAATTACTCCAATTTAATACAATTTATAATTACCACAAAGAAATCAATAAAATAAAATAATGAAATATCAGCCCCAATAAACAGTGTATCAACCTATTAAATATTATATATAATGTGTTTCCAAATTGACATTTCGAACATTTACAATAAAATCTGTATTACACTTCCATTCATTCCCACCTCAGTTCAGTCCATGTCCCGCCAGTCGCAATGTTCTAGAGTCCTCCAAGCGCCCTCACGCACAGTAGGCTTCACTCGTCGGTTTCACACCATCTCGTCCATTCCGCCACGAACACTTCGCCCGTCGTCGTCCCGCAATCTCCTGTCGTCGTCCACACTTCACTTCGCTCGCGTACACTCTCCAGACGGCCTCCGTCAAAGACTGCCGACCTCTGGGTTGCGGTAGTATATATAGTGTCTTAGACTGACACTTAGGATCTTCCCCCAACACCGGTGATGCGTCGCGGAGGGCCGAGGCGCCAGCCAGTCCCACCAGAACACTCTTGCGTCGTCGCCAGACCTGTCGAAACCTCAAGCAGGGGAGAGGGGCCGTGACTCATGCAAGACGCCGAGTAGCGCGACAGCCCGCTGCCCATTATTCACGGGTTTCCCTGATAAGGGGTCATGAGGCAACCTTCGGGGGGGGGGGGGTCCACCGCCACCGCGGGGCAGCAGCGCGTAACAATACTACAGTATATTATGATTTCTTTACTAACAGTTATCGCGCATACATATGATGTTGTTGAAGTTAATTTCATTATTTTTATCAAGGCATATCTTTGTGATGCTCTTAGTATTCTTTTAATGTGTGTATTTTCTATTTTATTTTTGTAACAATTGCTAGCATATTATATAATATTACGGTATAACGCCTGATATGTTACTGCCTTATTTTTGTTATAATTTTTTATATTCCATACCGTTTGTTTAAATTTTAAAAATATATCCTTAACTTTCTCGGTTATATATTTAACATGTGAGACAGAACTTAATCTATTATCCAAAATAATGCCCAAGTATAGTATTTCATTTTTAAGTTTTATTGTTTGCTTGTCATACTTTATCATTGGTGGTCTTTTATTGAGCGGTTAGACTGCTCGCTTCTCTACAAGGCGATCCGGGTTCAATCCCCGGTCGGGCCACTCACGCATTTTCGCATGTGCGAATCGTGCCGGACGATGCCGCTGGTCGGCGGGTTTTCTCGGGATCTCCCGTTTCCCCAGCCCTTTCACTGCGGCGCTGCACCACACTCTAAATCTGAATCATTGAGAATTTCACTGTTTCATTCAGTGAAACGTATCTAACTGATTCAACAGTCACCTCAGTGAATTTAACTGACGAATCAGTGGAAAAAATGCCAGATTTCCTTCACTTATTGATTCAGTGACATTTTTCACTGATAATGAGTCTTTTTTTTCACTGTTTACTCAGTGGTTTATTTTTCACCGATGGAGCAGTTAAACAGCGTGTAAAAATGGCGGTCAAGCAACGTTTAAAAATTGCCGTTAAATAACGGATATCACTATCAAGTGAAATAACAAGAATAAACTAGGTGGGAGGCGAGTAGCCTAACCGCAGTACACCACCGCATCTCCTTTGTTGTACGTGATCCTGTCGCGTAATTTCTTCCTGCTCTTTAATGGTTGACGTGTTGTCAAGGGTGTATGAGGGCCACTCTAGTACAACCTCAGAAGGGCACTGCAGTATACGTGTTTGAAGTCCAGTTCAACAAAGAAAGTATGCAGGCCTACATACAAAAATCGCGTACTTCTAATAATGGCTAGATACCAAGAAATTTCGCTAGACTTTTCAGAAGTCCGTGCTGCCAGGCAGATGTCAATTCTTTATTGGGTGCATATTAAAACCACTGAACTGGAAAACCTATTCCATTTGTCGCAACACATTAATTGGTACACCTTAAATGCGCGACTCCATTGGTCGACAGCTAGCCAACAATAAATGTTGCAGAGTATAGTAAGCATAACAGGTGTAGCCAGGACCATTTGTACGTAAGGTGAGTGGAAATACAGAGACCAACACAACTGATCTTGCTGTAGTGAGGAAAACAGGCAACTCACTACAATTTTTTACTCAGTGCCAATAATAACGCTCCGTCCTCAAAAGGTATAATGTAGACGGAGGCAATGATCGAACACGCATTTTATCGGCTCTCAAGACCTCGTTGTTAAGAGCTGCCCAAATCGCTTCACTCACTCACCTGCATTTTATTACGTGGATATTATTAGCTCATATTATTTCAGGAAATGTTAAGTAATTTGCAGACAAATGGCAAAAACAACACAGGTAGCAGCAGCGTGAGTGGGTCATGAACAACGCAGTACAAAAGTGTCTAACTGTAGCAGCAAACTGTAAACAGACCATTCCGACTTCAGCATACAGTATTCTGTGAAGTCTAACAAGCTGACGAGTAAATTCGAAAAATGTATGGCTGTTCACAAAAAAAAAACCCCCGTTGAGTCTCCTTGTCCATAATCGAGGACATGTTGCGCAAGAAGGGTATATATGGTCGGAACTGTACGCAACAAGTAATCAGTGGCTGGTGTTTTGAGCATGCCCCGTGTGAGATATCTAATTTGTTCAAGTTTCAGCACTTCTCATTTGGAATGTTAAATGTAACGAAGACTCATTACTAGGGCCACCCGTTTTTTCGCGAAAAGATTCCGGGGTTACTTTTACTCCAATACACTAGAGTTCATATCCACTTTCGTGATTGGATGATTTAAACTGTCATGCATTTCCAGTGTCTGCCCGCGAATCACGGACACTCAGTGTCGGAGTTATCATTAGATTGGTCCAGTGAAGTAAGGAACTGTCTCCCGACAATTACACATGACCTATAACTAGGGGCGTCTGTTTTTCGCGAAACGGTTTCAGAGCAATTTGTGTTCCAACGACTTTTAGTTCAGAATCACTTTCGTGATTGGATAATTTTAATTGTTACGCGTCGTATCTGCCTGCCTGCGTATCACGGACAGTCAGTATCGGAGAAAAGTAATTCTGATTGGCACATGTGCACATAGGATTTTTAAGTCTAGCTTCCGCGTAAATCTTTTCGCGAAAAACAGGTGGCCCTACCTAACCAAAGGATCACTTCACGTATATGCCATACGGCATTGGAGTCTAGCCTTCGCATAAATATTTTCGCGAAAAACAGGTAGCCCTACTCATTGCATAGTTTACTGGTTTGGGGAAGCACGCTAGATTTGCCTCAAGTAGAATTTATAATTCCGCAATGCAATAATTTGCGAGTTAGTTTCTGTGGTAATTAGTTTTATTTTATTTTATTTTTTTACATTAATTCGCGCTTATTCCTTTGTTTTAGTTTATTGTATCTGTGATCTCCGCCCCCACCTATATTGCATTATTTTGGATTAATATTCAGTTTTAACTACTGTATCTTATAAGTTGGCAATCCTTAGATATTAAAAATCGTAATAGTAAAAATTAAAACACTTTATCTGCTACTTAGTGGCATTTAAATTTATAGTAATTTATTCGCTATTATTAGTTTCATAATTTAGTGATCTTGCTGTCGGTGTGTGTTGTCTTTTGTTTTAATACTTGTTTTCATTCTTTCAGTGGTTAAGTGGTAAGAAAAGGTTGCTATGCCTTAACTTCGCCACTTGCATTAAATAAGTCGTAAATCAATAAATATAAAGAATACAGTACGCGAAAAAATTTAACGCTTGCAACACTTCAGATCAAGAATTAATTCGGAGTTGAACAGAGTAATTACATTTTCGTTGATTAATGGAGAAATAACTTTCCATAAGAGGCTGAACGTGCTTACAAGATTATGCACCTGTGAACGATAAATTACACATTTTAAGTGGCTGCAACTGTTTTCCTCCAGGCGGAGTGGCTTCTCAGGATCAGCAGGAAATTATTCTGAGAGCTCACTCTTTCACCTGGAGTTTCCAGACCTGCGCTCAGTTCTTGTTTTTGCGGTCTGTCTCAACATTTGCTTCCTTAACCATAATACAGCATGTGTAATGGCGCTGAACATTTATAAACTTGCTTTGCTGCCTTCCCGGCTTTTATAAGGCACCATTAATTATATTGGTGGGATACTTCTGCAAGTTAATTTCTGTAAAAGTTAGACATAAAGCACATGTAAATTTTAGTACCTTTATATTTTGGATCACAGTTAGTAAACCATTACGACCCAGTGTTTACAATTGTGGATATAAAGCACACGAATATTACTTGAACCAGGAGTGTCTACTGCGAGGTTAAGTGCCTCATATCGTCATAGCTCCATGTGAGTAACTGAATCGTAAACTCTAATAATGTACCAGGTAATGAATGGGTGATTTTGCTATAGCCGAACACGAAGCATAAAGATTATTGGTTGAGACAATGAATCAAGTGTTGGATCAACTTAAATACGTCACTCATCAAGACCCTTCTTGCGTGGATCTCATAAAAAGGCACATTAACATATTGCACTGTGTGCCCATGTAGAGGCATTCAAGACACGTTAGGATTGTGTCACCAAAATCTACCTTCATAGGAATAACTAGGGCCACCTGTTCTTCGCAAAAAGATTTACGAGGAGGCAAGACTCCAATGTCCTACGGTATGCGTGAAGTTTTCCTATGGTTATTGACCACTTATCTCTGTCGGGTGACAGATCCTTACCTTCACTAAAAGGAAACATTGTTGTAGGATCCAAAATTCTGTGCCGGTACCCTCCAAGACTGTTGAAATAGGGACAACAGTCTGTTTGGTTGTGGCTACCCTACGAATATTGTTAAAGGTATATGGTAACGCAAACAGAACGTATTGTAGAAGGTCAGTGCGTTATGAATCAGTGACGTCATTACTTTCTACAGATCAGAATGTTGCGATTACAAACGAGTAGGGTTGTAACTACAGTCCAATATTGTGTTCCCTACAATGCTGCTGTGACGCCGCTACAGAGCTGATTGTGCACCCAGCAGTAACAAATGGTAGTGCTAACAATCTGTTCTGTTGTCTTTACTGAGCAGTATAGTGGCCCCAGCAAATAGTGCTAACAATCTGTTCTGTTATCTTTATTGAGCAGTATGGTGGCCCCTCAAAAGTGTATAGTAATCCCAACTATTTGCTCTGTTACCTTTACAGAGCAGTATGGTAGCCCTAACCATCTTGTGTGATCTATTCTAATTCCCTCGTCATCTCATAGGATGCGCTGCTGTCTGCACTTATTTTTCAGAACTTGAAAAATTCCTTGTGGAAGCAGGCAACCTCGAACTGCCGGAACTTGTGTTGATAGACAGACGCCTTAGACCGCTCGGCATTTTGTATCATTTATGAGATTCGGGTTTTAAATGTATTTGTTTTAAATTGTTTACTTTTTTAAGCATATCGTGTACTTAAGTTGTTTGCAGGCGAATCTCGACGAGACTGGAATTCACATACGAGTTAGATTATTTATTAAATAAAATAATCCTTCCTTAATGGCATATATATAACATAAGGTGTCATCTGATATAAATATGTTTTTTACGTGGTAACGTTTGTGTAAAAAGTTTTTCTTTCACATCAGATAATTTGTAGTACCGATAAAAACATGGCGGTAGTTATTTAGTATTTATTTCCTGTTTGTGTAAGTGATATACGCCTTTTAAAAACAAATAAGGAAATTCCAGCACCTTTGTTGCTATTATTACACTTAAGGCAGTGTCTGTCAACACTTTAAAGGGTGCACATTACCCTCACAGATTGTCATCAGCCTCCACTAAATAAATATTACTTCACAACAGGAACGTTTTCCTATTTATCTTCTGTATTGTCAACTGTCCTAGTTCTACAATCTATAAAAGAACTAGAGGATGCCTTTAACAGTCCGTGAAACTGTTGTAATTACCATACTTGTTTGTTAACTCTACGATACTAGCTTTACGATCTTACCAGAATCAGAGGGTACCTCCAACAGCCCACGACACTGTTGTGGCTACCATAACTTTTCTGTAAAGTTTCGAAAAAGACGAAATGATTTATATAAAACATTATGTTGCAATTACCAAACAGCACAGTTGGGTTTACTATATCTTGGTATGTTATCGTAACAATATTGTAAGATTGTGTTCACAACTATCTGTATAGTTCCTACTACAGAGAACACTGTTCTTGCTACAGAAAAGATAGTTCCCACAAAAGAATAACTTTTAACAATTTTCAGGTTGTTCTGCTAACAATTCGGAATGTAAAGTATTACAGAACATTTCGCTGCTGGTACTGAAGTTTAGTTGTCGCTGCCATAAAATGACATTACAGAACTGTTCTGTTAAATTCTCTCTGCTGATTTCTTTCAGTGTGAATTGGCTAATCAGAATTTGGTAACGTTGACACCGAGTGTCCATGATTCGCGGGCAGATACCTGCAATGCGTGATAGTTATAATCATTCAACCAAGAAAGTGGATTTAAGGTCTAGTGTTTTGGAGTACATGTAGTCCTGAATTTAATTCGCGAAAAACAGGTGTCTCTAGAAATGACATTTCTGTTGGTCTCTTACTTCCCCACTAACTTCGTGATATTTGCTTCGCGCTGCATTTGGCACGCTTACTACACTGGCAGTCACTGAAGTGTCGAGTATACTGCCTCCCAATCAAATATACTTTCATGTGTAACATAGGCCTATACAGTATATTTAAGTTATTATAAAACTATTGCTATTTATACTCACAATAACCAATGTTGATGAGCTTAAATGTCATTTTAATATCCCTACAAGTATCAATGAACCAAGAAACAACGTGGACGCGGATTTTGTTTTTAGTGGCGGAGAAGTTTTGATTTTGGGTGTAGTGCGAGTAATGTGGTGTGTGCGTGTGAGATGGTAAGCACTTAGCTAGGAGTACTGTGAGTCAGTACGAATCCTGTGAGGAAACAAGAAAGGAATGCCACCCTACGCACACAACGGCCGCATTCCGTTACTGCTGACGAGCACTGAAATCACTGATGGTTTAGCAGTGTTCGCCAGCAATAAGGGAACAGTCGTCAGTGAACAGCAAATATTTCTCTTCGTTAGTAAATTGACTGTTTCGGAGCGTCTGGCAGTAGTATCCCCGCGTGCAGGGAAATATAAACAGATATGGCGGACACACTAATCTCATTAATTTTCATGCAGTATTTGGACGAAATCAATGAAAATGTTACTCACCTTCTACTGCTGTTAAGGCATCTTCTCACATCACCACAGTATTAACAGTGATTGCCTCAGCACCTCTACCTTCCGTGAGTATTATTTCCTCGAACATGACTTGAACTTCCCGCCAAACCTGAGGTTTACGTGACAACACTGACGATTTTAGCGCCAGTATAATCCGCGATCTCAGTAAAGGTTGTAGTCTCGCACAGGGTGCCTCTCAGATGCTACCATCAGTGGCCATCCGTGCCTTCAGCAGTATCAGAGCAATAGCTGAAGTTACTGAAATTACTAACCAGTGAAATCCGTAAGTAATGGAAGACGACCAATGTACTGAGGCTCCGCTATGCACAACATTGTGCACTCAGCCTGCACATTTCAGCATCCTCAACATTTCCTCACCAAATATTAGTTATGTACGTATATACACCACTGCAAGTTCGCCACTTCTGCTGTGTATCCCACTTACTTAAGTCCAATTTTTATGATGTTTAGATTACTACGTCTCACTTAACATAGTCTTATTTCAAAATAATTTTTAATTGTAAAATTTTTATCGGTAGTGTTTTGTTACAATGCAATCGTTATATACGCGAGAAAAAAAATATTGATGCTCCTTACATCTTAAAGAACAAATCATATTTTAAGCACGAGTAGCCCGAGTGATTGATTGGCCTATGTCTCAGAAAATTTAATTTAATTTTATAAGTATAGCCTTGTCTGATCGCTAAAGGTGAGAGGGCACTTCAATCGTACTCTACAACTGGCTTATGCAGCTATGACTTTCAGGAAACACATCCCCCATATTTTAACCCATTCATACCCAATGTACACAATTGTGTATACTTCGCACGTGTAGGTAATTTTTCGTCTTTACTGGACACTGCGAAGCTTTCCCAATGAGCTTACCTGTGGATAAATGATTCGCAAACCGTTTTACTAGTCTAGGTCATGATTGGGTAATATAACTGTAGTCTAACTTACAGCCTACAGCTCATTGGCTGTGACAACGAAACAAAGGTTGTTTCGACTTAAGTACAGCACGCATCATACAATGTATTGTTTGCATCAGCTGAAACCGTAAAATAAAGGAGGTCTGAAAGGGTTAAATTATGTATGTTTTCGCTATTTCGAAAAATGAATCGACATTTTTGGCGCAACAGAACATAAATAAGGGTTATAGAACCTAGATATAATTCCAGTTGTAATTTGGTAACACATTATGTGTCACAAAATTATATGTCAGTTTCACACATGGGGCCACGGTGGCTGAGTGATTAGCACGCTCGCCTCCCACCAAGGCGAACCGGGTTCAAGTCTGTGAATCGCGGGCAGGCACTGAAGACGAGTAACAATAAAAATGACACTATCTCGCCTTAAATGTTTCGAAGTGCAAATTGTTGTGAAAAATCTTCGTGGAAATCAGATTTTTATAATGACAATAGGCAAACTGAATTTTTCCTTCATAATGCAACTAAACATTATAAATTTTTGGTGAGCAGTGCCATGTATAGCGAGATACCAAAAGCACGAGAAAAAGAACTCCTTCCCAAGCACACATCTGTATTAAGTACGCAAGTTCGATATGTCGATCGCGTCTGCAGTAGTAAATTTTAAGCGCTGACCGAATCGATATATCGAACACGTCGGTGAGGATCTATAAAATCTTTTACCACCACAAAACCAAATCCTGAAATTTGAGAGGTAACAAGGAAAACGCAAATTATATGTAAGATTACTCCAAGCGACTGCTTAGGGACGTTCCTATCCGCAATTTGGAAGGCGCGACGATGGTGCATCCAGTACGGTTTTCACAAAAATGTATTCATGAAATCCATGACATGTAATGTGCAGATAAATTAAGGATTGGAAATACGCTAATTAAAAACGAAACGATTGTTTTATTTTTGCCATTGATACAGTATTGTTACAAATAATTCAATGTCCCTGGGGATTGCCGATTCTTTAAAGGATACCGGTCTAAATTAAACAGAAGAGATAGTAATAATTCCCTTACCTATTTATAGACAATACAAAATAGAGAAATATTCAAAACTCAATGTCTTGACGTTTACAGCTACATAATCATATGCCATATAACAGAAATTAACAAAAAAAAATAGTTAAAATCGGTCTCAATAAACAGTTTCCTTAAACTTTAAATTATTATTCCCTTCATAAATAAGTTCCAGTATTTACGATCAAGTGTGTATCACTCGTCCATTCAGTTCCACCTTGTCCAATCCGCATATGACCAGTCTTTCCTCCGCAGCACTCGCGCATTCTCGTTCGTAGCCGCCGAACACTCACTCGTCCACCGCATGTCTCTCACACCCTCACTCGTCGGTCGCCGGTCCCTTTTCTCCGAAGTCCCTCGATGCCCCGATCTTTGCTAGACACATGCCTACGGATAGAGACCTGAAAAATTCGCGAGTTCAGTGACCTGTAGGCTAGACTCTACAATCTTATGTACAAATATTCGGATATCACCTGCACATTGGTTATCTACTGTCACAGTGAAAGGCGACAATTGAACACCGTTCTCCAGGAGGTGTCAAACACCGTGTGGACCAGTGGCCAAAGTTATATAAACTCACGTATTTTGAATCCTAGACTGTCTCAAAATGAATCCGCGAATTCTTCAGGTCTCTGCCTAGGGACCTGCGAAATTCGCATTATTATTTAAGGACAGACTGAGCTCCAAATTACTGTGCATTTGACCAACTTCAACGGTTGGCCAAAAAAATGTTTGGCTTGCCTCGGAGGACTCTCAAGCCAACAACATAAGTTCAGCTGTGAAGCGGCTAATCTCTTTTGAGGAGATCAAGCAGATACGTGACGTTGATTACAGTGCAGAGGCCAATGAAACCACAAATTGTAGCTACTTGTTTATAAGGCAGTAGAGTTTATCATGTCACCGAAAGATAACGCGAATTTTGCAGGTATCTACACATGCCGCACTCAAGCCAGGTGATTATCACATACTAAAGACCTTCCATATGCGGCGTTGTTTATACAGGAGGCGCCCTGATCCAGAACCTTAGTCACAAATTGGGTTTCGCCGAGGGAGGTGATGGCCAGAATATTCTTGCGCATGCTCTGAAGACGTCGACTCCTCGAGCAAGATGGAGGAGGCAGTGACGCAATTCCAGATCAGCTGACAATCATTCCCCGCCGATCTGGTGACGTAGTGATGGTTGGGTTCGTTTGGGGTGGAGGTAGGTCGTGGTGGGTCCCCCCCACCTAGCGACTGATGGCGCATACCCAGTGCGGGATCCGCGCGTGACAGTATATTTTGCTCTCTTTATTTTAATAGCTCAGCAGTGCTATAAAATGTAATTTGTGGCAGGAATATCTGGCGGGTTCATAGACTAGAGACTATATTTCATCGCAGGAAAAGATTTCACTTTTATAGGATTCAACGTACTGTACACACGTCCAAGAGTTGTCTTTCCTTACTGGCTACCATATACGTATGGAGCTACTATACCATGTCACTGGGCCAGTGCTTTCGTTGTTTCATCGAATTCAATTCTATTTTAAATGCACTCTTTCGTATGTTCTAAGGCACCGTGAAGCAGATGAGATGTTGGGTACGATGTTATTGCGTGTTCTTTCACAAAAATTGCTTGTGAATGAACAGTAGCCAGTTGGTGTATGTTCAGTGCAGAGAAATATTCCACACCAGCATTCCGGAGGGCTTTGATGTCCATATGACAGAAGTCTGCGATGTCGAGCATGTACTCCGCAAGGTATAAACGCTCGTGAGCCGCGAGTTCCACCTTTTTATTACTGAAATGGGAAATAATGGCCGCTTCTCGCCATTTTTCTCCTGCATGAAACTTGCGAACATGTGTCGTCGCTTCCGGGTGTTCAAAAAAATATTTTTCACCTTAACAACAGTAAGGTTTAGATCTGACAGTTTGAGACGGGAAACTCATGTTCGCCATTTTTCACCCTGCCCATTTTCGTCCAGCCCGTTCTAGCACACGTCTAACACACCGTTAGCAACGCTTTATTCATCACGGATGTATATTGCGAAAAGCTATGCAATTTCCATTGAAGCAGATGCCCTACCTTGTATGTGAAACATCACGTCGTTCACCTATGCTGCCTTGGGTAAGGCAGCCTTGGTCGCCAGTCAGCTGGTCAAGTTGGGGCAGGTCAAGATGCAGCGGCTGACACTCTAGTTCGCGCACCATGCACGACTGGCTACGCGGCGTTGTGTTTCTCAACTCGGTGTGATGCATGATAGCGCTTTTCTACGAAAATACAGCAGCACTACGTGTGGTGCAAAACACCGGAAATGGACTATACTTTTTTTTATTAATAAAGTCTTCTGATTTGTGAAGTTCAAAATTGTATCGTTTAAAACTCCTGACTATGGAGGGAGCAAGGATTTTCGTGCTATATAAGCCACGGTACGCTGCAGGCACGAGGAGAAGTAGCTCCTGGACTTCATGCTGAGATAAGTGAAACTTCTTATTTCATACCCGTCTGGTCATAATGTTTAAAAGGAACATTTGGTGTCCCTTGGCTTGGAATTTAAGATTAAACACTTTGTCTGTGGCTAGAGTTTGTTTTGAATATGGAAATTGTTAATGGCTGTAACTTACGCATTTTAATATTCTTGGTACAAGCCAATATAACGTTTTATCAAATTATTAGTTTGTTTCTCATGGCAAGTAAATGGCTGTGCGTATTTTAATTATATTTGGTACCAGCCAAAATGTAAAGTTTTCAACTGGGAATGTAAATTAAAAGTGAAAAGTTTTCTATAATATTTGTATCCAACTATTATTCAAAGGATATATTTACTATTTTTCATCATCATATATCATAGCACCCAGATTTTTAATCTATAACAAAATATATTTTTCTGCCAAACCAACTCACGTTGTCTAAATTTTCAAATATCAAATAATCTACTCTCACACTGCTGGTATTTTGAAAATGCTATTGAACTTTTGGCTTTTGCTCCTTTATGTAGCTCTGGTTAGCACTTCAGGGCGTAGCAAGTTCTTTGATCACACATTGCCAACAAGATTCAGTTTATGTGGTCAACACTAAACATACTGTAAATGATCCCCAACTCTCACCTCTAAAGCACTGCTGCACTTAAACATATATCTTGCAGAGTATGTTATAAATGATTTAACATCATCATACTTGATATCGTACTATTTTAAAAAATCAACAATAGCTCGAGTGAAACTAGTTGAATTAGCAGACTCTAAAAAATGAACACCGCCAACTACAAGTTCTGGTTTGTCAAAGATGTGGCCAAAATGCCGAAACAAAACAACAAACACACATATTCGGGTAAGGTCCCTAGTTTCGTCGTAAAACGCGCCCACCTGCTTATCTTTAAGGATTCCCTTCAGTTTTTCTATACGTTGCTTTGCCTTTGCATTTGGCAAGTCGCCGGCTCCTACAAAAAAGTTCAAACATAAAACCCTACCCTTTATTTACAACACCTACTAATGTGTAACATTTTTTTAAAATGCTTAGGCAGGCTGATCATTACAATGAAAATCACACTGACTTGGAAATAATCTTGGTTTCATTTATCTTAGGTTTGAAATATTTTAGACAATTAATATGCATGTCATTGTTTTAGAAGACTCTTGAATAAAATTAATACCAAATCTTAAATTGTGTGGGTAACAGGGAGCATATGCTTAAGTTAAGTATTTAAAATGTTTTAATGTAAAGAATGTAATGCTGCAAGCTTGACACAGAATAATATCAAAGAAAAGGCTGAAGAATTTTTACTGCAGCGTTTACCCACAGCAATAAAATGGAAATGTTCCGACGTTGGAAAGCTTTATAGGAAAGCACTTCAGTGGAAAAAAAAACTAAATTTTGTATTGTATAATGATGGAAACACAAATGTAAAACATGAGAGGCCACAGCAAAAAGCTAACATTTGTGCTAATTAGCTGTATTTATTTGAAATTTATTCTGAAGCAATCTCAAAAGTTTGATAGTGCAACCCCAAATAAAAATCTGAATAACCGCAAAAATTGTAACCATAAAAATAATAACTTGCCTTCCAGATATTTATCCATCCATTTTTTATGTTAGTTTATCAAGTTTTTCCAAGGGATTATTTACTTTTACTAATGCTTCTGTCGTGTCCATAATTAAATCAATATTGCCTCTTATCTTTCTGTTCATCTCGCTGAAAGTCGCGATAGTGAACTTTGTCTTTTGACACTTTGGCCAGAAACATTTTCGATTGACCGTTTTGTTGTGTTTTTCACTGTCAACATGCTTTACGCCCGAGTCTTTACGGTCCCAATTTACCGACACATTACCAAATTTACAAAATATAGTTTTATCATCGCTTGCCTATAAGCCATGTTTTGAAAGTTCTGCTGCACGTTGTTTTGCAGTAACGAACGGATTTAGGCATTTTAAATGAAAATAACGCCATACGAATTGTCCAAATATCCATTCAAAACTTACTTCAACCCACACATCACACGCACTATCAGCGTACGGTACTGCTGGCAACACACAATTCATAGATTCGTTAACAAAATGTGTCAAAATACTCCCGCATACAATCGTAGGAAAAGAAAATTTCTTGTAAACGAGCTCTGTAACCTTCCTCACGACCTAAACTTCAAACGCCTGCAAATTGTTTGCAGTGCGTTTGTAAACACATTGCAAAACCGCAATCGCCAAACCACCGCGTTTGCAAAATGTGACTTCAATTCTACCGTGAAAATTATTTCGAATAAAAAAACTCCTTAAGGTTAATTAAGTAGCTCGATGATATGAATTACGGCAAAGTGCGTTTATTTTCTTTATTTCCGTCTAGTATTAGCTTTAAAATTAAAGTTATCAGCATACCCTCCATTTAAAGGTACGCAAAACGACACCGTAAACGCCTGCTATCTTGCGGTCATTTCGGAACTACGAGTTATGTGGAGGCCTTTATATAATCACGTAGGCAACGGTAGAAGCTTACAAATTATTTATTTGTAGTTCGTTGCGGGCACGCTATTTTGCAATGTGACCACCAGTAGTCGATTGCATCGATACTTTCGATAGTCGAAAGAACGGAAAATCTTGAGAATTAGCCTACTAATGGCAGTGGCCAGCGGGGAACATTTAATGATATAACGACATCTTTGTTGTTTGTTACGGGCCAGCAGTCTGAGGTTAAACCAGTAATAATCGTGAACTTACTCTATTGTTTTATTGATTCTGTGTTGATGGAGGACAAATGTTTTAAGTTATGACGAAAGCTCTTACATCTTCATATTGCTGCTGTGGCGGCAGGGATGATGTCATAGCAGAACTGAGGTTTGCCATTTATTTATTCACTTATTTAATTAACATCTCACGCATTATATTTTGTAAAATTAAAACTTACAATCAAACTGGTACGTTTTTATTTGTGGTTAGAAAGGTATGTTTTCCATTTTTTTGTGTAGTATTATCTCGAAAATTAAAAAATTGGGTTTATTCGTTTAAAAAAAATTGTGTAAAAATTCGTTTTATCGCAAATGCGAATTTTATACGCCGCTGTCTATTTCTCATTTATTCTTATTTCGAGGAGAAAATGGTGTAATTAAAAACGTGAGCAGACAACATCGCGAAAATAAAAACGAATTTATGAAAAGAAATGATAACCAATTTTTTCTTCTTCTTCGTCTTATTCTGCACAACTCTCAAACATCGGCAAAACAATGTCAAAACAATTACTAAAATCACGTGTTCAAGCAGAACGGTTTCGTTTGTTCTCATTTGGATGCAGAACAGGTCTGCGCTCTTACACGGGAGGGGGGGGGGGGGGATACATTTGTTGTGACTTGACGACATCGTGTTTGATTTACAGCTGTGTCAAAAGAAATGAACAAGCATTGAGTACTGAAGAATACAGAGGTTTAACTGCTCTCGCGCACACGCCAGTAAGATATGGCGTCATTAGCCAGCAACATGGCGGATTGACGTTCGTCAGTCAGCGCCTCGCAGCTTGCACGCTAACCGGTTGCAAAGCCGATATGGAACCATTCACAGTTCCTACGTACAATTTAGTCTAACGGCTGTTCATGATAAAAAGAGCACTATTGAAATCAATCTTATAAGAAATTCACTGCCCCTGCCTGCATATATTTTAACAGATGCACCGAGTGACATGCTCCCAGTAAAGTTGGTAATGATGGATGGAAAGCAGTTCCACAATTTAAATCTATTAAAAAGTGTTAGGTAATCATTTGTGATGTCTGAAATTATTAATTTTGATTTCTGTTTTTTTTAATGCACGAAAGTGTGAAAATGACCAGTTTTGTATATTAATTACTTTTCTAATAATTCCGCAGTTTCGCTTGACCGACGCATGAATAATGTGATGAGGCTCATGGTAATGTTAATTTTACATAAGGTGGAAAAATACACAAAACACATACAAGTAGATCGTATAGAGTACTTTCAAAAATGCTCATTTTATCGCGAATAGCTTAAACTCGCTGTTTCTTCGCGTTTTTTTTAAATCAAACCTTTGAAAAAACACCCTATGTAAGACGTGCTTAATTGTTTCTTAAATATGTCATATATCACAAGCGTTTTATGCTTGTGTTAAGATAAGGTAATTTATTTTTGGTTCATTTCAACGTTTTCTTATATTCTGTCTAAAAATTATATTTCATTTATAATTAATATAAACAAACACAGCGAGAAAATAGGGGTGTTGGTAATGCCTAGTAAGAAATAGTTCTTATTCGAAATATCATTACATTGAGAGCGCAGAAATGCGGTATGTGTCCTTTTGGTGAGTTTTGTTAGCGTGAGGCGGAGGAATATGTTGAAAGTAGAACTTAAGCATGGGAACCACCACGCCAGTTTGCCTCTGTTTATTCAACTTTTCTGTGTCTTCGCAGCTGAAGACCTCTGTGTCTAAACTGCTGCAATATGTTTCAAACATCTCACGAATATGTATGAGGAAGAAAAACACTTTTGAGGCTAACCTACATTCGATGCGTAAATTAATTACCAAAGAGTAAGCGTCTGGCGATTCGCTAGACGGTATCTAAGACACGGCAAGCCGTCTCTCTCCACCAACTTGACTATACGCTATTCACGGTAAAATGAGCACTTTTGAATGCCCTGCTTAAGATATACTTGTAAGCACGTTGTGTAGTCTTCCACCATATGTAAAATTAACATTGCCATAGGCCTCATCACTTTGATATGCGCCGGTCAAGTGAAACTGTGAAATTAATAGAAAAGTAAACATTTTATAAATCTGCTCATTTATACACACTGAAGGTTTAAGAACAAACCAGAAATCGTAAGAAATAATTTTAATGATCACAAATGGTTACCCAACACTTTTTATTTGACGTTACCAGATGGAACTACTCCCCCCCCCCCCCCCCCAACGTTACCAACTTTACGGGGCGCATGTCACTCAGTGCGCCCATTAAAACAGATGCAGGCTGGGGCAGTGACATTTTTCCAAGGTTCGTTTAAAAAGTGCTCACTTGATCGTGAACAGCCTTATGAGACCTGGAAGTATTGCGAGTCCATTTGATATGTCTGTATGAACACTAGACGTTGTCATGTGTATACTGGCTGGTGCCCTCATGATGGACACTGCAATCGCTAAATTACCGGCTCTCTATCCGTAGTGTGGTGCACACCTTCGTCAATGGCAGAAGAATAGAGACCCTATCATTTGTATACTGGCTGGTGCCCTCATGATGGACACTGCAATCGCTAAATTACCGGCTCTCTATCCGTAGTTTGGTGCACACCTTCGTCAATGGCAGAAGAATAGAGACCCTATCATTTGTATACTGGCTGGTGCCCTCATGATGGACACTGCAATCGCTAAATTACCGGCTCTCTATCCGTAGTGTGGTGCACACCTTCGTCAATGGCAGAAGAATAGAGACCCTATCATTTTGCAGCAGAGTAAATAAGTACACAGAGACGGAAATATGCGACGGTTCTTTTGATGTGATTAGATGAGCGTGGGTCTGGGAACGGACCTTGTCTCCGATTGGCTACAGCGTGCCGCCAAAAATTCCCTCTTGGTGAACTCTAAAAAGGAATCAGTGAGAATTTCACTGTTTCGAACTTCCAAACGTATCTGACTAATTCAACAGTCACTTCAGTGAATTTAACTGACGAATCAGTAAACAAAAATGCCAGATATCCTTCGCTTATCGATTCAGTGACATTTTACCCTGGTACATCAGTGATTTTTCTCAATGTTTACTCAGTGGTTTATATTTGACTGATAGATCAGTTAAACAGCGTGTAAAAATTGCCGTCAAACAACGTTTAAATAGGCCGTTAAATAAAGTGTATCAAATGAAATATCAACGAAGGAACTAATAAAACTAATACAAATTACTTCCTAAAATGTGCTTCGTCTTTCAAAACACCATTTTATGAGGTAATAGGAACACACAGCCTTTCATTCCGTTTTTAAGTCTTTCATTTCGTTTTCATGTAATCGTCGCAACGCTCAGTATGATGGTTTAAACTGCATATAATGTGATGAAGGGAGGGCACTCATATATACTATTCGTTTCAACAATCGTAACAGAACCAATTAAACCAAAAACGAAAAGTAAGAGCATAGAATTGAAATCTTCACGATTTCGCGGCTACACTATAAGGCATAGATTTTCCTCCCACTGTTATAAGTCGGCGTGGTAGTGCAGATGGTAAAGTAACCGCCTAGAACCGGGAGGTGTGTGAGTACAATCCCGGCCACCACCGGACAAGTTTTTTACTCTTTTAAATTACAGTAAACTGCACATATAAATAGTAAACTATCATAAATATGTTTATTTCAAGTAATCATTTGGCTAAATTCAATAAAAACAATATTTGATTCGCCCCTGTAGTCGGCCGTCACTTATTGAATCAGTGAAATAATTTCACGTCACCAATTCAATTAGTGAAATTTTTTCACTGAAACGATCAGTGGTTTCCACTGATTCTAATTGGAGCCATTTTCACTGATTCGAGTAAGTGGATTTCACAGCGAATCAGTGGTTTCCCATTGATACGAATTTAGAGTGTAGGGTCACCTGCTTTACGTGAAAAGATTCCACGCCAAGAGGTACTCCAAAACACTTAAGTTTATATCCACTTTCGTGATTGGATGGTTTATAACTGCCACGTGTCTCAGACGTCGGCCCACGAATCACGGAGCGACAGTGCCGCAGTGATTTACTTCTTATGCTGGATTTACAATGCCACGACGAGGTCTTCCTGGCAGTCAGACACGATGTTATAGCCCAACCATTTCCACCACCAAAATTAGTTGAATGTTTACAATGCCCCTACAGTTTCCTTCCGACAAGTGTTGCGTGGCTTTGGGAAAAATTCTAGAATGGCCATTAACTTGCTATGGAATGTGAAGAAATTACAGATCATTGTACACTATTTTGTTTTGATAACTTTGTAAACGAAATATTTTTTTAATTTTGGAGCAGTTTTTTTTTTCAGGAATATTTATTTTCGTTAATTCATTAGCTTTCTGTTACAATACAATTATGATATACACGTAAAAAACATACATTTAATGTGAAATTTATCACAGAAGTGAAATCCGAATGACATTTTGTTTTGTAAGGTTATGTTTCCGTTTTTTTCTACTGCCAAGCGAGGCCGATCTTTTCGACACCCGACGAAAGTAGAATCTACTTTTGTCGGAGCTTCGTTTATCGGGGTGACCTTACTCCTGATTGGCTGATGAAAAATTTTCGTCTGTGTCTGGCTGTTTTGTTGGACTGTCTGGTAAACCCAGCTTTACTGGCCGCGTCAGGAAAGAGAATGTCATCCCACAGAGACATGTGGCCACGGACCAAAGTAAAGAGGGAAGTGTGCATGCAGGACGTTGAAGTCTAGTCTGCGCGAAGATATTTCTGCGAAAATCACCTAGACCTACTTATTGGCTGCCTCCTGGTAAGCAGGTGTTGGTTGCCGAGCGGCCTTCTGAAACGTTTGTTGGCTAGTGACGCCATTTTGTTAGCATGTGAGGCTGGAGTTCGCAATATAAGTGGTTCTTTTGTCTCTGTATTCTTAACGCTATCGACACTGGGGGTGGATTTGTGTAGCGAAATCATCACTTCCGAAAGTCTTAATGCGTAGCGTTTGTATGTGCCTTTGACGAGGTGAGAATTTTATTGGTTGTTTCCCTTTACTTGCACGACGTCTTCAATTTCCTTAGCCACTCAGAACGCACCAGTGGTACCAACGAATTTCTTTTAGTGGCTCTCAGCGTTGGAGCATGTGGTCAGCTTCATGTGCGCCTACAAAACTTGTGGCTAGTTGCTCTAAGTTCATCATGATCAATAACTACAGACCCGAGAATTTCGCGTGTTCATTTCTAGACAAGTTGGAATTCACACACATGTACGTTCATGTTACGTTTGTAATTGGTCGACATGCTGTTTGACACCGCCAGAAGATAAATGAGCCAATAACAAACATGGACTATATTGTGCTCCCAACCACCGTCTTTTACTATCAATAGAATCGACTAATAAATAGTCCATATCTAGAGCCCCGAGTATTTCGCGGACTGAGTTGGCAGCAAGCTAGACTGGACAGTCCTCTATACACTCGAGACATTATCGTTTGCTTATTGGGTGCTGTGATCATGTGAGGTCTTTGTACAGGACTGTTAAACACTCACTCACAATACTGCTTCCTGCTCATTACTGGCTCATATTTAAACGGGGAGTGTCTAAAGAACTGTCGTCCAATCACAAAAGTAGGAGAAAAGAACAAGTGTTTGAGTCTACCGCGCTTTCGAATGAATTCCCGAAATACTCGTGGCCCTATCTATATCTGTATGAGAGTAAATAAGACTGGGAAGTCTAGCCTACAGGTCATTGAACTCGCGAATTTCTCGGGTCTCTAACTGTAACATATTTTATAGCTGAGCGGTTTTATTGGGCCCAACTATATATTTTGAAGGACATTTTGTATTTCTTGCTCACCAAACTAAAAAATTTAATTGAGTAGTTTGGTGTACGATTTTTTAAAAATAAGATGACTTTAAAAACTTGTTGCCCGTATAGTTTTCAGGCATCATGTTGAAAGTGTCAAGTCCGCGTTATAAAACTGAACCAGGCTAGATTTTACAATGTTCTACACACTCGAGCAGACGTCTCTTGTACGTACATTGGCTGCTGATACAGTCATAGCTCATTCTCCTGTTCTGCTCGCCTACACCATAGACTAAAGATGAGGTAGACCTATATCGCTGGTTGCGCACAACCAATCTCCGTTTCCCTTCATTGAACTGCTACACTGCAAACACGTCTAGCTAAAACGGCATGGTTTCGATTTCAGGTTAGAAAACTGATTTGTAAACAAATGCTTTGAGAAGCATGTAAATTTTCTTCTAACCAATTTGAAATGCAGTTTGATTAAATTCGAATAAGTAAAACTATTCTTTATTTTCATACAATATAGCTTGTCATTTTAAAATTAAGATATAAAAAAACACTTTCATCACTGTGATCATGTGAATTTGACAATTGTGTTGTGTTCGTTAATTCGAGTATTTGAATTTCAATGCGAATAAGTGGTTTTGCACTGATTCGTTAGAGTGTAGGTACTACTAAGTGCAGGGGAACAAGTTGTCCAGCCATAAACGTAAAACTTAGTTAGCTATATGACTAACGTCTAGCTGCAAAATATTTCACCAAAATCCACTGGCCGCAGTAATCACTATATCGGATTAAATTAATTCAAACACTCATGAAGCCGAAGGAAAATTGTGTTATCTTCAGCTCTGTCGAACTTATTTCTTTCTCGTGCATGAATATCAGCATGGAGGCAGCGATTGAGTGTTCGTTGATAATAACAATGGGGTGTCGGAGGTCAGCGTTGGCCAAGTTCAAGCGTGATCGGTGACCAGCCGCTGCTAGATTGCCGAAGCTTAGATTCGACTTTCAACAGTGAGCTTTAGCAAAACAAAATAAAACAACGAGCTGCAAGAGTCCCCAGGAGTTGCTACTCACGTTCGAATAACGAAAGCACGTGTTATATTGCTTTGCTGGCGAAGTCGCATAACAACTTTTAAAATTAGTTTCTCTTCACGAGTTCGATGAACTGTAAGCTAGACGTATGTACGCTCACGCAAAAAAAAAATTGCCCATTGGTAGCTTACCGTCTCAGTGGAAGACGACGATTGGTTCTTCATTTTATTGCATGTTTATTATTGGTTCTGTGTTGTCCAGGAGTTGTCAAATAACGGATGGACCAAAAACTTCAGCGATCCAAACGTACCATGATTTAAATAATATCTTGTCCCGTAATGAGCCCGAAATTTTTAAGTCTCTGCGAATGCAGATGTTATAACATCTCTTTCAACATCACGCATTATTCTTGCTTCAAAGTTAGTTTACCTTATAGGAAAGTAAGAAAGTTGAGAGGTATTGATCTGCTATCACCAATAATTAGAGCTAGTGACTTTTCGCAAAACAATTTGAGTGCACGGTAGACTTCAGTGCTATAAACACCCAACAACATTTTGTCTATTGCTATTTTTTGCTATCTGCTTGAGAAGGCGTTTTCATATTTGACTTGGCCACTCAGAATTCGGCAACATCGGCACGGCTCCTACGTGATTCGTGTGCAGACAGATAACACGTGTCAAAAAGTAATTCAGCCAATCAAAATAGGAAAACGACCCTGCAGTGTTTTAAACAAAACTTTTTTTTACATATTTTCGCGAAGTTCCACTACCCCTACCAATAATGTCTTGAGCACCAGTGAGGATAGAGCAGTCGGCGAAATGCAACGGGAGGATCCTGAGAAAACCCGGCGGCGAACAACAACGTCCGCCGCGTTTCCCAAATGATGCAATCCAGCGGGGAATCGAACCCGGTTCGCCTTGGTGAGATGTGAGAAGTGTGATCACTGCACCACCACTATAACATTACGTTTACCGAGGAAAATAAATCTCTGGCCAATGGCAGCGTTCCCCATATTTCCCACACGCGGGTGACTCAGCCGAGGATCGAACTGGGTTCGCCTTTGCGGGAGGCGTGTAGTCTGCCCACTAGACCACCATGGCTCAGCGCAGATGTATTCAAACCCTAACTTTACTGGCAACAGCCGACACGTGAGAAATGCGATGTCTCTAGAACCGGTGCGGGCAGTGCTGCTGTTGCGAAATTCGAGTGTGTTTGGCTATGTTGGCCGCCTTGGCATTCTGACCCTGTTTCAGTCCCCCACCCCTCATGCCTCGTATAGTGGTCCGGTTCGGCCTCGGAGCATTTACTACCCACCAAATAACGCAGAAGGTCTTCGCAAGGTGAATTTTAATCTGGTTTGTGGGTACTGCCTGCTCAGATCCCAAACTCGACTTGCCGCGCGACTTGTCGGTGTAAGAAGAAGACGAAATGGCGCAGTTCTGGACAACACATCTCGAAATAAATTTGCGAAGTTTCCTGTGCCCTTTCCGTCGCTTATCATGCAGCGTCGGTTTCCCCCGCGCTTGGGATATGAGCTCCATTCCCACCACCAGCCACTGCCACATTTGTATAGTCTGTTCACTATAAAATGAGCACTTTCGAAAGCCCTGCCTAGGATCTACTTGTATGCATGGTGTGTATTCCTCCGCCTTATGTAAAATTAACATTGTCATGGGCCTTATCACTTTATTCATGTGTCGGTCCAGTGAAACTGTAAAATTATTAGGAAACAAATAATTTAAGTTATGACAAATTGTTACCTTGCCCATTTTATTCGACGTTAAGATATGAATCTATCGTCCATCCATCGTTGCCAACTTTATTGGGCTAATGTCACTCAGTGCGCCCATTAAAAGATATGCATACAGGGACGGTGACTTTTTTCTAAGGTTCATTTCTAAAGTGCTCACTTTATCGTGAACAGCATTTAATAGTTCTGAGGCCGCTTGTCTTAAGCCCCTGAAACACTGTAAAATTTTTCCGTCAAACCGCTTTCAGTAAGTTTGGTCAAATAAAGTTGGACAGTACTGACGTCATCGAAACGTCATAAACGCAGCTATTTTCGTCTGAGAAGGTTGGATGGCTTCTGTTTCCATCGGACATTTGAAAATTGGACCGGTTGTAAAATTTATTTGATATGTGTCGGTCTCAGCCAATCAGAATTGTGCACGACAAAAATGGAGGTCAAGAAACTTAAAATAACGAACAATTGCTAGAAACGAAGTAAGTTATAACGATAATTAATTTATGTAGAAGTTGTCTGGACATGACTGCTATTTTAAGTGCACATAATTTACGAACTCAGAGGCATTTATTTCATTGTGCAGGAAACATATCTTATATTTAATAAAGAAACGAAAATAAATTACAATGTTACTTACATTTCTTCATGTAATGGACCGCATGAAAGAACAAAAGCTATAAAAATAATTTTTAAATAATATTTCAAATTAGATTGTCCCAATAAAAAAATATGACAGTGTAGCACATTTTCAAACACGTTCTAGATTATTTGATAAAATTTGTTGGAAGGAAAAATTTGATGGCCGTATTTTGTCCTCGAATTGTATTATTATTATCGAATATATTTGAAGCCAAAAATTGTATAGTGTGACAGGGGCTTTAGGGCCGTGACACACGAGCGTCAAATTGCAGTTGTATTTCAGAGAACGGAGCTAGACATGCTCCTGGCATAGATATCGACCAACAACCGCCTGCTACGGGCAAGTGGAGTCGACGTTGTTACCTCCTTGTTCGTGGATGACAGTCCGTGACACACCGGCAAGCCAGTGTAGGTATAGGCCGTTCACGGTAAAGTGAGCACTTTTAAAGCCCTAGTTACTTTTTTCCTTTTAACCAATTGATATCTTTAGGCCACTTGTTAATGTTATCCCAGCCACGCGAATAATAAACACAGCGTATACATTCACCATACCCAAAAACCAGAAGTCCGAAGCCACAATGAAATATATTTATTGGTTATTATTTCTGATGGGACAGCTTCAAAAAGTGCTCACTTTACCGTGAACGGCCTATATTACTGGCGACTACTGGCTATCTAGTATAACACACGTACGGCCACACTAGCACCATTCGCTTGTCAGCATCACCCCTATACTGCAAATACATACTGACTTACTTATAACATTAGTGGAAGCCCATCTTCAAAGATGCGATATTGGCTCCGAGGAGAGTGGACCGGAGAGTTTTGAGCGGCTCGTAACATGGAGGTCTTGAGAGCCGACGAGGGTTAAATTAAGTGAGTATGGAGCGGCACCGGAACGCAAGGCCTAAAGGAAACGGGAGTGCACCGAGAAAACCAACCTTTCTAAGGAAACGTCCGCCATATTTTTCACTCGCGAAAATCCAGGTGACTCAACCGAGAATCGAATAGGGTTTGATTTCATGGGAGGCTAGTAGTCTAACAACTACACCACAGCGGTTACGGCTCCGGGGAGTAAAGGTTACAAGGAAGAGGGATGAGACATGTAAAGACCCGGAAATTTCACGGATTTATCTGAGGACAAGCTAAGCTGCATTCACATGTGCGTATCTGCTTGTGCTTCCATTGGACCAAAGTTAGTCAGACACGCCTCGTACGACTTTCAGCCAATAACGAACCAGTAAAGAAAATAAGAACCGAATCCCGTACTACCTAGTCTGGGGTTAAACGGGATCAACAATCAATTAATTACATACTGATGCTCGAATGGACAAAGGATTGTGGAGTCTAGCTTGTGGTCGAATGAATCCGCGAAATTTCCGGGTCTTTAGACATGGGTAGAGAGATGAATAATTCGCGAATTCATTTTGGGATAAGCTGGAATTCAAAACACGTGCGTTTATATAACTTAAGCCATTGGTCCACGCGATAATTGACACCTCCTGGAGAACGGTGTCCAATTGTCGCCTTCCACTGTGACAGCAGGCAACCAATGTGAAGTTGATATCGGCATATTTATGTATAAGACTGTAGAGTCTAGCCTGCAGGTAATTAAACTCGCGAATTTTCTACGTCTCTAGGCATGGGAGGAGATATCAAGACTTTTGGTGAAAGGTTCTGAGGAGAGTATTCTTTGTTGTCCATAGTTGAATACGTAACACAAATAACAATAAAGAAGTGTATTTCCCAAAATTTTTTGGAAGATTTGCAGCGGAGAAGACGATTAGTTACCCGCAAGGAAGATCATTAAGCACTGATGTACCAGGGTAAAATGTCACTGAATCGATAAGCGAAGGATATCTGCCGTAAATGCAGTTCCGTGTGAGAGGTATTGGAAGTAGCTGCAAAGTCATAATGGCGTACGGTCAGCGGCACATTAACGCTCGTGTGTTAGGAAACCCAAATGCGGGAGTGGTCCTACTTTCCGGATTCGACAGTGAGTGAAACCACAATGTAAACATTGCCGACTCCAACTTCGTTCCACGGGAGCCGACATGGACATCGACTCGGGGGGGGGGGGGAGGGATTATTACCTACTCCAAGTAAACGGCTGGAGGGGGGCACAATTCTTCTGTAAGTATGAAACGAAAGGCAAATTTTTCCTTAGTATTAGCCTTTTAGTGCCTATGCCCATTATCGCGGATATGTTGCACGTAAAGTATATTTATGGAAGACACTGTACACAACATGGTATCAGTGGTTGGTGTTGTAAGCGTCCCCCTTGTGAGACATCTGATTTGCAGAAGTTTCTGCGCCTCTCATCTGTGAATGGACATTGCTGATATCAACGAACACTCATTAGGTTATACGCTGGTTACGAGAAGCACCCGCGACACAAGTACAGCCACGTCAAAATATTAATTGAATAATTTTTGGGGTTGAACGGGTTAAATGAACTACAATCCGGACTCCAGTATGTAATTTTTTTTTTTTTTTTTTTTTTTGGCTAATTTCAGACAGCTTATAAGAAACTTCAAGTGTGCTTCCCTAATGGCATTATGTGCACAGGAGGGTTATTTATGAACCTCATTGGACACCATACGTAAGGTTGAGGGCGCTCTCTCTTCCCTGCGGATAACTGGTTCCTATACCATGCTACTCGCTACTATAATATCTTATACACGCTTTATATTATTAATATTATTGAACACAAATCCTAAAGCTCATTTGTTATGATAACGTAATATCTGTTGCGTCGGTTGAAGTACAGCACGCATCTAAAACTTTCTTGCTTGCAACAGCTTAGAACACAAAGTAACGTAGGCCTGAGGGACCTCGGTGGTGTAGTCGTCAGAATACTCGCCTCCCACCTAGGCGAACCGGGTTCGACCTCCGTCGGGGTCGCTCCCGCATGTGGGAACCATGCCGGACGATGCCACTGGTCGGCGGGTTTCCTCGCGGATCTCCCGTTTACCCCGCCCTTCCGTTCCGCCGCTGCTCCATACCCACCTCGCCCCCCGGACCTCGTCGTCTCTGAAGACCTCGACTTCAAGAGCCGCCCAAATCGCTTCACTCCTCGCTCACTTCTGTCTGTGACTTCGCAGCACGGATTTCACGTCCTTGCGGTGTATCAAACGCCAGCAGAACGTGCCGAATTCGCGTAGATACAGTCATCCGAGTGAATGACACTCATATCGCTGCTTGGTGCACCGACCTCAAACTGTTCAAACTCACACCCCCTAAAAAATTATGAGAGGGAAGCGTTTCATGAATAATTCTCAATTGGTACTTAATATTTTTATCAACGCGTATAATTTAAAGAACTAAGCAGAAGTAGCACAGAAATATTAATAGGTTTTGTGGAAGTAATTTTAATCGATCAGTTTCAATATTTTTGTAGTTTATATTCATTCTTACTGCTTTTTAGGTTTACAATATTCAACAATAACCGTCATTGCAAATTAATATAATCAACTTGAATGCCAGTATAGATTCTGAGTTTTAAAGTACGGACAAATATATATATGGTTTTGTTAACTTAAACGCTGAGTTTAACTAACAAATATGGGACTCTATATCTCCAATTTTTATTAACAGGAAATACATGCGCTAACTAAAAAGCTGTAACTAAACATATTTTCTAAAATCGTTATTTAACTGATGCAAGTGCATATATCTAAAAATATAATTGAAGTAATAATTAAATTCTTTAGGGAACAGTAATTATTGCAAATCAATTAATATGATAACTATAAACAATAAAAAAACCTTACACTATTAACATTCCTAGTCTTTATCTTGGACTGCAACGTTTCTAAAATGCCTGCCACACGATCAGTTATATATAGTCCATTCACGATTACTTCCAACTTTTTGAAGCCCTGCTAAAGTTCTAAGTATAGTTTATTCCTCCGCCTCGTTCAAACAAAGCTTAACAGAGTCTAGAAAATTTCACCAAAGGGACAACGCACCGTATTCTTGCGCACTCAGTGTTACAATTTTTTGCGTAAGAACTATTCCTTACTAAACATTACCTACACTCCTTTTTATATATATTTATATATATACACATTAATTGTAAATGAAATATTATAATATATAGATAAAATATAAGTTAAAGCGCAATATAACAAAAAATAAGGCATTTTTATGTAAACAGAATTTTAAAGAGGCTTCTGGTAAGTGATAACAGAAAACAGCTAAGCGCATCATACATGTCGGTGATTTTTCAAAGGTCTGATTCAAAAAGTGTGAAGAAACCGCGAATATACTACTGTATAGTTAAAAAACTAAATATTTAGTACAAAACACGCAAGGTGTACCAAATTTAAGTAAGTAGTAATACCCAAAGGATATTTCTTTGGAATCATCCAGTTCGTGAGTTCAGCCCTCGGGCAGATCATCCGGTTAATATTTCCTTGAAAAAGTAACAATCATTGAATATTTTATTTTTAAATCGGCTGATCTTGGGCGGATTAATAAATAAAAATTTACTCTTACGAGCACTCAGACTGAGATAAATTATTTGGGCACTGAAAAATCAACACTGACTTCTCACAACAAAAATTATACAATTATTGACTTTATTAATTACTATGCCCTATAACGCGGTGATCGTAGAGTACCCCTTATAATTACGACTTTGTTACTACGCATCGCACATCAGGCATTAGTGAATTTAAAAATTCCAAATTTAAACACGTAATCTTAATATTAGTTTAGGATAGGTACTCGTTAGCCCATTCTGGCCCAGTATGCTCAGATGGGAGAAAAAAGGCACAGATTGGTTTTTTTTTTCGACGGTAGCTTGCACTGCAATGATCCTCTCTACGTGTAAGTGATAACATTGCTGGCATGGCAACGTCGAATACTGTGCACTTACTCCCAATCCACTCAGGCACAGGCTAGGTCTACACACTGATTCTTCCTGTGGCTGACTTGAACCGCATATTTCGCTACTCGTCTAGCTGATGAATATAGGCGGTTAGCGGTAAAATGAGCACTTTTGAAAGCCCTTCTTAAAATCTACTTGTATACACGTTGTGTATCCCTCCGCCTTGTGTCAAATTTACATTGCATTGAGCCTCATCACTTTATTCGTGCGTCGGTCAAATGAAACTGTGAAATTATTAATAAAGAAAATGCGGTACAAATCTGCTCATTTTTACACTTTGAGGCATTAAAAAAAAAAAAAACAGAAAGCGAAAGAAATAATTTCAAGTTCTCACAAATGGTTACCTAACACTTCCTATGCGACGTTAAGATATTGAACTACTTCTCATCCATCGTTATCAACTTTACTGGGCAAAAATCACTCAGTGCGTCCATTGCGTGCAGGGGCAGAGATTTTTTTCTACGGTTCATTTGTAAAGTGCTCGCTTTATCGTGTACAGCCTTTTACAACCGAGTATAAAGCCTACAGTACAACGGCTGTGACGAGATACATGCTGTGTAGACGAACCCCTTCATACCCAATTCAATTTATGGCTTCCGGCGTTGCTGATAAATAGAGACGCGCGAATTTCGCGAAAAGATTTCACGGCCAGTCGTATTTCGCAACACTTTAGCTCAGATCCGCTTTCGCGAGTGGATGATGACAGTGTTACGCGTCTTAGGTGTCTGCCCGCGAATCACAGGCGTGCAGTTTCGGAGTAACGTAATTCTGATTGGTCAGTCGAGTAAGAAACTGTCTTCTCGCAGAGACACGCTGCCAATAAGCAAAAGAGAACAGTTTGTTTGCCCGTAGCGTATTGAAATCTAGCATGTGCGGAAATATTTTCGCGAAATTCGGGTGTCCCTACTGATTGATTTTTGGATCTAAGCACTCGTTTCGTTATCGTGAACAACAATTTGTAGGCCTTGTTTTAGGCTGATGAACCATTCATGGCCTATAAAAGAAGCGTGACTTACGATTATATTTAAGCCTCAGTATAAAAATACAACTTAGAATTTGAAAATTTAAAATCATTATATGAATATAAAACCATATAGTAAAGAAGTAAATAAATGTACAATTTATTGCCTTTTTAACTCAGCCACCTTAGTTACCCGCAAGGAAGATCATTAAGCACTAAGTGTTAAGATTAAGTATTAAAAATTAAACAATGTACATTTATACATAACTACTTTACAGAATTCGTGAAAACAGAATGGACTCATGTCAGTCTGAATTTGCTCCCGTGAGACTGGAAAAGAATATATAACGAGTAAATACTTATTAAGGTAAGAGGTGCAACAAAAACAACACGGGCAAAGTATAGTGGAATTAAAAATATCTTTTTACATTTTCCCTATACCCTGACAGACCTCGTTTTCAAATAGGCCTGTTTCGTCTGAAAAGTACGTTGCGATGAAACAGAAATAAATCGTCACTGCCCGCGTTTAGAAGGTGTGAAAGGTTCGAGGGACGCCTATAGCCGTGAGTGTATTGTAGGTGGGGCGGCGGGTATAGGTCGTTCACGATAAACTGAGCACTTTTGAAAGCCCTACTTAAGATCTACTTGTATACACGTTGTGCATTCCCCCGCCTTATGTAAAATTAACGTTGTCATGGGCCTCGTCACTTAATGCATGCGTCGGTCAAATGAAACTTTGAAATTATTAAGAAAGTAAATACTTTACAAATCTGCTAATTTTTACACTTCGATGCATTAAAAAAAACATAAAGAGAAAGAAATAAGTTTAAGTTATCACTTGAGATGATGGAAAATCGCGAAAAATTTTTGGGCCAATATACCTACTATAAAATTCTAATTAGTTTTTTTCGTTTATGATTGGATGACCAAGGGTTTGACTCGGCTAAGTTGTTTGCAGACCAATCACGAACGTTCTGCCTTGTAGTATCAGAATCGTCATTGGCCTAGTGAAATGGGGTAGTAGCTTCGTACATGCATGACAGCCAATAATGAAAGAAACCGGTAGCAAAAATGTACGGTACGTTAAATCCTAGCAAACAGTCAACTTTTCCCGCGATAAACCATCATCTCTAGTTATCGCAAATGGTTACCTAACACTATTTATTCGACGTTAGAATATGGAACTACTTTCCATCCACCGTTACCAACGTTACTGGCCGAATGTCACTCAGCGCGCCCATTAAAATCGTGCATGCAGGGGCAGTGACTTTTTTCTAAGGTACATTTCTAAAGTGTTCACTTTATAATAGTGAACAGCCGCCACTCACCGAGCAGCCTGCTGAGTCGCGACTGTCCGCGGTCCGCGGCCGGCTCCCTACGCTTGCGGACCTCACTGTCCGGCGACATGGTCCTGGGAGTCGCTGAAGCTGCTCTGTTCTGGCCGAGCGGCACGCTGCGTCTCTTGAACTACGTGCCGCTGCGCGCTTATCTGCGTTTGCGCTCGCTCACTGGCCGGCGCCGCGATTATATCACCGCCCCCCCCCCCCCCCCCCCTCAACACTCCTGCCATTCCTGCGACCACACAAACCTTAGCAAACGATTCACTGCCCACACCTAGAGCCACGTGTTTATCACGAAAAGATTTCAGGACGAATTGTACTCCAAAACGCGAGAGCGCAGACCCACTTCACGCGATTGGATGATTTTTTTTTAAGTGTCGCGTATTGCAGGTGTCTGCTCGTGAATCACGGGCACTCGTAGTCGGAGTCACCTTATTCTGATTGGCCCAGTCAGGTAAGGAACTGCCTCCCGACGAAGACAAGTGGTCAATAACCAAAGGAGATCTGCGCGTATGCCATACGACATTGACGTATAGCCTTCGCGTGACTATTTTCACGAAAAACAGTTGGCCCTCCTCATACCTGCATATACTACGTATAGGCCGTTCACAGTAAAATTAGCACTTTTGAAAGCCCTGCTTAAAATCTCCTTGTATGCTCGTTGTGTGTTCTTCCGCTTTATGTAAAATTAAAATTGCCACGGGCCTCATCACTTTATGCATGCGTTGGGCAGGAAAAACTGTGGAATTACTGGAAAAGTAAATATGTTACAAATCTGGTCATTTTTAGACTTGACGGATAAAAAAAAAACGAAAGAAATTATTTAAGTTAGGACAATTGATTACTTATCACTTTTTATTTGATGCTAAGATATGGGACTATTTTCCATTCATCATTACCAACTTTACTCGGTGCATGTCACTCAGTGCACCCTTTGAAATATATGCAGGTCTGGGCAGCGACTTTTTTTAAGGTTGATTTCGAAAGTGCTCACTTTATCACGAACAGCCTTTACTTTAACGGGCGCACTGACTGGCATTCTCCCAGCGAAGTTGGTAGCGATGGAGGGAAAGTAGTTCCACATACTAACGTCAAGTAAAAATTATTAGGTAGCCATTTCTGTTAACTTACTTTATTTCTTTCACTTTCTGTTTTTTTTTATTTATCGATTTGTAAAAATGAGCAGATATGTAAGATATTTACTTTTATAATAATTTCATAGTTTCACTTGACCGACGCATGACTAAAGTGATGAGTACGAAGGCACTGTTGATTTTACATAAGGCGGAAGAATACCCAACGTGCATACAAGTAGATCTTAAGCAGGGCTTTCAAAAGTGCTCAGTTTACCATGAACAGCCTATAGTGCGCCGAGCACAGCACAGCCTGTACTTTGTCGGTTTACCTCCGAGAAGTGCGACTGCCTCCGTCTGCACGCGTTATAACCGCCGGACTGAGTGGCAAGTTGCCAGCGACGGAAACTGACTAGTTGCATTATTAGGGTAACATTATTATATTATATACATAATACAGTATTATATTATATACATACTATGTCCTCTTCCACGTAACATTTACATTGATTCTATACCTTTAAACAACTTACATTATTTTAAAATCCTTTAACTCTTACTTTAATATCAAGAATACCACTCATCTTAATTATGTATGATTTGTAACTTTCTTAGTTTTTTTTTTTGGACACTTGTATTAGTTATTACACTTCGAAATATATATAAATAAATATATATATGTGTGTGTTTCTAATTATTTATATACATTGCCTTGCAACTTTTCTGCTTTATGCTCTATTGTGGCTTTACTTTTAAATACTCAGGTTGATTCATATGAATTTTTATACGTGGCTAAAACTGTTTATTTTTATTTGCAGCATATTATTTAGCAAGGGTCGGGTATTTGATATTAGTTGGGGGAGGTGTGATATGTAATTTATCCCTCACAAAGAATTACTATCATTCAAGTTAACCTTTGTCGGATTTAACAAATTTATTAAAATTTTAAGGGGATTGGAGGGAGCTTACAAGCTTGGCATGCTACTGAATGACGAGGAAAAACCCTAGTACCCACAGCTGTAACTTTCCCGATTAATTTATTTCATTTTATTTCTACCGCGAGACGTTGAATCGAATCTTCGCCTCCGCTAATGTAACATTTAAGCCAGCGAGAGGGAGAGAAAGGCCATCACCTGCACACTAGTGTGATGGTCCCATATGAGACGGTTCAAATTTAGTGGGGGAGAAGCAAACTCAGTGTAAGAACACGCAATACTAGTTTAATATCATTTTATTAAAACCTGTTAAAAGTACAAAATTTACACTATGATTTACGATACATTTTACACTGTGTTACTTAGGGGGAGCTCGAATTTACTTCATTATATATATATAATCTAAGCGACGCTTCTCTACGCAGTCTAAAAGGAATCCCAAAGTCTGTATGGAACGTCGTCACCTTAATGTTGCGGCTGCGGCGGCTGATACACCCGTCGTCGGACTGCTGACCCGACGGCGACTCGCTGTGATAAGATCCTCGCTCGCTGCTTCACCGCCCTTAAATTACGCCGTGTGTTTCCTAAACACGGTGCGTATTATTAGAACACCCACGGCCCGTGGTCTGCTGTGCAGCTGTGCTCTGCTTCCGTTACAATGGGGCGATTAAAGATTGATGGAAAGTTTGCAGGATCGATTGAAAGACCGGACAAAAAAATTGAACGATTGATGGCAAGATAGGAAGAGTTTGATTGAAATGTCAAACGAAAGACTGAAAAATTTATGGAAAGATTCTGAGATTGGTCGACGAATTGTTGGCTGGATTGCGAGGATATTAGTTTTGGCAAGGTATTGAAGAATAGATGAAAAGATTGGAAGGTTGATAGAAAGACTACGCGATTGACCGAAAGGTTGGAAAATTGATAGAAAGATTTTTGGGAAATTGCAGAAGATTGATAGAAAATATTGGAAGAATAATAGAAAGATGGTGAGTAAGTTAGAAAATGTCAATAAAAGATTAATAAATTAATTAATGATTGCTAAAGCAATTGTAAGATTAGACTAATTGTTTAGATAAATATTTGAGGAGTGATAAAAATATTGCGAAAGTGATCGAAAAATAAATGGAAAGATTGGAAGATTGATAGATTAATCACAAGTTTGATGGAAAGATTGGACTATTAATGGATTAATGATCAAGATGAGCACAAGAAATAAGACAGACTATTACCCGAGCTGCCATAGTACATTCCAAGTTTCAAGAAACAAGCCATATTGGTATTTAAAATTTATAACCCAGAATGCCTATAAAAGTGTTGATAAATGCTCATTCATGCTATGATTAGTTCTACTTTTGCAGATAGTCGCTCCTCGTATGACGGGGCTTGGCTTGCTCACATAGACATACATTAAATAATCTGAGGAAGTATATTTATGCCTATAAAACAGACGAGGCAGTGAATAATTGGCAGATTCTGATATGGTGTAATAATTAGACTTTAAGAGAGGAGGCCAGAAATATAGTAACTGAATGAGAGACCTTTACATGGTTCCACAATACTTTACATACAATTTCACTACAAATTAAAAAAAAAAATTGAAAATAAATTTTAAATTAAAAATTTAATTTTAAAATCGGATGTTAAATTCTGATTTTCGATTTCGTATACTCAATAACTATAAACCAATATGGCTGCCGATTCAGAGGAACAGACGTATATGCTTGAACATTCAGTGGTCGTAACTGTCGAGCACCTTCGGGTGCGTCCGACAAACCCGACTCTATGGCTTCCAAGCTCGCCCGACTCGAGTCGAAGACTGCCGAGCACCTTCGGGTGCGTCCGACAAACCCGACTCTATGGCTTCCAAGCTCGCCCGACTCGAGTCGAAGACTGCCGAGCACCTTCGGGTGCGTCCGACAAACCCGACTCTATGGCTTCCAAGCTCGCCCGAGTCGAGTCGAAGACTGCCGGGCTCGTTCGAGTCGAGCTAATTACCGCTAATTAACTAATTCCCTATTCATTTGTCCAAAGGATTCCGCTCACATCGGGTTAGCATACATTAACGACTCATCCTGTATAATAAAATGTAAATAATGAAATCTGGTACTCAAAAATGTATTATGAAAAAATATATATTAATTTTTTTGAGAAAGTACTTTGTGAATGTAGGGAATATGAAGGCAAAAATACCTTAAAAAAACATGAAGAACAAAATTAAATACTGAAATTCTAAATATTAATGTAAATATAAATGCAAATTGTGTAAAAACACTGAAGATATTAATTTATATCCACCTTAGAGATCCACAATAGAACAAAATTTGAAAGTATGTAAAATGTTATAACAAATATATGAGAAAATGGCATCGCTATAATAAGCAAAAATCAACAGATAAATTCATGTATATTTTATTCAAAACATATTTGTTGCCTAATAATTATTAATAGCACTTATCAATATTCAACAATAATGTTATAACATTAAAAGATAAAAATCTTACTAATGAATGTTCATAAATAAGTAACAGAAGATATAAAATAAAAATAATAATCAATAAAAATCAGCAATAAACTTATAACTTAAAATAAAACATAAAAATAGGAAAGAAAATGTTTTCTAATCAATGATAGAGAAAAAATCTAAAAGTTAGAGACGTGACCAAGGATATGAAGGCTTATTGTAGGGAAAAAAATATGCTTCATGTACTAAATATAAATCAAAATCATATATAGTTTAAAAAAAATGCATTGTTTTCAATTAAAGAAAATATCTATCTAAAATAGATTCACTACTTTTTGATTTGGAAAATTGTTAATATGCTGAGTTGAGATCTTTAGCAAAGACTTTTTTATACACAAAAATTCAATAGTGTAATTTTAATAAGGTAGCAAATCATTTTACAAATTTCCATAAATATATTATAGCCAGAATTTTGAATAATTTAATGTTTAACATTTTAACATCAGTAACAAATAATTAAATAAAATAATTGAAAAAAAAGGAAGTTGAAAGGAAATCAACTGCCTTTAATTCAAGAATACCAACTTATACAACCAATAACTAAGAAAATTATAACATTTCTAAATATTTCTGAAATCAGCTAGAATCTTTATACTAAAATTATTTCAAGAGCTATGAGTAATTTATGCATTTCTAATATAAAATTAAAACTTATTAATACAACTGCACTGCAAATAAATATAATATTGAACGGTACTTTTAAAAAATAAGGACAATATACAGGAAATGTATTTTATATTGAAAAATTCAATAAATTAAGAATAAGTAAATTTAAAGGAAACACTAAAACATTTATTTAGTGAAAATTTAACTAGAATGAGCGAATTCGAAGCTTGAGGCTCTGGATGATCATTATACTTAATAAATAATCTGGAAATTTGTCTAAGCAAATACAATTCATTGAATGGTTCAACATACATAGGATTATCAGACAAAATTAAATTAAAGGAAGCCTGTATCAATATAAAAATCTATGATAAAAAGTTTCATTTATTTTATATAATCAGCATTATATATTCCATACAAAAATTCACAAAGAGTTCCAATGTATGCAAATGTAGGTACAAAAATTGAAAAATTCTTAGAAAATTTTTAAATGCCGATGAAAATTGATGACATGCATAAATTTTATTTTAAAAAAGCTAACTATTCCATATACTTTTATTCTCTTGATGGAAAATCTTATATTTACCCACTATAAATAATAACAATGAAGAAAAAGGAAAAAACACACGAATTCACTATAGCTTACAAATGAATGAAAATATTCATTACTGTTAGATCAAAGATTTATCAAAATTAATTGCAGCACACTATAGTAAAATTATGGAAAATCATTTCCTTGTAATATACATCTAAGAATATTTTACTCTAAAGTAAAATTATACATCACCAAGAAGATTATTGAAATAATAAAGCATTAAAAATATAAATGCCTAACTTCGGAAATAAAATATTTTTCAATAGTTATAAAAAGTTAATTAAGAATTTCTTTTGAAATTTGTGGAGATTCCGAATGTTTATTAAAAAATATGGATACTTGAAAAACCAAACCCTGAAAATTCTTATAAAATGAAATACACTGTTGTAAAATTGAAAATGAACATCTGGACACAATGGTCCCACATAAATGGAAGTCTTATTGAATACTTATACAGGTTGTATACTGCATATGATAATGATTACAGGGTCGTGAATCTATGGACAGAGGCTACATAGTGTCTTAAACAACAGTGTCAGTATCTTGTGTAGCCACCTTTGGCGACTATCCAGTCCTGCAGTCGTGCGTAGAGACGATCATAAAGGTGTCGGATGTCATCTTGGGGGATAATTTTCTATGCTAATTCCAGCTGTTGCATTTGGTGAAGGTTTATTCCCGGTATCGCAGACCGCACCAAGCGCCGTCTCATTATGTTCAACACATGTTCAATGGGGGACAGGTCGGGTGATCGTGCTGGCCAGGGGAGTTTACGAACACCTTCTAGAGCACGTTGGGTAACACTATACGTGTGTATATGGGTATTGACCTGCAGGAAGAGGACATCTCCTTGGTGTTGCAGAAACAGCAACAAAATGGGCTTAATGATGTTCTGGATGTAGCGATCACTGTTCAGTGTTCCCTCGACAAACACCAGAAGCGTACGGTCATTATAGGTTTTTACTCCCCAGACCACGATGTCAGGAGTTGGTCTTGTATGACAGTGCCGTATACACTCTGGTTGTTGCTGCTCTCCTGCTCACAAACGACCGTCACTGGCGCCAAGGAAGAATCTCCTTTCATGAGTAAACACAACTCCACGCCATTCATCCCTCCAGTTGCGTCGTTTGTGACACCATCCAAGGCGGGTTGCACGGTGATGAGGTGTGAGAGGAAGCCTGGCGAGCGGCACCCTTGATCATAGCCCAGCGTCCAGAAAATGGTTGATGAAGGTCTTAGCTGACACACTGGGTGTAAAGTGGTCCAATATGTACGGCGTTTGCCGTGCGATCAGCAGTGGCTACTCGTCCAATGCGGCGGGAATCCGTATGACACTGCCATCCGGAACCAGGTTGAAGAGAATATGCACCATTGTTGGACCACCGGCACCACCAATGATGCACAACAAACACTTCATGTCCTACGCGTTGGGCAATTCTTCGGAAGGACCATCCAGCCGCCCTCAGGCCCAAAACACGACCTTGTTCAAAGTCCGTTAATTGCACAAAGTGTGGTCGTCTATGCCGTCGGTGTCATGTTTACAATGCTTACTACTCACAGGCCGATGCTTGAAACAATAAACTACTCTTTCACCTAGTCAACTACAGTTGTTTTGGCCTCAGAGGTGTATGCCTGGTACGCAGTTCCTACTCTTCCCACACCACAGCACTGTTAATCATTGCATGAGCTGCCCTATATGTATCAGTGCCTTACGTGCATATGGTGTTTCTATGTCACAGCTTTAGTGGTGTTAATTTTTCATTTTAAATCAGTCTATCAGAAGCATGGACTAGAAAACTTTTCTTGTTATTTGTAAGAGGGATATTTATAGTAAAAGAAATTTGTGAAAAACTGAAAGATTATATTAGTAAAGACGCACCATAAATTTGCATTGAAATGTTAAAAAAAGAGGGGCAAGAAATTAAGAATATTTATAATTAAAACCTCAATTTGATTGAATTAACATAGGGGAGAATACTTTGAAAAGTGAAAAGTATGTCACATTAATTAAGAAAATATTGAAAGTGTTCCTAAAAATTTAGAGAGAAATATGTTACATTTACATAGTAAAATATAATACTGTACAAGTATTGATATTAAAGATGAATTAAGTGAAGACAAAAGTATTGCTAAAAGAATAAAGAGCTAAATTTAAAAATTCAAACAATTGTCTTCAAGATAATATGTCAAACGTTAAAGATAATGATGACTTGTCAGATAATATAAAGGAGCAGCACATTCAAATTGTAATTAAAATTTTCAAAATCTATCTTTCATGCCAATTTACATTCATAGTTTGTCTGGAAGTGATGCACATTTATTTATCAAAGAATTTGGAAGATGAGGAAGTCATAACTTTACGGCGGAATTCATAGTGAGTATTTGAGCAATAATTGAAACTAGAATAATTGTTATTAGTATGTATAATAATTATTATTAATTAGTACCTAATTATTATTAGTGCATTACTTATATAGGTGCTTAAGAAAGATTTTCAGTTCGTAGTGCCAGATATAAGTAGTCGATTGCTTGTTTAGATAGCATTAAGTTATACTTCATGAACCATTACTTCAAATATGGGGCAGCGATGGCTCAGTGGCTAACGTATTCGCCTCTCACCAAGGAGATCCGGGTTCGATCCCGGCTCCCGGATTTTCGCATGTGGGAATCATGCTGGACGATGCCACTTGCCGGCGGGTTTTCTCGGGGTACTCCCTTTTCCCCCGCCCTTGCATTCCAGCATCGCTCCATTATAGGGTCTCATTTCATGTCATGTTCAGGGACGACGGGCACCTACGGGTCCCGGCTGGAAAGCCCATCCCTCGGAAGGTGTTGCCTCGCCCTGGGTCCACCCCTCATACGCATTTATTATTTATTACTTCAAATAAGTTTTACTGTCTATTTGGCAAGTCTCGGCAAGACCTCCGACGACACTTCTACAATGGAGCAACCAGATAAGCAGTTCCCCTTCATTATGTGGCAACAGTCAGCATCCGCCACCCAAGCAAATAGACATACGACTGATAATTTCTTGCAATAAACTTTTCAAATCAGTAAAATATGTCTTCTTGACTCTTCACAAAGGAAAAATAAATTATCAAGCTCCTAGAACTCTACTCCTGCAATCCCATGGTCCTAATGCTTCTAGATATAAATTTTAATACACAGAAAAACACAACATCTTATAATCTACATGAAGATTAAACACAATATGATACAAATGAGCATGAATGGAGAAACGACTCCTGGACTCCACCAGAGACACAAAATTTCACATAATGATGATGGATAATGTAACATATACAATATGTTCGGAAACCACATGCAGAAATTCAAAGCACAGCATCTGTGGGCGAACAGAAACAAGAAACGCTAGTCTCACAAAATGTCATTTAGTATTTGTAAATTATTGTTGAATTTCGGCAAACGATGCCAGCTGTCCGCAGCTGTATTTACCTGCGTGGACAACCAGTTGCACGACACGAAGACGAACTAATCCACGGCAGTACTCGCCTTCCTGTCACGCAACTTGTTGTGCATGCAGGTAGATACGGCTGTGGACACCCAGTGTTTTTTGCAGTTATTCATCTTCAAATTAAACGTAAAAAAATGGCCTTTCCGAATATTTTGTGACTAGAGTTTCGTGCTTCTATTCGCCCACAGATGCTGTGGTTTGAATTTCGATAGGTAGTTTCAGAACATCTTGTAAAACAAAGTATCACAGTCATATTAAAGACACCTCTTAAACACAATAGAAGAACATTTACTAGCAGATTATGTTACTCATAAAAAATCAAACAGAGGAACACATCAACTGCTTCACATGAGCTTTATTATTTTCCCGGGGCTCTTCTCATCCTCAAACAACACTGTTACGGGTGTCAAAAACAACTTTATAGAATACGGTCCAATAAATTTTGATTGTAATTTGGCGATAAACTGGGCTGCCTTTAAGCTCAGATAATGGGCTTCTAAGAACACCTGCTCTCCTACCTGGAAAGTAACAGTGCCTGCATTTTTATTATGTCCAGAAGCTAACGAGAATTATATTTCTGGAGATTTCAGCTTCCTCCCATATCTCATCCAAATTATGTATTTTTGTCTAAAGCCTCCCAGCAGAACTCGTGCAGGCCACATTTATGAATGAGAGGATGAAACAAACTCCTGCTGAAGAAAAAGTCTGCTGGCACACGCTTTGTGGCATCACTAACTACATTACTGAATGCAAGGGATAGCTGGTACTAAACTGTGTCCCAATCTCTATGGGAACCCACCTGAAACACTCTTAAAGCTGTGTTCAAATTTCTCTTGTATAGTTCCACTAAGTTCGCCTTAGGATTAGCGTTGTCTCAATAAACTTGAGTCCCCACAAAAATGCAAGATTTTTCATTTCTGCCGATACAAAATAAGGGGCATTATCAGGCACAATATGCACTGGTGACCCAAAGAACAGAAATAAATGTTGCCCTAGAATCTTCCAAATCTCAACAGATTTCATATACAGCATCGGAAAAGGAAACCAAACAAAATACAAATATCAACGGCAACCAATATAGGTGTAAAACTGGCTTTGGTTCGTGGCAAAGGGCCAAACACATCTAAATATACATGCTCCCACAAGAATTTCGCAACATATGCACTCAAGGGACTTACTATCTTCGCATTTCAAGGCATAGCCTTCACAATCTTCACATTGTTTAGCAAAGGATTCGACATCCTTAGTTAAACAAGGTCAAAAAAACATTGCCTTTATACTCGACATAGTTTTATCGTGTCCAAAATGACCCCCAAAATAGCTGTTATGGTAGTACTGAAAAATGGACAATCTCAAAACCTGAGGAACAAACAAAACTAAAACTATGCAATTTAGGATACACATGCCCTATCAACCATTTTTGTAGCTCTTAATGGCATGCTTTACTGGCATCTATGTCTACTTTTATAGCTATACATTCAGGACATGTTCCTTGGTGTTGCTGTAACTTTGAATAAACCTGAGTATTTTGGAAAACTATAAACTATTATATGGGACCTGCTTCCTTTATTAGCATTACTTTCGGAGGATTAATCTCATGAAACTCAGCTTCATTAAAAATGCGAGACCATCAATCCGCAACCCCATTGTCAATTCCCTTTTATATGCTATGAAGGAAATTTAAATCTGGTGAGAAGCACTAACCACCTAGCCACTCTCCCAGCTGGTTTATTCATAGACAAAAACCAACTCAACACTTGGTTATCAGTATGCAATCAAAATTTCCCTGCTTCCTAATAGTCAACAAGTTACTTCATGCCAAATATTGCCGCTAGAACTTCTTTCTCATACACCGAAAATTTCTGCTCTACTTGGTGTGAGCAACCGACTAGCATACACATTTTTGGATTGAGAAAGCACTACACCAAGTGCCTTCAAACTAGCATCTGCCTGTAAAATAAATTGTTTATCAAAATGAGGCAAATGAAGCACAATTGGGGTAGCAAATTTTTCCTTTAACTGACTAAATGCATTTTCTTGCTCTGTTCCCCAGACAAAATCCACCCGTTTTCTTTTAAGGGCATTGAGGGGTTCTGAAATTTTTGCAAACTCATAAATAAATTTGGAATATAACCCTTCCATTACAAGGAAACGCCGAACTCCTCTTACGTTCTAAGGTTCTGGAAAATTAACAATGGGCCATATTTTATTTGGATCCATAAGTAACTGACCATCTGTGATCACAAATCCCAGGTATTTAACATAAATTTTTGCCCATGTGACATTTTCAGGTTTTACAGATAGCCCAGCTTCTTGCAAAGCTGTCAAAAAAGATTAAAATATTTCGCATGTTCTTCGAAACTATCACTATAAACACAAACATCATTGATGTATGTGAATATGAACTCATATTAATACTTCTCCAATACTTTAAATGAAACCCTGGACATGGCTTGTGGACCACAAATTACCCACATCGGTAGCCTTTTCCACTGAACTTGATCCCATGGAGTCACAAAAGTTAAAATCTCTCTGGATTCAGGTTACAAATCGCATTACAAGAAGGCGGAATTTAAATCAAATATGGAAAAATATTTTGCCTTCCCAACATGTTGAAACACTTACTTTGTTGTTGGTAAAGGATATAGGTCTACATATATAATTTTATTTACTCTACAGTACTCATATATAAGACGATATATTCTTGGAACTTTCTTTGGCAATAAAAAAACTGGACTAGAATATATATTATCTGAAGGTTCCAAAATAATCTGATCTTGCAACTTCTGAACTAGAAGATCGAAAGCTTTTAATTTAGGTGGTGCTACACGATATGGTAAAAATGAAACGGGTTCTTGGCCTCTAAGCCTTAAAACTAGAGGACACGTTGTATAATACCCTAACTTTGCTGTTATTACATCAACAAATTCTGCTTGCAAATCCTCAATTAATTTTTCCTGATTCTCATTCATTGCATTAGATTTCACAACATGATAGCGAAAATGCTTTGAATTAACCACAACAGGTTGCTCTTTACAGAAGTCAAACAGTAGTTTTTTATGATATACATTCAAACTAGTGTGGGGTTTTCCCAAAAATTTACACCTAATAACAGTTCATGACTCGGCCCTGGTAAACCACTAAATTCAAATTTCCAAGAGAAATTCTCAATCTTCATTTTAAAATTAGCTAACCAGCAGGAACTAATCACTCTGCCATTCGCAAGCGAAAACACAATCGTTCCCTCTTTTGTACCTGGATCAAACCTTTTGGTACATTCCACAATAATAAATTACAAAATTCCTGTTTCAGAAAAGAACAAGTTGCCCCTGAATCAGTAAGTGCCGACACGTTCACCTGATCAGCATTTGCTATGGGCACATTTAAAAATCCATAATTTCTTTTAAAAGCTAGACTGGTTATATTATGGCATCTGATTACCTTTTCCCTTTGGGGGCATGTAGCCTTTACAAACCCCTTCTGCTTACATAAAAAACACTACGTCTTGAAATTTATTTGTTCTTAATGTCATCACAACCACTTCCCCTGTCTGTGTAGAATAAGTCCTTTTCGATTTCATTCCTACATTTTCCCGATTCACTTGAGTTATGTTCTGGACATATTTTTTATGAAAACAATATTTTGCGACATGGTTACTTTTGCCGCAAACAAAACAAAGCCTAGGCGGAAACGTACTAGATTAATCTTTTTTAAGGTCCTTCTTAACATCACAAGATGGCTAATCCACCACACAATCACTAATGGTATTTTCTACTTCTGCTACTAAAACTAACCATTGCACCAGTGTGGTGGGTTTAGAGACAAACTTCAAATACCTACCATTTTGCAGGAGCAAATTACAAAAGATAACCTGGGTAAAATAGTCTTCTGAACATGGAAGACCTAAAACCGCAACTAACCCTAGAATCTCTTTCACGAAATCCTGCGTGGTCTGATTTGGCTGTTGAATTATTTCTGAAAGATTCATACACATCTTCATAATAGCTACGTCACAATCAATAAACTGAAGGGAGGTACTTGTCAGGCATAACATTTCCCAATTCTCATATTGCGCAACATAGAAAGTTGGCTGAAACAACTTGGGAACGTTGAACACTGCTACCGCATACAGTATTTTTTTGTGGCAATAATTTAATGTTAACACTGCATTAAGTGCAGAAAATTGTTTTCTACTGCTGAAATACTGGTTTCTTTTATAAGTCTAGTATTTTGGCTACAATTTCATATGGAAGAAAATGAAGTGCCCTCAAAACTGGGCAGAACGCACCTGCACTCACAGCTGCCCTGGTGGCTCCTTCCCCACCATTTCCCCGCTTCACTAGCACTTGAGCTTTTACCCTCAGGTCCGCAATATTGTCAGAGTCCAACACTTCCTGTCCTGCCTCCTTAAGTAGCTGACACAACGCAGCCTTCCTGAGCTGTTGAATTCACCCTGTTGACATGGTGAAAAATTAATACCAAGACGAAAATCGTGAAACTGATAAAGATTAGCTTTAAAACAGACCTGCTGACACACATTGTTTTTTTCTCTTTCATTTAAACAGTTGCTTACAAAACAATTCATGTATAATCAAACTACAAAAGCAAAATATCATCAGAGTGCGCATATTCTCTTTGCTACATCCTATAGCGCTAACCAGGGTGACACAAAGAACCAAAACCAAAAGCTCAATATTAAATATCTTAATATTAGTAATTTCCAAACAGCAGTGTTTGAGTACAGTATTTGTTGAACGAATTTATAAAACGTTAGTTGTTTTGTTTAGAAATATATATTTTGTATTTATACTACAAAACCTGGGTGTCATTATATATGATTATAAATTTTATGGGAAACCGTAAATGTCACCTCTGAATAATCTCTGTCTGGGTTAAATAATTACAGAAACTTTATACTTTGGCTTGTACCAATAATATTAAAAAATACGTACAGTAATTTACATGCCATTTGAAAACAAACTCCATCTACAAATATTCTATAAACATTGGTTTCAAACTGAGGGGCTCCCAAATGTTCCCTTTGAAATTCATGACCAGACAGGTGTGATAATAATATCAGTTATCTCAGTATGAAGTCAGGAGCTGCTTCTCCTGGAGCGTGCAGCGTACCCTGGCTTATATAGCACAAAAATCATAGCTCCCCTCTACAGTCAGGGGCTTAAAACCTTACAATAATTAACTTCACCAATCATAGGGCTGAATTATAAAAATAATGATCAATTTATTATTATTTGTCCCACATGTGCTGCGGTGCTTCCGCACGAGAGTGCTCTAATATGTCCCACCGTCACTAGCGCTGCTTAGCGGCAGGCTTGGAGACATTCTGCTGCACCGCCAGTTCTACTCGTTGCGTGACGTGACAACCAGCCACGGCATCTTGAGCCTCAGCGAGGCCCCAACTTGACCGGTGCCCAAGGCTGCCTCAAGTAGCCACTTGTTGCATTTGCCCGTTGCGTATCGCCGTTCCGTATTACGTTGCACGTAGTCAAACATCCCTGCGTTGCTTTACTCCGTATCAAAATATGCGGCGTTGATACACAGCGGGAGTGTTCGGCCAGTTGTCGGTTTTTCGCAGTCGCATCAAAGGAATGATAGGATACGGGCGAGTGACACTGTGGACGGACTGCCCGAGCTCCATTGCGTATCATCGTTGTGTACCATCGTCGCAGTCTCTGTTCACGTGTCATTTTGAAAGGTTGTGTTGTAACAAACAATGGAGAGAGATCGGGAAATAGTTATTTCATTCATAGAAAGTTACAAAAAACTGTATATACTGTGGGACTCCAAACACCCACATTATTTTTGCAAATTAAAAAAACAAGATGCGAGGGACCAAATGTCTGAGAAAATTGGAAAACCGGTAGTAGAATGCAAGGAAAAGTGGAATATCTATTGGCAGCTCTTTGGAGAGGAAAAATGAAAATAATTAAGAGCAAAGGTACTGGAAGAGGTAAGTCCCTTTTAATTCGCTTCACTTATGTTAACTAGTGTGTATAGTCTGCAACGATTTGTTTATCAATATCTGCAATTGTGTTCCACGTTGTTGGGAACGTCACATGTAACGTCAGTGGGTCTACACACTGGTGGATACTGTACATATCTTTCTTTACTATTTATTTTGTTGTATTCATCCAGGAAGCTTGGACAGTGGCAGGTACAAGGAACACAAAAATGGCTTCGTCATACATGTGTATTACAATCTGTTATGTTTTATGTTACATATTCAAGACAGTAATTGAAAGGTAAATGAAATATTTGCAGATGCAGATGAGGTTTACACGAGTTCATGGTTTGTCTTTGTTAGCATGAAGTTTCTGTCGGACAATAACAAGCCCAGGACTACAGTGAACACATTAATTATTTATATTGAATCAATCTAAGCCAATTAAGTACATAAACAGAGAGTTATCTAAAGTATTCAACATATAACCCCCATTATAAGTTTATGTATAACCGCTCTGCCAAGCAAGTTTACCCTCATCTAAAAAATAATCAGCTAGTTCCTCCCTTACATCAGACAGTGTAGACTTTGTTCTTCGTGCAATTCTTCTCAGGGAGAGTATTGAACATGTATCGCTATCCAGTGCTCTCCAAGACCCATTGGTTACAGCACCTGCTTTTTCGGAATCAAATGTTCCTAATGGTGTGTAAAGTTCATTTAAATTACGTTGTTGGCGCAAAATGTTGTGTAGCAGTGTGACTGTTGTGTTAACAGTCTAATGATGGCTTTTCCAGTTCCAATAGCATTGGTTTTCTTAACACACGAAAGACAGAAGAGGCTATCTCGAAAACCTTTTCAACTACTCGACGTGCTCTACAGACTCTGTAGTTGAAAAGTCTTTGTCTTGATCCTTTCAGATGATAACCGGGATAAACTTTCATCAAATTTTCTGCCATAGCAAAGGCTTCATCTTTGAAGGAAAAAAAAGGGTAGTTCTTTTTGTCGTCCTTTTAGAGGCATAGGTTCAGGGATGTTCAAGCATTTTTGCTCCATTCGCTTGTACAACATCGTATTAGAACACACACCGCCATCGGATATTCGTCCTTGGCACCCAACGTCCACAAACATGAGGTTGTTGTTTGAATCAACTACAGCAAAAGGAACAATGTTAAAAAAAAAAAAAAAAAAAAAAAAAAAAAACCTTTTAAATTGTAGAATTCACTGCCACTTAACCTGAGATACTGAGTGCAATATGTTTGCCATCAAGACTTCCTATACAGTGAGGAAAGTTCCATTTAGCGTCAAATCCTTCAGCCACTTCCATCCACTCTTCTTGTGTTTTTGGAACCTGCAACAAAGTACAAAACAAATTTGTAATTTATATAGATACATTATGCGAATAATTACATTGAGAACAATTACCATTTTCGATTGTATTAACCAATATCGATTGTAATATTTTTAATGACAATTTGATTAGATTATTTTAACACATATTAATGTTTGTTACTGTTCAAAGATTCATAAATTCGGAGAAGTCAAGTGCGAGACTAATTATATATACCGGATGTGTCCGCTAAGCTGTTAACCTCAATGGCGTATCGCATTCGATTATCTGAAAAGTCGTTTATGTGAAATTACAGTATTTATAATGTAAGATTTCTTTATTGTAAACATTAGATGGGTGCGGCATTTCCTTATGATATCAAGAACGTCTCCATTAAGACGGCGCTCGGTCTGATGTAAAAACAGATAAATCCTACGTTCTAAATAATGTAATTATTTCTACACTAGTTATCAGATCTAGGAGTGTGAAACGCCGTTGGATTCGTCTCTTGCAGGTTCATGATGTTAGCAACAGAAATTACCATAGTTACATTTGACGAAACGAAGGTGATATCGATATCTTTATAATCAACATTGATATGACAAGAACCTACACGCCGGTTAATGAGGTCTTTATCACAATTAACGTAGGAGAAACAGAATAACGATATCATCAATCGTTCACGATGTAATTGAGGTGAACAGCATAGTTGACTCACCCAGTATATATGAAGAAATATGTATCATATTATATATAACTATGTTATTTATCTTTTTTTAGCTGCAAAATACAACGAGTAGCCAGGACAAGACTATAACGGAAGTCGTGGATGAGGACTTGATCATTTCTCAGGAGTCAACGTCGAACGAAGCCTCCGAAGTTAACCCAAATACTTCAGGAGCTACAAAACGCCCAAAGCCTCCGACACCCAGGCATTCATAAAGGAAACAGCAGTATCTTGATCAGCAACGCCTTGAGATGGCATTTGAAAATTCTGCAGACTTCTACCAACACAGTGGACGATTCCCAACATTTTGGCAATTTCGTAGCTTCAAAGTTGCGTATTTACGATGGGAATACTCGTTGTGCAATTCAAAGTGATATTATGAAGATTTCTCTACGTGCAAGTACAGGCTACTACAACACAACGCACTCTCCCTATTATGCCTCTCCTGGGTATTCCAACACAACCAATTCTCTATCCCATCCACAAACCCAAAATGAATTCCAAAATTGCACGCACTATTCAACTCTGTCCCCATATCAACACAACCCAACATCCACACACACTCCCACCGATTCCCAACCTCGCAATTCCCAAATGCTGGTGATCAGACATCCCCTCACCCAGATTCCGGTGTCCATGATATATTGGTTGAGGTATTAGAACCTCTTATTAACAAATCATTTTGCGCTGTATTTAATAAATTATTGTTTAATAGAATGTTATACTAGAAAAGTAATGTAGTAAGGTATATGCAATAAACGAATGTACTAAAACGTTAAAATAATGTACTTGCATTTAATTTATTTAATAAAGCATTACATACCTGAATGTAGTTTTTCAATGCTTCCACAATTGCTTTACATACTTCTGAGACGATCCTGCTGATTGATTGTTCCGAAACTTTAAATAAATTCTGAAAACTGGCGAATGAATGGCCGGTTGCTAAAAACCGTAGGGTGAGCGCCAGTCTTTCTTGAGCAGGAATCGCTTTACGGAATGTTGTATCTTGTTTCGAAACTTTCTGCCCGATTAGCGATAGTAGAAACTCAAAGTCAGTAGAATGCATCCTTGAAAAATTCTTATACAACCCTCCGACGTGATGAAACCGCAAATCGGTCAACAAACTTGTACCACTATAACGTTCCCGATTAGTGATCACTTTCGACATCCACCCAATTGGCGATTTTTTTTTAAAAGCATAATGTATTAAATTATATGCTGCGGCAGCAATTTGCTGTGGTGTGCTCATGGCTGTTATTCGGAGACAGATCGATTTCGGCGTACCGTAAACCCGTCGCATGATACGCGCTGCATGATAAGGTGTGATTATACGAGGAAAACAGCTTTGCATTTCACCGTTGCGTATCAGTGAATGATACGCAACGGTGATGCGCAACGGGCTAATGCAACAAGTGGATACTAGGCTTTACCCAAGGCAGCGCAGGCGAACGACGTGGTGTTTCGCATACAAGATAGGACATCTGTTTCAATGGTAATTGCGTATCTTTTCGCAATGCTGTGTGGAAATACTGTCGTGGATAATAAGCATTATAGACGTTGTGCTAGGTGGGCTGGAAGTAACGGGCAGGTGGTAATTTGGCGAAAATGAGACCCCTCGTCTCAAGGTTTTGATTACTAAATCGATTTTTAACCATTTTTATATGAAGTACCTTATGAGAATCATTTCATTATGAATATGGTTCTTATTTACCATAGAATCGCCGTTTCAGTTGTTTACCATGAAAACGGCCAAACATTTTTAGATAAAAACATCACCTATTTAGATTCAACAAGAAAACAGCCTTTCGTTTTCAAATAAAACTATCGCCAATTAAAACTCTTCAAGGGAAATTTCATATTTAGTATTTATTATAATGAAATACTTATTACACTGAAGCGAACCAATTTTTATATCAAACTAATTTTTGGTAACATTTTAGCTTTAATGCTGACAAAAGGGTATTTAAGAAATCACAACATAAATTTTACACAAAAACGAGGTCACTATATAATTTCCACTACAAAAACTACCAGCAAAAATGCGCCAATCCAAAGTAGATTACAACAAAAGCATTTGCAATACGAGTGTTGAAACAGAGGTTTTATTGCCTGGACAGTAGTATGAGATGCGTGCAAACACTTTTAGGATCTATAACATCATTTGCGGAATGGCTGATTTGACGCTGCGCGGAAATTCTCAGAATTGTAATATAATTAAAAGAGTATACATAAAATTAGCTCTTAATTGTAAAAATATTGAAAATTAATCAGTAATCCTAATTATGATAGAGCTACTATTTTTACCGCAAAGTTAAAAGCAGTCCATACACAATTGATTAAGATTACAGAACTGTGCATGACCTCTGTCCTTGAGGATTCAGTATGGTGTGAAGCCCCCACGGGTTCGACTGGCGACAGGTCAGGCGAACACGCAGGCCAGTTTCTCTGCTCTTGCATTCCGGTGCTGCTCCATACTCACCTCAATCACCCTCATCGGCTCTCAAGATCTCGTTTAGAGTCGCCCAAATCTCTCAACTCAGTGCCTGTAGTTGATCCACAAAGCGGAGACGGGGTGCCGGCTCCAAGTTGAATGTCCCGCTCGTTGGACACAGGGGCGTGGCACGCCGATGTACAGGCACCCCCTGATGAGTCGAGCTGTGCCGCTGTACCTCTCCAGGCGCATACATGTAATTGCATGTTGTGCTTACAGTTGCCAAAATGCTTCGTGGTCATCACAAGCCTAATTCCTAGAGTATACCGGAGAAACAACCATGGCAGGCGTCTGAATCCGGGCCCAATTAGTAGGAAAGTTTCGTGACGTGCTAAACCACGTATTGAGCAACACACTTATTTTGCCGCGTGCAAACGTGCAACAAATATGTTGGCCAGGCACTGACATACTTACATCAACCAAGTCCGCATTACTGCTCCCAGTCAGCAAACAGGTTGGCAGTAAATGAGATTCAACATTTGAAGTCCGTAGACCGGCCCTGGGCAGCCCGGCGCATTGCGCTGCCCAACTCCGACTCCTGAGGTCGACCGACTCTTCGCACCATCTGGCAGCCAGGACTCAGATCTCTTCTCCGTGAACTACTGATGGTAACTCAACTGCAAACACAGCTCCGTCAAGTGGCGACTCCCGTAACAAGATACACGTATAACTAACATGCTAAAATAACTAACGGAACCTGAGATTTAATACAGTATTAATAAATGTATTTAAATGATAGACAAAGCAATAAAGGTTCTAATTTAAAAACTTGCTCCCAAACACAATCGTCACAGTACGATTAAATCTCCCAAACACAATTGCTTTGCGTTATAAGTATGTTGAGTAATAATTAATTTTATATTTTGGCATAAGTTAACATAGCTGTTCATTATAAAATTCTTTTATATTGCCATTACATAATTTATTGGTTGTCTTTTTATTAATATAGATTCTAATACATCTACAATATTTTTAGCTGTATTATATTTAATAGATGCAGACAATGCACTATTCGAAAATATATCAATGATTGTTAACATATAGGCCTACTTATAAATTTTATTTATAGCTGATAATCCTTTTAAATTTCCAGTATCTATTTCAACTAAACTGATCTGCCAAAAGTCATCTATATTAAAACTGATTTGTTTTCTCTTAAGAAAATTCTTTCTCACGTGCCTAAATATGATACCCTCGCTAATGGACAGTTTTTTTTTAAGAACGTTGAATGTGTAGATTTACATACAGCACATTCACTTTTGAAACTGCGTTACCATATTCTGCTTTTTTTTAAATAATGTTATGTGGTTTTTTATGTTACTTCCTTACACTTCAAACTATACTGTTTTTAAGGGTTCTAATAATTTTCCCAATATTTCATTATTAATTTGAACAGTTTTATTACATCAATTTTTTATTCATTTTGGGGATGTTACCTTATTTAAACTAGGAGTTATTGATATAAGAGAGATAATAATATTGGTAGATTTCATGTATTACAGTTATATTCACGGTCTTCCTATATTTACATCTTCCATGCCAAGTCTTTACACATGTTCCTCTTCTCCCAAGTTCGCCGTCACCATGTAGACAGCAGCGTGGCCCATGTAGATTTTCTTACCAGATGTCTGTTGACACATAGCATTGTTTTTCACTGCTTCATCTGGCGTTTCATTTATAGTTTATTGTAGCTTTAGACGTTCACTTTCGAGTCCGGCGGAATATAGAGACTGTGTTTATTACTTGCATGGCAATATTTATTTAAAAACACAGCGGAAGGTAAACTATGGCTATTATGGAAAGAGTAACTAGGGTCTCAAAAGTGCTCACTTTACCGTGAACAGCTTATACGTGTAAAGTTTTACTTTCCCATGTTTCACGTAAACAGTTTAGTAATTTTCTTTGGAGGCCTTTCATAGGACGCAGTCTCGCAGATAAGCAGATTCGCTGATCCATTGTTTTGAAGCTTCGTACTAATGCAGATAGCTTCTTCATTTCCTACTGCTGTTCACCACCTCATCACCTGCATGGCAGCACTTTGCTTTTTGTTAACTCGCCTAACTTCGCATCTCGGTGCTTCACTATGATTGGTTCCACAACTTTTATTTTGAACTATCAATTGATTTCGTATTTTGAAAATTGAAGAATCTTCGCCTTTTTTTTTTTAAAAAAAACCTTGCAAGTTTCTTATCGGTGAGCAGTCATGCTCTATTACAATATTACAAATGTGTTCTATATTATATATATAGTTTTTATTTTTACTAAGTCTGTTTTATTGGTTTCAATATAAAAATATAGTAAGAACACCTTGTTTGGAGGCCTCTCTTACAAGTAAATTAAATTAGAACTTTATTAGGGTTAACTTTCGTATTAATGTTTTTACTATGCCAGTTACCTTTTGAAAAATTTTAATCTAATATCGAAATGTAACAGAAATTCACCTGACACGTGCCTGATTATTTTAATGTATACTGCTGAAAATTTTAAGCCGTACATTATTTGTTTAACATTTTAAGCTCCCTTCAGAAGGTGTTTAATTTAGTTTCCCACTTTCACCCAACACACAAAAAAATAATGTGTTATTTTGGTAGCAGAATTTTGTAAATAATTAGTGGAAACAAAATATCAAGTGTTATTCATTTATATGGTAAAATTAAATAATATATTTAACAAATATAGCTATTGTTGTTGATAAGCCATCTGCATGTCAGTACCCTTTAATTTTATATTCTAATCATAACCTTTTTTCACATCAAAACCTTTTGAGTTATCTGTATTGCTTAGTGATTGTGTAACAGGGTCATCGAAAAATAATAGTACAATTTAAAAAAATCACAACTTCGAAACTATTTGACCGATTTTGTTGGTTCTTATACGAAAATGAACAGGAAGAATCAAAGCTGTGCTTCATTTAAAATGTTTCTATGTACACTCCATTTGTAGCTCTGCATATGTCCAGGCGATGTTCAACCTCCATCAATGTATTCCGGAGCATTGCCTGCGAAATTGTCACACTGGCAGCAGTGATTCTCTCTGATGCAAATCCTCCAAATCTCGAATCTTCACAGCGTAGACAATGTTCTCAACATATCCCCAAAAGAAAAAAAAGTCTAGAGAGGTAAGATCGGGGTTTCTTTTCATGTCCTTTTCTTTTGAGATGAAAGCAGCGAATGCAAAACGTTTGGGCCGATTTTCTGGCTTAATTTCGTGTCTCAATTGAATCTTGTAGGCATGCAATCTCAGACGTTTATGGAGAACATTTTGCATGGTAGTCTTCGGAACGCCGAGTTCCGAACTGCGGTGGGCAATTAACTTTTTAGGGCTGCGATAGCCTAAGCTGTTCCACCTTTTATTCGGACGTTCTTGGCCATACTGGTGATTGTTTTTATTTTCTGTACGGTACCGGTTCCACTGTAACTTATAACCCAATGACAAACAGCTCTGTGTTTTGGTACAAGTTGTCCACGATACTGCCCTCTGAAATCACGTTGCACAGTCACTACAGACTTGAACTCCGCGAACCACAGAACACAATGTGCTTTATGCTTCACGGTCGACATCTCACTGAATGGGTCGGTGCAAATGCCAGATGGCGATCTCACGTTTGCCACAATCTCATGATCAGCGTGCGACTGTCAAACACCCACCCCCTTCCCCCCTTCCACAAAAAATCTTTTGTCCCTCCACTACAATTTGATGCAAGAATCAGCTAACTTAGTTAAATAATTTTGTCACTATAAAGTTATGATATGGTACCGTTCTTTTTCGATGACCCTGAAGTTCATCAGTTGCTACATCAACAATGTGTCCAGTTAGTATATTCAGTGGATCCATTTGGATCCACTGAATATACTAAAAAAATCTAAAATGCCATCTTTCCAGGGTCTAAAAATTTATGCCCTACAGTTATTAACTAAAATATATGTATATGTATTGTTAAATCCCGGCAAAATGCGGGGGTTAAGAATTTCTTTGTATAGAACTATATCATTTTTATTTACCCAAATATTATGTTAATTATCGAAGCCTAACCATTTATTAACATAAATTCTACTGCTCTTTGCATTTAATACTTTTTTCAACAAAGTATTTATCAGGATAATTAGTTTCCATAACTTTATATTAATAAAATTACCTTGCATTTCTTTATCATCCATATCTTTTGAAATATAAGTTGGTACATCATACACTATTTTAAATAATTCTGTTGACCAATTTGCTAAACAACCTGTTTCAATTATTTTTTTTTTCATTTTGCTATTTCTAAAAATATTACCAATTGTATCTTTCGACTCAGAAGGGGCTTCCCCACACTGGATTTTTAAGTTTTTTTTTTTCAACTGTTAAATTTTTGCACTATGAATTTTCAGGGTCTAGCTTCCCAGACCCTTAAATTTTAATATTTTTTCATTATTTTCAGCAGCAATATTTTTTTCGTCTGTATTTTCGGGGGGTATTCTCATCCTCCCTGTACATTTGAAATATATTTTCATTATTTTCAGGTTCAGGCAAGCCCAGGGCCAATTTTTTTTATAAATAATTCATTTGCATTATTAAAATCTATTGGTTTCATTATACTAGTCCTATTTTTGTATTATTATTTTCTTTTATCCTTTTATCAATGAACACAAAATTTCAACCCCTTTATAGTTACCTTTCAAAGCAAAATTTTTCAACATTTTATTTTTTATGTTCTATTAAATATTAGAAAAAAAATAGTTTTAAGTTCTGAAGAAGTTGAATAATGAGTTTTATTAGTTTTAATTAATTCTTTATATTTTGAACTATAAAATTCCTAACCATTGTCTGTTTGTAAATTATTTGGTTTTCTTGTTTCGAAATATTTCGAAAACCATTACAACATTATCACCAGATTTATCTTCAACTGTAATTGCAATTGCATATTTATAAAAACATCAATAATATTTCATATATATGTATTCCCTTTATGTATCTTAGATATTACACTTAAATTTCCAGAATTCATTCCTATTAGATCGGCTTGCCATAGATAATCTATTCCATATGAAATAATTCTTCTTCTAGGAAAACTTAATCTTACAAATTTATTTAGTTAATTAATTGGGCCTTTGCAAATGCTCAATTTTTTTTCCATATTTGAAAAATTGTGTTTTTTTAGATACACATATAGAACATATACTATTATGTAATTTTTTCATGAGATGTATTCTCTATTTTTATATTTTTATTTCTGGGTACTTTCTTGTACATTTTTAACACCAAATGTTATAAATTTATGTCAAATAATTTTTATGTCTCTTAAAAAACTATAAACATACAAATATTTATTTCATACCATTTAGCGATTTTGATTCCATCAACTAATTTAAAAGTTATTTTATCACCATTTTTATAGGAAATAGTTTAAAAAAATCTGTATCATGTATTTTTCTTACTATTCTCAAAACTGATTAAAGGCTGTTCATGATAAAGTGAGCACTTTTGTAATCAACCTTTGAAAAAAGTCACTGCCCCTGCCTGTATATATTTTAACGGGCGCCCTGAGTGACATGCACCTGGTGGAGTTGGTAACGATGGAGGGAAAGTAGTTCCATATCTTGAAGTCGAATAAAAACGGTTAGTTAGCCATCTGTGATAATCAAATTATTACTGGCTTTTCTGTTATTTTTAACGCCTTAGTACATAAAAATTAGTAGATTAATAAAATTTTTACTTTTCTAATAACTTCGCTGTTTCACTTGACCGACACAAAAATAAAGTGACGAGGTCAATGGCAATATTAATTTTACATAAGGCGTAAGAATACACAATGGGCATATAAGTAGATCATAAGCAGGGCTTTCAAAAGTGCTCACCTTACCGTGAACAGCCTATAGTCATTAATATCTATATTGATTCTATAAACTGTACAAATAATAAAGAGAACTAGCTTAATCCTGTATGCAATTTAAATATCTATTGGATTTTCTATTGTTGATTTTCCTGTTAAATTTGTTATTTTTATAATATTCTATTCAGTATAGTCTAAATATAGTGCTTCATTTGGAGCAATAGGATTTGCAATAATTGATTAGTATTTTATTTTATTTAGTTTACATTATTTACAATTTTAGTAGAAGTTTGTAAAATAAAGAATCGCCATAAATATCCCTTTAAAATATTATTTTTATGTAGTTGAAACTTAACTTATTTAACCTATTTTAAAAATATTAAGCTTAAATTAAATATCAGCTTATTGTTCAATATATTGATTAATTCGAGTTGAAGGATTATTAAGACTTAGATCATGCAAAGCAACATTGTTTTCTAAATTCGATATTTTCGAATCAATAATTAATGGAATAAGTTCATATAACATTCTTGTATTACATTTCTTTGTTCTTTCAGCAAAATCATCAAAATGTATAATTTAAGTATAATTATTTAGCTCAATTTTTACATCTACATAATTTTTTAAATCATTAAAATTTTTATTTGTTTCATGATCATTTAGCTCAGATTTTAAAGCAAAAACTTTGTAAAATCACAATAATTGTTATTTTCAACATAGTAATTTAATTTTAAATTTATTAATGTTGCTACATAACTTTTCTTACTTAATTAATTTTTGTTGTGTAATCATTCAATTCAGAATTCAAAGCAACATCTCGTCTAAATTGATTAAAATTTTCGTTTTTTACATAATCACTTAACTCAGTTTTCAAAGTAACATCAATTTTAAAATTATCAAATTTATAATTTTTAACACAACCATTTTTAAATAGTTATTAGCATCATTATAATACATGTGTTTATCTTCACAATATTTAGCTAATTCTAAAAGAATATTTCCACCAAATGAATCTTAATAATAAATATCATTATTTTTATTATAAGAATCGTAATGAGTACCAGTATCAGATGAGATATCCAAATTAATAATTATGCATTCATTTGTATTAATTTTATTTTGTAATTAATCAATCATATAAACATCTGTAAATTTTTAATTTTTTTTTTCACATAATTTTTGATATCGATATTAGACAGTGGAATTATTACAAAAAAAAGTTTTGGTCATCCTCTTTTTTTCTATGCTACAATTCCTTCATCTATATTGTTTTCCACAGTTAAATTATGTCATTGTTCTTTTAATTCTCTCTTATTTTCTCTCACTTAAAACTGCCATACAACTGGTAGAAGTAAGTCAGTTTTAACCCAACGACCAGTTTTTTTTTCAATAATCTTTTAACTGCAGATAATGTTAATAAAAATAATTTTAATTGTATGATATTTTAATTTTTCTTTCCAGTTGGACCTTTGTTAAAATTGTAGCAATGTCTAATTCTTTTCATTGATTGATTGGCACTTCAAAAGTTATATTTTAGTCTTCATTAATATATAAAAATTATATAGGTATTATATTTTTTCATATTAACAAATTTGTATTCCCCAAACTAATTTCCATTGTATAATCATACTTTTAGAAAGAAATGCATATGCAATTATTTTCCTATTGCTGTTTCTTTATCCTACATATTTTATTTAGCAAATTTTCGTAAAATTTTATCAGCTTCAATCTTGATTCTAAATCTTTATGACCTCTATGGGCAATATCATGAATATTGCACTATTTGTCAAATTTGTTCATTCTTTTATCACCTCTTTCTAATATTTCATCTAATTTTTTACAAGGACCACAATAATTACAACAAGGCAAATGCATTTCTGTTAAATTTAAATTATTTAATGCCCAATTTATTATTCCTTTCCTTTGGTGTTCATAATTCCAAAAACAATGAGGAATAACATTTAAAACACGAATTAAACATGGGATTCCTTTAGGAATATTAACAACAAAATCAGAAAATTTATTATTTAACATATTCATAACATTAACATTTTCATTATGAAAACTTGTATACCAGTAATTTAATCATAGTGAATAATTAATAATATATTAATTAATATTCTTAAATCATCCATTCATATAAGTTCTTTTGGAAAATTATATTGCTTTATTCCTTCACCAGATTTTGGCATTTTTGGTGAATATAATCTTTCAGATGTGTTTGGTTGTGAGTGAAATGGTGGTCTTTTAATATACTTTTCTTAAATTGTTCTGATAATATTATTGTATTTCCAAACATGAAATATAACTTTTTCTAATGAAGTTTTTTTTTGTGTTGGTAAATATTATACATTTTTAGCAGCAACAGAGGCTAAATTTATTATTACATTTCTATTCTCAACAGCTACTGCTTCGACTTTTTTTTAACCAATATTATGTAATTCATAAATTAAAGGCTTTTTTTTCTTTATTATATGTGGCATTGTGTTATTTTATGGTTTCTAAATTTTCCGATGGCGAGTTTAATACTCGATATTTGTTTTTCTGGATTTTTAATTAAGTAAAAAAAATTCTACCTAAGTACGTTTTAAATCTATTGAAAGCTCCAGAGGCAAACATTTCCTCCAACAGATCTAACTAAAAATAATTTAAATATTTACAATAATAGAATGGAATTTGATATAAATATTGGTGATCGATTTTCTTTCCCAAATGTGCATATGTTTATGAACAATTTAGATCATCAAAGAGAGATAGTGCTGGTTATTTTGCCAGAGGAGATAATATTGGTGTAGCTGCGAATTTTTTTCCCATATCAATTTTCTCGAGTATAAATTTCAAAACATCGACAAATAATTGAAGCAACTGATAATCCAGGATTAACAACAAATATGATGCACGCTTTCGTTAATTCACGATCAGATAAATATTATTTAGAAATATCTGATGTTGATAATAAATATCCAGTAAAATCTACTCATTCATATTGACCAAATGAAATTATTTATCCATTGAGGCAGTTGTTTGTTTTTCATAGAGATAATAAAAAAAACGTATTTTATAGTTGGTTTTGAGATGCATTTATTTAGGAATTCCTCTGATAATAATTGTTTATTTGTATATCAAACTAAAAAAAAATATGATGGAACAGTTGTTAAAGTTTGAAGTGTACCACATTATAGCTCTCCAGGCTGTTTCCCACATCGCCAGCAACACCGTGAGCAGTTCACCCCACCGCCACGTGAAATCAGTGTGTGCACCGTGTGTTCCGCATGTGTGCGTGCGAGTGCATCAGTGCAGCGAGTCAGTTATTATTTATTTTATTTATTCCTTTTTCATGGCCTTTTTTTTTTTAATCTCAATGTACTAGTTTGTATGTGTTTGTGTATTAGTTATTTGCAGTGTATTTGACATCATTATCAGTGAGTATCATGTTCTTATGCAGTACTGTGCTTACATAATCAATAAGGCCCATTTATTAGTATAGTGTGTTCATACAGTGCTTTATTTATTATCATTGTGGTTCAATGATTTGTATTTATTTATGCAGATCTATATTTTATCATTTCCCCCTTGTACAGTATTGCCAGTATTTTGTCCAGTATAATGTCGCTATTAAATATAAGTCACAGCTAAAGGCCTAATTCAGACGTGAACCAATACCACATAAACATACCACGTAATGTCCATGTGGCATTTTCGTTATTTCTATGTGTACAGTGTTTCTCAATGTCTTGTTCATTTAAATTTAACTAATCAACCTCCAAAACAAGGTGATATAATAGGTGTCAGAAACATTGAACTTTGCATGATCTACACTGATGTAAAAATCGCCTACAAATCGAGTTTAAGTGTAAATCAACAAGGTACATGTAAAGTGTTACTATATTTTATATTTATGTTGATTATGTATTTTTCAATAAAGATCATAGTGTTTTTGTGTGTCCTTATCTCCCCAGCACTGCTCATGATCATTTCATTTCATTTACCATCATATTTTTATATTTAAGTTTTTTCATGTGTGTTATGCCGAAAGCCTCAGCCAGTCAGCCAGCCCCGCACCATCCTTGGTTCAGTAACGTCTTAGCATCAGGGTGGGGACGGACGTCCGTGGGTGGCCCCTCTGGCCTTCATCATTTCAACTTAATCATGTAACTGCAATAGTGTACAGTTTAGTATACCGAGTCACTTTATTGTTTAATATTTGTCGGAGAGAGCACATCCAGCTCATTTGTTCATGAGTGGGACTTAATTTTCACATATGTACCACGTGGGCTTCAAGCCATTTTCCAGTTTCAGTGCTCTCCTTCTTTATTGGAAAACTTGTATATAATTGCATCTTCGGAGGGTTACAGAGAATAAATCGTTGAGTAGCAATGTAAAAGGCGCACGTATTTATTTTCTTGGTCGCTTCTCGGCCACTTAACCTGTTTTTACCTATTTTCTATATATTTACATAAGGCGTTTGGATGTCCTGTAACAATCCCATGAGAGTGAATAAAGTATTGGGAGAGGCTAAACAGCTCCCACTAGCCTAGACCATAGTGGATTATAGCATCATCATCATCACCATCAGGAAGATGGTGGATCATCAGAGGGACAACTTCAGGGCCGTCAACACCACGGCCACCATCATTCGTGCTCTCCAAGCGAACGCCCTTAACCTGGTAAAAACGTAGATGAACCATTTTCCAACACCCAAAGCCCTCACATTCCTCTGATGACCATACCAGCAACCCATTTAGTTATGCTGATACAGGGAAAATGGTTATTCAAAAATTCGAAATTATTTAACCAATAGTAGAATACGATGGAAATACAGCTAATTGTATAAAAGAAAACATTTATATGAATCAATAGCACATGATAGCAAATATGGTAGAAGGACAATATGGGAAGCACGCTACAACAGCGCTCCTAATGGCATGAACTGACGAACACCCGGGAAATTCAAATTTACATGGCTCAGCATGCGCAATTTAAGTGCAGTTGTCGTCACCTAGTATTAAAATGTGTTGTTCTGCCAAATGTAATATGATAGTTGCTCATTCATATTCTATGTCGTATTTTTTTAAAAATGCTTAAAGCATAAATATTATCACTTGAAACAAAAGAATGTGAACAATCAGTTGTAACTGAATCATGTTACTGGGCACAGAATTAGATGTTGAAAATTACAAAGGACAAGTGTTAATCAATTATAAGTTAGACAATGGAATACCAAATGGTATTTAATTTGTTAACTACACAACTGACTGCATTAATTCAATAAATTCTTGAGAATGGAGCTGTCATAAAAGTTAAATTTCTGCCAAAAATCGGGAATGAACAAAACGAAAAAAAAATTTTTGACATCAAAATCTCCACAATTCACCCCTGGTTTATTAACACGAGATTAATTAAATATAGCTCTACTATAGTTACTGATATAACATTGTGGCTTTTATTGTAAAAATATATTAAACTTCCAAGTGTGGCAGAATATACACACTGTGTTTATTACTTACACGGAAAAATTTATCTGAAAAGGTGGTTGAAGGATAATTAATAACTAAAAGAAATAAGTAACAATGGCGTAAAAAGTGCTCACATTAGCATAAACAGCCTATATCATTTAACATTAATGCAAAAAACCAATTATATAACATAAAAATAGCTATCTAAACAGTAATATGCGTATCATAGATATTTAATATTGACCTCGCAACAAAATTAGTTGCCGAAATCTTAACTTGCTGTTTTTTTGAAGCTATTATCATGAAATTAGTAACTAAATAAATTGTTTACATATTTCTATTACAAACAGATATGATATTCGTTCTGCTTCCTTACACATATAAATCACAGTTGTCGTGCAGTTATGCCAAAACTACACAGGCTGAAGTGAAACACAGGCAGCTATGGTTAACCCACAAGGGTCCAGCTGTCAACGTTGGCAGCCATACTTCAACAATAAGTAACAAACAGTTGAAACTCAGTCACTTCTTCATAATCTGATTGAACCAGTTATGAAATTTTGGGGGTTGTAATAAAAAAATTATACACAAAGGACTATTCTGTAGTTTGGCAATATCTAATGCCTATTCATCAACATAACATAAAGCATCTTTTTATAACAGAGCAACTCGGCATTGGGGAAGTTTTTAATTGAATTGGGCATACTGTCAAATTTGTAATTGTACTGAAGGCACAGTCGAGTACAGAAGGTATAACAGTATCCCCTCCTCCCCCGCCCCCCCTAATTACCAAATGCTGGTTTGATAGACACTAATTGACCAATTCATTATTCGCAGGTTTTTAATAAATTACGTTAAACTGCTCAACTCGCGCCTTTTAAAACCTTTTATTTGTACGTATTTATGTAAAAAAAACAGCAACACCAGAAGTAAGGAAAAAAATATTTTGGGCACAAGCGGATCGGGGATCGGAGCCGGAGCCGTGGGAGCCGCCATGTTATTACTTCATCGTCCACCATCTTGGACCCATATGTCCTTGACTTTGACCTTGACCTTTGATATTGACTCCAGGAATCTTTAACCCCAAAAAACCCAAAAAAAAATCCTTTAAGAATCACAAAAAAATCCTCAAAAAATTGTAAAAAATTCCGAAAGATGTATTATGAAAAATTATTTACATTTATATTTAAATATTTTTTAAAAATCCTCAAAAATTACCCACAATTACCCACAATCGCAATCCACTCCGAAATCAGCTCCGCAATTGTAATCCACTCCACAATCAGCTCCACAATCAGGAGTCAACCTGTAGGAGTCAGTCGGCAAGAGACACATAGCAACTCGGTAATTGGTTGGTCGGTGTCCGCACTATGTATTAATAGTTTAATACCATTGGTTCAAAGTCAATATTACATCACAGGACTTGTATATATGTATATTATAAGCAGTAGGGAGATAAACTGAGAGTATTAGTTTGAGAGCAGCTCCTGTGAAATTTGAATAGCCTCGGCTAGCTTCTACATCTTCACAGATTTTTTTCCTAGATTTATTTTCCATGGTCATTCAAGGTCAAGGGGTCAAGATCTAGGTAGTCTACATCTAGTATGGTAATAGTAATTAGAAATGTTTGTTTCAAAGGTAATTCAAGGTCATGATAGTCTGCATCTATTATGGTGTCAGCAGTCTGTAATTTATTATTCTTGTTGACTTTTATGTATTTTTTCTCGAGTTTTTATCTTCAATGTCATGGGGTCAAGGTCAAGGTTTGCCTGCATCTAATATGGTGGTAGCAATTAGTAATGTTATGTGCTTGTTGAATCTTATGAATTATTTCTCGGGTTTTGTATTCAAGGTCATTCAAGACCATGGGGACAAGGTCAAGGTAGTTCGCATCTTATGTGGTGATAGTATTCTGTAATGTGATATACTTGTTAACTTTTATGTATTTTTCTCTAGTTTTTCAACTTCATTCAAGGTCATGGGGTCAAGGCCATGGTAGTCTGCATCTAATATGGTGATAGCAGTCAGTAATGTATTATGCTTCCTGACTGTTGTGAATTTTTTCTCGAGCTTCTATTTTAGGGTCATTTGAGGTCATGGCGTCAAGTCGAGGTTACCTGCATCTAATATCGCTGTAGTAGTCTGTAATGTAATATGCTTGTTGGCTTATATGTATTTTTATTGAGTTTTAGTTATCAAGGTCATTCAAGGTCATGGGGACAAGGTCGAGGTAGTCTGCATCTAATATGGTGGTTGTAGTCTGTTATGTTATATGCTTGTTGACTTTAATGTATTTTTTCACGAATTTTTGTTTTCAAGGTAATTCAAAGTCATGGGTTCAAGGTTGAGGTCACCTGCATCCACTGTAGTTGCTAAAATGGCTGCCAGCACCAGGGTGGCTGACTAGGAATGTGCGAGGGTGGTTGTGGCCTTCCGACTAATTTGTTTTGTTGAGGGGTGTGAGTAGGAATCCTCAAGAAATTATTATTTTTTTAATAAATTTAAAAATGAATTTTAATACATTTAAATAATAATTTTTTTGGGGGGTTTTTGAAATTTTTTGTTAATTTTTAAAAATGTTTTTGGATTTGTAGTGTGAAAAGTCAAGGTCAAAGCTTTCAGTTCAAAGTCAAAGTTAAAAGTCATATGGGTCCAAGATGGATGCAAGATGACTGATGATTGGGTTTTACGCCTATCCTGTGTCCCTTGTACCGATTTTGAATACTCTATGTCTATAAAACCAATATGGCCGTCACTGCTCTGTCGCGCTCAAAGAAACCCCCTCAAATGACTTAAATTGGACGAAATAATGGTATTTTTTAGAATTTTCTAAAAAAAAATTTTGAAGTAACAACATGGTGGCTCCCTGATCCGGCTCCGATCCCCTTGTGCCCTAAGGAACTTTTCCTTACTACTAACACCCAAACATACCACAAATAGTGAGACTGTGTTCAAAGTTACCATTTAGTACAATAGTATTTTGATGTGCAGTAGCATTCAATTCATATGATGTTAAGTCACTTGATCAGAAGTGGTTGCGATTTGGTATTTTAGCATTTTAGTAAGTACCGAGTATTGAAATGCGTTGTCATCGGTTAGTTGATTTCAGATGAGAGATTTGGGCGGCTCTTAACAACGAGGTCTTGAGAGCCGATGAGGGTGAAATGAGACGATAATGGAGCAGCGCTGAAATAAAAGGGCGGGGGAAACGTGGTGTATATATGTTCTGTTCTAGCGTAGTTTCAGCGTGCAGAATCCGTGGTAAGAGAGAGTGTAGATTAATTTGTATTAGAAAATAGACCTACGTGACTCGCCGGCATGCCAAGCCGGCCAGTGCATCACGTACGCAATAGTTAGTCATCGTACAGCGTGCAGAGGAGAAGGTTGTGTGTGTGCGTGTCTCGCGTCCCGCGCCCGAGCGGCACTTTAACTTTTGTACCAAACATTTAACATGCAATAGTATAATTAATACTGGAACCATTTTTCGTTTAACCGCTCGGGACACCTCTTCTCCACTTCCCCAGTGTTTGAATCGCCTGGGGAAGCATTAATTATAACTAACTTTTAATGGCTACGTGCCACTTTTATGTATGACCTAACCGGCAGGCTTAAGCCCGGAAATAAGTGACCACCTGGAGAGGTATTGTAACGTAACCTGAATAAATGCTATGTTAAGGGAATCACCGTGTTTATTCAGTTTGGTCTTCGGACTTTTCAGGGCGCTGCCCTCACCTTCCTGCCAAGTGTAGCCATTATTCTTCAAGTGCACATTGTATTTGATTCCCAATGCTTAGATTCGTCGTATTGTTTTCATGTGTAATTGGGGCATGTGGCTAGCCCAAATAGGCCACTATGTAGCAAGCAAACCATAATTAGTATTACCGCCTAAACAGTACGAACACATCAGGAGGATTTTGCCTTGGCCGTCGGCCGAACGATCCTGAGACAACAAGAATCTGCTCTACCAGAAAAGGGCATCATCACTGTGATGCCTTGTGCACTTATAATATTATCCAATTTCCCTAAGATCTCACTTAAATATTATTTTACCACAACTAAAATTACACTTCCACTCAATACCGCACCGTGACACCCCATCAAATGGCTTGCCCGAACATGTGGCAAAAATCATTAGTGCTTACTTATGCTAATTAAGCCCTGTCTTATCAGTCCGACACCATCGAATGTCGCCCAATCCCGGAAAACCTGAACCTGCAAAACTGCGAAAAACCCAGCCAAAATGTTTTTCCAAAATTTTTGCAAGAAAATGTTCTGCAATAATTTTCCCATCCATATTGCTACGATACCCGCAACGAGAGGACAACTTAGACTGCTAGTCAACCAGCAAGAGTGCCACGATGCAATGAAAAGGCGCACCAAAAACAGCAGGTGCCACCATTGTGGTAACGAAAGAAGATGACAGAAAGTCAGCCATCTTGGGGCAGCGGTGTGACATCACCGGCGTGCCACCCTGTCGCCGCACAGTGGAACAAAGGAGCAGGGATGAGTGGTCGTACACCAACCACCTCCACCCGCGCCACACCGCACATTCGCTGAGTGATGCTCCGTGCGTTAACCCCTACACCGGGCGCAGAGGGACAGCCGTGCCGTGAGCGGGGACGGCTCTGCCTCCCTCCGACCCCGCGATGCGCTGCCGTGACCCGGTCTTCCATACCGCGCATGTGGCAATTATTAGTATACACCATGGCTTGCCAGGCACAATCAAGTGCCGCGGCACTTTTGTGCCTGCAGTGCCTGCAACCTACACCAAGTGATGTGATATACCGGAACGAATTAGGCACCACATTCTGCAGATGTAACCGAATGACCAGCTCAAGCAACAGCCACATCGGTAACAACCGCGAAACAGTCCCGAAACCAAAAAGTGATGGGAACATTACTACAAACATTTCGACCAAGGATCTCGAAACACTTTTCCAAATTACGAACTGCCACACTGGTGTAGCTATTCTTTACGTGCAGGTGGAGGGACTCTAATTCTCAAGTGTACCCAATGCCAAATACAAAAGCATCAAGAGTGCCTATCCGAACCCGAAACCGTAAACGTAAACAGTATGAACTTTGTGTGCAAAGAATGCAATACGAACTTGAAAACAGAACTGCCAACTGGAGTCAATAGGGACACTTTTTAATGTTTTTCTTTGATTTAAAAAGTGCCAGAATTTATTTTTCTGGCGGTAATATTTTTATGTAATGTCATTAAGTAAAGGGTATTGACACCATTAAATAAATATTTGCTTCATCCCTTCCTCCAATTTTTTACAATTTTTTTTTCTTGGTGTACCTATTCCCCCCAAGGTTGGGGTGAAAAGGAACACACGTTTAATTTGCACTGTTTTCCCATTTAAAGACCCCAATGGGGTGAATAGGGACAGTGTTCAATTTTTTTTGTAAATGGAAATTTGATAATATGTGTCAAAAGTAACACAACTACTTTATTTAAAAGTTGTAATTATTGTTTTATAATGCAAAAATTAATAAAAAATGGTCACAATTCTTTGACCAGATAAAAAAGTACAGACAATTACATCAACATGGAATCAGAAAAAAAACTATTACATAAATCACCTAAGTTGTAAGTGGGTTTGGTTTGAAGGCATAACATCACCTACACACAGCCAGTGGCTTCAGAACAGCAAGAACATCAGAACTTGAGAAATCGTATTCGTCTGGTATATCAGAAAACACAACTATGACTGAGCACTTTTTTGACTCGCGAAGAAAAGTTCCATTGTACTTATCCTTCCTGGTATCAACTTTTTCTGTCAACTTTCCTATGTACACCTTGATACCCTTATCATAATAAAACATTATCTTAACCCAGTCCCCTTTCTTCAAATTTTGAATGCCCTCAATCCCAGTTTCTACCTCACCATTATGTTCATCTTCAGTTGATGATTCTAAATTATTATCATCAGCTTCTTCGAGGTCTACTAAAGTAACACTGCGCCCATCTGGTACATTTAGCCTCTTCTTTCGGCCTGTTTTTTTTTTTTTTTTTGGCTTCATCACTGGTATGGTACCGCAGGTGCTGGTCAAACTGGATGACAGGGAGAAAACCTCTTTCACCGCACCAGATGGAAGATGCTTTCAATTCTGTGCAATGCCTTTCGGCTTGAAATGTGCGCCCGCCACTTTTCAAGCCATGAAGTTGCATATATTGGACGACCTCGTAGGCGATTTCACGTTAGCGTACTTGGATATAATTGTAGTCTGGTCAGAGACCTGGAAAGGCTTGCGATAAATGGGTTAACGTGCACTGTGAATAAATGTCACATAGGCAAAACACAGTTGGATTTCCTCGGACATGTCGACGAGAGTGGAAATAAGCCAAATCCAGAGCAGTTAAATTTAATTAACAACTACCAGCCACCACATATGTGAAAACAGCTATTTAAGTTATTTGGCTTGATTAACTGGATCTGTGAATACATTCAGGATTTTGCTGTCGTGACTGCATCACTCACCGACCTACTGTCGCCACAGAAACGGAATGTGTGGGATAACAGAGCGGAAACTTCTTTCCAGGAAGTAAAATTACGTTTCAGGTCTTGCCCTACACTTGCGCAGTACAACCCTAGCTGACACCTATACATACAAACCGATGCCAGCTAGGAGGGGCTGGGTGTGGTTTTGTACCAGTATACAGATGACGGTATTCGCCAGGTAACAGATTTTGGGAGCACAAAACTGGGCCAGACTGAGAGAAGATACGATGTAAACGAGTGTGAGTGTTGGGCATTAGTGTCGGCAATTAAGAAGTGCCATGCGTACTTAGAGTATCAACGGTTCACACTATGGACCGACAACAGGTGTATTGTCTGGCTACACAGTATGAAGGAAGTGCATAGTCAATTAACCTGATGGGCAATACTCGTTCAAACATACGACTTTACAGTAGAACATGTCCCCAGAAAGAAGAACCAATTAGAAGATGTACTATCGCGTGCGCCTAATGCTGACGGCATAGTGTACGACGATGCAGAATGGGATCACATCCTATCTCCAGTATCCGAAGGACTGTTGTGCAAAGCGAAATTAAACAAGATTAATGTGGCTGATAAATAAATATTAATTTATGACCTGCATCGTGAGGTAGTGGATGCGCAAGTGACATGCACATTTGCCCAACAACAAATGGCAAAGTGCACACGAGAAAATGTAGAACAAAGGCATGTTGTTGACAATCGGCTAGAGATGTGCTCGCCGAAGGACCCACTAACATGGAAGCTATTCGTACCACCCACATGCAAAGAAAAGATATTTGATCATGCACACACGAGTCACGTGACAGGCCACCCTGGTACAGAACAAACCATTCGTAATGACAATGAACATTCATCTTGGCCAGGACTGTCATGTGATGCACACAAGTATGTACTTGAGAGCGAAAAATGCCAGAAGTTCAAGACACGAAGAACAGATGGACCATAGCAACAGCACCTGGGACTACCCAGACGACTGTTCAAGAAAGTGAGCCTCGACCTCATGGGGTCGTACCCTAGTCACCAGGGGGAAAGAAGTTCATAGTGGTCGTAAACGATAACTTTTCCAGATGGGCAGAGGCGTACAGCTTAACAAGTGCATGAGTCACAAGCATCGGAAGTGTGTTAGAGAAAGAGTTCTTTACCCATTAGAGGTACCCGAGGCAGTTGCTGACTGACAACGGTACCCAGTTTACTGGGTAAAATGGTGAGAGCTGTGCACCCGGTGGTGGAAACATCATTTGAAGATGGTGGTGTATCACCCACATTTCTTACCACACGTAGCACTGCAACCAATATTTCAAGGTGCAAATGTGGTGCCATGTGGGGGAGCTACACACCTGCTGGGCCGACCATCTGCCCGCAACCCTCTTCACCACCTGTTGGTGTGTAAATGCCACCACTGGCTATACACCTGCCGACGCACTGCATGGGCATAAGTTAGCCCTGCCAGGCGAAAAGCATTTCCCACTAGAGCAAACGAGTACCAACCCTGAAAGCAGCAGGGATCAGTGAGAGGAACGAAAGCTTAGGCGTAAGGAGCAGCAAAGTTACCAGAGGGAGTATGCTGTGAGATGGGTTCCTACCAGCAAGAGACAATCCACATTACTTAAGGCTGACCAAAACGTATATATCTGTGTGGGCACCCACAATCCGTCGCCTGGCAGAACATCTGTGTGGGATTGGGAGCGAAGTGGAGCAGGCCTCACCAGGTGATAGAGAGCGTCGGACCAACCACTTACCTGGTCCGTGTGGGTAAGAAAAGTGTCAGGTCACATTGGGATGACCCACGACTTTCGCTCGGAGACATCGCTGGCGAAATCGCAACTGATGCCCCGAACACCTTCGGCGACAATCAACCTGCCGAACTCACCATGCATAGAGAGGAGGAGGAAAGTGGGTCAGCACCTGTCCCAATGGGGTCGCCACAAACCACCTACGTCTCGCCGATGCCGGACAGTGCAATGTCTTGCAGGGGTCAGCCCTATGAGGGGAATAGTGTTGAGCATGGCGGAGGACCTTTATAAGATTTCCACTCAACTCCAACAGCATGTATAAGTGTGGAATAGGGAGAAAGTGTGTTTGAAGACCTGGTGCCCCATGATGGCGATCGCCCTGGCAAGCATCAGGAGAGAGGCATAGTGGAGAAAGGTGCATCAGTACCTCAAATGAAAGCGTTTGCAGTGGATGCCCAAAGCCTGTCGCCGCCTGGCGTACTGGTGCCAGCAGGGGCACGTCCAAAAGCCGGCTCCGATGAGATAGGCGGCGCTGCACCGTCAAGTGAAACTGTCCAAGTTCGAGCACTGCAACTGGAGCCAACACTCTCAGAGAGACATTCTAAAGAGGACTCCAAGATGCCCTATATCGTGGCGTATAGTGTACGAAGAACCCGCATGGGAAATGTGCGTGCACCTGAATCAACTAGGGGGAAATGTCAGCGTGGTCAGTCCTTCTCAGTTGCTACTCCGTTTGGCTCGCTCCCGATGACAGCGGAACTTAGAGCATGAAAGAAGCGTTAACGTGAGTGTTAATGAGGGTGACCGTGAGGGTACTGAGTCGGTCGGCTCCTACTGCCCTCGCTGGTCACAAGGGCAGAGACAGCCACCGGCAGCTTGGGGCTCTTCTGGAGCATCCCAGCGCCTCTCAAATTGCCGAGCCGCCAACAACAGCAACGGGAGCAGTAGCAGCAGTTCCAGACATGTGAGCGCCTGGGAAAAAGCCCATATTTGCTACTCAGGAGACAGCAGGGCTGGAGGCTTTGTCTGTGCTGTGCCTGAAGGTGAGTGGCTGCAAACGGTCTTGTTGAGGGGGGGGGCATTGACGCATACCACATTTCCCTCTTGAAGACCATTTGTCCACCACTTAGCATCCCAGCAGCACAGTGTCCACCCGCACACTACTAGTGCAACCAGTGCGCGGGAGTGTGTGAAACATCATGCAAGAAATGAGGCATGGTGTAACAGGTGATGTGCCATTCAGCGTAGCGCCTGGCCTCAGTGGCCAACAAGCCGCATGGCGCAGAAGGATACAAACCATTCAGTTCTATTTTTATTCAAAGGTCAAGTAATAAGGCATTACAGTGATGCAAAGTGACAAAAAGTCACACAACAATAATTAATGGTCAATAAAATGGCCCTTCATATAATTAGCCTTGTGCAGTGCTTGTTTCATTATTTTCTGCTTTGTTCATCACATATGTTCCATCCACACCTCACTAATCTTGTTTACCAGTGCCTTGTGTTAATATATATATATATGCATGCAGAGGAGCAGGTTGCGTGTGTATCTCGCATCCTGCACCCTACCGGTACTTCAACTTTCGTAACAAACAATTAACATGCCATAGTTTAATTAATACTGGAACTTCGTTTAGCCGCTCGGGACACCTCTACTTCACTTCCCCAGTGTCTGCATCGCTTGGGGAACCATTAATTACAACTAAGTATTTATGGCCATGTGATGCTTTCTGTAAAACCTAACCAGTACGCTTAATCCTGGAAATATCATAAGTGACCTCCTGGAGAGGCATTGTAAAGTAACCTGAATAGATGTTGCATTTAATGAGTCAAGTGTAACCATTTGACAGTGGATAGTGGTTGGGAGTTTGGCTGGGATTTTAACTGTGAATACCTGTTTAAATTCTATGGTGATACTTAGGCAGCAGAGATTGAATGGGTTGCAATGTCAACTTGTAATGTAGAGCTGACTGCTTCCTCAGGGTCGTGTGCCGATAGCCAAAGGCGGCATCCTTCTGGTGTTGTTCCTTAAGTAAAAATTATTGCGGTACACACAATATGCAGTGGATTTTTAGGGCGAACCACTCACCCATACATAACATGGGGAAATGAACACTGAAAACATTACATGAACACTTGGCAAATATTTATGAAGTTGCAGGAAAGGTGGGAGCCCATGCCCCAAAAGAACGTAGGCAACCCGAATGAAGACGCACAGAGTTCCTTCCCATAAATTAATGGGGTTTTGTTAAAACTCTCCTAATGTGAGACACTTTACAAACACTTCAGGGCTTAAACCCGCTGGTGAGGTAGCATAGTACAAAAAGATGCGAGGCCACAAAAACTTAATTGGAAGTTATGCCCTCCCAGGCGATGCAAGCCAAGGGGAGGAGAGGGGTGGAGAGTCACGAGCGGCGATAAAACCACTTGTTCCGTTAATTAAAGTCTATTGCAATGAAATTATTATTAATAAAAGTTGAAGTGCCACCCTAGCATGTGAAATGTGACCCCATCGGTCCGCATGTTCACACCCACGAGACATGGAAATATGACTAACTTCCCTCGTGTGGCATGCAGGCCAGTGTTGGCAGGCAAGCAGGCCGCACAGAGTACTTTCTTACACGACATAATATGAATATAAATACACACATTGCTTACCTGCTTACAAATGTTACATAAATAATTACACAAGATAAAGAACCCTTTTATACAGAAAATGTACTGAATGGAATGGAGTAAGGATGGAGCACGTCAAGAATGAAAATTACAAGAACAGACAAAAATGCACACTAAAGCCCGCGGGGGCACAAAAACACTATAGAGCTCTCTTTTTTGTCATTGCATGATAAGGTGTTGTTGAGCATCTTATATTCTCACTCAGCCTCTTTACTTACGACCTGTTTACAAAGTCTACTTATTTTATATGCATGTGCAGGCACACGTGGTTGCTCCTCCACTTAAACATATTGTGTTGCACTTGCGCTAACGACACCAGCGCTGCACTTGGCCCCACTGATCACACCTGTGTTGTGGTTGTAGTGGCATAACCGATGCGGCGCACTACTCAACTGGTGCAAACGAGCGGCTGGTAGAGTGCTCATCCCTGCTGCGGACTCCAGCGACAGCGGGAAAACAGGCCTGGGGAAAGCAGATGGTTTCAAACCCCCCTCCCACCAAAAAAACCTTGTGAGCCCGTTTACAGTCGTCGAGTCACTCGCAACAGGAGCACCTCCTCTACTCCCTGCAGCGAGGACGTAACATGTAGGGCTCCCTACGTGGCAGCAGTCTCACATCGTACTTCTGCTGCTGCTGGCAGACCTACATTATGTGGTGTGCTGTGGTGTTACCACAGCTAGTGCAGTCCCACAGTGAATGTTTTTTTCCTCTTGAAACATCAGAGAAGTAGCGAGTGGGCTGACCTGCTACCCTCACTGTCCCCCTTACTGCTGACCTTTCTGCTCCCGTTGCTGCTGCTTATGTGCTGATGCCGGTAGCGACCCGGTAGCACAGCCTCTGTAGACCGGGCTTGCTCCCCGACCTCCCAACTCTCGAAGACCTCCACATCTGAAGAGGACATTCCCATCGCTTCCACATCCTCTAGGAAATACCACTGCTGCTTCCAGTTCTTTGGTCCAAACAGTCGCGCTTGTTGGTGCTGTGCTGTCGGACACCTTGACGCGGGCCTTCGGGTTCACCCCTGCCAACGCCTATGCGGGTGATGCCGGACCCTCTATGTCTCCTGCTGATATCCGTCGCTGAAGTGCCACTCCATCTTCCGCCACTGGGATATCACCAGGGGGATCGTCAGTGCCTCCGCCATCATGGGTTGCCTGGTTGTCCATGTCTGTTATTGGCTGTTCCAGTCCTGTTCTGCTCGAATTTTCACCTGGAGCTCGTTCTCCTCCTTCTGTTGCTACACCGTCGTCCGTTGTGGACATCGTGGCCTGTTTTCTTGTGGTGCTGGCTTGACTCAGACTCCTGGTGAAATGTGTGGTTTTCGGCATCGAACTTTCGCTGGCACAAGTTGGTCTGGCCTCTGCTGGAGGTCTGGGATCACTTTCCTCCTCGTTTGCTGGCAGGTGTCACTTGTCGCGAGTGGGGCCGACCTGGCCATTCTATACATCTCGCTCAGCGTGCTCGGGAACATCTTCAGCTACTGTGATGTCGTCTTGGTGTGTCCTGGCTGTTTTTCTGCTAACTCTTACCAGGTAGGTGGTTTGCCTATCGAATTATTTACTCGGTGTGGCCCCATCCATCTCGGCGCCAGTCCCGAGTAAACTCTTTTTTCACAGCCGACTGCGGGCGACGTTTTATGTAAACTAATTGGCCTGGTATGAGTGCTGCTGGTGGTCTTTTAATCTCCGGCAGCCACCGTGCTGCTTACTGCATTTGCCGCTCTCTCTGCTTGCGGTGCCTGTGTCGACGACTCTTCTCTCGCCTGCCACTGGTCTCTGTTCTGTTGTTGTCTTTCGTACACGGGCAGTTTCTCTCGCTCGGCAATGTGGTATTTTTCCCTAAAAGTACTTGCAAAGGGGATTTTCCTGTAGCTGCATTGGCACGGCATCTGAGCATGAAGAGTGTGATGGGCAGGTTATCAGCCCAGCTGGAATGCTGCTCATCCATACAGACGTGGAGTTGCGCCTTCAACTCTTGTTTGTGCCGCTCCCTGGGGGGGCAGCAAGAGGGCGATTAACTGCAGTCTTCAGATGCCACACTCCCCAGACTGTACACAGCTCCCAGCAACATTCCCTCGTGAACTGCATTCAATTATATGTCAGGAGTTCCTTTGGGTAGTCAAATGAGCAAAAAACTCGTTTTGCATCACTTTTGCTATTTGCCCTGTTCTTGCGCTGCTAAGTGGGCACACTTCTACGCAGTGTGAAAAATTATTCATTACGACTAGTATAAAATTCTTGCCCTCTGTTTACTTGGTGTGCGGGCCCATTAAATCCAAACACACCATGTCAAATGGTTTTTTGGTTGCCTTGGCTGATTCTGTTGATTACCATCCATCCTGTGTGTTTTAAACATGTTCCATTTTGTGCACTTCCTAACCCATTTACGCACACAATGGGTTAAACCTGGTCAAAAAATGTTGTATTACATTTTTCACGGTTTGCTGGACCCTGGGGTGTGCCACTGTCAAACTTGAGTGTTGCTTGTTTGAAAACATTCACCATGCCTGTCACGGGAACTTAGAGCTGCCATGTTGCCGGATCTCATGGCGAACACGTTTCTACGTGGTCCTCTATTATGCGCCATCCTTCAACATGTTTTCTCTCGCACTTCTCTCTCGTTTCCCGTGCGAATGTACACTTTTTCTGCAAAGTTACTCTTTCTCTATAGAGTTCCGATACAAGCTCTTCAGTTGCTAGGATGTTTACTTTATTCACGTGTGCCTCGGTGAGAGGTTCCTGTGTGATGGTTGGCAACACTTCTTCCCACCCCACGTCATTGGTTACAGTTACGGGCAGGTTAGAAGCCTGTGACAGAGTATCTGTGAGCTCGTTCTCCCGTCCTGGCACGTGTTCGATTATGAAATCGTAGGCCTGTAGCAATAATGCCCACTGGGTAAGTTTGCTTCGAGCTTCGTGCATGCTGTTCAACCAAACTAAGCAGCTATTATCTGTTCTGAGAGTAAAATGTCTGCATTCTGAATATGGACGGTATTTCCTCACTGACCAGATGATAGCGATGCATTCCTACTCGTTAATGTCATACCTGCCTTCTGCATTTCCAAGTTTTGTGACAGCGAAATAAATTACCCTCTTTTCGCCAGCATCATTAGTAGATGATAAAGGCCGATCCTAGCACACGCCACTTTTTGTGGTAATTTAACTAGAAAATACAACAGAAAATAACATAAATTTTTACTTGCTATTTGTAACGAAAGTACAGGAAAAGATTTAAAAACTCAAAATCTGAATTTTCGTGAAAATACTAAAAATCAAACAAATTTAAGCTAAAAACTAATAAAATTGATCGATTCAAGGTACTTTTTCAGCATTGCTAGATACATCAATGTTTTGTTTAAAAAAACAAGCAATTTTCATCGAAAATAAAGCAATTTAGGCTTACAATCACATAAATTTTTACAAAATTTCACAAAAGAGCCGTACAGAAATTTTGACGATATAAAACAACAATTTACACCAAAAATACAAGAAAAATGGAATTAACAATTTCTTACTATTTGTAATGAAAGTTTAAAAAAAAAAAATAAAAAAACTCAAAATCTGAAATTCGATGGAAAAACTATTAAAATCAAGCAAAATATTAAAAAAGATAGCTGACAGATTAAAAATAAAAGAATTTATTAATTTATTAAACAAAAGTAAAACACCAATAAGGCTTTTTAAAGTCTAAAAATAAATAAATATCTGAAGCCTAGCCATTACTGATTCCATAATCCTAACAATCACAGCAATCTAAATCATAAATATCGTCTTTAAAATTAGAAAATTTATCAGATCTGAGATCATTTTTATTGATTTTTATATAAAATGTGAAATTAACAATGTCCAATTCCTTATCAATGGAAGTTACTGTTTTTATAATATCATATCCAATATCCCAAAGTTCTAACAGCTCTATAAGTTGATCCATTAATAATATTAAAAATTTATATATGTTTAATAAAAAGTGATATTATGGGAAAACTTTAATTAGAATTACGGCTTTTTATCTGATCAAATAACTCATCTATATATCTAAAAACTCGTAAAAGTTTTTAATGTAATCACTCAACTTAGTGTCTAAAATATTGTATTAAAATTTCGGAACAATTTGTTGATTCCTCCATTTAATAACATTAACATTGTATAAATCTTCAGTAATTCTTTATTTCAAATAATCATAAATAAGATTTTGTTTACTAATTATAACATCATTACAAAAATCGTACCCGCTTCTTTAGGTGCTTTATTAAAACCAACACAAATTTTTATGTTTGTTTTTTCTTTAACAACAGTAGTTTTTCTGTATGAACGATCAATAATATATAAAGGTCTTCACTCCCAAAATTAATAGTAATTAATATCAACATCAAAGTTTACAGTTGGTTTATAATAAAGTTCATTATTTCTAAAGATGGTATCGTGTTTGGTTTTTGAATTTCTAAAATCATTATAAACAAGAAATTGTTTAAGATAAACACCATTTTCAATGTCTAGATTCCATTTTTCTTTAGGAAAAATTTCATTTCTACTGTTTCTAACATAAATGATTTTCACATTAAAATGATCAAACATAGTAGCATGTTAATGCTGTTCAGCACAATTTTTTCTATTAAATTGAAAGCCTATGATTACAAAATCTGTCATATCAAATTGTAAATGATTAAATTGATCTTTAATATCAATTAAAAAACTTGTGTGTCTTTAGGAACTTCTTTTTTTTTAATTGCCAATAATCAAAACTAATATGTATTTTAGGTTGTTCATAATTTTTTTCATCAATTGCAATGGCTGTGTTCGATTCATATTCAACAATAGGCCTCATAATTTCTAAGTTTTAAATAACAATTATATTATGATCAGGACAATGTTTCGTAACTTTATCATCTTTATCTATAATTTCATAAAGAAATAAACAGTTGTTATCAGATGAATTACGAAAAAAGGAATTTTATAGCCACCTTTCCAATAAACTTTAGAGTTATCACGAATAAAACCAAACAGATATCTAATATGAGAGATTATTTAATTTTCTCTAACACTAGAATCCGTTTTAACCTCTTTTGTTATATTACTAGAAACAGACTTATCTCGATATAAATTCCAAATAATTTTGTTCCCTTGGTGATCTTAATAAAGCATTCATCATTGTTGTTTTACCTGGATTATCAACAGCTTCAATAATATTTCCATATTTTGAAATTTGTATTCTAGAAAACTGAAAAGGAAAAAATTTAGAACAAACATCAATATTGTCTTCATTGCCATATTTTGCCTCATCTCCAACCTTATCACTCGTTAGTAAACTAAATTGTTTATAAACATAAGCATCATTTGGAAAAGAAAAGTCATCTCCTAGAGGAACATCAAGCTCGATTCTATTGTTGTAAAAATTAAAATTCCCCCTGGTTTGATCAGTTTGAGGAAAAATCTGCCTCTTAGCTCTCAATATTTAAACAACTCATTTATAAGTAAAAATTTTTATATAAATGGCAGAATCAAAGGAAGTTTCTTGAGTTAAATTACTCATTGAAAGATATAAAAAATATTTAAAAACCTCATGAAAAATAATATGAAAAATTTAGAAAAAAGAGCGACCATTAATTGAGAATTACTAATTATTGGTAAATAAAGTAGAATAATAAAGTGAAGGAAACAAAAATTTAATAACAACATTAGTTCCAGTAGCAGTAAAAAAAAATTAGATTATCCTTTAACACCAGAAGAAACATCTTTTGAAAGCAAAATATTTCCAGAGCAAGAATCTCCTAATTTTGAAGAGCAAATGGGTATTATTCCATTCAAATATTTGCCACCTATAGCAGGTGTTTCTACTATAAATCTCGGGGAAAAGAATTCAAAAAGAATAAATGTTAATGATACTCAATATGGTTTCCATGCAGAAGGACAAAATTTTTACATAGGTTATACACAAGTAAAGATAGACGATGATAACATGACTGTTAAAGGTAAAGAATGTAAATTAACAAGACTTTCTAATTTGTTTACAAAAAAGAAGAAGATCTTAAGGAGAATTTTACTGTTAATGACTATGAAAACTGCACGAAAATTGTTTTAGATACCAATGTTGCAATCCAAGCATATATTCCAAAAAAGAAAATAAACTCGAATAGAAGTTGGAAATACAAAAATATAATAAAACCAATTTATGATAATTATATTAAAGAATCACACTCAAGAACAGCAACAAACATACCAGGAAAAACAAGTTCAACAAATTCTCCTAGAACTGGTGATGGCATTAAAAATACAATAGTGTGCCGAAATAATATGTTTGGATGGATGATGTTAGAAAATTGGGCATTATAAATGTATTTTTAATTAGTATCATCTTGCCAAAATATATACAAAAAGTCTATTATCTCATATCAATTGTTTAGGTGTATTTGAATATGTTTGAGTTAAATAAAATACATCTAAAGTTTTATGTGTTCCTCTAGTAAAATAATCATGATTGTCTAGAATAACATCATTAAATACAATTAGAGAATCATTTTCACATTGATCTAAAGGAGTCATTTCATCATTATTATTTTAAAAAGTATGCCATTTTTTCTTAAGTTTTTTGGATAATATATTAAAATCATTTTGTAACTCAATATAATTTTGTTGATTTAAACTTTTTGAACGAACGTTCAGTTTATTAAAATTTAACCATTCTACATTATAAATAAAATGTATCATCAAATTAGTTTTCCACAATTGTGTGGACCTACTATTATAGCCCTCATATTATCAGGCAATAATTCACCATTTTTTTTTTTATTTCGGAATTATCTTCATGAATTAAAATACCTACACCCAAATTAAATTTCTTCATTTAATAACAAATATTTTGTAATAAATGGATTGTGTTTAAGTTAACAAATAACAGTTCTATTTTAGAGAAAAAAACATCATTATGATATCATCCATAGTGAAAAATCGATTGCATTAGTTAGTTTACATACGAAATTTTTAAACCCCAAATATAAATAATAATATTTTAACGATAATTGAACACTTGAGTCCTACTGTTGATAAAAATTAAGTTACAACTATTCCTACAGGTCAATACAATATCAAATCGTTAAAAGAAACAATAAATTCAATTGATCCATTTTCAACAAATAACAGTGAATTAACAGCTAATAATGTAAAAAATAGAATATCTATTAAATTTAAGTTGGATATTAAATTTGATAGGTTATCTGATATTCGTGGTATTGAAATAAATATTCTTATTGAAATGGGCAAGAGTGTTGTACATACTAATTACCTAATTTTAGCCCATTTAAAACAATAAATGTTCACTGTAGCTTAGCGTATAGTAAGTGTATCAAATATCATGAATCTTTTCAGTTAGAAACAAATATAATTGCTAGTTTTATACCAAAAACTATGTTTGGTTTCAGAGATTATATAATTTATGAGATCCTATATCCAATTATTTATAAAATTAATAATTAACATTTTAATCATATTGTATTACAAATTCGAGATGAAAATGGTAAACTAATCGATTTTTAATGGTTCTGATATCGATATAGTTTTTTAAATGAAATATACTTAATTTATAATAATAAAAAATTAAGGTGTTAAAATTTTAATAATATAAAAATTAAAGATATTTAAATTATAATAGTATAAAAATTAATAAAAAATTATTCATTTTTGATACCCATGTGGTAATGTATCTATTTTTTTTCTAATAATTATTTTGTTATCATAAGGACTTAATGTAATTTTATTAATTCGATTGTACACATTTCATGCTTTTCGCCCCTTATTAGATTCATTGTTCTATATTGTATTTTCTCTTTGAAAAAATTATTCTAATAGACCTTAAATGTAATTCTCTTATTAACTACACATTTCTTCACTCCTTCAGATTTTTATTTTCTTTATCGTCAACCTTATAAGCATACATTTCTGATCATAAACCAACAAATGCTTTCGTTATTTTACCATTACATTCATCTTTCATTTTTCCTAAATCTTTTTTATTTATTTGAGGCATGTTATATATATTATCTTTTGAATAATCACTTGTATCAAATTTATCTAACATCGACTTCATAAATCCATAAAAATCTGTAGTTTTTATGTTATAAATGTATGAATTGGTATCTTGATATCATACTTCAATTTCATTACCATATTTTGGTTTATTATGTTATAATGAATATAATACATTAATTCTTTCGATATGTCTAAAATTGAAATGCCAACATAAATTGGTTTATTATAGTTTAATTTTGTTTTATTCAAATGTAACGCCATGTGATTCTCATTAAGTATATTAGTTCTTTTGTAATTTGGTTCTGCTATTAATTTTTATTATTTTCTGCATGTGATGCTGGTTTTATATCAACTCTGTTTTTTATATTTTCCAATATTTTACCGAACACAGAGTTATTCATCAACTTATAAGAATCTTTTTCGAAGTCATTTTTAGCATTAGTTCTCATATTCAAATCGATATACCTTTTCAGCCAATCAGACTGATCAAATGTTAATATTCTATGTATTTTAGTATGTTTTAAACCATTATTTAAACATTGTTTTAAATTACGATACATGGGAATATATCTTCAAAATCCCTTTTCTCTTGATTTACAAATAGATTATTAGAAAATGGGAATATTTCTTCTAAATCTTTTTCCTCTTGTTTTACAAATAGATTATTAGAGAATTGAAATATTGTTTTCAATTTATTTCTATATTTGGATATAATTCATTGATATTGGCATATGCATACTGCAAACCTGCAAAGTTGTTCTTTGTTTTATCAATTGAAATAGCTGTAATTAAATCAGTTTTTCGTATGTTGTATAAATTATTTCTTTTCAAACTATTAGCTATAGTTCTTGATTCCACAAGTGTTAAATCATTTAAATTGGCCATAGATTTATTTAAAATTAGGTATTGTCCTGCTATAATAACATTGCTCTTTGTAATAATAGTTCTAATAAATTAAAGCATCTTTTTTTAGTCTATAGTTTTTTTATTTATAATCCTTTTAGCTATATTTCATAACTCCGACAATCTCCTTTTATTCAACACAACTGCAATATTATGTGATATTATTTTTATTTCTAACTAAAAAAATTATATTTGATTAATTTATGAAGATACAAATTATTGAAGACTTATATATATATATATATATATATATATATATATATATATATATATATATATATATATATATATATATATATAAAGATGATGTAGAAATATAATAGTAATAAAAAATATATATGGAAAATGTGTGAAAATTAATGATAATTTTTAAACTTTTATATTCTTGTTATTATATTTCTCATTCCATTTTATACATATTTTTGTGTGTTTGTCTTTAGTATTTTTAATACAAGAAAATAATTTTATATTCGTAATTTTCTTTAAGTGCTACACATGTTTTTGTTAAATAATTACCATTTTGAATATCATTTAGAATATCGAATTTTGTATTGTGTGTTTTAGTATTTATATGCTATTTGAGACAGATTACAAGCATATATTTCACATTCGCATATCACTTTATTTAATGCATAATGATTTTTAGAATATTCACTCATACATTTTTTACATGTTGGTCTAAGCCTATCTTTTGTGTCTTTCTGGTAGTAAAACCATTCAATGTTTATTACTTCACCACATTTTTTGCATTGCTTACACGTGGTATATTCCATTTCGAGCAACAAGTGAATTTTATTTATGTAGAAATAAATTTATTATGAAAAAGATAAATTTTTATAATATCGAAATGTATAAGTTCTATTGATTTGACTCTATTTTACTTGATTTTAGCTAATTTTGTATATTTAGGATAAAATATATTTAATATTTTGCTTGATTTCTTGTATTTTTTGGTCTAAATTTGATTGATTAGACGCATTCACTATTCATGTAGGATTTTTGGGGGGCTGAAATTCGAGGGGAAAAAAGATTGATTTTGGGGTGAAATTGCTTGAAATTCGAGGAAAATCATAAAATTTGGGTCAAAATTTTGCATTTGCTATTCGTGTAGGATATTTGGGGCTAAAATTCGATGGAAAAGGTTTGATTTTGGGGTGAAAATGCTTGATTTTCGATGAAAATTGCTTGATTTTTAATTGAAAATTTTTGTATCCAGAAACATAAAAAAGTTGCTTTAAACTAGTAATTTGCTTTATTTCAGCTTAAATTTGCTTGATTTTGATCGTTTTTTCATCGAATTTAAAATTTTGAGTTTTTTATTTTTTTCTTGTTCTTTCGTTAAAATAACGAAAAATAGTTATGTTAGTTTTTTCTTGTACTTTTAGTGGAAATCGCAGGAAAAAGTGGGGTGAGAGAGGGCCATTATACATCTATTGTCATTATACTGCTAAAGTATGGCGCCCAGCCTCTCCAGGCTGGTGTCGCTCTTCAAGTACAAGTGGCATGCTTCGGCGTAACATCCTAGTGCGAGACACATTCGGGATTTCCACTGATGTTCTGGAAAGCAGTTTACTGCACGCTACCCCACATGTACTGCTTCTGTGCAGACAGCAGGTCCGTGAGGGGTGCTGTAATTATGGCGATGTGCTGGAAGTGCACCCGCAAACGACTAACCAGGCCAAAGAATTTTCTCAACTGTTTCCACGTGCATGGTGCTTGTTAATGTTCTATCAGTCCCAGCTGTTTGGGGTTTGGCCGGTTACCAGACTCGCTGACCATGTGACCTAGAAATTCTAAATATGTCTTCCTCAAGTGACATTTACTAGTGGCGCACATCAATTCATTCATTTCTAGCATCTCTAGCATGAGGGACAGATGGTGCGAATTTTCTTCCCACGTTTCAGACCAAATTACTACATCATCCAAGTTTGCCAGCATGAATTCGCCTTCTAGGCCGTCCAGCACCCTAACCATCATGCGTTGGAATGTGGCGGGTGCGCACTGGAGGCCAAAGGGCATAGCGCAGAACTGATATCTCCGACTATTGGGAGCTGTAAAAGCGATATTTTCCCAGTCTTCCTGGTGTACTGGTATTTGCCAGTAGCCACTGTGCAAGTCGAGTGAAAACATAATTCTGGCCTTTCCCAATGAACTTAAGGCATCCTTGACACTGGTGTAGGGGGATATCGCGCCACATGTGACCTGATTGATGGGCCTGAAGTCCACTCAAAATCTCCAGGTCCCATCCTTTTTCAGTGCTAACATGGTAGCAGAGTTATACCTTCTTCTGGTTGGCTCGATAACCCCATCTGCTAGCATTTCTGAAATTTGCTCTTTAATAATGTGAGCTTGATGAAGAAGGTAGCTGCATATGCGTGCATCCGTGCGCCTCCTGTTTTGCATCGCGTGATGCTCGTGTTATGCTCCAGTATGATGGTGATGCACATAAATTCTTCATGACCGCTGTTCAGTAGCGGGACGAGAGCAGTGCGATACTCAGGTATGGCAGTCTCGGCGATGACTTCCAATACCTCGAATTCGAATAATTCTGGACGAAACTTCCGCACCTGGTGAATTTTTCGATTGATGAAAGCTGTGAGAGTTTCTCCTCCCTGCTGCTCTTGCAGGGTCAATTTAGTTTGCACTTGAATAGATGTGAAAGTTCCTCCGAATCTGCACCTAAACACTTGCATAAACTCTGCCCATGTCAGTCCGTATTGGTTCATAGATTTTCACCACTGTCTTGCATCACCCTCCAATTGCTTGTCAACACAGCCTGGCCACTTGCCTTCTGACACCCCTTACCATTGTAGTCGTGTGGTGCAGTCGTTTACGAATGCCGACGGATCCTCTTTCAGTTGTCCTGAATATGTTGGCAATGCTTGGAAGCGGGTTGGAGTTGGGCGACTTTGAATTTCTTACCTGTTGTTACTAATGTGTGTAGTTTCCACAGTGCTGTTAATGGTTTGTTGTGCAGTCGTAAGTGGAGTGGATGCTGGGAAAATGTTCTGTAAATTTGCTAAAACTGCAGGAAAATGCAGATTGTACATGGGTGTGGAGAAATATGTATGCATAGGTGGAACATAGGGTGTGGCCATAGATGTGGGTTGTGGTTCTGGCACGGAAGTCCTTGCTGGTACCACGTGTGTGTTATGAATGAGTGGTGTGGCCGTACAATCCCATCATGTGAATTTCTCTCCCTCAACTGTTGTCTAATCCGCTTCCCCTTGACACTTGCTATGCACCTTAGTTACGCACGTGCTGCATGTTTGCATTCCGCCACTTTTTTGTCCATGCACTCCGGACGATCGCATGTGTTCATTCTTTGAAGTTCACAGAAAAATGAATCCCAGTTATATGTCATGTTTTTACTGCATTACCAGTTGGACGTTGCATTTCCTGAATATTAACATAAATCTGTTGATGGTCTACTGTTCACTAATGTTTATAGATTCAGCATGGTACCGGTTGCTACACTGTATGCGATTCAGTAAAAGTGGGCCTTGACCTGTGCAGAAAAGATTGTGACACCAGTATTTGTTGATTGTCCGAAAAATTTATGTAGGTTCTTTTCGTTTCAATCTGACACGAAGTTCTGTATACTGTCACTCACGTGGATGACCGCAGCACGGATGTTCACTGGACTGGACTGTCGTTCGCATTTACAGTACCTGGTACCTCGCTCATACTTCGCAATGAGTTCCTGCGGAAGTATGCGCAAGCATTGTGGACATAGCAATGATGATGCATCGCTACAGGTCTGGCCAGCCATGTTGTGTTTACAAACAGCTACATGTGGTCGCGGAAGAACAGATGCGGGAGCACAGTATGCAGGAGTGCAGTATGTGGGAACGCGGTCGGGAGAGTGCGATGCTCGGTGCAGCACAAGTGACATCATGGTGTGATAGTCCCTGCAGCGTGGTGCATGACAGGGGTCAAAGACCCACTCAGCTAGTCGGCAGCAGGGTCGGGAGCATGGAAGGATGGCTTGTTCCTTCCTCTTTACAGTTCTCCTTCTCCTCCTGTGTGGCGCATTACAGGCAGAGGGGAATGTCTCGCAGCCCCATTTTCCTGCTACTGGCGCATGGGTGGCATGGCATGGTTGACATCACAGTGCTCCAAAATGGCCACTGTCTGCTCCCCTTTATGTTCTCCCTCATAGTTGCTTGCCTCAAAGGTGGTGTCCTTCCAGTCTTTGCGTGATTTCTCACCCTGACCACATGCTTCGTTTTTCCGGCATCTTGGGGCAACGTTACAGTGTCCCACGGATCTGGTTGCATACTGTAGATCGTCTATACATTCCCTTGCTGCGGGTGTTGGTCAGGATAAGTGGGAAATATTCTGGTAGGAGTTTGAAAATTTTGAAATTTTTTGGGAAATTTTGAGAAATAATTCAGATTGGTCAGAAGGTAGGAAATATTGCCAGAAGGATAGCATCACTAAATTGGGCGACATTTGACGATAGATGGTGGAGCAAAATGTGGGAAATTTAAGGTTGGAGTTTGGGTAGGATTTTTACCTTGAATACCTGTTGAAACTCTGTTGTGATACTTTTGCGCCAGACATAGCATGGGGTGCAATGTAAACTTGTAATGTAGAGCTGACTGCTTCCTCAGGGTCGTGTGCCAATGGCCAAAGGCGACATCCTTCCGGAGTTGCTACTTAAGTAGAAATGATACTGGTATGCATAATACACAGTGGATTCTTAGGGCAAACCACACACCCATACATAACACGACGAAATAAACATCAAAACATTACATGGGCACTTTGCAAATTGTTATGAAGTTGCAGGAAAGTTGGGGGCCCATGCCCCGAAAGCCTGTACGCAACTCGAATGAAGATGCACAGATTTCCTTTACGTAAATAATTGGGGTTTTATTAAGACTCTTCTGACAAGAGACACTTTGCCAACACTTCTAGGTTTAAACCTTCCGGTGAGGTAGCATGGTAGAAAAAGGCGCGAGGCCACAAAAACTTAAGTGAAAGCTATGCCATCCCAGGCGAAGGATAGGGGTAGGTAGTCTCGAGCAGCGATAAAACAAATGGTTCCGGTAATTAAAGTCTATTGCAATGAAATTATTAGTAACAAAAGTTGATGTGCCGCCCAAGCAAGCGAAACGCGACCCCATCGGTCACCACATCTACACCCTCGAGACACAGAGATATGACTAACTTCCCATGCGTGGCATGCTGGAGAGTGATGGTGGGGAAGTAGGCTGTGCAGACTACTTTCTTACACCACACAATATGAACATCAATACATACATTGCTTACCTGCTTACAAATGTTACATAAATAATTACACAAGAATCAGAATCCTTTTACAAGTATAACTGCACTGAGTGGAATGAAGTGAGGACGGAATATGTGAAGAATTAAAATTATATGAACAGACAAAAATGCACTCTAAAGCAAGCGGTGGCACAAAGCATTATAGGGCTATCTTTTATGTCATTGCGCGATAAGCCATCCTTGAGTGTCTTATATTCTCAGCCTCTTTACTTATGCCCTCTTTTACAAGCTCTACTTATTGTATAATAGCGCGCGGGCACATGTGATTGCTCTGTCAATTTACACCTTTTGCATTGCACTTGCGCTCACGACACAAGTGCTGCAAGGCCGGTGGTCATTACCATGTAGGCCTTAAGTTAGAGATACATAAAAACCTCAGGATGCAGGACGTCCTCCCTTGGCTAAATAAAAGTACATAATTGTTCCTGAGATATGTTAACTATTGCGATGAAAAAAATGCAGCCTAGATTGAATTGCTGAGGGTGGTACGCGGAGCTTACCGTTCGCCTGCTGGTTTTCTGGAGTGCTGAAGACTGACTAATGACATGGTGTTGGCTTCGCCACACGTCCGGAGAATCCAGCGCCAAAATGTAAACATGAAAAAAATATAACTTTATAACTAGCATGATAAATGAAACTGACATTGTACATAATTATGATTACTAAACTAAAGCACATTGGTGACACACCCGTGAATGCCAAAGCCCCAGATATGGCTAAGAATGTGACATCACGAGTATGTCACTGCACTTGAAGGGTGATAGTAAATGAAATGATGCCTCAGGTGGCTGATTGTCGATAGATGATTACATGCACACTGTTATAATTAACATATTAAAATCTGTGTGTGTCGTAATGGTTATAATTTCAGGAATGCGTATGGATATGATGCCACATATATTTCCTCATTAGGGGCGGAGCTATTATATGTTATCTAATCTCTATGATGGTGCGGGCTATTTCCCTAGTTAATTAAGGTGCAATCACAGCTTAAAATGTAAAAAAAAATCCTGCTATTAATTAATGCATCTAGGGAACTGCTTGCTGCTTTACACTTTCTGCGGGAATGTGTATCCCCGTCTTTTGACACTACTTGGAGCCACGTCGCACTCCAGATTCGGTCAGGTGGCCTGTCCACATCGCGCACATCGGAAAGCAGTGGGAATAAGCACCACCGCTTATCCCAGTATTTCCTCCAATGGCTGTTGCATCTAACGGTCATGACTTCACGGGACACACTCATTTAGGCCACATATCCTATCCATTCATCATGAGAGTTACCTCTTGTGATGAATGTAAATATTATGACTTGCGGACGCTTGAGTTGCAGGGCGGCAAGAAAAGTGTAAATGCCATTCTTGTCGACCTGCACTGATCGAGACCGCGACCTAATGTCGATCGGTCGAGTGTTGCTGTGTGATTAATGCGTCTATGATGGAACAAACGAGCACAAGAGATACGTGGACATTAGGAACACGTCACCCTTGATAAAAATGTGAAATGAATGTTGTGAGACACAGAATGTACACAAATTAATATAGCAATGCATGCTATGCATAAAAATTGAATTGAACATTTAAAAAAAAGAGATATGAGCCAGCACCCTAGGCCGTTCTCCCCGTCTATACGACCAACACTCATCGGCCATGGCCATCTCACCAGTCCCAGTGTTCACATCAAGGGCACCAATACAGTGATAGTGCATGATGTGTAAAAATCGGAGTAATTAAAATATTTAATTTTGTAAAAGGCCAGTAAATGAACAAAGTGCATTTTTGTGCAACAAGCCAAATGCTCTGAGTGATTTCAAGGATTATTTGTATAATTGACGTGTCTGTTCCAGATGTAAACAAAAAGGTTTTATGTATGTTGTGTCTCAGATAGACACGTGATTATTTTTTAAAAAGGGTAATAATGTGTGTTGTTTGTTTTTATTGTGCGAATAGTGTTCTGAAATATATTCTTGTTGATATTCCTAATGTAACGTACACTTGCATTATCATGCACGTCAAACACAAGTATTACTGTAACTCACTGCCATCCATAAAATTAATGGTGCAGTTTATGTTTATGCTCATAGTGTCTTGGATGTAGTTTTAAAAGGGTTTTAATGTTATGTAGCGCAAATATGTTTGATGTGCGCAGAGCGCATATTGGTGTTAGGGTACAGAGACAACGCTTTACCAGCGGCATAGTGTATAATAAATTATGATGCAATTTTCCAGTCTGAATATCACAAATGACTATCGCTAATTTTATAAATAAGTTATATATTTATATATAGGAAAGGAAGTATTGGGCAGTGCTAGGCCAGTGGCAGGACAGTAGTGTTAGGTTACGTTGATGTGGACGTGTCAACATTAGGTAAACATTGACCATGCAGGTTTACTAACCGTACTTTTGATCTAAGTAAATAAAAGCTGGAAGTAAGAGAGCTTTGATTTTGAACACTGAAAATACACTATAAAAATTAGTGAAGTGTGATATAAAACTCCCAACGCGACAATTTATTTTGGCCTCAATCAAAATTAGAATCTGTGTGTTGTGAACGCATTACAGACATAATGTTACTGTTAATCTGACACTTAGCAGCGTAACAAATATTTATGGTATTTTAATATTAGAGCTTTTAAGTGTTACATGAAAGTGTTAGAATCCTGCACTTGGGAAGCAAAAGATTTTTTTATCATATAATGTGTTGAGAAGTAAATGAAATGAATGTATGTAAAAAGAACAACAATTACTAAAAAATTCAATCGAAAAGTTAAAGTTTTTTCATGGTTATTCTTTATATTTGGACATCATGTCTCTCCAGGCCTGGCATCATAACGACAACCAGCCGTCGCAGTTCCGGCATCGTAATGACATCCAGCCATCGCAGGCCGAGCATCGTAATGACATCCAGCCATCACAGGCCCTGTGTCGTAATGACACCCAGCCGTTGCAGGCCCGGCATTATAGCGACATCCAGCCATCGCATGCCCGGCATCATAGTGACATCCAAACATCACAGGCCCGGCATTGTAGTGGCATCCAGCCGCCAAAAACCTAGCATCAGAATGACATACAGCCATCGCAGGCCCGACACTGATGGCCAACAGTTAGTCACCAGTCTATATTTCTATCGGGCTACCACAGAGAGACTACAGGTTGTGTCGTTCCGTATTTAAGGTTGGTTTGGCTTATAATTAGTTCTAGCAATAGGTTTAAATATAGGCGGAGGAGTAGTTTGAGGTATAATTAGTGTTAAGATTAGTGTTTTATGTGGTAATTAGTTACATGGAGGGGTAGTGTCTGATTGTGTGCATGGGGCCGAGACCTCTGTTATTGTACGAGGGTAAAGGGTGTATGGTGTAAGTTAGGCTAGTTAAGAAAGTGTGTGTATATGTAGGTATTTGGTGTATTTTATAACGGAGAGGAGTTTTAGTTTTAAGTTAGTTAAATTATCTTTTAAAAAATTATAGGGAGGTGTGAGTGCAGGGGCTTTGGTAAGGGGTGCAGTGCGACCAGTGTGGCGGCTGGTACAATGTTAGCTGTATAGGGATCATGGAGGAGGAACTGGGATCACTAAAGGAACATGAGTGGGGGTGTGAGGAATGTGCTGAGGGAAAGGGTTTAGTGACGGTGTTAGGGGACTAATTAATGGTAGAGAAGGAAACACAAATAAGTGCAGAAGGTGGAAACTCGATTTGGAATATGCTGAGGGGAAGCCTGTGACAAGGATGGAAGTGGTTAAGGAGGAGAGGTGGAAAGGGGAGATGGTAGATTTGATGAGCAGGAAAGAGAGGGGAATGATGCATAGGATTGAGAGGATGGAGGAAAAGGTCAGGAATGCAATGGGTAAGAGTAGAATAGAAATGAGGGTGGATAAGTTAGAGGAGGAGTTGGAAGATATAAAGGGGGTGCTAAGGAAAATGCAAGCTAGTCCACAGGAGGAAAAGCTGAGTAGAGAGGAAGAGTTAGGCAGAATGCAAGTAGGGCTGCAGAAGAAACTGCAGGAGGTAAGGCAGAAGAGGAGGGAGGCAGAGATAGAGGTGGTAAGATTAAGGAGGAGGATAGAGGAGTTGGAGGCAGTAGAAAGGGATAAGGTAGTAGAAGACATAAGACACAAATAATGTTAGAGGAGCAAAAAATAGTAGCGAGGTATAAGGTGATAGTAGTAGTCGGCAGGAAGCAATCAGAAATAGAGAAACGGGGAACAGAAAGCAGGGTACAAGCAGTTGTAGAAGGTAGGAAGAAGTATGCTGAGGCTTCCAAGTGTGTGATTAGCAAAGACCAGCAAGCAGGCCAAGTGGACAGTTCAAGGTCAGAGGGGAAAGAAGAGGGCTGGTCAAAGGGTGGGAACAAGGGTGCTGCAGGAGGCCAGAGACAAGGATCAGGTAAGAGACGAAGTAGACAAGGGTAGGCAGGTGGGTGGAAGAGCCACAAAGTAGGAACAGGTTGTAGGAAAGGAGGCACAGGTAGTTTTTCTAGACAGCTCTATTGTAAAGGGGGTGCAGCTGAGGGAAGTCAGGAAGAACATTACGTATAAAGCAGCATTTGGGGGGGGGGGGGCAAATACCAGGGATTTGGAGAAAAGTGTTTTCGTAGTATGAGAGGTAGCAGGATGGCAAAGGTTCTTCTAATTTATGTAGGGGGAAATGACCTGGCTCGAAGGGATTTGGGGCAGGAGGTAGAGCGGGGCCTCAGAGGATTCCTGAGGAAAGTGTGGGAGAAGTTCCCTGGAGCTAGGGCAGTAGTCAGTGGCATGCTGGTTAGGAAAGGAGTATCCTGTAGGGATCTGGGGCTACATTTATAGATAGTAGGAAATGGGTATGCTGGGAAAATGTAGGGAGAGACCAGGTTCACATGACAGAGCAGGGAAAGAGGATTCTAGGTGATCTGCTAGGTAGGGAAGTAGCTGGCTGCATGGAGAGGGTCAGAAAAAGCAGCAATTGTTGAAATAGCAATCAGTTAGAAGCAAGGAAACACAAGTGGAGAGAAACATAAATGATAGAATTTATGAGGCTGCAGGGGTGGAGATAGAGAAAAGCAATGTAGAATGGTAAAGCAGAGTACTAGTGTAAAGATACTGGTGGTGAACTGTAGGACTGTGTACAACAAGTTGGAGGGCTTCTGGGGATAGGTTGAAGGATACAGGGCAGATATAGTGGTAGCAGTGGAGACCTGTCTGACTGAGGAAGTGCTGGACATTGAATGTAGGCAGGATAAGTTCACTATCTTCAGAAAAGACAGGGATGTGAGAGAATGAGGAAAAATTGTTGTTGTAAGGAAAGGGCTAAAAGGGGAGGTAGAATGAATTAGTCAGGATATCGATGTAATGGAAATTAATTTGAGTGGTGGTAGTAATAGGAAAATTATTTTGCTGGCAGCATATAGACCACCAGGACAGGGATGGCAAGCAATTTAGATGATCAAGGAAAGTGTCGATAGACTAAAGGATAGGCAGTTGGTTGTTGTAGCAGGGGATTTGAATATGCCAGGTGTGAAATGGATAGCGGGCACAGAAGGAATGAGTAGCATGATGCAGAGAATGGCAGCATAGTTAGTCAACAGAGGATTAGCCCAGGTAGTAGAAACACCTACAAGATGGCATGAGGAGGGTGTTGGGTCAGTGCTGGATTTGGTGTTGGTCAGACCTGGGAATGCTGTAGTTGGTGCAATACGGATGGTATAAGCGACCATCATATTCCAGTTGTGAAAATTGGGATTGGCAGGATGAGCGAAGAGCAAACGGCAGAAAGGTTGGTGTAGCGAGGAGACAAGAAGGGGGCAGAAATCTTCCTGAGAGACAGGTTTAAAAATGGTCTAGGGAGGAGGGTGTAGAGGGGTTGTGGAGGGAGTTTTGAGAATTAATGGATATTATGTTGGAGAAATTTGTGGCAATGAAAAGGTTATGGGATGGGGGAGATCCACCATATTATGGACAGGAGATTTTGAAAATGAAGAAGTGCAGAAAAATACATGCCAAGTGGAGAAATGAGGGGATGATGAGATTTAAATAAATGATGGAACAAATGGGTAGGGAGCTTGAAAGGAAGATCAAACAGGCAAAACATGTAATTCTGGGGAACATGGTGAAAGAAGGAAAAAGCAAGGAATGGGGGAAATTGTTTAGGTATGTTAGGAGGTTAAGGGGAGGAGAGAAAGGGATCCCTCTGCTAAGAGGAAGGGATGGTAGGCATGCGACAAATGACCAAGAAAAATCGGAGATGCTGCAAGGACAGTACTTGTCAGTGTTTGCGGTAAAGGAGGGTTGGAATGAGGGGAAAAAACAGGGTTCGGGGGGTGTTCAGTGAGTTTAATATGAGGGAGTGGAAGATAGGATAGGTAATTAGGTGTTTGAAGAGCAGTAAGGCAGGGGGACCAGATGAAATAGGAAATGCAGCACTAAAGTTTGGTGGAAGGGCGTTGGTGAAATATTTAGAGGTGCTGTGTAAAAAACCCTTAGGAGAGGGTAAGTTACCACAAGATTGGTAGGTTACTATGGTGGTACCTATATACAAGCAGGGCGAGGCTAGGGGGAGCCCTGGCAGCTACAGACCGGTGAGTCTCACATCAAGTACAGGAAAAGTAATGGAGAGGCTGGTGGTTGAGTATGTGGTGAGGGTTATTATCAATAGGAATTGGTCGGAGGAGTCCCAGCATGGTTTCAGGAGAGGTTTCTCTTGTGAGACTCAGCTGGCTGGGTTATTAGAGGATCTGGTGCAGGTAGTTGATGAGGGGAAGCAGGTGGATGCGTGCTTCATAGATTTTGAGAAGGCATTCGATAAGGTTCCCCATGGGACATTGATCAGGAAAGTGGAGGTGCTGATACCAGACAGGAGGGTAGTGGAATGGACGGGGGGCTTTCTCAGGGGGCGAAGGCAGAGGGTGAAAGTGGGGAGGCAATATAGGAGGAAGAGGAGGTTACGTCAGGGGTACCACAGGGAAGGCTGCTGCGTCCTTTGTTATTTACCATAATGGTTAATGACATGGGTTTGGGGGTTAGGGGAAAAATGAAATTGTTTGCAGACGATTGTATTTTATATGCTGAGGTGGGAGAGGGGGCGGAAATTTCCAGGTGGACATTGATAAGAAATGGTTGTGGACCCGAAAAAATAAAATGAAGATAAATATAAGAAAAACTAAGGTAGTAAGGTTTACAAGGAAGAAGGTGATAAGCAGGGACATGTACAGATGAGAGGGACAAGAGATAGAAGAAGAAGCAGATTATTAGTATCTAGGCATTGTACTGCAGGGAGACCTCAGATGGAAAAAAAGGTAGAGAGGGTGGATGCAAAGGGTAGAAGGGCTCTGGGTATTCTCGGAAGGGTACTGAAGGGAGTCAGATGTGAGGTGAATGAGAAGGCATATGGCACAAAGGTACGGCCAATGTTAGAATATGCTGCAGCACTATGGGACCTGTATGTGGAGATGGAGGTACGAGAACTGGAAAAGTTTCAGATATGGGCAGCAAGAAGGGTGAAGCGTAAGTGGAGAAGGCAGGGGCAGGATGATAAGGAAGAAGGGAGCTATAGGCCATCAGTGATGATGAAAGAAGTGGGGTGGTGCTCATTGAAGGACAGGAGGAAAGTTGAATGGCTAGTCAGAATATACAGGATGATGAATGAAGAGGGAGGATGGGGAGGTCTATACAGCAAGCTAAGTAAGGGTGTATTTAGATAAGAGGAAACAACAGTGAGAAGCTTCAGAAGGTGTTTAGGAGAACGGAGTGGGGTAGGCAGTCCATGCTTGTGAGGTCTGTGAGAGAGTGGAATGTGTTAGGGGAAGAATTGGTACCTGTGAGTAAGGTTGGTAAGTTCAGGAAAGGAGTGGAAAAGGAGTTGGTTGGGCGAAGGAGAGGTAAGAGAGCTCGCCACTGGGTGGTAGCCTAATTGGGAGTGTATATATGTGTCTGAATGTCGTAATGATCCATCGGACCGCTTCTGGCATAAGACAGCGGGGTAGTATCAGATGGCCATGCTTCGTCGACTAACTGTTAGCTCCCCGATTCTGGTGCGTACTTTTTGTGTATGTTGGGCCGGAATACATTTTGTATCTTGGTGGTTGTGGTATAGTGTATATGTGACACTGTCTGCAAACAGTCAGCCACCAGTCCATATTTACATCAGGCCGCTTCTGGCATAAGACATCTGCCTGGTATCGGATGGCCAGAGTTTGTCGGCTATCTTTCACCGGCCCTTTTCTGGCCTGGTTTTTCGGAGTTTGCTGGGATTTGTACCAGGCGGCTAAAACAAAAATTGAAGTCCGATGCAGTTTAGTGGCCATACCAAAATTATGAAGGCCACCCAGCGCACAGGAAAATCTGTAGCTCACGACACATGCACCACCCTTGTACGATGTTACTTACTGACTGACTCTCCCACCTGGCATGCGGATGGGCCTTGGCTGATCCTCGCACCAAAATGGAACTACTTACAGCCACAAAACATATATCTCCTGCTTTACTCCATGCTGCTTACGAAACTTATGTTGGAAAATACATAAATACTCTGCAACACAAAACACTGATGAATGATAATGGACATAGCGCTAGATGAGTGATGAAAGAAATCATACGCAAATAAGCTCAACAATACGCTGGGGAACAAGAAGAGACAACAAACAATAAATTATTTAATAACACGTAACAGTAATTAAATGTTTAGTCCTGGGAGGTCTATTAAATAAAGTGCCGAACATTTGTACCACTGCAACACAACACAAATAAAACTCCACTGCATTTGCACCCATAACAACAGGTGCAATTAGATACACCGAATGTTTGTAGGCGGGGCTGTTTTAGCCACACCTTTTCACCCATTACACAATCTACAGTGGCCAATGAAATAATTTGTTTTATGGTCTTCATAGCCACATGGATACGTAAGTTGCAAAGGATTTTACATGCACTACTGATGAAGTGTGACGATTGGTGATTAATACGTGGACAACTACATATTTTTAGCAGCCAAGAAATTAGAATTTTAATAATGCGGCATAATATCAAATATGCTTGAGATTGTGTGTTTGCCATTATTTACGTTAAAGAAGAGACATGATATTGTATGATATAAGTGTTAATACGATTTGTGACTATGTTCGATATGTAACCGACCTAATATTGTGTTCACTTCTCTTTTTTGTTTAGAAACATGCTCTTTGTCATTATGTTTTTTTATTTTTATTTTTTTATTTTTTTTTATTTTATTATTACGAATTTCCACATGGCTGATATTTTCTCTGCAAATGCAATCAGTGCAGTGTTTATGTTGGATATTTAAGTTGATGTAAGATGTAGTTTGTTACATTCGCAGACTTCTAACAATATTTGTATTGCATGTCGTGCCATAAGCATTTTTATCACCAATCGTCGCTGCACCCTTCAACAGTTAATGAAACCAGACTCTATTGGGTATCCATATCAATTCCCCCTACAAAATATGAAGAAAAAATTTTTCAGCTCTTAAATAAAAATTTATTTTTGGGACGGTTTTGATGCAAATAAAAGTGGTTTACCTAATGTGAAAAGTTATGCTAGAAACACTCTCAGAAAACATTCTTTCTCCATTCTACCCACTTCAATTTGTTGTTGAAATCGCTTTAATTTTGTCACCGACAAACCTAAATGTGTTTTTTTTACAATTACTGAATGATAGCTATGCTGCTTGTTAGCTAGATGTGTCGACTGCACATGGGCAGCGAGAGAAATTGCACTTGTGCCGAAGTATTTGCTGGGTACAGATTTCTCTGCTTTTTTCATTGTTATGTAACTTATTGTACTTCTGTTTTTTTATATTTAATTCCATTTTGGTGTTACACAAGTGAAATTTTGTGTTGCACCCACAGAAATGTGCATTTAATCAGCCCCCTGGGCTCTCTGGTTCCGTTGTTATTAGGGTATACTTTTGTATTACTCCGCCTAGCGGAGTCTCTACTGCAGGTGTTCCTGCCAACCACCAGCTGTGCTGCACTGGCGTGCTCTCGTGCTGCACTACACTGCACTGGACTGCACTTCTCCTGATTGCGCACCTACGACTCGATGCATGCTCCACTCGTCAGAAAGAGCACACGTCCCTGCTTTGGTGACATTGTAGAATGTGGCCAGTCGAACTGTCTTAGGGGCGAGGGAACGTGACACACGGCAAAACTATTTAATAAAATGCCATAATGAAAAGGCTTGTTTCCAGACACTGAGTTCCCTTTTTATGCTGATTAAGGTCCACTGCTTATTTCTGTAAAATAATATCAGTTTGATTAGATTCACATGACCATGTGGTTGGCACTTTGCATAATTACAATGTGGGCGTAAAATGAATCATACCACATTCATTTGTAGCTGGCTAATATTTTAGGGTGCTAATTTTGGTATATATTTATTACGAATGCCACACAATAAAAGAAATTAAGCCTTGTGACATTTACGGGAGTTGCACAGACTCACTTAACTGAATTTCGACTCATAGCCTTTGGCAGGGCGCTGTGCCCGTAGCTATATGCTGTTGGGAGGTTCGAAGCTGTGCTGAGAGGTGGGGCGCATGTGTCGACAAGGGCTAGCTGCTCGCCATAGACAGCACCAATAGAATAGTCTCTTGAGTCACGTACTGCCTGGTGTCAGGGAGGTGCAATCTCCATTCCCGTCATCCTGTACTACATACTCTGGCCCGAAGTTCACGTTGGCCCTGTACGGTAGAAGTGGTCACAAGGGCTTATTAATGCATGGTTCATGAAAAATCTTCGCGCGACTTTGGGGGTTGGGTGGTAGGGGTGGCAGTTTGAGGGAGGGTTCTCCCGAGCACCTTCTGTTGAAGGAAGCGAATCCACTTGACACTGCTGGTGCTATACACACCAAACTGATAACATCGCTCCCTGCTAGTGTACTGTTAAATACCGCGCTGCGCGACTATAGTTTTTTCTCATGTAATATGTACGCACGGAGCACCTCTGACCCAACCGTTCTTGGTGGCTGTGTTTGTGCATTATTTTCTCCTTTGTATTTTACAATAGCTGTTATTGTTGCCATCGTTAAGGAAAATTGTACACGTTCATGTTTAAACTAAGTAAAAACTGCCACTTCATTTTTAAGTTGCTCGTAAAAATACTTTTGTTAAAGGTGTGGTTGCAATATATTTTTAATAATAGTAAACGTACAAGTAAAATGGTTTTGCACTGTATTTAACGCTATCTGGTGAGAGAATCTAGAACTTAGTAACTTCTAATTACCATAGTAGCTTAGAGCGCCTTCTACGGTTGGCTTTTTGTGGTTACCTTTGTTTTTGTAGTGGTTGACCACACCTTTGAATTTTGGAAATATTTTTTTTTGCCGGTTGTTTGAAAATATTTTTTGTTATTAAATAAATGTATTGTTATTGTGTTAGGTAGAGAGGTAGTGGTCGTGCGGTATGACGTTCGTGTAATTTTTTAATACATAATTTTTTATTGCTTTTATACTTTCTTTATTGTGCCATTAGCAGCAATGTCAAATGAATCTCTCAAACCTGTGAGTATTAATCTTACCCTGTGTTCCTTGATATCGTTTTAAAATTATTTTATTAGGAATATAATAATTGTGTCTGACAAGGTTGGAAAAGTTTTTAGATTAGGGTTAATGTTAGGCGTTAAGTAAGCTTAGCTACAAGGGTTTACAGGAACTGAATTTGCGGTATATACTGCCCAATTTTGTTGTCCAGTACAGCATACCTTAGGCCGTTTCTCAATTTAAAGAAAAATCTCGAGAGAACACGCTTTCGCACAACCTGGCGAGAGCACTGCTTCGTGCTCTCTCGTGCTCTTGCTTTGGGAATTGAGTTAACCATTCTCTCGTTTCTTTGTGTCAAGCAACCAGCTCATGCCAACAGGCAGGAAATCTTGTTAAGCTAAAATCGTGGTCGTAGCTATAGGAAGTAATTTATGTGTGTTCAAAATAATTATAGCCCTACCAGAATAATACCCATAAGCTCAGAAGCTCTTATTAAGGAGGAAATACATAAAATGTCAGAAGTTCAACAGATAACATAAAAACATAAACAAAATTGCAACACAGAACTACATCTAATAGATATACCAAGGTATGGCAGCAACTTTAACATATGAGTATATCATAGCCTATTAAATAAAATAATTATATAAAGACATTACAGATACATAAATACTTAGACATAGTAACATTTTGAGAATACAAAAGGACTGAGGAAAAACCATCAAAACAATACCGTAGTTGACAAACACAAATTAATTATAATATAAGGCGGAGAACCTTGATGATATAAGGAATTGGGTAAACATAACTTCTTGTTATGTCGGTGTCAATATGAATCATCAGACAATTTGTACGGCTAACATAATCCATCATGATTAAAATATGAATATCCAAAAGCCACATAGACTCTAATTGAGTATGTAACAATATTTTAGTCAGACAGAGTTATGGACAATTTATGAGTAAGGATTGGTTAAAATAATGTTTTTTTTTTTTTTTTTGCATTTTTTAGGAATGCCTGCTTGTTCATAGTATTCTTTATTATGTGTGGTAAGAGGTTGTAGTTTTTAAACAGTATACATTCAGTTCCACCAGTTCCATAATGTAAAGTTTCTTATGTTGAATGTGAATATTTCTCGTTTTTCTTGTGTTATATTTATATAGATTTTCATTGATAACTAACTTTGTGTTATTGCTGTGTGCATATGCTTGTTTAACCTTAAATACGTAGTAACTTGATTGGTGTTGGATCATGATACGTAAAGGAAGAATGTATGAAGAGGTGTATATTAGTTTTGTAGTTGTTGGGGTATAATTGTATATAACTCTTAACTGCTCTATTTTGCAGTACAAATAATTGTATCAGTATCTTCTTAAAAGTATGCCCCCAAATAGGTGCTAGGTATGTGAAATGTGTATTAATCGTAGCATAGTACATACGCCTCTTCAGTTCTGGTGTAAGTGTGGGACTTAGTTTGAGAAGTATTCCAACTACAGAAGCAACTGTGCCACAAATCATGTTTACATGAGAATCCCTATTTAAATGTTGATCCAGTAATAAGCCTACAGATTTAACGCTATCAACTTGCTGGATCATCCTATTATTCATTTTAACATCAGAAGTTGCTTCAGCTTTTTGTGTTGGCGTATGGAATACAATATAATTAGTTTTTTCTATGTTAATAGACAATTTATTTGAATCTAGCCGGGATTCTAGTAGTTGTAAATCTCTTTTCATTTCCTTCACAGTATTGTCCAAATCGCGACCCATATGAAATATATTTGTATCATCAGCAAATAGTACTATCTTCCCATTATGTGGAAGGCATGAAATGTCATTAAAGTATATAAAAAACAGTATGGGTCCTAAAGCAGATCCTTGAGACACTCCACATGTTATATTTAATTCTTTACTCTCATAATTTGAGATCTTGTCATATTGGACTCTCCCTCTAAGGTAATCCCTAAACCAGTCACGTTGTTACTTCTAATACCTACACTTTCTAATCAATATATAATTATTAACAGTATTAAAGGCCTTTTGTAGGTCTAGAAATAAGCCTGTTGCAATTTGTCTTTTGTCCAGGACCTTCTCAAGTTGCAGAATAATATCTATTGCTCCTAGTGTACTATTTTTTTTTTATCCATACTGATATTCATATAATATTTTGTATTTCTCCAGGAAAGTAACTTCTCTAATCCTCATACATTTCCCTAATATTTTAGCTATTGCAGGTAATATTGAGATTGGTCTGTAGTTTTCTAAATTTGTTCTATCTTCTTTCTTAAGTCCGTGTCCGAACTCAGGTATATACTTGTGTACTTGCATCCTTCACTTACACTTGGCACCAAACTTGATGAATTTGGACATGCAGTCTTGTTGGCTTCCGTGCCAGTTATTAGCCAGCTTACCACTTTAAATATTGATGTATTCCGACTAAGAATTTGATAATTGCCAAAGGTTTTAGGGGTTAATAAAGTATTAAATAATAGGGAGGTGGGGCAGGAGGTAGAGCGGTACCTCAGGGGATTGCTGAGGAATGTGTAGGAGAAGTTCCCTGGAGCTAGGGCAGTAGTCAGTGGCGTGCTGGTTAGGAAAGGAGTATCGTATAGGAACGCAGTGGCTGCGAGTGAGGTATATGAGAGGGTGTGTGGGGATTTGGGGGCTACATTTATAGATAGTAGGAAATGGGTAGGCTGGGAAAGTGTAGGGAGGGACCAGGTTCACCTGACAGAACAGGGAAAGAGGATTCTAAGTGATCTGCTAAGTAGAGAAGTAGCTGGCTGCATGGAGAAGGTCAGGGCAGAGCAGCAGTCGTTGAAATAGCAATCAGTTAGAAGCAAGTAAACAGAAGGGGAGAGAAATGGAGAGGATAGCATTGATGAGGCCGCAGGGGTGGAGAAAGGAGATAAGCAATGTAGGATGGTAAAGCAGAGTACTAGTATAAAGATAATGGTGGTGAACTGTAGGAGTGTGTACAACAAGCTGGAGGGCTTCTGGGGAAAGGTTGAAGGATATGGGGCAGATATAGTGGTAGCTGTGGAGACTTGGTTGACTGAGGAAGTACTGAACATTGAGTGTAGGCAGGATCACCATCTTCAGAAGAGACAGGGTTGGGAGAGGAGGAGGAGGAATAATGGTGTGTGTAAGGAAAGGGCTCAAAAGGGCGGTAGAATGGGTTAGTGCGGATGTCAAGGTAATGGAAATTAAATTGAGTGGTAGTAGTAATAGGAGTACTACTTTGCTGGCAGTGTATAGACCACCAGGACAGGGATGGCAGGCAATTGAGATGATCAAGGAAAGTGTCGATAGACTAATAGACAGGCAGTGGGTTGTTGTAGCAGGGGATTCGAATATGCTAGGGGTGAAATGGGTAGAGGGTGCAGAAGGAATTGGTAGCATGATGCAGAGAATGGCAGCACAGTCAGTCAACAGAGGATTAGTCCAGGTAGCAGAAACACCTACGAGATGGAATGAGGATGGTGTTGGGTCAGTGCTGGATGTGGTGTTGGTCAGACCTAGGAATATTGTAGTTGGTGCAATAGTATTTGATGGTATAAGCGACCATCATATTCCGGTTGTGGAAATTGGGATTGGCAGGATGAGGGAAGTGCAAATGGCAGAAAGGTTGGTGTGGCAGTATGAGAGAGGAGACATGAAGGGGGCAGAAATATTCCTGAAAGACAGGTTTAAAAAATGGTCTATGGAGGAGGGTGTAGAGGGGTTGTGGAGGGAGTTTAGACGATTAATGGCGGTTATATTGGAGAAATTTGTTCCAATGAAATGGTTATAGGCTGGGGGAGATCCCCCATATTATGGACAGGAGTTTTTGAAAATGAAGAAGAAGTGCAGAAAATTACATGCCAAGTGGAGAAATGAAGGGATGATGAGATCTAAAGAAATGATGAAACTAATGGGGTAGGGAGCTTGAAATTAAGATCAAACAGGCAAAGAATTTATTTCTGGGGAACATGGTGGAAGAAGAAAAAGGCAAGGCATGGGGGAAATTGTTTAGGTATGTTAGGAGGTTAAGGGGAGGAGAGGAAGGAATCCCTCTGCTAAGAGGAAGGGATGGTAGGCATGCGACAAATGACCAAGAAAAATCGGAGATGCTGCAAGGACAGTACTAGTCAGTGTTTGAGGCAAAGGAGGGTTGGAATAGGGCGACAAACAGGGTTCGGGGGGTGTTCAGTGAGTTTAAGATGAGGGAGTGGGAGATAGAAAAGGTAATTAGGGGTTTGGAGAGCAGTAAGGCAGGGGGACCAGATGGGATAAGAAACGCAGCACCAAAGTTTGGTGGCAAGGAGTTGGCGAAATATTTAGAAGTGCTGTGTAAAAAGTCCTTAGGAGCAAGTAAGTAACCACAAGATTGGAAGGATGCTATGGTGGTACCTGTACACAAGCAGAGAGAGGCTAGGGGGAGCCCTGGCAGCTACAGACCGGTGAGTCTCACATCAAGTACAGGAAAAGTAATGGAGAGGTTGGTGGTTGAGTATGTGGTGAGGGTTATGATCAATAGGAATTGGTTGGAGGAGTCCCAGCATGGTTTCAGGAGGGGTTACTCATGTGAGACTCAGCTGGCTGGGTTATTAGAGGATCTGGTGCAGGTAGTTGATGAGGGGAAGCAGGTGGATGCGTGCTTCATAGATTTTGAGAAGGCATTCGATAAGGTTCCCCATGGGACATTGATCAGGAAAGTGGAGGTGCTGATACCAGACAGGAGGGTAGTGGAATGGATGGGGGACTTTCTCAGGGGGCGAAGGCAGAGGGTGAAAGTGGGAGAGGCAATATCGGAGGAAGAGGAGGTTACGTCAGGGGTACCACAGGGAAGCCTGCTGGGTCCTTTGTTATTTACCATAATGGTAAATGACATGGGTTTGGGGGTTAGGGGAAAAATGAGATTGTTTGCAGACGATTGTATTTAATATGCTGAGGTGGGACCCAAAAAATTTGTGGACCCGAAAAAATAAAATGAAGATAAATGTAATAAAAACTAAGGTAGTGAGGTTCACAAGGAAGAAGATGATATGCAGGGACATGTACAGATGGGAGGGGCAAGAGATAGAAGAAGCAATAGAATATAAGTATCTAGGGATTGTACTGCAGGGAGACCTCAGGTGGAAAAAACAGTTAGAGAGGGTGCTTGCAAAGGGAAAAAGGGCTCTGGGTGTGCTGGGAAGTGTGCTGAATGGAGTCAGATGTGAGGTAAAGGAGAAGGCGTATGGCACAATGGTACGGCCAATGTTAGATTATGCTGCAGCAGTATGGGTCTCGTATGTGGAGGTGGAGGTGTAGAGAAAGGCAGCAAGATGGGTGAAGGGTAGGTGGAGAAGGCAGGGGCAAGATGGTCTTTACTTCATAGCAGCTCTTCCAACCATAGTTTCTTGGGGCATGGTGGAATTCACAAATGTTCCTTTCAGCATTTAATTTAAGTAAGTCTATAGACTAACTTATTTCTTTGCTGCTGCCCCAACTATCATTGGCAGCACAGATGCCTAGGTTGACATTTTCCTATAGTAGCTTTTGCAGTAGTTTTGTGTATAATTATATTTAATGTAGGTGTCTTAAATGTGTAGTTCAAATTAATTTTGTTGGTGCTATCTTTATCAAGTAAGTTATGCTGGATAACATTCTGCATGTGAAATATCAGGTTATATTAAAATCTCTGTATTCATTTTTTTTCATCAAAAAAAAAGTTGCTGTAATTATTATAACCTTTTTGGTACATTGAATGGTCATTATTCAAAACGATCACATAGAAAACAAAGTAAAAGAGTGAAAATGGCTAGTACACATGAGCCAAAGTTAAGCTTCTGTGTTCAACTTGGTCAGTGAAGTGAATGCAAGGACAAGGATATATAGTTTATGTCATCATGATATTCCAGTATGGGCTACATAATTCATATGTGGAACAGGCACGGCGTGAGATTTTTAACCCCAGGGTACATCTTGACTTATATGCCCCTATCCTAATATGGAAATTGCAGTTGTTGCATATACTTGTTCTTTATACACATTGACAGCTATTTATTTGATAAGTGTGCTTGAGTAGTTTGTTAAATTAATCCTTTTGTGTCACATATATGTATATTAATGATGTACTGTGTAATATCTCACTGTTTGGTGCTATCAACAGCCCTAGGCTATATCACAAAGTATTCGGAAAGATAAGACATTTATTTTATCAAAGTCTTTCAGAAAACATTTTATTTTCTACTTGTAGTGTGAAAATTGAAAATATCGTAAGGAATTAAGGAAAACCTATTTTATGAAAGGAGACGTGAGAGAGCTCGCCACCGGGCGGTAGCCTAATTGTGAGTGTGTGTATGTATGCAGAAACAACATAATTTTCAAAATAGTTAAAAATACTTTTGTCAATTATAGATTACTGTTTGCTAATAATAACACCAGTGTCTGTGATTTATTTAAAAATTACTTTTAAGAATTCGATCAGGCCTGAAAGAAATTTTTAGTTGGAAGAGCAAGTTTTCTTTTAATTTTTCTTGTATAAATGTTTTTCAGTGCCCATTTGTGACTATAAAAACTAAAAATTAAGATTGTATCTCTTTCACCACAAAATAGTGCTTTAAAACTGAAGCCGTTACAGTCATGTAATAATTTGAGCTGTAATATATTAATAATTTTCTGTTTTTGGTGAGTATACTTTTATGATGTAGTTTTGGTTTTTGTTTCTGTGAAGTGGATTTTATATCATACAGGGCATTTCCCCGTTTGAGGTGTGGGAAACAAACTATCATGCAAGAATGTGAAGCAAAATGAGTTTACACTCTTGTATTTTTCGGTAATGATCAAGCAAATTAATACATACTAAGAAGTAGTTCAGGCCATTTCCAACGCTGCCAAAAATGAAAACAATTTTGCTCCTAATATTCTCAACAAGGCGCTTGATAGTCCTGTTGGATTGAGTTGAGAAGTTTTGTAACAGTGAAGTCTTGCATGCCAGTTAGGGTGAAGAAATGATTTGGATATGGAGCAGTGCTGGAATTGCAAGGATGGGAGAATGAGAGTGCCCAAGAAAACCCACTAGCCAATTGCAATGTTCACCACATTTACCATGTACAATAAATCCTGGTGACCCTGCTGGGAAGAACCTAGTTTGCCTTGGTGGAAGGAAAGTAGTCTGACCAACACACCACTGCAGGAAGCTAAACTAGCTGAGGCAAGGCAGGGTATCAGTTGCATGATTAAGGATATTCGTATGGTAACTGATAGCGAGAACTGTGAGTAGGATGTAAGTATTATAATAGTGCACCAGCTTCTATTGGGTTTAGGCTAGCACAAGAACCCCCCACCCCCCAAACCCCTTAGTAATATCAGTGATTCATGGTGGTGTTGTCAACTCTGACGAGAGTTGCTGCGCCTCACTTCATTTTTACACTTGTTTGCATTACTAGCACAGGAATGATATGGCCTTCCCAACAACCCTATGGTTACCAATGATGGGATTATCTGGGTTGTCCCATATGCCCATGATTGATTACCTGCAGGTATTGTTTAATACATGTGCCCAAAGTGATAGCAAGTTGGTGGTACGTATGCCCTACGAGGTTGGGAAGCAACCCGGTAGGATGAATTTATCACTGTTTTTGGATAAACTTATAAACTCACCACTGTACAACAAAAACTGATACTTCCAATTGTTATGCAGATGCAGGCTCTGAGCCGATCTGGTGGTTAACTTGGTGAAAAGTGCCTCAGCAGGCATAAAAAAAGGAAAATATTCTTATAAGGCAGGGATTATGATTACTTCACGTAACATGTTCACGTAAGTTGGCAATATCTGGACATGTGTGCGAGTCCTACATTCAATTAATGTCACATGAAATGTATTGTTATGCGGTCGCTGCTTTGTATTACTGCCCTTGACCCGCACAAGCAAGTGAAGTAGTGTGTGGAGGAGACGGTAGTAACTTGAGAATGTGGTAGCATTTACAAAGGCCAGCTGTCGTGTGCCACTGCGATAAGCCATTTATAATGTGCACGCTCCTGACCTTGGGTAGATTGAATTTCTCCATTTATCTGGAAGAATTTTATTGTTTACCGTCCTTGCCTCTCTCAGCGAGACTCAGGGTGGTGGGAATATTCCCGATCTTGGCTGCTAAGATTAAACTGTGATGGACCTCTCAGCCGACAGTTTATGAGAGTCTGAAATTTCTGTGGTTGTACGACCATAAAATAGACGAGCCAAAAGAGTAGCAAGTGGTGAGGGAAGTGACCAGCAGGAATAAAATCTGTGACTGTGAGCATCGGTGCAGTGAGGAGTGTGGCTGACATGTGGGACTATGGTACTGCATGGGTGACATTTCAATTTATGGCAACAGACGACCTGAACACATGTTAAAGATGAGTGCATGGTAATTGACCATAACCAAATAAAGACATTGAGAAGGATTTTAATTTTAATGGAGATAGACTTTAAATTGTGTGTTCTCTGACAAATAAAAAGAGTAATAGTGGCAGTAGATAATTTGATAATTTAATGTTGTAAATAATAAATAGATTATTTAATGTTGTAAATAATAGCTGTGTGAATAAATTAACAAGAAATTATCAATATAACTACTGAGCTTACTTTCCTCTATTAGGATGTAAATAATTTTGATGGAGTTATAAAAAGGTTGGATGATATGTGGGTCTTGACGTCTTGATAGTGATACCATTAGAGCTGCAACCAGAAACAAATGCAATAGTTTTGGAACAATTACAAATGCACTAGTCCCTTACCTGGGACTCGAACACAGAACACCTCATATTGCAAGCTGGCATGCAACCAATTACTTTATAGAGTTAGGATTCGCAACATCAATTTCAGTAGTAATTGCTCAAATGTTTTGGTATACAGGGATTATGAAATTGAGATATTTGATTGGACATTATTTTGAAACCAAGTGTGTGAGTCACTAAAATAATGTAAATTTTCATGGCCAACCATAATACTTTTTATGCAGAATTTGGTGAAAATAGCTGGACCAGTTCCAGAGATATGGCATAAAAGCTATAGTTTCTCATTTGCGCTATCATAAAACATCTCAAAATAGTTTCTGTATAGGCATATCCAATGTTTCTAATTGATGCTGGAATATGTCAAGTGCTTCAATAGATATGATAAACTGAACTAAATAAATTATATTGTACCATTTTAAAAAAATATCTGACCAAGTTTAAATGGTCCACTGTAATATTACTTGTCTGAAAAATTTGGTGGGAATCAGATGATTGGTTCCCAAGATATGGCATAAATGATGAATTTTATCACATGGTACTTAAAAACATCAAAAATGATCCTCTATAAGCATATCAGACACTTATAACGGATACTCATTCGCAAAGCTCCTGATTGATAATGTAATAAAATCAAATATGATGGAAAGTGCAGCAGTATTCAATATTTATGGTACAGGTTTTAGCTGCCTACAGCAGTAATTATACATATTTATAAGCCTAAATAGATATTGGTATAATAATGAATACTGCAGCAAAGTCAGCTATAAATAATGATAATTCTACCTATTGTAGATGTCCTTATATATACCTAAACAGATATTGGTATAATAATGAATACTGCAGCAAAGTCAGCTGTAAATAATGATAATTCTACCTATTGTAGATGTCATATATACCTAAACATGTTTGTGGGTGTTGATGTAGAAATCTGTTAAGTATATTGGATGAATGATGCATTTGTGCAGTTGTAAATTCAGCAACTGAATATATAACTTTCTTAATATAGCATGCTTAATCATGTTTTGAATATAGGGGCATTGAACTGATTGTGGATAAGCACATGCAAGTTGATGATAGTGTTATGTCTCTGGAGGTCATTATCAATGTTGTCGTGTGAAACTCATTCACAAAAATGTTTGACGAACTTCTTCCATTGACGTAAAAAGTATACATCCAACAGTTGAACAATGGACATTGCACTATGTGAAATGGTTGTTACCTGTATGTGTTTTTGTCAAATTACAAAGTGTTTTTTGATGGAGTGAAAACGAATCTAGTAGCAGATAACATTTTGTTCCAGCATTGGGAGAGAGACAGTTATCCTGCCATTGTTCAAGAATGTGTGTGTCAACTTGCCCTGATTTTGAACAAGTTACATATATATTAAGAGGTTGGTTGATGTTCTATTGCACATGGGGACTGTGCCACTTGATTCACGTAAGACAATAAGAAGTGGAGAGAAAAGTTTACCTTCCATGGATACAATGGGCGGAATTGTATACGAGTGTGTTATTCCGTACATTGATTTCACTCATATATATATATATATATATATATATATATATATATATATATATATATATATATATATAAACACAGATACCAATTCCTCCCTCAACACATTCCACTTTCTCACAGACCTCACAATCATGGACTGCTTACCCCGCTCCGTTCTCCTCCACACCCTCTGAAGCTTCTCACTGTTGTTTCCTCTTCCTTTAAACACCCCCTTACTTAGCTTGCAGTGTAGCCCAGAGCCTTTCTTCCCTTTGCAACCACCCTCTCTACCTGTTTTTTCCATCTGAAGTCTCCCTGCAGTACAATGTCTAGATACTTATATTCTACTGCTTCTTCTATCTCTTGTCCCTCCCATCGGTACATGTACCTGCTTATCACCTTCTTCCTTGTAAACCTCACTACCTTAGTTTTTCTTACATTTATCTTTATTTTATGTTTCCTGGTCTACAACCATATCTTACCAATGTCTGCCTGCAAATTTCTGCCCTCCCCCCCCCTCCCACATTCACATGCACAACACAATTGTCTGCAAACAATCTTTTTTTTTTTCCTAACTCCCAAGCCCATGTCATTAACCATTATGGTAAATAACAAAGGACCCAGCACGCTTCCCTGTGATACCCCTGATGTAACCTCCTCTTCTTCTGATATTGTCTCTCCCACTTTCACCCTCTGCCGTCGACCCCTGAAGAAGTCCTCTCATTCCACTACCCTCCTGTCCGGTATCAGCGCCTCCACTTTCCTCATCAATGTCCCATGGGGCACCTTATCAGATGCCTTCTCAAAATCTATAAAGCAGGCATCCACCTGCTTCCCCTCATCAACTACCTGCTCCAGATCCTCTAATAACCCAGCCAGCTGAGTCTCACATGAGTATCCCCTCCTGAAACCATGCTGGGACTCCTCCAACCAATTCCTATTGTTCATAACCCTAACCACATACTGCACCACCAACCTCTCCATTTCTTTTCCCTTACTTGATGTGAGACTCACCAGTCTGTAGCTGCCAGGCCTCCCCCTATCCTCTTCCTGCTTGTGTGTAGGTACCATCATGGCTTCCTTCCAATCTTGTGGTAACTTACCCTCTCCTAAGGACTTTTTAAACAGCATCTCTAAATATTTCACCAACACCCTTCCACCAAACTTTAGTGCTGCATTTGCTGTACCATCTGGACCCCCTGCCTTACTGCTCTTCACCCATGTGAGATAGTGTGCAGTCTCTGTGCTTTGCATAATTAAATCCAGGTTGGTAGGTAATCCAAATTTCTGCTGGTGAATAATTAATAACTATCTTATCAGTGAATTAAATACCAAATGTAGTGGCAGAATTCTCATCTCTTCTTGTGATTTTGATTGTGTGCAAGTTACAAAGTGTGTAACTTTGTGACTATTGATCTTGTGAACTGCCTTGAAATTCCAATAACCTAGGTCAATCCAATCACTCCAGCTTTTGTGCATGCCCAACATCTTATATCAATATCATGTACAGCAATTGGATTAGTTCTTGCCTCTTGAAAATGAGAAAACACATACTCTGATATCACCTTCTGTTTCTCACATTATGTTCCTTGTTGTTCATGATATCTCCGATAACGAGATAGATAGCTGCGGTTCTTGACCCTCCTGAAGTGATGTATGATTATTTCCAATGATAATCCTTTGTTTTTAGCTTCAATTACCTTCCTGACATGATAATAATTAACATAGTCTTTAGCTAAATCAGTATTGAAAGGCTCAACATAATTAGTTTCCGCAGATGGCATTTGCACCAGTTCTTCTTCTTCCAGGATATCCGTGATAGTTGCATCTTGCAGTTTTTTGATCAAACCGAAATAGTATGTGCAATGTCTCTTTCCTCCTCATTCTAATATGTATCTAATGTTATGTATGGTCCCACATTGTTGAAGCCACTTTCTGTATCTGGTATGTCATTGGTTGCTTGTAATGGTTATTAATGTGTTAGAAGTGTTTTGGATTTCATGCTACAACTCAATGTTAAGTGTAGGAACTTGTGAGTTATTACTCATCGGGGTGATTGTAGTGACACTTTCATCTAGTGTAGTAACATGAACACTATCAACATACTAGTGAACACTCATTGAAATAAAGTTTCACACAAGACAAATACAGGATCACTCATGAAATAACTTGCACTTTCTACTAAACTACTGGGAATAAAATATGTGGTATTGGGTTTCAGTTTGATTTGATTGGTTAGGAATGGACAAAACGAACTCTAAAAATGTGTGAAAAGAAAATTTAAAACTGCTGATTTTTTTTAAAACTTATTCTCTAATAACTGGTTAAATCTTTATCTGGAGTCTGATTACATTGAATGCTCCGCCATCATTACAGTGTATAATTAGGAGAATGAAACATTCAAAATTAAAAGGAAAACCTTTATTGTTGCTTTAAAAAAATGTTTAAATTTGCCAAAATTAATATGTTAGTATTCCAATAGTTAATCCTCTTCAAGTCTCCAACTGTGTTTCTACACGTCCCGTCTGCTTGAAAAGAATGTTCATTGACACTTGAAATAATTATAAAATTCACTCAAAAGTAAATTGAAAGTAAACTTTACAACTTGCAACAGATTTGAAAAAAATCAGTTTCGGGATAATTAGCCTTAATTAATGTGCTCCAGCAGGGGCATCAGTCTGTAAAGCTGTGGACTGCCAGTTTATATCATAGTCATTATAAATTTTGCCATTGAATCTTCTATGCTAAATCATAAAAAATTATAAAAAACTTTGTCTAAACTTTGAAGTACATTTAAGAACAAATTGTGCCCCTCTGGCTTTGTAATAGGATTGGTGCCACCTCTCTGCATCATCATCATGCCTGGCACTAAGTGGCGCCTCTACAAAAGGTAGCTTCTTGAAACATTCAGAAATCAAAATTTCACATACCTACGCCCTCTTCTTACAAATGGCGGAGCCATCATACCCCTAGACTTACTTCTGGAACCAACTATATTAACTTGGTTTAGGTTGGTGCCAGGTAATAAAGTTTATTAATCTGATGATAATTAGTGATGCGGCCGCTGTAATTAAATGTCCCACCAGAAGTGTCACATCTGGCAACTACACATAAAGAATATGAAACTACTTATGTAAAACCCTGAAAAGAACTGAATATCCAACAAATGAAAAACACAAAAAAAATCTTAACAAAAAAATGCTGAAAATAAATAATTACACATGAAAAATAAATTAAAATAAATTGCAACATAAAAGTCTGTAAAGTTTAAGTTTAAATTTGAAATACTAAATAATTACTGATATCTGTAAACCTGTGAAATCAATGTGTGGATTGCAATTACCATTCAGTTTTACGTTAAGTTAAAATTAAAAACCTATCAGGGGCGATCAAAAACAAATTATTAAAAAAATATATATATTTAAAAAAAAATAGAAAACACAATAAAATATAAATTCAATGTTTACTGTAAACAAAACCTTTAAGTAAACGATCTTATAATATACTTTTACAAATCACCCCTCTCCCTGTTAGCAATTAAATTTTACAGAACTATACATAATTTTATAGTTGCTAGCATTACAAGTTAAAATATCATAGTACATCTGTCAGAGAAATGTGTTGATCATAAGACTTAAATAAACACTGAAGGAAAAAACATAGCATGATACCACCACAAAGATAAATATTATCTTATTTTCTGAAGAGACTATTAAAAAATAGCATCCAACCCTTGTTACATAATATAAACACCTGAAAGAAAGAATGTCACAAGTCTAATTTATACAGAAAACTCATATAATAATACACAAAGTTACACAATTCTTTATTAATTCAAAAAGCGCAATACTCATGGTTGTAGTTGAAACACTTAGCATGCTCAAATCTGGTTGACTACTCCGCATCTCCTGTTGTGCTATGCAAGCAGTCTAGCACTCTCCTCCAACAGTTATTGCAGTTCGCGCAGGAAAACTTCTGTTGTGACGTCAGTCAGTTGATGAGCTCTCCGTGAATATGGCTGTAATAAATTACAGTACCAAGGAATCTTTTATCTCACAGATACCGTTCATTCATTGCTCACATGCAAGGAACAAGTTTTTAAGTGTGAAGGATGCTGAGAAACTGACTTCAAGCTATTGTAAACACCTCAACTGAGCATTGCGCGTTTGAGGCTAACCATTCCTGCAGTGCATTCGTAGCCTCACATAATAGAATAATGTTGTTTTCCAGCAAACGCGCTAAAATACATGTTCATTGCACTCTCTTCATATTCATTTTCAGTTTTAAGTGTGAATTGAATACTAACGTGAAAATAATTACATTGTTTATTAGCCAGATAAACTCTTTGGACTGGCGAAAATGTGCAATGGCTTGGTCACATTAGTATGCTGGATAAAGGATTTAGACTAGCATCACACTTACACTCTTTATAGTTCGTGTATTAGGAAAAATTATTAATTGGGTCTTGATACACGAAACTTACCTAACGTCTAGCGGAAGTTTATTAATGTTTACATCAAAAGTAAATTAATTTATCAATAAGAAAAATTACAATAATTAATAATTAAAAGAAAACGGGTGGTGGCATTCTACCTCAGTTCAGCATAATTGGAGTATGTATTATTAAACTCATTTCACTTTATTGGAAATTCAACAATCATCTTTTGTTTTTGCTGGTAAACAAGCATAAGTTGTGTTGCCACGACATAGTACTTTGGAAACAAATCTCATCATGTTCTGTTAAAAGCTAAACACTGCTAATTGAGCTCTGTGATTCCTTTTGGTAGCATCAAATCCCTAATTCAATGAAGAAAGATATAAGAAGACCATAATGACGACCTACATTTCCAGAAGTAACTCGGGTGACAACATAACCACTTATCACAGTCCAACAATTACACTGAAATTGCATGAAAATACTAAATCACATGAAACATTTCGCACATACACAACAAAAATAATACAAAGTAAAAAATAAAATATAGTGCAGAATCATTAAATCAATGGTGAAATATTAGTGAAAAATCATTATAATGCATCCCACAACTGGAGAGAATAAAACCCTCTCTAGTAAAATTATGGCCCATAATGCTATAAAAATAAATAAAATATACCCTGGCCTATATAAATGGGAATTACCATTTCCAGGTGAGTCAAATACAAGATGGCTGGAAACCTTATTTTCCCAGAGTATTGTGTCTAGTGTGTGTCTGTATACCATAATATGAGTTCCCTCACAACACCGTTCTACATATTAAATTCAACTGCGGCTTGATACTTCAAAAATTCTTGACTGACACGTAATTTGGTTCACATTCCCACACTGCTCGTGGCCGTAATAAAAAAATTGAAATTTCTTGGTGTTGAAATAAATTACGTGGACATTGATGTATGTGGCCTTCAGCTTGGAATTATCTGACATTGACCTTGGGTGATTGCTCTTTTGACGTTCACTAATAGCCATAGGTCGGTTGTATACAAATTGTTTCTTGGAGTCAAAACAGCACAAAACGAAGACATGCTAACACTCTACATTAACATACGTGGAATATCAACAAAGCGTGGGGAGAATACACAACTCTTTCCACACTAGGGGCTGTATACATGTACTTGTTCTCGTCGATATAGCTCTGTCTAAACCTCCATAAAACCATCACTCTTACTGTGACCCATAGACTTTACTCAACAAACAAAACTAATATACATATAAATAAACTTATACTGTTACTTCAGGTTTCTTGTAGGGCTTGAGCTGCATTATGTTATATCTGCCTAATGGTTGATCATTCATCATAGATAAACCACAGCAGTTTTCCCTGACAACTTCAGTCACTTTAATTAAAAGGTCTGTCAAACAACGGAAATAGTTTATGTGTAACTTGGTCCCACATATAACTTACATGACTTGTACGTCACAGTACTATTTACCAATTTGAAATTTATTAGTTTTAGACAACTTTTAATATCTGTACCTTGACTCAGCCAAACTTTATAGGCATTTATTAACTAGTGATAACCGTGTCAGACCGTGTTGTTTACATGGTAGCTTACAACTAGGAACCAAGCAACATTTGCTTTCCTGCTTAAGTGTGGTAATGTGCAACCACATCTGGCTGTTGATACATCCTGGGTCAAATATGTGTGTTTTGCATTTGTACTGCCTACTGGCATGGCAGCAATCGAATGTGAGAAAAGTGTGAAAACTTTTGTGCCTTTTCTTGTGCCCCTCCTCTCAAGCTGCTCTCTTCTCCTTGAATGTTTTGTTCTCATTTTCTTGTGCGACCAGTGAGCGGTCTCGTGGTATTTGGAAATTTGTCTCACTTTCCTGCCCCTTCTGTACTTGCGGTTGATTCTGGTTTTTTATTGCGAGCTTGTCAGTTCATGGGGTTTTTGATAAAGCAAACTCTCATTGTTTGTGTCTGACAGAGCTGATGATTCAAGAACATTTGTGTGCATTGTGTTGTGTTCATGTCACGTAGTCAAATTGCCAGGATGCTAGTACTGTATCCTCATTCATGGATGTGGTGACATCCTTCACATTTGGCAGGTGCGGTAGCGTGGGTCTTTCTGCAACCATGGGGGGGGGGGGGGGTATGGCATCCATTTTAATGGGTAGTGAACTGCACTCTATTCCACTGGTTGTGGGAATTGATTTATGTTGGGTTGTAAGCATGTGTGTGGTTTGACAATGTGTGTTTTCAACTGGGGACACACAGTCAGAACTTAGTACTAATTGAGGTACCTGGGGTACGGAAATGCAGTGGTTTTCCATTCTGATGACTGTTAGTATTCCCTACTGGAATAAGTTGAGTAAGGGTTTTTGGTTCACTTGGTACTTCCATTAATTTTGTGATCTGAGTATTAAATAAGCCTTGTTAAGGATCTCCGTGTTTTGCCTTGCTTGTCCCATCAACTGTTGCATGTCTGTAGTCTACTTAACTAACTTGGTTTCAATAGTGTCCAGTCTCTCATGGTGCTGGGTTAAAGTTAGGCTTAGTGCGCCTATTTGTTGAGTCAGAGTATCCCCCTGTTGTTTCAGTTCTGCTTTCATGCTCTCACTCTGTTGTTTTGTTTATTCCCTGTTTTGTTTCAGTTCAGCTTCCAGCCTCTCACTATGTTGTCTCGTACGCTCATTCATTTGTTTTAAGTTTTATTTTAACCGGGCCAGTGTTTGGTCTGAAGTGTGTGCTGTTTGACCTGGGTTAGTGGTATCATGCTGAGTATGTATACTAGCGGTAGATGTGGATGTGTGCTGGTACTCCCTTGCCCCTCCTGGGGGCTTATTCTAAGTTTCGTCGGTAACTGCTCACACTGTTGTGAACCTACTGTCTCACAGCCGACAAAATATTTGTGTAATCCAAAATGGTATTCAGAGTTATCAGTCGTTGAGCACGGGGATGCAATCGGGCATTTTCTGCTTACCGACTTCCCCACTCCAAGCTAGACGAACGTTTGTCTCTCTGCGCACGGTCGACTACGTACCAACAAAATATTACTAGAATTGCTTGTTTTAAAATTTCACAAATCTGTTGAAAAAACATTACTTAAAGACAAGAATAGTAAGATTTATATTTTTTAGCTTGTAAACAATAGTGTATGATTGCAAATATGTGTTTTATAATAAAATAATATTGTACAGTTTTTGTTGATTTTGTGAGGAGTTTGAGAAACTGTGGTTGGTGCCTATGTTGAACAGTTTTTTTCCCCCCCTTCGTGAGATATAGATGTTTACGTGTTACGGAGGAGGTCCGTGTGTTTAGGAAACTATTTGCTTATTTGGAAAATAAAATATTTGGCCAAGACTAAGTGGAGGAATGTTAGCAGATGTTAATCATAGATTTCACGTAAAACTGTCCTGAATAACACAGAAATGTACACTTCTTAAATTGATTATATTAATATTCCTAACCTTGGTGTCCGCCGAAGTGTAGCCTACTGCAGAGGTATGAAAAATCTCATGTTGAAGAGATTGCGAATTTTACAAACAGTAAGTTTGCGTGTTTTGTAAATGTATTTGTAAACCGTTAATATAATTATTGCAATGCATGTGGCCTGAAAAAGCCACACTTTCCATATTTTTGTAGTGAGTGAATAATATTTGTTTATTTGTCTATATCATAAAGTCAACAAGTGTAAGGTTAACTTCTGTCAAGTGTGTGTATGCATTGCTTCATCTATAGGAATACGAACATCGATGTATATGAATCACGTTTTGTTTTTCATTAAGTTAAAATTTTCGAAGTTAAATAATTTGAATATTATTTCCATACGAGCAAAATTTTCCACTGCTCCATAAAAATACCTAATATGGAAAAAAACATACCGCACACTCGTAAGAACATCAAAATAATGCAGTCTCACGAAGGTGCGAGACTAAAGTGCCCCCCCCCCCCCCCCAACCAAGCATCACTGTTTCCTTTTTCTCCTCGAAACAAAATAAACAGAACCCCAACGTATATAACTTGGTAATTACAAAAATTAATGAACTTGGAATTCCAACCTAGCTCTACTATCCGACGTTAATTTGTGGATGGAAGTTAGATAACGTTAGCCTTTCAGTGCCTGTCATGACAGGAAACACGAGGAAAGAGGAAAATGCAAGTATGCATTGGACTCTAAACATTTCTTTAAAAACGTATTTTTCTTCACTAATGAAACAGCTGTTGTGGAAGGATAAATTGTGGCAGTGCTAATTTTCTAGAACTGTCAAAATTTACCCCACTTATCATGAAGTGTACTATAATAGAGCCAGCCCCAAAACATTCGAAAATGTATGCTATTAGGGTCCAAAATACAAATGTACACAGCTTATAAGCTTGGTTTTTTTTTTTTCTTTTTTTCTTTCTCCATAACATTACAGAAGGGAAGTTTCAATCTCATACCATGGAGACGCTTGTGTTACGAAGAACGCAACTTAACCGCTAGACCACCGAACGCATGCTGTTTGAGGGATGAATAAATGTATATTTATGTGAAGGTAATACAAATTTATTGAATAAATATTTACAATTGAGTATTTGTACATTTAGGTACTTGTAATAACATTGCACATGTAAAATAGTCTGTATCATGTTGTGCACAATGTGTGATGCACGTTTGTAATAGTTATAACCAATCTGTGCCTGCTTATACGTATCATAAATATATGTGTAGGAAAATTATAACTCCATTCAACACAAACACGTGCTGCACTGACTTTATACTACATAATATTTATTTCTGTATCGTTGAAATACACTGCCACATTTCATACAAATGCCTGCCATATTGGTTTACCTAAAACATTCTAGCCTGCCAACTGCTCGTGAGCAGTTAAGAAGTTCCAACTCCACTCGTGACGTCACTCGACCTTTGCTTCAAGCTTAGAGTACCGAACTGTGGTCTGAGCCGATAGTTGTAAAGAATCTATTGTTTTTCGTAGGAAGGAGAAACTTAGAATAACCCCCCTGGTTTTTAGTGTACTCCACTTACATGGTCATACCTGACTGGAGGGTTCCATTCTTACTTACATCACATCAGTCAATGGAGGTAACTCCTCTGTGTTAAAGTATGTGTCATCACTTTCTAGGACTGTGCTGCATAGAGAATAACTTTCTCTTTGGTTTGATTCCATTTTTTTGAATTTGATTACCAACAGGAATATTACTATGGTATTGTTTGACAGCTTGATTATCTTAGGCCAACACGTTGGGTGCCACTTGTGTAATATGTATGTAATGTTATGTATGGGCCCAAATTGTGCAAGCTACTTTTTTAACGTGCTTTGTCATTGGTTGCGTGTAATGGTTATTAATGTGTTAGAAAGATGTTGAGTTTTTGCTTTTGGTTCAGTTCTCATTTCATTACACAACTCAATGTTAAGTGTAAGAACTTGTGTGTTATTACTAGCTGGAGTAATGTATGGTGACACTTTCATCTAGTGTAGTAACATGAACACTTTCAAAATACAAATTAAGGCACCTTGAAGTAAAGTTTCACACAAGAAAAATACATGATCACTCAGGAAATAACTTGCACTTTCTACCGAACTACTGGAAATAAATTGTGTGGTATTCGGTTTCAATCAGTTTTTATTAGTTAGGGATTGGCAAAATGAACTCCAAAAAGTTGGGAAAAGAAAATTTTAAATTAGTGACTCTTTATTAAAACTTATAAAAATTGTCTATTACCTGGTTCAGCCTTTATCTGTTGTATGATTACTATCAATTATCCATCATCCTTACAGTACGTACATAAGGAAAATTATATTAGACTTAATTAACACTTGGCAATTAACTGTTGGTGTCTACAGCAACATGGCACCTGGCGCTAAGTGGCGCCTCTACAAAAGGGGCCATCTTGCCTTGGCGGCTATGACTCTTCGAAATGACTTTAATGATGTTTTAAAGTTATATGCATCAAAGTTGTCAACTGTATTAAAAAGGCTGTGCTAAATACTCCACTTTTTACAGCGCTTTGTGAAGATTTGGGAACAAAACACAAAATGCTGTTATTCCATACGGAATTGCGCTGGCTCTCAAAAGGAAATGTGTTGGGAAGATTATTTAAACTTTGAGATGAAGTAATTTTGTTTTTGGAAAAACTGAAACACAATGAATTCTATACGGAATTTAGAAAGCCAGGTGTCCAAGTATTTTTGAATTATTTATCCTATATATTCGATTCCACCTCAACTTGAAATTACAGGGTGGAGACACCAATGTAATTTGTCATCATAATGTTATCACTGCGTATACTGAGAAGTTGCAACTTTGGAATTATAAAATTTTAGCAGAGCCATGCAGTTACTCCTATTTTTCCAAATTATACGCAATCTCTCAAGAAACATGCTTTAAAGAGGTTTTTGAGGATACTGTCACTAAATCAAACCATTTGGATCACCTGAGTAACGAATTCTGGTGTTACCTAGTATATAAAGAAACAACCAAATGCAGTTACTTTCCAATCTCATGCTATAATAAGATTTATATATTCGCGACGGATCCTTTCCATGTTGACATAGACTCACTACCAGAAAACCTTCAAGAGCAGATGCTGGAAATTAAAAATAATTCTGCTGCGAATTACAATTTGGGAAGGTTGACAAAACATTGTTTTGGGTCAAGTACTTTAAAGTTTAACCCTACATAGCAGAGCAAGCAGTGCAATTGTATTTACCTTTTTCAAGCACCTATTTGTGTGAAGGGCTTTCTCAGCAGTAGTAGCAATACAAATGATGTACAAAAAATTGTAGACAATTATTTTCCTATCTTAACTTGTATGTCTGTCTTTATTCATAAATTTTTCTTTTTTTTTTTATTCCTTCTTCTTTCATTTTTGCCCTTTTTGCTTTCTTTTTGCTTACTACATTTCTCATGCAGTACTTAAACTTTTTTCTTTTCCCTATTGTCTGAGCTCTAACCCTCTCATTTATTTTGTTTTTCCTCCATACCTTCCTCATACAGTATTTCAACAATTTTCTTTTCTCTGTTCACTTTACTTTAACCTTCTTTTAACTTTCCTCATTTCTTTACTATTTTTTTTTGTGTCCCTCAAAAATACTTGCCCGTATTTTTTTCTTCAATCGTACCGTATTTTTGAATATTTTACTCTGTTTCATCTGACCCCCTCCCTTTCCCCCCACCAAATATTTTTTTTCTATCCTTTTTCCTGACTTTCCTCCTCATATTGTGTGTACATTCAAAGTTTACCCATCTCTCTCTCTCTCTCTTACATTTGTAGGCCTCCTAGTTTTGTTTATCTGTCCCTTTTGTTTATATGACTTCCCCAATAGTTTCAACATTATTTTACCCTCACTTCTTAATTTTGTTGGTTCCTAATTATTTCTAAAAAAAAAAATTCCGCTACCCTTTTAAAAGCAATATTCTAATTTGTATACAAATACACCAATCATTTAGTGCTATATAACATTGTTTGCCTGTTTCATCATGTTTACATTTCCCTTCCCGCTCATATTAATTTATTTTAACCCCATTCTGTTGTTCAATTTTTGTATCTAAATTTTTTTCTTGTTCCCTATGATTTTGTTAAAAAAAATTCCCATTTTTTTCTAAATTTTTTAAATCTTATTTTTATTTCTTTCAGTTTGCCTTCATTACCTATTTGTATTTTTTCTTAATGAACTCGCTATCTGTTTGCATTTTTTCCTGCATTGTTTTGGTTTTCTATAATAACAAATTTAAAAAATGTTTTTTCTATATGGTTGGTTTTTCTGTTATAGTTTCCTGAATTATCTTTTTCCCAAATCCGACAAAATTAGTTTTTCCTTCATCGCCAATTAAGAAAAAAATTTCGTCACACGTAGGTATCCTCTTGTAACAAAAAAAAAAATTTCCTTTATTCCACACTTGCATTTCACGAAAAACTGCTCCCACGATGTTCTTTGGTGTGGAAAACTGCATACCGCATCTGCAGATGTATTTCAGATGTTCTCGGCATACCTCGGGGCACCGTAGTCTAGACGTGCAGGAGGTCTCTTTCCCGGGCATTGTTCTTCCCTCTCTGAAGTTCACAGCTTCTGATGATCGTAGATCTAGAAGTTCGCTCTTCAGCCACACTTTTCAAGTGTTTAATTATATTAAATTATGGTTTCGTGTGGACATGTGGCGGATTGAGGAGCGCTGCTGACCTCCTCTTCTACCCGCCATGAGAGGCAGTTTGGATGTAGCAGTGAGCGAGGAAGGGCATGTGTGCTGCATAGGGACCTTCAATTTTGTTTTCTCTGACAATTTAGTGCTGTTCAATTTAATTTTTCCAAAGCAATTTTCTTTAAGACCCATGTCACTTCTCGTCATGAATGACCGGTTTCAACTAATTAATTTCAACTCTGCACCACTTGCGTGGGTGCATGGAGTCTTACGGTTTATAGGCTTGGCCGATTATGGTATAGTTTTACTAGGTCAATATCCCGGCTAGCAAAGATCTCGCACGGGCATCACAGTATGTTTCTTTTAATGCATGCTTCCAGGTAACCCATATAATATCTAGTTCTGAGAAACAGTGTTAATTTTTGTGTTCTTATTTGTACCACGTGTTAAAGTGTAACATGTACTTACTGGATAGTAAACCTCATACTATCTAAAACTGTGTGCGGGAGATTTTTATCTTACCCAATTCTCACCCACGTAAGTGAGGAAATGTGCAGTGTAACTTCAACTCCGACCCCAGTATTTGTGTAAGCTTAACCACCACAAGAGTTGGACCACGGCTGCTAGTGCTCACCTCTTCCAAGCAGAACTTCACCCTGAAATCATGTTCTTATTATGTTACCTCTGTGGCTAGCTGGCGCCCATGGATGTACAGTCACTTGAATTTAATTCCTTTCTTACCGTGAACACCAGACATGGCAGGGTCCTAAACCCCAAATGGTTTAAAAATTGGCTCCCAATGCCTTGGCGGATAACAAACATTGTGTGTAAATAGTGTTTGTCCAAAGTGAGAATGGGTAGTGGACAGACACGAGATAAGGAACTGTAAACAGACATTTTGGACAGTAAGAAATTCAAGGGCTGACATCACGGACCAGTCAACCGAATGCCACCAAACAGACACTTGGGCAACTCCGGCAACGTGTGGGTGCCAGGACGACGGTAGGTGTGTTACCGTTCACAGGTGTGGAGTGAGGCGAGTGGTGCAGTTGGCAAACACCCTGCAAATTTCAGCTGGTGCAGCCTCAAGTATGATGTGGACCCTGACGCATGTGTGCAACAGCCTAAGAACCCCAACCTATTGATGGGGTAAGAGTTGTGGGGAAACACATGTATGTGCGCACAATCCACTTGACTCACGGGCTCTACCGAAAAGAATGAGGGACAGTCAGGACAGGAAAAGTGGTATGTTAATCCTACTGCAGAGGAATGTTGTATTTGAGGGATCTAAACCTGAGAAGTGTGAAAGGGAGATGAAAGGAATGGTGCCACCCACTGAGTGCGCAACAAATACAGGTCTTGAGTTTCAACCACCTAATGACCAGACACGGGGAAATGCCAAAGAGTGAAGGGATGAACAGAAGGTTAAAGTTACCCGAGGTTACTGGGCAAATACATGAAGCCCCAATGGTATTTACCCAACAGTGTGAAGTGAGTGGACATATACGACGAGCAACCAGTTAAGGGAGGAAGCATAAGAGTGGTGGTGATAAGGAGGCTTTTGATACAGTTTAGGAAGAGTTCACAACAGCTAGAGCATAGGTTTGCAGATGATCACGCACACACACACACACACACACATGCTGCCATGCGCAATTTTATAGTGAAACACAGAGGGATCTCAAGGTTGAGGAAGGGTTCATTGCTAGGAAAGTACAGCTGTTACGCCACATCTACCCCACCGAACCCCCTGAGGCAGCCCTGCCCACAGTTACTGAACTGTTTGCAAAACAAGTTATAACCTTTCTTGTGCGTATTTAATCAGGGGAAACTGAAAGATATATGAGGTATGCATCCATCACTGAATGTAAAATGCAATAGTGGCTCAAGTATGCGAGTAGCAAAGAGAGTAGGGAGGCTCAAGAAAGTAAACTCTTGCCCAGCCCTCACATGCCAACCATGGGGGACGGGCTACCAAAGCAAATCCAAACCGAAGGCAATCCACGGGCTGGAAGGAAAGAGAGCAGATTCCACAGTGCTGGCACTGCCCCACACCAACACACCACGGTCACCAAGTCTACTCGAACATATAGACATATTTCGTGTGGAGTAACAGGGGTGAGGGGGAGGGACGTGCGATCCCCCCCCCCCCTACCAATCTTCAACAGTTAGTGACACTGGGCCAAAAATAGTACACCAACTAACAACTACCTGGGGAACATGGATCATGAGGATATTGGCAGAAGTGAATGATTGCTGAGAGGCAGCACTGATAGATACAGGAGGATGCCACATGTTTGTAGCTCCTCACGTGGTGCTGAACGAAGACCTTCAGCAACAACTGCAGATAGTACAGCTGGCCACACATCATGGACAAGGGGACACTATAGACGAAGCGGAACTATAGTCCATTCCTGATTGGAAGCGACTTATGAAATTCAACCTTTGAAAAAACACTCTAGGCATAACATGTCACGTGTTTTTCTCAATAACCTGTATTCCACAAATACATAACACTGTGGTTAACTTTAGAGTACTGTTTTATTGATTAAATGAACCTTTACCAATATCTTCTATAACTTGTAATATTTATTTCTTTTTTAAATTTGAATTAACAACAAGCGAGTGCAGTGACGTGTTGGCAACGACCAGTAAGAAATAGTTCACAGTTAGAATATTATTTTAATGTTGTTTTTTAGTATCTTATTTGTAAATTAAATGGTGCCTATCAAAATATTTAGATATTTAAGTAGCCCCGATGGAAAAATATCTCATTTTTAGAGTTTCAAATAACAGTGGAAAATCTCGTGAGTAGGCCGTAATGGTACGGTATTGTTTTATCGAGCGAGAAAGCATTTGAAAAACTGTCTGTTGGCGAGGCTTGTCGCACTCTGTCTCTTTCTTCGTCTCTTTCACACTCTGGAAATTTCACTTCGCTGGTAAGCAGGAACATTATACCCTTTTTTTTTCAGTTGTATCATATTTCGAACTTATTACAGCAAAATAATGTTTTTTGAAGTTGTAATTTACAACTGAAAAGAGATTTTAATGTTTGAATACGTATTTTAATAGATTTAGATATGATGGTGGGGCAGTTGCCTACCGAAGTTGGCAGACGTGGTGCGCCATGACATGGCGTGTTGTTTTTTGTCAAATGAAACATAAATTATTCTTACTCCGAAAATTACTTCAAATTATTACATCACGTTTGTAGACATTGTGTTTTTTAAACCTACCTAGGGAAGTTACGATGTAATAAATCTGTGTTTCCACGGCTGTAATAAATATACTGTGATTTGTGTTTTGTTAATCATTGCGTCTGTGAAATGGCGTACCTTTGTGCATCGTGGTTGATACGCTCTCCCTGTGTGTGCGTGATTTCAAATATTTGATTAGCTCTATTTATACATTTTAATTGTGAACTGTTTTTATGACGAAGTTAATATTTACATCCACGTCTGTTTATTTATCACAACATTGTACCTTTGCCCTAAGGTGTTTGAAACACAGTCGTGTAACGTAATTTGCCACAATCCCAGAAGAAAAATACTAAGTTAAGCCCGATAAATTTCAATAAACCTAATAAACAGTAAGTAGCAATAAATAGAAATATGAGCAGAATAAAAGTTATCGTAGGCTTATTTGTGTGCATGTTCACCGCTATCTTTTAAAGTTTATATGACAAAAATGAGAAACATGAGTTGCGTTCTTGAATTCAATGTGCCTTTTTCGTTCGACTGGTTGTTCCTTCGTTTTAATATTTATTCTAACTGAGGCCATCCTTTTAGGGAAATGACCCAACACATATCAATAACAAAAGGATAATTACAATTAGTACAACCCTTTACTTCGCAGTTGTAACAGTGTTAAACACAGCCGCTGCAAAATACTAACATGCATTTCATGTATTGAGCTATGTTGTGGAAAACAAATATGTTAATGTAAAATAACCGTAAGAAGTATCGTCAATTCAGGCATTTTTAAAACGTCATAAAGCTGACCTAAATAATGTTAAGAGGCCTAAACTGTGAATATTGGTATGGAATGGTTTTTGGAGTATGACAGAATTCTTTGAAAAGCTGTAAACAGTAAACAACACATTTGACAGGTATAAAAGTAGAAGTCACATTTCAATGTTTATTTTTAGGTGTAGCGAAAGTATACGAACATATGTACACACACAATGGAATGTAAACATTGATTTTGACATATGCTACATGGCAATGTTGGTTTACATTTGGCGGAAGGATACGAAATGGGTCTGCAAGTAGATATTTAGCAGGGCTCCAAGAAAGTTGCTTCCAATGGGGAATGGACTATAGTGGTAAAACCGCAGGACTAGGTCTCACACACCACTGACAGTGCCAGGTGTAGTGACCTTGCCTCCCCAGAATAACTCCTAGAGTAGCAAGTGTGTTGGTACTGCAAGGCACTGAAGGAATGAATAAGAATGGGTGTTTCACAATGCAGGCTAGCTATCTTGCCAACCGAGGCCATGGCGACTGCTATACGGTAACCCAAGCGGGTACTGACCATGATGTCATGCCTACCCCATATACTCAAACCCCTCATGGCTGACTGGCAGCCAATCGTAATAATTAAGGTAAAAATTAGTTGTGTTTTTCAAGTGTTTGTTTAATTAATTTGAATAAAGAAGTTAAGGATGATATGTGGCTGATTGAAGGAGATCCACTGACTCCTATTCCACCCACCATGAGTGGCAGTTTGGAAGTAGCCATGCACGAGGAAGGGCATGTGGGCTGTGTGGTGGTCTTCAGTTTGGTTTTTTGGGACAATGTAGGGCTGTTCAATATAATAAGTTTACCAGAACCTTTTACTTTATAAGCTCCCACTTCACATCGTGCCACAGTGGCCTCATTTCAGCTAATTAATTTCAACTCCTGCACCATGTGCATGGGTGCATGAAGTCTAATCTCAAGTTTTACTAGCCCAGCCAACTCTGACTTAGTTTTAAAAGGTCAATATCCCAGTCAGCAAGGATCTTGTACAAACATCACAGTATGTTTCTTTTAGTGCACACTTCCAGGTAACCTGTGTAATATTTATTTGTCAGAGATTGTGTTAATTTTTGTGTTATTATTTCAACCACATGTTCGAGTATAAAATGCAGGCTTACTTACTGGGCAGTATACCCCATGCTATCTGAGACTGTCAAAGATATGTTTATCCTACTAATTTCTCATCCACTTAAGTAAGAAAATGTGCAGTGTGACTTCAATCCCGACCCCAACAGTTGTACTGGCTTAACCACCACGTGGTTGGACTGTGGCCGCTGGTAGTCACCATTGCCAAGGAGGAAAGTAAAACTTTACCAGAACTCATTCTCTCATTGTTTTATCTCTGTGGCTAGCTGGCACCCATGGACATACAGCCACTTTAATTTCATTCCTTTGTTACAGTGATCACCAGACTGCACGGTCCTAAAGCCGTCCCTACACGATACCCAATTTCTGCTACCTTCTGTTAAACCCATGGGCACAACAGAAGGCATAAAAGTTTCAATAGCAGAAGAGTAGAAAGAATGCATCAGTTCATACCCACGTGTTACCTAAAGTGCTAACAGAAAATTGTAAATGGCAGGCAAAAACAACTTGCAAGTGGCAGACATTCTGCAGTTGGTAGGGCTACAAATGCAATCAAATATTATATGTAGGTGCTTTGTGGTACATCCAAAAAGTACGAAGACTATTTTTTTCCCCTGAAGACTGTTATTATTTAACTTTCTGAGTACGAGTACTAGACTATTAATGTATAGAAAATAATGTTAGTAACAGCATTGTTTATGTGTAAAAAGCAGGTACTCTTTTCACATTTTTGTGCAACGTACATTTACGCGACAAATTAAAACATTATTTAATTATTTAAATATTTATCTTTAACAAGCAGAATAATCAATCTTGTGCTTTCTCTAATAAACATGCTTACATGGTCAGGAAACTAAAGAAGGGCGAAATATCACAATACAAATAATAAAGCTTTTATGTGGGGGGGGGGGGGGGAACATCACTCCTACTACATATATTAAAATACACTTTTACACACTCCACTTGTAAGTCGTGTGTGTAACACAGTGGGTTAGTGAGTGTGTTTGGTACTGTGTGTATAGATGTCTTTGTAAATATTACTGTGTACAGATTTGATGGCACACTCGTAGTGCTTCTAGTAACTATTATATTTAGACAGTCAGTTGTTCGCAATTCGTTCAGGAGAAATTGTGTTTGGTATTGCCCGCCAGTTCTCATATCAACAAACTCTCGTGTAATAAAGCCCATCACGATGTTTGACGCAACATTTATTGGTCCAACCGCGCCATATATTGTTCCGACATAGTTGATTATCTACCGCATCGCTGTTTTGTGTATTTGTTCGCGCTGTGCTACCTTGTTCGTGACTCTTGCTAACTCAGTCGTGACTTGTATTTCGCCAAGAGTTTTCAGAAGTTGTGTAATTTGGTCCCAGCACGTCAGAGCATTTATATATCAGTACTTTGCCAAAACAGGCATATGTGCATTTGGTTGTATTGATGTGTATATCTTGTTCATAATCACAGTGATCTACACGTAGTACTAAGGATAAGGTTAATGTACAGTGGAACAGTTAAGAAATCACAGTTACTTATTTCCAAAAACTATGAATAAATCACAGTTATAACAATTATAAATCATTGCTAATTTTAAAAACTGTGCTAAAATCATTATTACGGATCATGGTTACTAAATCACTATTGCGAACAGGATTATCAGCATACACAAGCTTCACATGCCTGTTACTTTTTGGCCGTAATAGTGCAGAATAGTGGTGAACATGGGTGATAAACACCTGGCACTTCAGATACGTCTCGAAAGAGCAGAAAATCAACTACACTGTGCATTTTCATTGTCTGCTTCTGTTCAAGGTGACAGTACTGATGCACTCCTCTTCCTTTCTAATTGCCGGGACTTAGCTCAAATCCAGAACGGTTTTGATGATGACCTCATCGCACTGGAAGTTGCACTCAGAGACAGTAGTGAGTTTGACACCCAGTCCCATGCCCAACGGCTTATCGAATTTGATGATGCGTATTGCACTGTAATGGCCATACATGACTGTGTCTTAGCGAGCAATGGTAGGAATGACAAAGGGGCCACACAGTCACATTCAAACACATTACATGTCAAGTTACCCACTATTCAGCTTCCCATTTTCAATGGTGACTCGAAGTCATGGTCGAACTTTGCAAACCTCTTTCAGTCCATGATAGCCACCAATGATAACTTATTTCAGATGGATCATTTCACATTTCACATACCTGAAGTCATGTTTAACTGCATAGCCATTGTCGTTAATCCAGTCCCTACCACTCTCGGAGGAAAATTACACTATTTCATGGGAGATTTTAGTGAAGAGATATGACAATAAAAGACTCATAACCTCAAACCGCATAGAAGCATTACTTCAAGTTCCAGTAGTATTATCTGACTCTTCGAGCTCTATGTATGCACTGCTAACTGCACGCTAGCCAAATATATGGGTGCTCTGCGAGCATTGAAAATTCCTATGGATCACTGGGACTTGTTGTTGCTTTACTTGATGGAGAAGAAACTGGACCCTTACCCACACCGCCAGTGGGAGCTGACAGTAAGTGATTCATCACTACCAAAGCTGACAGAATTCATACAGTTCTTAGAAAAGCAGTGTCACTCAACAAGCAGTTGTTTTGTTCCATGTCAATACATCTATGACAAAGACTTCAATTGTGTCCTAATCCAGCAAACATAATTTGTACAGTCCAACTACTACCATGGTGAACATGACACAAACAGCTACTGCTAATTGTACCCTATGTAAAGCAGACCACATTCCTTCCCAGTGCTCCCAGTTGCTGAGTATATGCCCAAAGGAACTTTATGCTCTTACCAAAAGGTTTAATTTGTGTTTGAACTGCCTCAGATCATCACTTCGAGCTAGAAACTGTAACTCCAAATTCATGTGTTGACACTGTGGTGCTAGGCATCACACTTTGCTGAATCACAGGATGCATTGGCCCCTGAAATAGATGACCCCTCAGATATCACAATAGAAGAACATACAGCAGATAGCCAAACTAAAATTGTATCCACATTTGCAGCTCTTACCACCATGACAGCTACCACCACTGTTTTGCTGTCTACTGCTGTAGTAGAAATCCAGGATGCATTTGAAGCTCCCCAACAAGTACGTGCCCTTCTCGACTCAGCTAGTCAAGCTAGTTTCGTAACTGAGGCCTGCCTGCAGTGATTGGGACTGTTCCAACAGAAGATCAGCTCCCTATCTATGGATTATCTAATGTGCCAGTCAGTGTTTCCAAGTCAACCACGTCTTGCCTAATCAGTCCTTTAGGACAAACCTCACAATCATTCAGTGTGGATGTCTTTGTTCTATCACACATTTCTAGTGATCTCCCTAATGCTCAGCTACCCCCTAGCATTTGTGATGCTGTAATGCACCTGAAACTCGCAGATCCATCCGTTGCTTATCCAGGCCCAGTCGACTTGACTTGCTGATAGGTGCCGAGTTATTTCCGCACTTGATGACTGGCCGCAAAAGGGATGGAAACAAGGAAATGCCCGTCGAATTGGAGACTGTGTTTGGATGGATCCTCATGAGAAGGGTTAAAACTGCTGTTCCATCGCAACCAATAACATCATGTTGTATTTCATTGTCCCCATCACTTGAATATATTGTCAAAAGGTTCTGGGAATTAGAAGCAGTTCCTCAGAAAACACATCACTCTCCTCAGGAAGCACTCTGTTAAATATGTTCTTAAGAGCTCATACAAGGGACCAAACAGGGTGCTACAGTGTTGCTTTGCCCTTTTGTCAACCAAGACCACATTTAGGGGAAGCTAAGAGCCAAGCAATACATAAGCATCATCGTCTCGTGAAGCAACTGAAACTGAAACCTTCAGTCAGAGCCCAGTATACAGATTTTTTTGGAAGACTACGTGTCATCTGGCAACATGGAAAGGATTCCAGAGGGAGAAATCTCTGTAAATGAGGCCTACTACATTCCTCACCACTTTGTAGTAAAGCCTGATAGCACCACCACTAAGTTGCGAGTGGTGTTCGGTGCATCAGCAATAACCACAACTCGCCAATCACTCAATGACATACTTCTTATAGGGCCAAAACTCCAAAGCAACATTGTTGATGTGTTGCTTCAGTTTCGTATGTACCCTATTATGTTCACTACAAATATCAAACAAATGTATCAGCAGATATCCATTCATCCCAGCGACAGAGATTATCAGAGGATTGTGTGGAGGTCCTCGGATGATGAACCCATCGCTGAATACAGACTGAACACAGTTACTTATGGGGTGTCATCTGCACCATATCTCGCCATACGCACTCTCCATCAACTCGCAGAGGATGAGAAGAGCAAATTTCCTGTTGCAGCTAAGATTTTATCATCAGACATGTATGTAGATGATGTAGCCACTGGAGCTTGCAGTGTTGAGGCTGCACTCAATCTACAACAGGAGCTCATAGCATTACTGGAGGTGGGTGGATTTCAATTGAGAAAGTTTATGAGCAACCATACATCCTTGTTGGATTGTCGCCCACCAGAGGGCATTCATGCACCATCATCTCACTCGTTTGATCTTGACCATGACTTGATTATTAAAGTCCTAGGCCTGCAATGGAACCCTTCCACTGACTCATTTTCATATGTAATCCATCCCAACTCCAATCTGCATACAAAACATATTATCCTGTCAGATATTGCTCGAGTGTTTGACCTGCTTGGTTGGCTAGCTCTCTTAACTTTGTTTGGCAAGCACTTGATTCAGATGCTGTGGCTGAAAGGTGTGGACTGGGATACTGAACTACCCCTGAAAGTGCGTGAAAAGTGGGACAGTGTCAGATCTGAACTGTCATTATTGTCGTCCATCGCTGTGGCCCATCCACTAGTGAATCTGCAAGGGTGCACATATCAAGTTCACTGATTTTCTGACAGCTCCGAAATTGGTTATGTTGCTGTTGGATAGCTTCGTGTGAAACCTCGGCAGAGTCCAGCAATAGTTCACCTGTTGGTGGCCAAATCTAAGATTGTGCCTGTGAAGAAGGTATCGCTACCTTGCTTAGAACTCTGTGCGGCTCTTTTGCTAGCTCGGCTTCTCCGTCTCGTCATCAACAACTATGATTCGAGGCTGCACATTGAGGCCACTTATGCCTGGACAGATTCTAGGGTAGTTTTATCTTGGATTACATCATCACCTCACCTCTGGAAGACCTTTGTGGCCAACCGAGTCAGTGAAATTCAAGATTACACATCAACTGAATGGTGGCATCATGTTCGGTCAGAGGAAAATACTGCTGACTGCGCCTCACGTGGTTTGACGCCTGCACAGCTTCAGCAACATTATTTGTGGTGGGTTGGACCATGGTGGTTGAAGGAAACCAGTGATCATTGGCCCTGCTATGTGTCCACAGAAGAGACCTCGGCATCAGACTCCATCATTCCTGAACAGACTCTCATTTGGCAACTTTGAAGAAACTGGCCCCTTGGAGTTATTGCTTGAAAGGTGCAGCAATTCGACTAAGATTATCCGCATAACAGTATATGTTGTATGTTTTATTCACAATTGTAGAGTGCCACAAAACAAGGCCACTGATGCCTTACTACCCCATGAACTAGACGAGACTTGAACATTTGGCTGAGGTATGTCCAAGCTTCTTGCTTTGAAGCTGATATTCATGCTCTAAACAAGCAACAGCGTGTATCACCTCAGATTCGGAAATTGGTTCCATTTATTTATCCCTATGGAGTGGTCAGGGTGGGCTGTAGGCTGCCGCAGTCAAACTTACCATTTTAGCAAAAGCACCCGGCTTTACTTCCCAAATTGTACTGTTTTACAGACTTAGTAATCAGTCATTATCATGAAATCAATCAGCATCCAGGTGTTCAAACTCTTCAGATTATCCTCAGGACACAATTTTGGATACTTGCAGACAGGTCTGCCATTCGTCGCTGTCTTTGTTACTGCCTCAAGTTCTTTAAGACAAGACCTGCCTCTTCAGCACCATTAATGGGAGTCCTTCCTCCCATAAGGATTCAGCAGTGAAACCCTTTGCAAAGGCAGGGTGGACTATGCTGGTCTGTTTACTATTAAGCTGGCCCTAGTTCGTCGCCCAGTGTTGTTAAAAGCTTATCTTTGCATATTTGTTTGTTGTGTAACAAAACAATGCACCTTGAGTTGGCAACTGACCTTTCTACCGATGTATTTCTAGGTGCATACAAATGCTTTCTTGCCCATCATGGCAGGTCTTTTGACCTCTATAGTGACTGTGGAACCAACTTTGTAGGTGTTAATAACCATCTGGATGAGTTGCGACAGCTGCTTGCTTCTCCCAACAACCAACAGACTATGGCAAGCTCCTTGGCCACCTTTGGGGTAACTTGGCCTTTTAATCCCCCCGCAGCACCTCACTTCGGTGGATTATGGGAAGCTAGAATTAAGTCAGTCAAGTCCTGTATGAGGCGTGTTATTGGCGAGCAAATTCTCACTTACGAGGAACTGAATACTGTTCTAGTGCAGATTGAAGCCATCCTCAACTCCAGGCCTCTTTGTCCACTGAGCTCGGACCCGAATTATTTATCAGCGCATACTCCTAGTCATTTTTTGACTCTTGAGCCACTTGTCACTGTTCCAGAGCCAAACCTGGAAGACATCCATCTGAATTTTTTACAGTGCTGGCAGCTCATGTAGAAGCTTCAGCAAGATTTCCGGAAACACTGGCATCAGGACTATCCTCACACCTTACAGCAGCGTCCAAAGTGACAGGAAGAAAATCAACCGGTTTACCCTCACCAACTTGTATTAGTAAAAGAGGACAGGCTTCCTGCGCTGCAGAGGTACTTAGGACGCATCGTTGAGCTACACCCTGGTCGTGATAAAGTGCTTAGAGTAGCCACTGTCCGTACAGTGGACGGAACCTTTAAACACCGTGCCGTTAAACTGTGCCCACTGCCCTTTAAGGGTTACCCGGCACGAACCTGTGCACCAACCGAGCTATGCACACATCTTTGAAAGTGTGGCATGTTTTATTATGACCATGGGGGTAAATTGAAACATTTCCCATTACTTATGCGTACATTAAGTTTCACATTGTACATAAATACATTTTGCAGAACCTGTAATTTTGTCGCAAATGGACATATACGGTTTGAGGTTAATACTCGGATGTTAGCCATCTTGTCTGTCGCAGTTCCGTGGGTATAGCAGAAATTTAGATCATGTTCTATTACTGTTTCAGGCATGCACATGGGTACAAAAACTGTTATACGTGGAGCCAGACCCCTCCAGAGGAGGCTGGATTTTAACCTACACGAGAACAGAAACACTAGCAGAAAATGGGTATGAAAACTGCTGCGGAAATGGGTATTGTGTAGAGCCGGCGTAAACCACAATGCAGTTATCAACCTTTTTAGTTTCTGGAGATTATCAATCATTTATAACATGAAAAGTAGTGAAGTTATGTACAACTTCACATTATCATGGTGTTTGCAGAATTATATATCACTCTAATCACTATCAATTATGCTTATAATTGTTCTAGTTACTGGATAATACCTCAATATTTTATATTTTTTACTTAGTTCTCCTGCATTATTCCCGTTCACATAGAATCATATACTGGAAAAATCAGCAGAGAAGTGACAACAGAATAGTTATGTGAACAGGCTTCAAGGTAGCAGCATTGGGCAGGGTGGTGACATTCCTTAGGTCACACTGGGAGGTATGTCCCAATTGTCCCATCCCTTGTTACCTCTCTATGGTTGTGGCTTTCTTCAAATATTCTTCAATAGGGACATGGTAGAATGGCCAGAGGACTGGTTGGAGGTCATCATTGAACAGTTCATTATAGACTGTTCACGATAAAGTGAGCACTTTTTAAGACCCTTGCAACAGGCATTAACAGCTAATAAATATATCTTATTGCAGCCTTAGACATTAAATTTTGGTGGTGGTGAAATGTATACACTGTGTTTATTGGTCACATTGCAATGTTCGTATTATAATGCAGCAGGATGATGGAAATTTGATGAAAGGAAAAATTTATAAGGGCCTTAAAAAGTGCTCACTTTATCGTGAACAGCCTATAATAGTTGATAATGCAGCTTTCAATGTTCCTATCAAGTGAATGTGGCAGAATTGGTGTATGTATTTTGGAGGTGATAAAACCTTCTTTCAGCTCAGAATCATGCTGTTAATTTTTATAGAATTGAGATCAGCATTTTTTTTTTTTTTTTTTTTTTTTTTTTTTTACCTGTGAATTGGTGCTCTGATGGGGTTACAAACTCGTGCCATGGTATGTCAAAACTCTTTCCACATGTCACCATCTTCACACCCCCTTCTGAGATACTTGCTCACCTATTCTACCCACCTGTCTTAACAGTATATTATACTGGCCCAGTTGCCTTGCATTGCTGAGTAAACAGAATAAAATTTTCATGTGCATGCCTAGTAAAGGATTATATCAGTTTCATCAGCATTACTGTGCTTTGTGTTATTTGATGAGGGCCGGTGACACATGTACGTACTTAGTTGTCTGTAAGCTAATGGTTCACAGATCTCGACATACCTGCTGTTCCTCTGTCTTGGTCTCTTCGATGTGCAGAAGTTCAGTTTGAGGATTGGGAAGGGGGGGGGGGTGGTGTTCTGTGGTGTTGGCTGCATGGTTCATTTTTTGTATGCCATGTGGGGGGGGGGGGGGCACAATTGCATGTTGCCCACTACATTCTGCCTCCTTTTAGCAGTCTTAATCCTTTGGCTATTGGCACCGTGTACACTTTGATATTAGGGTCCATTTTGTCTTTAAATCCTGTCAATGTTTCACCAGTTGCAGAGCCAGTATATTAATTGTGCCAGTTGTCTCACCCTGTGTGTGGGTGGGTGTTTGCATGCCCATCTACTGTGTTTCTCACACAGGAGGCTGCAGAAGCATTTCAGGTGCCTTCAGTAGGTTAGGTACATGCCCATTGTCAATGCCCAAGTGTGACTTTGGCCCATTTTGGGTTGAACAGAAGCTAATTGTACCAAGTGTTCACTTTCGATGTGCAGAATGACAGCTACATCGTTCCTTGTACTTTCCCTATCACTTTTTTTTCACTGTCCTAAGCTACATACAGGTGCACCATTTGTTGAAGGTAATAGTTTAGCCCTTGACCTTCATGATGTTCACTGTGGTGAGATGGTCACTAAATTATCACAATACTTAAAGGCACTTGTTAACTTTTAATAGCTGACAATGTCGAAGATGTTCTCAAGCCACTGAAAGTTCGAACCTTGTGGGCAGGAGGATTCTGTGACCATAGTCGGTTTCTTCACATCATATAGCGGTGCTATTCTGGCCACACTGCACTCCAGCACTCACATACTGAACATAGAGAAAACCAGCAAACCAGCTACTGTCAATGTTAAGGCCATTTATTGCTCAGGTGATTATGCTTAAAATGTACATGTGGCTCTGTAACTATGCTGGTGACAAAACACACAAATATTCTGGCAAACTGTTGGTTTGGAAGTGTGCTTTGCACAACAGGCGAGAAAAACTAAGAAGCAAGTTCACCATGACTTGAGGTAACATGGAGGCTTAAATGAATGTGGTGGCAACTAACAAGAGTTCAGGAAATATATAGTATTACTATAAAAGTATTGAAGAGTATATATGTGTTATGTGGTTCATATATGGCTGCTTAATCTAAGTTATTGTCGGTTCGTAATTATACCCACTTACTGTGGGGGGAAACTACCCAAAAGCAGCAAAGATATATTTATTACTCCTTATTTATGCTGCTGCTTCTTGCACTATATGCTTATGAGAATGTTGAAACTACTGTTCTTGTTTTACTACTACGATGATGATTACTCTTATTAATACTATTATGATTATTATTATTACTACTACCACTGCAATTACTATTACTACTACGATGATTACTACTACAGCTAAGATGATGGACACTATTATGACAACAATGACAATCACTACTATTACTATGGCATCGATGATTAATACTACTACTACTAGATCTGGGGCTGGCTAATGACTGGGTTACATCAGCAGCTCAGGGAAGTACAGTGACACTGTCTTGATACATACCATGACAGATTCCTTCTAAACTCCTGATTATATGAACATATGTTTAAAATAATGTAAATAAGGCAAAAGAGTCAGCAAGATCACGTTTTACATATGCAACAGAATTTGTTCATAAAATATAAAGTTAGTTGTTTGTAGAGATAAATTATAATAAATGTGAAGTTTTATATATTTCATATTCCAACTTTTATTTATATTGGGATTTGTAAGTTATAAACATTGTGCAAGTATTTTACATTTTATTTCAGTTTCGCAACATTGAAACACCTGGCTATGTTGGCTTTGCCAACCTGCCAAACCAAGTGCACCGCAAATCGGTGAAGAAAGGATTTGAGTTCACGCTCATGGTGGTGGGCGAGTCTGGCCTCGGCAAGTCTACTCTCGTAAACACTCTCTTCCTAGCAGACTTGTATCCAGAACGCATAGTTCCTGATGCTGTTGGTTCGTGACAGGTTTCACTTTTTTTACAATTTATCTTTGAAATATATTATACTGCTTCTTCGTTCTAGTCTTTAGTGTAAATGAGTTTTTGCATGCAGCATGTTGAAATATATGTATTTTTTTAAATACTGGCAGTAAATAATGAATGTCGTGACAGGTTTCACTTTTTTTTACAATTTATCTTTGAAATATATTATACTGCTTCTTCGTTCTAGTCTTTAGTGTAAATGAGTTTTTGCATGCAGCATGTTGAAATAAATGTATTTTTTTAAATACTGGCAGTAAATAATGAATGTATTTGTAGTGTACTTTTTATAGCTTGTTCTGAATTGTTATAAGACCCTTTCAGTCACGGGTAATCATTTCAGTTGTTGTAACTAAATAACTTTTTATTTTTACAGCTATATTAGTATCAATATATCTTTGTACACCAAGGAATTAATTAATAGTGTACATAGTGCTTGATATTCTTGGCAGTAGCTGTTTACAAATCTTGATAATGGTACTGTGTCCATGATAAATTGAGTCGTCTTTCCTATTCGAACAACTTCATTTATTGGAAACAAATGAGTTTCCTTTACAACAAACAAAAGAAGTAGGTCTGCATGGTATATTTCCATTGCATTTCAGTGATTTACAGACACATTTACATAACCAAATAGAGGTAACCATCAGCACCAGAAGAGATTGCCATTCAGATTATAAGTAATAATTTTGTATCTTCAACAAATTTAAGTCACATGCTGCTTACATGTGTGTGCATGCATGCATATGTATGTATGTGTATGTATGATAATGTTGTGTAAGCAGTATGTAGATATATTAATTATTACTTTTCATTTTTAGTATTGCTTGTTGATTGTACTTTAGGCTTTGTCCGAGAGCCCTGTCGATAAATCCCGTGGACCACATCATTTTTCTGTTTCAGGATCCTGTACGGACCCTCCGAACATTTCTGTAGCTTCGGGCAATATCCCTTCTTCCTTTGAGGGTTGTACAACCACACCAGCTGTCCTTCTTGAAAAGTCTCCTTAGGCAGTCTTCGGTCATATTGTGTTTTCATTCTCAGGAATGTCGTTTAACTTTTGATCTATTTTAATGGCATATTTTGGGGTGCCTCCTCCTTCCACTGGATGTCAGAGCAGTAAGTCACCAGGGAGGCGGAGCTCTCTCCCAAACAGCATCCTTGAAGGTGTTACCCTTGTAGACTTGTGGACTGCTGAATAATATGCCAGCAGAAATAAGGGTACCTTGGAGTCCAAATCTCTGTGGTTGTCTTCTATGAAGATCACCAGATACTGTTCGAGGGTACAATTTAGCCTCTTGACCATCCTACCCAACTGAGGGTGTAAAGCTGTGGTATGAGTTTTCTTCATTCCTAAAATCTTTGTTACCTCTTGGAAAAGAGTTGCTTCAAAATTTCATCCTTGATCGGAATGGAGCTCAAGTGGCACTCCAAACCTGAAGAAAACATGCTCTACAAGAGCATTAGCTACAGTGCCAGTTTTTTGTAGCAACCCAGGCGAAATGTTTATGAATCACTTTTTCAGAAATCTTGAAAAAAACCACATAGTAAAGACGTAGGTCTATAGTTGTTTATTTCATGCGTGTTGCCTTTTTTGACTATTGGGACAACTGCACATTTTGAAGTATTTAGATATACCAGAGGCTAAACTTTTATTTAAAATGCGTGTTAAAATTGGAGTTTTTATATAAACACACCTCTTAATTATGAAATTGGGTAATGTCATCCCAGCCGGTGGCCTTACTGTTGTTGAGCTTTCATATGGCCCATAAAACTAAGCCCTGAGAGATAATAAGTTTGTAAATACTTAGATTGTTTGTTTATTGGATTGTGGATGACAATAATATGTGTTTGTACATAACTTTTGACAAAATGTGTTTCATAGGTATTTGCCAATTGATTTTGGGATCTCAAATCATATTACCATTGTCAGCTAATATAAAGGGTTCTTTATAAACTTTTTTCATTAATTTAACATAATTCCATAATGTATTTGGGTCACATTTTATTTTATCATTTATTTTGGTTTCCCACAATTTTTTTGCACCTTTTATTTTATCATTTATTGTTTTTCTTAGCTCTGAAAATTGTACAGAGTTAATATCCATAGAGAGAGAGAGAGAGAGTGTGTGAGTGTGTGTGAGAGAGTCTGAGTGAGTGAGTGAGCGCGCGCGCATGTTTTTTGAACCAGATTCTGTATTTGTTTTTCCTCACCTTGGATTTTGGTATAAACAGATATATTAAAAGTTGAATATTACTGTTAAAAAATCTACCATTTCATTAGTATCTTCCATCTGAAATACAGAACTCCAATCAAACTTTTTTATAGCTAAATATAAGGAGAGATAATCACCCTTTTGTTTATTTCTGTACGATGTTTGATTATTTGTTTTATATTTTTCGTAATGTAAAGAAACCTCATAACACAAAGCAGGATGATATGTCTCTTCCTCCACCAGTTGATAAATAGCTTTCTCAACATTAATATGAAAATTTGATAATATTAGATCTAATATTTCAGAACAAGATTTGGTTGCATTATATTGTTCAAGATTAAGTGAACTGATTTATCGTAATAATGACTGTCCTTATAATTTTTTACAATAATGAGTAATATTTGAGTTTGCAGAGTATTCCAGTCAATGCCGGGAATATTGAAATCATCTACTATTATTATCTATTGGCATTAATTATTTAATTTGGATTCTAAAAATATAAAAAATTGTTTAAAATCCTCTGCTGATAATTGAGGAGGAAGATAAATTTTACCAATTAACAGTTTGTTAATTTGATTGTTAGTCATTTCTACCCAAATAGATTCTATATTATCATAATCCAAGTCAAATTTTCAATAAAAATGTGAGAAATATAATTGATTAATCACTGTTAAGATGCCTCCACCTCTATTGAGGTTTGTTAACATAGTGTTGCGATCTTTACGAAAAATAGTGTAATGCTCCGGAAAATAATGAGAATTTACACTAGAGTTGTTAAACCATGTTTCAGTTAAACAAATTATTGAGTAATTAGTACTGTTTATATTTTCTGAAAAATTGAAGGACTTGGTCCCAAGGCCCCTTACATTTTGGTTATATAATTCGAACTCCCTAATTGGCATCAAATATAACTATTAGCACCTCCGATTGCCAGTACATAACTTAAGACATTTCTGTCTCAGCTCCTCCAGCTGCTTCAGAAGCTTGTTTATCATCTACTTTTGATGGATTAATTTTGGGACTGAAAAGTTGCCCATTCTGTAATCTCCTGTAAAATGGGCTGATCAGACAACCTGCCAGCCAGAAAACTATTAAAAATATGGTCAAATTCTGTTTCAGCCACAGCCACATAAAAGGAAGAGTACAAATTGTACCTAGTTTTCAATCTGGCCACCTTTAAGTTTGAAACCTTTAATTCTTGGTTAATGTACGAAACTATGTCATTATCTTGCACTTCCAGCGCAAAACGGGATACAAATAATGCCTTTATACGAGGGTATTTTATTTTTATTTATTGCAAAGCTTAACATGCCACCCAACAGTACAAGACCAATGACAGGGAGGCACATAAACATACAGCACATGACACACACCATAAATAAAAATAATATACATACACAGAAATGATTACAATGAAGAAAAAAAACATGTACAGAGCACACAACATGAAAATTACTAACTACTACAAAAACAAAATTGAATTTACCAAGTTTGGGAAAAAAAAATTTAACTATTGCAAAGAGATATATTTAATATTTAATAGTATAAACTACTGTAATGTTTGAACAAGTCACTAAATAAAATCTTTTTCCCTATAAAAGGTTCAAAGTTAGAAAAATATTTATTGTAATTATTAACACATCGATTGACTAAATTTTTCTGACATTTTAATACTAAAAAAGTATGAAGAGTTCTATGCGTGTAAGAAGGTACCTTTAAACATACTTTTTTATTAACTATAATACAAGATGTATAATTTAGAAATGAATTAATTAAAAATAAAGCATCTAGGATTTCACGTCTAGTTTTTAACAACAAAGTTTTGAATCTAACTAGTTCTATATTATAATTAAAATCTACACCTAATGAGAATCTATTAAATATTATTTTTAATACATTCCTTTGTATGTTTTGTAATATAATTAATCTGTTTCTTTTAAATAATACCATATCATAGTACAATATTCTAATCTAGATTTAATTAAAGCATTATAAAGACATAATAGAGAATCAGGATGAGGTGACTGAAAATGTGATGAATTTTATATGGCCTAGAGTACAAATAATTTTACTTATCAAGTTATATATGTGAAAATAAAGTTTAACATCTAATAATATCCTTAGGTCTCTTACATAGTCAGTTATTTTGATTAACTCCTTATTCATGTGGTATTTGTAGCATATGGAATTAGTTTTCCTTGAAAACGAAATACAAAGAGTCTTATTGATATTAAGCTGCATAGAATTTTCTTTACACCATATATGTATAGTTAACATATCTTTTTGTAGCAATATGCAGTCATCGCTATCCTTAATACATTTATAAATCTTTAGATCATCTTCATAAAGAAGTGCACTATAGTGCCTTATTACACCGACCATATTGTTTATAAATATATTAAAAAGTAGCTGTGCCAGCTTACTTCCTTGCAGAACGCCAGAGGATACAGGATGAAATTTGATAGAGATTTTTCAATTTTTACTACGAATGACTAAGAAAGTAATTTGTAAACCAATTATTATATGAGTTGTTTAAACCAAACTGTTGTAATTTCTGAACAATTATTTGATGTTGACTGTGAAAAGCTTTTTTAAGATCAAAATATACTACATCCATTTGTTTTCTTGTTGTGATTTAAGTATAAAGTTCGTCGACAAAATTAAACAAATTAGTAGCCATCGTTTTGCCCATCAGAAAACGATGTTGAAAATCCAAAAATGAGTTTATTACAAACGATAAGTGCTTAAATGTTATTTTTTCAAAGATCTTAGATAGACTACTTAATAAAATAGTGGATCTATAATTATTTATATTGAACTTATTCCCATTTTTTAATATAGGGACTACCACCCCATGTTTCCAGGCATTGAGATACTTGCCACTTATTAGACTATAGTTTAAAATATGATAAAGTATTGGAGTAAGGGTTTTGCACAACCCCTAATTATTAAATTGGGGATATCATCTAAACCAGTTGTCTTGCTACTTTTTAGACTTTTGATAGCCCAGAGAACTAGTCCTTTAGAGATTGTAGGTGTGTCAATATTTATATGGTTTATGAATTTATTATGTACCAAGGAATTAATAGTTGTTTGTTCATAACCTTTAGAAAAATGTTTAGCAAAGATGTTAGCTAGTAGAGAAGGATATTGAATCATTTATCATCAACTGTAATAGTAAGGGGTTCTTTATAGCCATTTTTCATCATTTTAACATAGTTCCAGAATCTATTTGGGTCGGTTTTTAAATTATTATTTATTTTTGTTTGCCAGTTTAGTTTGGATAGTTGTATTTGCTCTTTATCAATTTTTCTTAACTCAGCAAAACGTGCATAGTTGATATCAGATTTAGTTTTTTTTTGTAAAATCTATGACAATGTTCTTTATTTTTTATTAAATTAATTAAGTCTCTTGTAAACCAAACTGGGTATTTAGGTTTTCTGGCTTTGGCTATAGGTATAGAAGTATTAATTATTGATTGAAGATTGGTAGTTGAAAATTCCTCCATAGAATTAACATCTTATATCTGGTAAATCGGAGCCCAGTCAAAACTATTGATAGCAACATATAAAGGTATGTAAGCTCCTTTCAGATAATTTCTATAGAGTTCTTGATTCTTAAATTTACATTTTTCAGCAGTAAACAAAATCTGACAGCATAAAGCCAGGTGATATTTATCTTCCTCCACCAGTGGATCAGTAGATTTCTCAATTTTAGTATAAAAATTTGCAAATGTTAAATCTAATAATTCGGCAGATCGTTTCGTTTTATTAAATTGCTCAAGATTTAGGGTTAATAAATTGTAATAATGACTGTCCTTTCAGTTGATATAATAATGCATAATATTTTGGGTGTGTAAAGTATTTCAATCACGGAAGTATTTAAAATCTCCTACAATTATTATTTGATGTGGATAGTTTGATAAGTTTGATTCTAATAATGAAAAATATTTTGAAAATCCTCCACTGATATCTGTGGAGGAAGATACATATTTCCAATTAGTAATTTATAGATATTATTACAGGTGATTTTGACCCAAATAGATTCAATATTTTTATAAACAAGATCTAATTTTTGTTCAAAATATGAAAAATATGTTTGGTTAATAGCAGTCAATACACCATCTCCTCTATTGAGGTTCATTAAAATAGCATCCCTATCATGACGAAAAATGGTATATTGTTTGGGAAAATATTGAGAATTTATGCTTTGATTGTTAAACCACGTTTTCGTTAGGCATATTACAGAGTAATTAGTGCTGATCATGTTTTCTGAAAACATAACGAATTTCGTCCTAAGCCCTCTTACATTTTGATAATATAATTTAAGTTCTCTAGTTTACATCTACATTGTGTTTTGACATCTCCGAATGCCTGTAACAGTATTTATGGTGTTTTCTCAGCTCCTCCAGCTGCTTCTTTAGACTGTACAATTTCGTCTTGCGTGTTACTATCTGGAGCGAATAACTGCTCGTCATGTAATTTCCCATAGAAAACACTGATTATACAGCCGGCGGACCAAAAGACTGTATTAAAAATACGTTTGAATTCGGGTTCCGCCACTACCACATAAAATTAAGAGTACGAATTGTACCTTGTTTCCAACTTTGCCACCTTTAGATTTGAAACTATTTCCTGATTAATGTATGTTATTATATCATTATCTTGTACTTCTGGCGCAAACCTGGTAACAAAATATACTTTCATATGGGGGACTGTTTTGATATTAACGTTATTACGAACACCTAACTGTACTTGCTTTCTTGAGGTGGACAACTTCATAGCAGAAGAACCGCTTGCTGTGGGATGTTTTTGTTCCTCTTCTGCTTACCAACGTAAAACCATCTTCGTCAGCAACATGCTGTGTCTGCGGTTCATGTCGATCTGTTTCCTTATCACTCATGCTGCCAACTGAACTTTGCTGTGCAGGAACTTGCTGTTATACCCTGGAGCCACAGGATCTATCGTCTTACCCATAACTTCACTGAAAAGTTTTTTCTGGGAATTATCTTGAGTTGATTTAAAAGCCTCGGTTTTTTTGGTGGAAACACCACATGATGTGCACATATTCCTGTTATTTGTAGTTTGCAAACTTTCGAACATAGCTCTAAGTACCCCATTGTCCTCCTTAAGGTCTTTGACCTCTTTTACAAGGTCATCTATTTTTTTTACATAAAACTTCGAATAAACCTTAGCAATTTTGTCCATTGTCTGAGCAATCTTACTTGATATTTCTGGTTCAGACGAAGAAGTTGATTCATTATCGCCAAGCGACACAGTAAAAGATAACTCTTTCGTGTTTGTTTTTGAAACTTTTTTCCCCACAGTGTTTATTTTATTTTTAGGCGATAAGTCAAACATATTTAAATTGTCATTAACTTTCACACATTTCACGCACATGTATTCTTCATCAGGGCCTGTGCCTGTACACTGGCAGTGAAATCTTGTTCCACACGATCCCGCGAACTTAATAAACTTTTGTTTACCGAAGAATGGTTTATTACAAATTGAACATAGATTGGAGCTAGGGGGCATGTAGAAACCCCTAAAATCTAAATGTACAGGAGTTTCTGACACTTTTCACTCAGATATTACCACAAAACCATGATATTTACAGGAGCTGCTTCATAACACGTCCACCCAACATTTTAACACCAATAACATTGTGGCACATACATAAAACAGTTAAGACATCACAAACATGTTGGCCAACTTACAAACAGAGAAACAAAAAACAAGACAAGAAACACAGACATACAAAAACAAACACTTATGTTAATGACCATATAAAAAAATAAAATTAGAACAGAGAGAAAGCTAAAATATTATAAAAAGAAGTTGTACAAATGAAAATTATATTGCATTAAGCCTATAAATTACAAAAATGTTTATAGAGATCCTGAAATAAAATCTCTACCAGAAAAGGGTCAAAATTAGAAAAATATCTATAAAAATTACCAATGCATCTACTGACTAGATCTTTTTTATGACCCAAAACAGAAAATGAATTTGAGCTTCTATGAATATACAGAGGTGCTTTTAACCCTACCTTCTTACTTATAGAGGGACAACATAAATAACTTAAAAAACTTTAATTAAAAAAAAAGAGAATCCATAATGAGTCTACGATCAGCTTAAGACAATGTTTTATATTTTACTAATTCATTATTATAATCAAAAACTAATTGGGAGGAATATCTATGAAATAATAATCTAAAAACCTTCTTTTGTATGTTTTCTATTCTACTAGCATCAGTTGAAGTTATATAATTCTATACTACATAACAATATTTTAATTTGGATCTAACTAATGCATTATATAAACACAAAAGTGAGTCTGGGGATGTTGCAGAATAGCTTATAAATTTAATTACACCTAACGTCCGACTAATGTTGCTTAACAAACTGTCTATATATACATGAAAAAAACCATTTAGAGTCTAAAATTATGCCTAAATCCTGAACATGTTCCACTCTTTTAATTAAAGTATTTTCGACATGATATTTATGAACTAACGATTTAGTTTTACGAGAGAAAGTTGTACACATTGTTTTTGTTATCTTTAACCTCATAACATTTTTAATGCACCAGTTATTAATTTGCAATAATATCATCTTGTAGCCTTAGACAATCAGCACGACTTTTAATACATTTATAAACCTTTAAATCGTTGTCATAAAGAAGTGCACTAGAGTGCCTTATTACACCAACAATATCATTCCTAAATATATTGAAAGAGTAGTGGGGCTAAGGTGCTTCCTTGAGGAACCCCAGAAGAAAAATTAAATCAGAAAAACAATTTTCAATTTTAACAACAAAAGTTCTATTCGAGAAATAATTTGTAAACTGATTAATATATGAAGTATTAAGGCCAAAAGATTGAAATTTTTTAATTATAATATAGTGTTGACATGTATCGAAAGCCTTCTGACTATCAAAATAAATTGCATCTACTTGTTGTCTACTAGTAATTTCAGAATATAATTTATCTGCAAAACTAAATAAGTTATTAGCTGTTGTTTTGCCTATATGAAAGCCATGCTGGGATTCATTAATTAAATTTTTTGTATTGAAAAAAAGATGTTTAATATAAGTTGATATAGGAGTAAGAATAAGCGAACATCCTTTAATAATGAAATCAGTAGCTTAACATATTTCCAAAAGTTATTAGGTTCACTTTTCACGTTATCATTAATCTTAGTTTGCCAAGCTTTTTTTGCCATTTTTATTTTATCTTTAATCAGTTTCCTTAATTCAGAAAAATGAAAATAAGTATCTTGAGATTTCAATTTCTTAAAAAGTCTATAACAGTGTTTTTTCTTTTTTACTAAATTAATTATGTCTTTTGTAAACCAAACCAGGTATTTATTTTTGTGAATTTTAGATTTTGGTATAAAAGCATTAATTAAATTTTGTAAATTGTTAGTCGGGAAATCGACCTTAAGATTCACATTCTCCATTGAGTAAGTAGGGCTCCAGTCAAAACTATTAACTGCCAAGTATAGGGATAAATACCACCCTTTTGATAATTTATATAATATGTTGTACTACTATTTTTAAATTTCTCCATGTCAAAATAAACTTGGCAACATATAGTAGGATGATATTTATCTTCCTCCACAAGTAAATCTAAGGATTTATCAACAGTAATATAAAAATTACCTAATACTAAATCTAATAATTCAGAAAATGGTTTTGTAAAATTATATTGTTCTAAGTTAAGTAAACTCACTGATTACAATAAAGATTGACCTTTTAGTTTATTATAATAGTAAGGAATATTTTATGCGTGAAAAGTATTCCAATCAATACCAGAGAGATTAAAATCTCTTACAATAATTATTTGAAAAATATAACTGTTTAATTTAGATTCAAGAAATGTGAAATAATTTTGAAATGTCTCTAAAAATAATGGTGGAGGGAAATAAATATTTCTGATATGTAATTTATTGGTACTATTAATACTAAGTTCCATCCACACTGATTCAATATTTTTAAGGGGAAAATCAAACTTTTGTTCGAACGTAGGAAAATGCTTTTGATTAACCGCTGTTAACACACTGCCTCCTCTGTTGAGGTTTGTTAACTTGACAGCAGGATCATTTCGAAAAACAGTAAAATTCTCAGGAAAATAATGCACATTTATACTGAACTCATTAAACCAGGTTTCTGTCAGGCAAATTAGTGAGTAATCGGGACTTAGTATGTTCTGGGAAAAATCTAGTGCTTTGGTTCTAAGACCCCTTACATTTTGATAATACAATTCAAAATCCCTCATCAAAGTCTATACATTTTAAAAGCACCTCCGATTGCCTAAACATTATTTAAGAAGAGATTCAGCTCCTCCTGCTGTTTCTGCTCGTTGTTCACAAGAAGCAGGGGAGGGATCCTTATCTGATGTAAATATTTGATGCTTCATTAGTCTCCCATAGAACGGGCTGATACGGCAGCCCAAAGGCCAAAACACAGTATAGAAAATACATTCAAAATCCTCCTCTGCAACTGCAACGTAGAAGGAGGAGTAAGAATCATATTATATTTTGAGTTTAGCCACCTTCAAATTAGTTACTTTGATTTTCTGATTAATGTATGTAACTATGTCGCTGTCCTGCACCTCTGGGGCAAAACGTGACACAAACAGTGCTTTCACATGTGGTCGAGCTACCTTATGTACAGTTTTAATGTTAACATTGTTGTGTACACCTAGCTGTACTTGTTTTCTAGGGGCTGCAGATTTTATTGGAGATGAGCCGCTGGTTGTTGAGGCCTTCGTGCCACGGTTGCTGACAGTGATGAAGCTGTCGTCATCAGCAGCTGGCTGCTGTAGTTCCTGCTGATCAGAGTAATAAGAGTCCTTTATATTCGTCCAAGCTGCCAACTGGACTTTAGCCTGCTGGGGTTTGTTACTCTTGTCGCTAGTGCCTGAGGCAATGATCTTCTTGCCTATAGCTTCACTATATGATTTTTTATGTACAGTATTTTGTTCCCTCATTCATACACATCAATGTGTACACCCCTAGTGGCACGGATAACGTCCAGTCTGTATTCAATTTTTTTGCCATGTACGCCCCAGCATCTCCATGATGACATGTTCAAATGCATTGCGAATTCATGTCTTCAAGTCCTGTAGGTCTCTAACCTTTGTTAGGTACATGTGGTCCTTGAAAAAACCCCATAAGAAGAAGTTGAGTGGTGTTATGTCTGATGATCATGGCGGCAACCGAATCGGACCATCGCATCCAATCCACCTATCCGGAAATGTTTCATCCAGAAATTGACGGACCGTTAGGGACCAGTGAGGTGGTGCCCCATCCTGCTGGAAGATGTCAGGTTGTAGGTGTTCCAATTGTGGCACTGCAAATTCCTGTAACATGTCCAGGTAAACATCACTGTTGACGGTAGACTTGATGAAAAAGAATAGACCAATGATACAATTGTGCATAAGCCTGCACCACACATCGACTTTTGACTGTCTCTTTCTATTTCATGAGCCACATGAGGATGCTCTTATCCCCAAATACGAACGTTATGTCGATTCAGTTTGCCTGATACATGAAATGTTGTCTTATTGGAGAAACAAATTGTTTTCAGGGAGTCATTGTTTGCATCGATCTTGGAGAGCATCTCCACCCTGTTCGTGCTGAGGTTTGTCCGTAGGCTTTAGTGCCTGAAGCAGCTGAACCTTGTCAGCATAAACTCGTAACCTCGTATGCAAGACTTTCTGCACTGTTGATCATGGCATTTCCAACTGCCTGGCTGCTGTATGCACTGATTTTGTTGGACTCCTTTCAAATGCCTCCCGTACCTTGTCCACAGTGGCATCTGAAACAAATGGGCGACCCACCCCCTGTTTATGCAGAACACTTCCTGTTTCCATAAATGACGTATGCCAAGCCCGAATACTTGGTTGGGACGGAGGTTCCCTTCCATACTGTGTCCGGAAGTTTCTTTGCACATGGATATTGGACTTCGTCTCTATGACCCAGGCTATAGTCTGAGCTTTCTCCTGGGGCGTCCACATTTGTTGTCCAATCTGCGTCACCTGGAACAGAACAAAGCTTTATGAGTTATCTTGTCATATGTTGTAACCGTTCGTTATTATCTAGTCTAGTTTTCACGTTATTAACATCTAAAGTTGTAAAGATAATTTATGGACATCCTGTATTAATTATATACCCTCCGAGTCAACGGAAGGGCCATGACTGACTGTTTGGGTATAATTAAAGGTTTGAGATTTAATAAGCAGACAGAATGACTAGGTTGGTGATAGCAAAGATGAGGCCCCCGCATGCCATGCTGCATGCATCCATCCAGCTTGAGCTCCAACACGAGACTGCCGAATGGCCATCGGAATTGGGGACATTAGCCCATGCAGGAAGTGCAGGCCCTGTTGGACTACATGCCTGGATGTAAATCATGATGGTAGCTATGATGAGTACAATAACGTGCGCAGGAGTGCACTGCAAAATTAATACATCAATACTTACTTACTGAATTACAGAATGTGCACAGGCTTATACAGCAAACACAATAGATCTCACACACTAACAAAACCCTTTGCTGGTGGTCTTGGCTGCTGTTACAAGATGTATACAGAAGTGCATGCCTACAGATATATCAAAAACCTTACAAACTAATTACAGGACGTTCACAGGAGTGCACGGCATAACACACAGACCCTTAATGAAAACCATAACCTAACAAGAGCCCTTATCATCTTCGGCCGTAGCCCACCTTAGGCACACTAAACATTAGTGTTGCAGGGCCCTGCACCTTGTGCGTGTGCGACCCATGACAGGCTTATGCCAGCCAAGGGACGAGGTCAAATATCACACGCAAGGAGCTTCTGGCCATGGTGAAGGCAATTTCACACTTCCACCCCTACCTTTATGGTAGACTTTTTTTTATGAACTGACTATGCTTTTTTTTTTTCCTATAAACCGAGCACATGTCATTATGTTGGCTATTTAATTTCAAGAACCGTGAAGTTCAAATAGCCCATTTTAGACAGTATCTTCAAGAATATAACTTTGAAATATAGCACAAATCTGGACACTTTCACAGTAATGCAGATGCACTGTGGAGGCCATGTGAGCCATTCTGTCGTCATTGTGAACACAGAGAAGAAAATAGTAGTGAATCTCTAAAGGTGTGGAACAAGAATTGAAAGTTTCTCTATCTTGTGATGGTTTCACCTACATGGAGTGATGACTGTATTAAGAAAGATAAACTAAATTATCCCTCTTGTCATTCATTACTAGAATGAAATGAATCTGGCTGTCACCCAAAATTGGAAGAGATATCCAACCTGCGCACAGCAGTTAAAGCATATAACACTGCAGCCAGTGTTCACTTTGGTGTTAGTAAGACCCTCAACAGAGTTGGATTGAGATTCTATTAGGTCTAGTGTTGGGAGGATGTTGAGAAGTGGTGCCGACTGTGCGACTCGTACACAAGGGACAAGGTCACCTCTAGAAATACAATGTTGGAGCCCCATTTGAGAGGTTGGCAGTGGATATTCTGGACCCCTTGCCTGTCATAGAGAGAGATAATTGAATTTTACAGTTGGCCCAAGATTACTTACTTGCCTAAGGTCATTCCCGTCCCAAACCAAGAAGCGTATACCATGTCTTCTCGGGGTTTGGTGTGCCACGAGAACTCCATTCCAATCAGGAAAGAAATTTTAAAGCTTCTGTGTTCCATGATGTAACAAATATTCTGGGGATGAAAAGATTAGGACTAAAGCCTTACACCCTCATTTGGATGAAATGGTCGAGAGGCTTAAGCACACTCTTGAGCATTACCAGTCAATCTTTGTGGCAGACAAACAAAGGGACTGGTATTCAAAGGTGCCATTATTTCTCCTTGCTTACCACTCAGCAGTTCACGAATCTACAAGGGTAACATCATCAAGGATGCTCTTTGGAAGAGAAAGCTATACCTCCCTAGAGATCTGTTGTTTGGTGGACCGACAGAAGAGGAAGTTGTTGCCCCAGATCATGTCAGCAGATTAAATTACATACTAGTTAGCATTCATGATTTTGCTCGAAAGCACCTCATAGTAAATATTTTTAGGATGAAGACACTGTATGATGTGAGAATGTTAGGCAAGGTATTTTAAGGATTACAACTGATGTGGCTGTACAACCCACAGAGGTAAAAAGTGTACTGCCCAAAGCTACAGATATGTTGGGAAGGCCCCTACAAGATTATGAAGATGATTAATGATGTGGTCTCTTAGATTTGTTATCAAGGCTCTCGGGCAAAGCCTAAGGTTACCCACAATGACCGACTGGCACTCTATAAAGGTCCGAATGTTCCATAGTCTGTTGAGGATAAACAGGATTGAGAAGGGAAAAGTATTACATGCTTGCTGCTCTGCATTGTTACCCTTGCTGCGTCCCACTTGAGTAGCCCAGGCCAGTAACCCGAGAAGTGTGCTGAGATTTATAAAGGCGAGCTGCCTCTGGCACTATCAATACAAAAATGTTGTGGCCATTGCTCTAGCCTCTCTCGGCATGACTCGTGGTGTGGGGAACCTTATAGATTGGACCAGCAAGAATACTTGCTACAGGCCTCCGAGCCAACAGTTTTAAAGTTTGGAGGATTGTGTGACCTTAAGCAGCAAGTGTGGAAAGACAGCAAAGCGACGAGTGGCTGCAACAGTGATCATTAAGGGTGAAGTCTGCTGATTGCAAGCATCTGTAAAGTGAAGAATGATACTGGCTGGCGGGACTTTTGTACTGGATGCATGAGTGGCAGACATTTAGAATGATTGCATTGGATATATTGAATACGTTTTAAATAATGAGTGTGAATGAAATTACTGTAATCAATATAGACACAGTCGTAAGGACTTAATTAAATTGAGGTAGACGTTAAATATTGCACCCACTGAGAATTTGAGTAATAGTGGAGTTAGGTAGTTTAATGTTGTAAATAATAGCTCTGTGAATAAATAAAAAATTCAAATTTTGTTCTTTTTTTTTTAGTTAGACCTTCATCTCTCACAATCTATGGTACGCCCCTGGCACCTTGAAATAATATATTTATAGGGATGGGTAGAAGCATAACTACTAGAATTGCCATTTTACTTATGAAAAATATAATTGTTTTTGTATATGATGTGGCAATTTCAAGAAAAGTAACTTTTGTAGGCCCTGGTGAATTGTAATTATTAAAAATAAGACGTGTAATTTAGTACATTTTGCATGCTGTGCAATCTCAACTTTTTCTGCATAATGAGTTATGAAGATCAAAAATGTGAAATAAAGAAAATCCAGAAGGTGTAATTAATTACAGATGAACTTGGTGAATTGGAATGTTTTTAAATAAAGTAATCAGGGTTATTTCAAACTTATGCAATGGTCCCTTGATATTCCTATAAAACAACATTTAAAAATTTGTTAAAATTTTTACATAATCTTTGCACTAAACTAAATTCTGTATAAAAATTACAAAAATTGGCTTACAATATAGTTTGAGCAGCAAAACAATACATAAATCATGGCTGTGTTCTTCCTGAGAGTAATTTATGATTTGACAGGTTTGGTCCATAATGTATGGCTTGACTGGGAATTACAAAATGATTAATAAGGGATGCACGTCAATCCAGTTATCCATTGTTATGTATGCAATCATTATTAGGTTTCTGGAAATAGTCCCATTCTCACATTATGTTATGCTGTCACTGCCATAGGTATAGCCTAGCCCGGGAGGGGGAAGGCAGTGTGCCCCTCCAACTTCACAAATTAAAAATAAATTTACTTACTTTGAAAATTTCAGGCATGTTAAACAAAATTTACCTTATAATGGGTAACTGAGCACATCAATCTCACCATTAATTGCTGTCCTGAGTAGTTCTTCGTAACAAGTGGAAGTCCAAGAACATTTTTGAATATGTTGCACTACCTAGTGTGTCAGAAATCATTTGGGATATTTGTTAATTCTTTAATTCATCTAATGTATTTTTCACTGTTCAAATTTTTATTCTAGTATTATACCTTGCTTTGGTAGACATTTAATAACTTGCAATTCTGGATGGCAAAAGAGAAAACATCTGAAAGTTATTAAGAAAACAATCGGTACAGATATTAAACATTGGAGTTGTATTCTTATTAAATAAAAAAAATATTTATATGTTGTGTGAAAATATATTTGTCAAAACTGATATTTAAACATTGCTCTAATTGTGAAATATATGTGTAAAAGAATCTACAGTTCTAATTCGAGAGAAAAATCACTCTAGCTTGAAATAACATATTGTTTTGCTCATAAGGCTGTAAAAATAAGAATGTCAGTTGAATTTTTACAAAAATATTTTAATAACTATGGAGCCTATTAGGTAGTCATAACATATGCTCAGGCACACAATCATCATGAATAAAACATGTGAGCTGAAATACGAAAATAACTCGAGCTCTGCTTTCAAGAACCTCTCGCTCACCTCAGTGAAAAACTGACACTAATGATTGGAGTACTTTTGCAACATTTGATATTTTATATTTATAGTAAAGTAACTTCAAATACTTGTAAAATTACCAAACCTGATTTTACTGCAAAATTCCTTTTTGTCCTTCCTTTATCATAACCGCGGTTAAAGACATGTTTACAATACATTCTATGAAAATCAGGGATGCACAGTTGAAGGTGCAGTTTATACAGTAATGCCCTGCTGGATTTTTTTAGAAAAGACAAAAAAATTTTGTAGCATTAGAAGCAAAGTTGTCAGGCTATTTATAGTTATGCCTTAGGAGGGTTAAAATGAAAACGGTTACTGATTTTTTAGCATTTATTTAGGTTGTTGTATATTGTTGTGTGGCCAAAAATTTGTCATCTGGGGGTTACACTGACAAAGAAGGGAGGGAGGGCAGACAAATTCTAGGAGAAAATTACCTCAGTATAATGAAATGCACTATAGTGAGCAGTGATTGCATATTTTATCACAAATAAATGATAATGAATAATTTTAAAACTAATTGTTGACATCTAATTGGTTAGAAGGGGCGGGGGGTTACAATCCCCAATATCCCCCCTGGCTATGTCCCTGGTTGTGTAACAGAGTTCTTATTGTATATTTAGGTGTGTGGCACAAGTACAGTATAAAGTGATATGTCATGTGTATAAAGCATTTGACATTAAAATAAGTATGAATATTTCACCACTTAATCATAAGATGTCAAAATAAAAGACTGTATTGCAGTTATGCCAGAATGTAATGTGATTTCATTATTTTACTTATGCCACTAAACTATTGTCAGCGACCACTTTTATAAGTTTGAACTGGTAAATACAATTCTCTAACTCAAATACAATATTACTACCTGGGTGAACCTCGTAACCTGACAAAAATGAAACGGTGACTAAATTCAGAATTATTTTCCAACATTTGCTATTGCCACCAAAAGCTGTCACAGTTTGTGTTCTGTTAAATATATTTATACTAAATTTTTAGTTGTGCAGCTATGTTGGAGAACAATTAAAAAAATTGTGTTACTTTTGGTACATAAACATTTACCGCCCAAAAATGTTTTGTCACCTGCCACCAAATATTTTATTCTCGCTATGTCTTTGTCCACTGCCATATCACCCTTTGCTTTCCCAAGTCTTTTCTCACTTTCAGAGAGAGGAAGTTACCACTCTGTGTATGTCACATAAATCACTGACAATTACTAAACTTTGTTGGCCATCCTTACATTAAAACTCGCATGCATTTTGCCAGCCTGGTAATTATTGTTCTGTGGGTTGGTTACTACTGAAGCTCTGTAAACTTTGAGTTATTTCAACCATCTCTCTCAAAAAAGTGGGTAGATTTCATTCAAAATGACTGTAGTGTAGAAAGTAAAAAGATGCAAATAAATAAGATAGCATAATAATGTGAAATTTAAGTTTTTAATCATCCATTAAACTTTTAACTAGCCAAGCTTGACTATACTTTGTTCTGGTTGTTATAAATTGCTGTCACAGTAGTCAGTTGACAAACGTTAAAACGTTATAGAAAACAAGTTAAGCTGTAAGCAATACTCAGATAACCAACATACTGCAACACCATAAGTGTGCTTAGAGTTGGGACAAAAATGATGAATTCAAGATTGTGACACTTGTGCTCCCTAGCTCTATTTTATACAATAATAGAAAATAATCCTGCTTATCTTTTTAGACACAGTAATTTAGAGAACAGTTTATGTAGCCTTTCAGCATACAAGTATAAGCTAGATTTCAAGGAGATAATTTGCACTTTTTTTATTTAAATTCTCAGCATAAGAAAATGTTAGCTAGTGTTACAAAAATTTCAGCTTTGTACAGTTATGTATGTTTTCTGTCTTTACGTTGTGTTTATATTCTACTTTTTAATTATTTGGCAGGTGCCATATTTAGTATAGCATGCCTGTAAATATTTGTTATAAAACATTATCATGGTAATGCATGTCAAGTAGCTCAGCATGATTGATGTCTTAGTAGTTTTTGTATTCAGCCTGTGTACTTGGTTTAAAATGTAATTTCATACACAATAGGTTGTATAATGAATATATTGTAACTATATTTGTTGTAGAGAAAACACATCAAATTGTTAAGCTGGATGCTTCTACTGTAGAGATAGAGGAAAGAGGTGTAAAGTTACGTCTTACGGTTGTTGATACGCCAGGATTTGGAGATGCCATAGATAACACTGACAGGTAACATAGTCCTTTTCACCTCTAAACTGCTAATGTTTCACTATTAGAATTTTGTTTTCTCTTGTGGGGTACTTTCTTTCAAACTGTTCAGCAAGGGTGATGTATTGTTTTTAACTTGATGTAGTTCAGGTTGTCTGCTGGATCTCGAAGTCCCTTATGAGTCACAAATTTCTATAAATTAGTTTGTTACTAAAAAAAAAAAAATATATATTTTAGGGACGTAGCTCTGACATTTGAATTCTTTCCAGCTGTATATGCCAGTAGCAGAATGTGTTTAAACCACTCGTTTTCTTTAGGTTGATAGTATTTTGTACAAATAGTATAATTTTATTTGGAAATATTATTTGTAGAACAAACTTTATTAGCTGTAGAGTTATTGACTTTTTTTTGGTGTGTGATTTCAGCCTTCTGTTAACAAAAAGAACATGTGATGTGTGAAAACTACCATTTTTATACACACAGTTTTTATTCTTGGGTCAATATTATAATTTTGTGTAGCTGGTATGGTTACTCAGTTTGTAGTCATGGTAAAATGGACAGATGTTACAGAAGTTAATTTCTTGTTTGTTGTAATTCAGTATACCACCTTGAGTTATAAGTTTTAAAATGTTGTAACAGATGCATTGAATATTGTTACTGACCAACATGTAATGTTTGAAATCTGTCATTATGGCTGAGCACGTTTGTAAACTTCCTAATCTCACTATACAAATAAGGGTCACTGATCTGTTTTCAGTAATAATAATTGGCAATTGTGTTCACTGATTGCCCCAGTAAGTTCAAAAACAATATTTGCTACTACAGAGTTTAATCATAAGTAATGGGATTTTTTTCTTCATAATTTAAATTATATACCTAGCACTTAGTCTCTCCTTTTCTGCATTGATCATAGAATATTTAAATATAATCACTGGTCTCTTAAAAGCAGGGATGTTGGCATATGTTTACTCTTTAGGTGTATTGCTTTTTCCTCCTGCTGAAAGATAACAATTTTGCACATTTAAATGTTTGGTAGTTACACTTTCAGAAGCCTGTGTGAATTTCTTCTTTGTGTTCATTGTGTATCTTTGCACCACTTGAAAATATAAGCATGGCTGTGGTCCTAGCAAGAAGTTTGCATTAATTAATTAAGTGTTTCTGGGAGATAGTTTGAAACGTAAATATATTTTGAAATATATTTGCTGTGATTTATATGAAATGAAAGGAAATAAACTTTAACATCCATCAATTAAAATAGTTTTGCATTATTGAGGGTTCAATGGGAAGAGATTTTTTTTTATTTCTCTCTTCTTTTTCAATTTAGCTGCTAATGTTGCATTTATAATTAAGTTCATATAGTTGTGGCGTAGGATATCAAAGTGTGGTAGCTTGTTATTTATGGAGTTTTTTTTTAATTAAGTGGTGATAATTTGTGCTTCCACTTTTAGTAAGCTATTGGGTACAACTGCACACGCGGATGTTACTGAGAAATTCTCTACTTGTATTTTTGTTTTCAATTTAACATGCTAACAAAGCAGTGAGTAGGCCTAACAATCCCTTTCTTATGGCGATAACACAAAATGTAACAAAATCGTACAGTTGCTTATAAGACTGTAAATAATATAAAATTAGGAAAATTAAATAGTGAATCAAATTTGTAAGGTAGAATAAAAACTGTCAGTAATTGTTTAAATACTGAAAATTGTCTGCCATATCAGAAGGCTACTGAAGAAACAGAGAACAGCTTATAAAACATGTCATTTTTTTTTTCCAAAGTTGAAATGCAGTATGTCTGTTGTTCTGTCATAGTAATTAAGATATAAGAATCCATTCCATGAAGGTAATCAGAATTAAATACAGTATTATTTATGGGTAACATATGTATATTATAATATTTTCATCTCTATCATTATTATTATCAGCCAGCTGCTGCACCAGGCATGGGCACTATGCATGGACTGGGACCTGCAGGGGGTGACCCATCTTGACCCTTCCCTTCTCCCCAGGCAGTCCCGTTGCCTGGTGGCCAGGAATAATTGACAGCTGACCTGACTGGCATCACAGCCCCTCCTACCTCCTGCAGGAGAAACCGACGACTGTAGAGAATGCACAAGAATATTCTGGGAACTAGGACCCTCTGCGCAACGTGGCATTTTGATCAAATTCTGGGTGACTGCTGACAACACTATAAATACAACCACAGCTGGATGGTCAGCAGTCTATTGATAGAAGTCTTTTATTGAATGCGTTAATTGAATGAAATCAAGTGTGGCGAGGTACATGGGCAAGGAGGATGGATGGCGATGGGAGATTGTGAGACAAAGGCGGGCGAGGTGTTCGCGGTGTGAACAGATTAGAGGGTGTGAAATCCAATGAGTGAAGACTACTGTGCATGATAATAACATCCTATGTATGCTCTGATAATGAAATGAGCATATACAAAACATTTAATATGATGAGTTATGTCCTAAATAAATACCAAACTTGAAGAACAAAATTAATAATCCATTAAACCTTGGATTACTCAAATTGATAGCAGCTGCATTATTTACTGCATTAATTAAATACAAATATGTAACAAGACAATTAAAAATATTACTTGCAATTGTTTTCATAGACTTAAATATTGAAAATGAGATTTCAAAATTATTTAGAAAATATAGTACACTAACAATGACACAGCAGTGAGATGGTCGTAATGTATTTTAAAATGACACAATTTGCACCGACATAAGTTCCATCCGTATCATGTCTCTGCTATGTGGGAATGATTTCAACAATTATGTTAACTTTAGTATAGGGGGTTCACAATAAAATGAGCACTCTCAAAATCAACCTTTGAAAAAAATGATTGCCTTGTAACTGTGTACATTATAGTGTAAGTAAATACATTAAAGCTGACAGTGAATTAGGGGATGTAGTTCCAGATCTTAACGCCTTACTAGACACTATATCAAACATTAACAGCACTTGAAATTAATCACTTTTTTTTATTTTATGCACATAAGAATTAAAATGGTGCAATAGTAACACATTTGTATTTTTAACAAATTCATAGCATCACTTGGCTGGTGGAACAATTTTTTTCTTTTTCAGTTTCCATTCTGGTGTTCAAATGCTCTGAATTCCGTGAATTTACATTTCTATCTGTTCCATTACTTAGTTGCAGTTGCGTGCCTTGAACAATGTGATTCGTGTGACAGTTCATAACCTCAAATATAAAATATTTATTTACATAATTAGTAAAACATTTAGGTGCATTTATCTATTGTCAATAAAGTGGTATATTTTATAATTGCTTTTTGTATTTCGACGTTTCTGGTTGAGGGAAGTCAATAACATTTCATGTGACCTGGCCAGCATGTGTACACGTAATTAAAGTTGGTTATAATAATATAAAAATTTGAAGAAACATAGGTCAAGTGCATTTAATTATATTTGCAATATTGTTTAGCAATTCTGGAGCTTCAATGGATGTGTGTTATATTTACGTAACCATTAGAGAATATGCATTAATACCTCAGTATGTATTTAATTAGATTTTATCTAATAACACTATGAAACTACTTCGTATTACATGTGGAAGATTCCTCCTGTACTTTTAATATGTTTGTACAGTTCCTCTACATTTTGTTGAATCTTTCAATATGCGCAGGCAAATATAAACAGTGAGCATCCCATCTGCCACGAGTATCCTCAATTTCTGTATTGAAAATTGTGCATTAAATTTTTGAATCCAATTTTATGATATAAGTCATCAGTTAGGTTTTGGTTTTTTGGTATTCTGGTGAAATTACATTCACATCACTGTAGTCATTCTAATTTTATAAATTTAAAGTGATTTCCTCATCAGAAAGTTAAAGTGATTTCCTCATCAGAAAGTTCAAGACAAACTTTTGTTTTATTAGACCCTGTAAAAATATTCATGGGACGGATTTTCTTGAAACTTGCATTTAATGATAAATATCACAGTGGAAGTGTGCTGTAAAAACAAAAATATAAAAATTGGGATCAGTTTGGTTTAGCCACTAAAGTTTTGTGGCAACTATTTTTTATATTCATATCATAGCAAAACAACCATTTGCTTACATATAGTGAGTGTATACAATTATTATTTTCGAAGTTATTTGTGCCTTAAGTCGCATATCATTATCAATAGGAATTTTGATAGTCTGCAGATAGTGTCTTTGCTTGTATTGTATGGAGCGGGAGAACATTATTTGGTAATATTCTACTCAAATAAAAATAACTCTTTCAAAACCATTTAAGCTTTTGTTTTGTTCTACCTGTACATGTTAGTTTATTAATTCTCATATCATTAAAAGACAATTCAACATACGCTGTGTCCCGATATGTGATGGACTAAATATTCAGTATTATGTTGGAGGGTTTCATTCCTGTAATACTTAACGACAGGCGAAAATTAGAACATTTCACATATTTAACAAGGAATGTTCTAAATAGCATGATGTTGGTCATCACCGCAGCTCGGTACTCTCCAGTTCAGCTGATGGCGGCTACTCAGTGAGTCTGGCATCCCCCTTCCCCTTATATGCCCAATGAGAGGGGAAGTGGTTACCTAGCAACCAGTGTTGAATCCTTGCATCCTTTCTCTTTCCTCTGTCTCTCTCAGCCGCACACCATTCTTCCTCCCCTTATGCATGTCGTTGAGAGGTGAAGCTGTTATATAGCAAAAAAAGCTGCATCCTCTCTTTCTCGGCCATGTGTGCTTGCTTCCACCCCTTACACACCTGACAAGAGGGCAATTGGTAGAGTATATGAAACATTAAATAAAGATAATCATATTATATCAGTTTAACGATGCACAGTCATCCCATTGAACAGTAGTCAAGAGCTGCGCAGACCTACTCCATCCCCTAAGGTCACTGCAGTCAAGTGTGTGCAAGGGTAAGAAATTTTATCAAGATAGTTCCACGTATCATCACTAGTATTTCAAAGCAAATAGTTTTGCCTGAAAATGTTACGTAATGTATTTTAAAGAAGAATTTTTTATGCACAAATGTTTTCTTTTCAGATTATAGGTTTTTTTTTCCATTTAAAGTTAATGTTTAATTGTATCTGATGTATATTCAAAAAATTTTTTTAAAAAATATTCATTTAACTCAATAGGCAGCATCTTCCGAATAAAATTGTATGCCCAGAAGCATATGGTTGACTTCTCAGTGTCATAAAATTTGTTTCAACATCAAATGACATATTACCAATCATATAAAGTTAATTTTCTTTAGCTTCTAATGGGACGATTTGAGCATTTATATTAATTTATTTCAATAGCTGCATGTTTTCAAAATAATGTGTAAGCTCTGAGCCCAACTGCAGCATAATTCGCAAAATGCATATGTGAATGGAAAATCAGAGGACGTGGTTTTGAATGATTAAATATTGAAGATCATAAAGAAAAAAATTTTAATAGCCCTGTATATTCATCTCTGTCTCATCACTTTTTTTTTTAAATGAGAAGTATTATTAATGACTTCAATTACACATGAGCACAACGTCACCAACATAAGTTTTGATTGATTGATGTGGCCTGTATTATATAAGCTTCAGCTGTCAGTGATGATATTCGGCAGAGCTTGTTTCTTCCCCTAACATGGCTGGCGGGGAGTGCGCTAGTTGCCTACCAACCAGTGTATCGTCCTTGCGCCCACCCTCTGTGTGCTGACCAATTTGGAAAGGGAGAGGTAAATGGTTTCACTCGTCGCTGTTGTGGCTTCCCATTCTCAGGTGGCTGTCATCTAACAGGTGGAAGGCTCAGTTCTGTCTCCTGCCACCAGGGCTGCATAATGCGACCCTGGTTGCTGGTTTGCTGTGCCCTACTGTCTAGATTCTTCCTCATGCTGTCATGACACCAGACTACACTGCTCAGCCACGATGCATGCACCCATTTATGATAATCAAAACCCAACCTAAGACATATAGGGCTTGCCCTAAGACGCATCCCATTCTCCAGCTGCCTTAGTTACTAACATGCATGCCGAAGGGCCCACAGAACTGTGGAGGGGCTCACGCTGGCATAATGAATTGGGGGCTCGTCAGACAATAAAAATTGCTTCCCCCTCTCTGTCTCGCTCGCCATGAACACTCTGACTAATCAATAACCTCTCAGTGTGCTCTCAGCTGATCGAGTGCATGAGAAACATTCAAAATTCTGTGTCATGTTTTCTTTTTCAGAGGTTTGAAAGTTTTGGGATGGCTTGCATTCAGTGTATGAGGTTGATTAGTTATATTCAGTATTTTGTGATGTATTATTCTTTATTCAAACGAGTTGAGTTGAAATCTTTTTTAAATATATTATTTACAGTGACACTAATACAATGATAATTTTTAAAAATAGATCCAATTTTTAATGGGTGTGTTAGTTAAACTTTACTGATATGCACAGCTCTCATTATACCCAACATGAAGTTTAATTTGGTTAGAAGTTGTATTTTATTTATGTACACATCAGACCCTCATCTACTGAAATTCTGGATATACGGAAACTTTTGACAGTCCCCTGCAAAACGGTAGATAAGGAGTCCACTGTAGTTACAAATAGTATATACTTGGAGAGCTCATAATTTTTAATGTTCATAACAACTGTATTAGCAGACATGTGCGTGATAGTAATAATTACAATTTTAATATAATACTCCACATATAAAAGTCAGATATAAATAAAATATTGATAGACTTAGCTGAATGCAGACATCGTCAAACCCACAAGAACAGTTGATAGTTATCTCACACACAAGAAGATAACATAGGGTCATTCCATATGGAGTCCTCAAATTAAAAAAAAAAATGGAAGCTGCGCCTGTTTTGATTTTGATAAAAATTTGTTCCTATGTTACCCTATCCACAAGGTGAAAGAAAAACATTTATTAAAATTTTTACCTACAACAAGTTGAAGATGGCAGTGATTTTTCATACACACTGTAAGCAAATTTCACAGATTTCGAAGGTTTACGCAACTAACTGTAACGTTTTTAATAAGTCACCTATTGTGGACTTTTTAGTGTCAATTAAAAGCTTACGTAAGATACTATTACACTGTATATTTATATTATGAAACAAATTTTGTATTTTCAAGATGGCAGCCATCACCTTTTACCATTAGGGTGACTGTTTTACCCCACTTTATACCCTATCCTGCTTACCAAATGTGCATTTAGAGAGCTGATCTTTTTTATCTTTAGTGTCTACATGTAGAACAGTGAGCAGTGCCAAAGTTACCTGGGTTGAAGACTTCCTTCCTAGAAAAAAAGTGTCTCCAACTTTGGAAAAAATTAAAATGTGCGGTTTTCAAATAAAAAAAAAAAAATTGTGTTTGGACGAAATCAAAATTTGTGTTTTATGAAAGATGATCTTGATAAATAGTTATAGGGCACTAGTTGTCCCATTCTGTTATTTTCACCACTGTTGAACTGGGGGGGGGGGGGGGGGGGGGGGGAGGAAAAAAAAGCCAGTTTTTAAATTTAAACTCTATTTCTTTATATAATCCCACCTTATTCTGAATGTTATTAACATGTGTCAAAAGGAATGCAAATGTGTATTTCCTTTGCTTTAGTTGTAGAGTGTACCTATATATATATTTTATTCATACTGGCTAGTAACTTCAAAACATCAAAAACAGCTATTCATAACAAATACCTAATCACTGCACACGTTAATTCATTCTAGCTGTGGTACGAGTCAGTTAAATTTTACTGCTATGTCTACATTTTAGTCTTCTTTTTCTACATTCATAATTTAATTTTCACTCTAATTAACAGTCACTGTTTGTACACTTGTACTAAATATTTACAAACTCCATGTTTATGTAGCAATGTTACTGTGTAGTGTGTGCCATTCTCTCTATGAAAATAACTGATAACATTTCACTCATTTTGTAGCTTATGTTGTGTATTCTTTCATCGTAAGTTACTACCTCAAGTGCTGACAACATTCTTAATATATTCACTTGTTTCACCCATACCATTTTCTTTGTAAGTTTGAAGTGAGTGCTTGGATCTTTAGGATGAAAAATTATAACCTTGTACTCTTCTTCCCCTCCAGAGTTTCTTTGTGTGTATCAAATCCAATCCACTAGTCACCATTATAAATAAAACACACATACTCATTCAGGTCTGGCAAAACAGTTTATTGTGGTTTGGTGATGGGTACCACTAAATACCTAGTTCTGTGATGATTAGTATCGGTAGACAGCAAGATTATCTTCGTCTACTGGAACAAAACCATGATACTATCTTGTATTGAGAATTGTTTCAGCTTCATGAAATAGTCTTTCAAGTAACTTCTCTTCACAAACAATATCTTCTGATGACACAAAAAACATGATGTTACTGGTATAACTAATGAGCCTACTTGCCTCAAAATGGGTGCAATTAATTTTTAAATAATTTCTTTAAAGCTTAGTTAGTAGGAAGGACTTTCCTTCTCTTTGAAAGCAGTAACTTTATAAATGAAACCAGAAACTTACCCAACAGTAGCAAGACGATTACAAATACAGTGGAACCACATTATTGCGAGTATGGCCTATAACGTCACGTCCGCCATCGCAATAGTTTTTAAATGCACCGTCATTTGCCCTATTATTTGGAAGGTACTTAATTAAATTTATATTTCACTATAGTGCATCTATAATGCACTATAGTGATCTGAACATTTATAAACTCATACCTTTAAAATGTTTAAACAAGTTGCATCACAAGTGACATCCACCCATTTGCCATGCCTGAGCCAGCCTTTATTAGTCTATGTCACGAGGCGTCACTTGCGTCAGATGTAGGAGCAGGAGAAGAGGTGTGCGAGGGTGTTTTAGTGATAGATGAGGAGAGGTACGAAGGGGGGAGAGGTGCGATCGGAAGTGGGGCTAGTAGAGGAGGACAAGAAAGTGGGTGGGTACGTTGGATATAGGCTAGGAGGTGGCAGAGGGGAATGGTACGTACTGTAGAATGTAGGAGGGGGCAGCGAGATATTATCTGCCTACCACTCCCTGTATGGCCGCCTTCTATTACTCGCTGATTTCACTGACCAGTTATTTCAGCTACAGCAGCTATTGTTCCAATACTACTGAAGAGCACTGATAATCACTGGCACTCGTTCCTGCGTGCCGCTGGGTGGCACTTTACGCGAGGCTATATTGATTACTATAAGCACCAAGTTTACTGGAAAACAATTATTTTGGGCGATTCAAGTTGTAGGTTATCAGAAATATTTAAAATGTGCATATGGCAGGATCATTAAATACAAAATATTCCCTACTGAAATTCCAAACAATATCAGTACAAAAATAAACTGAAAACAGAGTTATATGCTATAAGAAAAATTGCCTACTTTAGTCATACAATTATGAATAATTGTTTTTATATGCACAAGAATTAATTTAACTCAAGAGAGAAATAAGATAATTCTTAAATTTATAATAGAATTCTTTTTATTTAATTTTATGTGATTTATACCATTGCCAAGCATTCTGTAGCTATAAGATTACTGACGGAAAAAATATTTATGGTTTACTGCTGGCTGTTCCATTACTGCTGACAAACACTGATGAACCGTCAATGATTTTAGTTCTCATCAACAGTAACAGAAGTTGGCCTATGTTGTAGGGGTAGGAAGGCTCTGCCGCTTGCAAGATCATCGCTTCTCCACGTGCCAGGCTTGTAAGGGGAAAAGCATTATTATGTCTAACAGTTGCTAGACAATGCTACATTGTTTATGATAGTTCACTCAATTTTTGCATTTTATTGTTGAGCTGATTTAAATTCTGAACGTAGCTTTATGTGTTACGGTTTCTGTGAAACTTATTTCGGTTTAAATTATAGACTACCTATGCTAATAAAGGAAAAACACTTGACATTGCAATAAAATTCTAAATCTTATGCGATTGCAAGGATGGTAATGTTAGTAAAAGTGACATTGGATGAAAATATAACATTCCACCATTTTTCTATAGTGAAACATGTTAAAAAATCATAAGTTTTTCATTTCTTGTTAATGTCTGTGTACAGTGTTGACATTTTTCATTCCCTTCAAAATATTATTCCTGATTGTACAAATATTTTTTTTAACCTACCATAAAGCTACATTTGTTTGCATTTGAAGAGATACGTGTGTTGTCTGCGGGTTGGAACAGAACGGGAAAGTAACATTTGTTCAAGGTGCCAGCCCTTCCCTTTATTGAAATTTTCTGTATCTACATGTGGGACAGGAGAAAGTGCATTATTGATCTGCTGTTCGCTTTGTAAGCATGAAAGAGAAACAACTGTGGTGTGGCATGCTAAGAGAGGAGTAACGAGGGACAGGAGGAGAAAGGAAGCAGTCAGAGGAGCAAGAGACAGGTGGAGAAAGAGAATAGTGCAGAGGGGCGAGAAACAGAAGTAGAAAATGAAGAGGGCAGAGGGAAGTTTGGGGGGAAGTTCAATGATCTCCAGGCTTTGTATGTGTGTTTGATAGATAGAGGCAATGAGTGAAGTAACACACTGATTGGTTGGCAACAATTCCCTCATGCCTCTTGCACAAATTTGGAGGAGGGGAAAAAGAATGGAGGAAGTCAGGTTGCGCCTGTTGGTCATTACATAAGGTTGTTGTCACACATCTCAATTTTTTTGTATTAACTGGACGCTGCACACACATAGTTTACGGCATTTGTTAAACACAGGATGTACAAGGGCAAATACAATAGTAAGAATATATTGGGACACTGCAAATTTTGTTATAACAATAACTCAGCTGCAGCGATAATTAATTTTGCCATTGTCGACTATCGTTATAACATGGTTCCACTGTACACACATACCTTACCCGGGACTTGAGCCCATAAAACCTCATACTATAAGCTGCTTTACGAAAGTCGGATTCCGAGAATCAACTTCAGATTTTATCGATCTAATGTATTGAATGATAGGGTTTACTAAACTAAAATATTCACAGGTCCATTATTTTGTAAATAATTGACTGAGCCAAATAAAACATGTAAGTACCTTAGTGCTACTTGTGTGAAGGATTTGATGGAAATCAGTTTGTTTCGTACCTGAGATAAAACATAAAAAACTTAATTTTCTTATATGATGCTTTTGTACAAAACTTAAAAAAAAAGAGGCTCTATATACGATGCTTCTAACAAGTACTGTCTACATACAATTTTTGGTTTAATTTGGTTAAATTGTTTAATATATATGTCAAACTTACATGAATGGTTTATGATGCTGTCATTTTTAACATTGTAGTCTGACCCATTTAATCATGAAAGTTTACATTGTCTTCTGTAGCATTTATGGTGTTCACAATTGGGTACAAATTTATTTGAAGTGATCCTGTGTAACATTTGACAGGAATCGGTTGATTGGTCCATGAGACAAGGCATAAAACCTCCATAATTTTCATGTGGCGATCTTCATAAATGGAGGACATAAAGTAATGTAGCAATTTGGATGATAGTAAACTGCCAATATACAAAGTTAAGTTATAATGGATTATTTGATGTTTGTAATAGGTACTGCCAGCATACAAAGCTAAATTGGTATTTGTTTCGTTAATAAAATATGCTGAGCTAAAATATTAATATAACCACCATTTTGAAAATAAGTGCCTGGCCTACTTAAAAAATACAAGTTTGCTCCATTTGCTGCAGTACTTGCGCACGCGCGCATACACACACGCACGCAGAAAGTGATCTCCTAAGCCTTTCTTTGCTTCAGAAAGTAGGCTAAAAACATTACTCCATAAATTTTCCTTGAACAAAATTTGAACATTTCTTGTGGCGATACAATGGGGTTTTCAGCGGTTCTTTGTAAACTATTCACTGTCACAAGATATTTAGTTATACCTCCAGTAGCATTACACAGACTTTTGCCATTTGATGCGAAAAAATAATGGCATTCAGAAGACAGACCAAAATCATCTTTGTGCTTAGCCAGGTCAGCAAAATTATTTTTAATTTATTTATTTATTTATTTATTTATTATTACACTTTTGTCTAGTTGGGGAATCTGCCATTCGAAGGTTGAAGCAGAATTTTCTGAAAGGTGTGAACAGCTACAGTGTTGTGTGTCAAATAGTCGTTGACACCACAAAAGTTTTCACACTTTGTGGAATCATTTTCTTTATAATGGGTTTAATGTGACTTGTGCGTTAACTGAATGAAATGCATGTACTTCATCTTGCATCACAAAAGTATAATTTTCTGATAAATATCCCAAAATTGTCCACTCACCAGAAGTAATATATTCTTTTTTTGATTTTAGAAATTCAGACTTGACATTTTGCAATAAAGTGATGGGTTTATAATTTTATCAAATATTCCTTTAGGTCAATCAAAAAGGCTTCCATATTTTTTTTATTAGGGTGGCAAACTAGCAGTGGTCAGTTGACAACCATAGTTTGTACTTTTTCACTCAATAGCTCCTCCCCTCACAGGTGATTTCATCCAGTTCATCAACTCCAGGACATTTATGGCATTTTGAAATCATACAACATTCTTTTAAACATCTCAAATCTTTTTCACTAAATTTTGGCGTTAATTTTTACTCGCTATAGCTGCCAATATTATTTTAATATTTTGGTGCTGTAGGCATATACATACAGAAAGTGTGCCACTGAAACCAGCTAGCATGCAACACAAGAGACTAGATATTTTTGTTCTTTTGTCTTTCCTCTTGGAGTTCTGTCTGTTACATAGTCCTTTAAACTGGCATTATTCTGCGTACATCATCATTCTTGTAAAAACCTGTTACAACATTAACAGTTTCATTACTTAAGCAATTTCGACTTTTTTTGCTATCAACATTCGGTAGCACACCATGTTTTTCCTTTAAAGTTCTTGCATTTCTTACTAAATATTTGCTGCATGTAAACTCAACTTTTGTTTTAGAAATGCTCCAGCATTTTGGCAACAAACGTAAAATTTTGTGTTTCTCATCAAATGGGCTAGCATGTGCGAATTTCTCCTTTAACTCTTTTATTAATTCAAAGTGATCTAAATTCTTTGGAGTAATTTCTTCATGGTTAGTAGCATCATTGTAAAATGAGATACTTGTTTCCAATTTTCTTCTAATTGAATATGATAGGTTATCAATCTTTTGCTCCATTTTTTGTCTTCTTTTACACTGAGGAAACCTTTGTAAACAAATAGGAGATTCATCCAGAGCAGCACATGCTTGGTTAACCGATTCTACAGCAATGCGTTCTGGTTCAAAATTACCATCATTGTTGTGTTATTCTCCATCAAACTTTTAATTCTATGGTTTTATTCAAGTTTTGAAAACAGCCTTACCTGGTATAAGTTTCAGATGTTACATGTTTAGCAGACAACTGCATAGTGGTTTCCGTTAAGGACTTCAAAATAGGTTATTTTTTGTGCATGACAAATGGGTCACAACACTTATTACCATACAAATGAAAGAACTAGTCAACATATTTCTTGAAATGGACAGATATTTGCAACTTCATCCACACTTTTTCTAAGTGAAATTTATGTTTTTATTTCATCACATGTGTCACTTTCAATTATTAACTCTGATGATCTAGAGTAAACAAAACAGCAAACAGAACACTCCATTGTCACTGGCATTGAATACAAAATATTCCAGCTGAACAGGCAATTAAAGACTGAAGCTCCAGACAGGATGCATGTAATCATGTGCTTATCTGCATGATGCAATCTCATGAAACAGTTGCTTCATCTTCAGACTTTGGACATTGCATAGTGAGTACCATGTAATAACATGACTTAAAACATCTCGTGAATTTTGCCTTTGATTTTGAAGTTAAACTGTCTATAGTTTTCAAATTACAGTACAGTAAGTAAACGTTTCTTCATTTTTATTTATTTATGTAATTTCAAAACTGTGAATTTTTCAATGTTTTTGCATTGCACTGCCGAAAGAGTGTATTAACACGTAGTACCCGTTGTCACCCTAATGTTTAGTGACTTTCAGAATGAAGTGGGAGTATATAATGCACAACAGATTAAATTTAAAAACAGAGGTCCATGTACTTAACAGCTTGCACCCTATAGCTATTCATCAAGAGTATCTTTTATAAAAAACTCAAATTTTTATTTTGTCTCCCACATAACTTTCTTTGGCTTCGAAAACAGCAAATTTTAATTTTTTCCTACGTTTGAAACTGTTTTGTTTTCTGGAAAGGAAGTCTTCAACCCAGATAATTTTGATGTTGCACACTTTTCTGTGTGTAGGCACTAAGCTCACAAAAGATCAGATCTCTAAATGCAACTTTGGTGGAGTAGAGTGGGGTATAAAATGGGTAAAAAAGTCATCTGAATACTGAAAGCAGCTGACCCCCATCTTGAAAATACAAATATATTATGTAAGCTTTAAATGGCAATAAAAACTCCACAATATGTCACTTACTAAAAACATTAGGTCTATTTGCATAAACCTCTGAAATCTGTGAAATTGTGTTTGCAGTGTAGATGAAAAATTGCTGCCATCATCTATTTGTTGTAGTTAAATATCAAAATTAATCTTTTACTTCCACCTTGAAGATGGGGTAACATAGGAACAAATTTTTATCAAAATAGAAAATGGTGCAGCTCCAGCTCTTTTATGATTTCACTTGGAATGACTCCATATCCACTACCGGACTGCAGCATAGAGGAGTTCAAATAAAACTTGACTACGTCACTACCAGCAAGGAAAGTGAAGGTGATGTACACCAAAAGTTGAAATGTGCAGCAAGAATTAGGCTACCACATGCAGAAATGGTTAGACTCGCATGTACATCCTCACTAAAAAAATGAATAAAATTTATTAGTGAGTGAAAATAACTGTTGCACAAGGAGAAGTGAACTATAAAACTGCAGTGTTATTCAGCAGTGAGGAGAAACAGAAAAATATCCAAGTGACGAACTACATGTTGAACCACCAAACCAACTGGATAAAAAAACACAACTCACGAATTTAGATTTACTTGGTCTAGAGCCGGTTACTTGATGGCGAACAAAAACAAAAACACAATAATGCTGGCAATACACCAAGGTGAAAAGTGCTTGAAGAATGCAGAGAACCTAATCAATAAACAAATAAAAAGGTTAGACTTTTGATGATAGATGTCACGGTCTGTCCAGAATATGCTAATTACGCCCAGACACACACAGTTGTAGAAAAATATCATTTGAACAGAAGACTTTTTATTTTTCCTAAAATTACTAGCTAACTGTCTGGGTATGGCAAAAAAAAAGCAGAATCGCAGGCTGCAGGGAGGATAGGTGGAGATGAGCCTCAGACAGCAACAACCAGAGAAATTCACAATGCTGCAGTGCACTTCCAGACAGCAGAAAAACAATTGCACGACACGCTGGTCTGCAGGCAACAAGCAAGATAAAAAATGTAACTTTGAAAGTAGAGACCAAAACTGTATTGAAAGCAAAGAAACAAGAAAAATATATAAACTGTAAAATAGTGACAAGGTTTAAATAAACTGAAAGCATATATAACATATTAACACATGCTTTATTAAACCATTAAATCAAAATATAGAAAACATTTACCATGATATAACACATTTCATAAATAAATACCATACACACATAACTCAATTAAAGAGTGCTAAATTTAAGATTAAAAGCATTATTTACCACATTATTTAAGTTACAAAAAGGCAATGAGACAATTAGTAATGTTACTTGCAATAATTTTCACTGAATTAAATACTGAATTTAGGTTTCTAAAAATATTTAAACACAATACATTAACTGTGCAAATAACATTGTTGTATTTGAAATTGCACACAGCATACAAATTTAAGTTGGAATTGATTACTTGGTGTCAACGATATAACATACTAAGGTAAAATGGCTGTATGGCCACCATTTTGAAAGTAAGTGCCTGACCTACTTGAAAACATACAATTTTATATCGCCTGTCACAGTACTATATGTTGTCCAAATTTGATAGGAATCTGTCAATTGTTACCAAAGATATTACTTGAAAACTGTATTTATTTGTGTGGTACTACCTAACAAAATGACTGACGAAACTGGCTATGTGGTGGATTGTATGATTCTTCTAATAGATACATTCAGGATACAATATTTCGTAGAAATTGCCCTAATGGAATGGTAGATATACCAAATAAACCTAAAATATTTGTATGGCTGCCAATTTCAAAATAAGTGTCTAAATTAAATTACATGTGTTTACATAGCCTACCATAGTATTACTTGCCAAATTTTACTAGAATTGGTTTAGTAGTTTTAAAGATATAATAAGATTTATATTGTTTCATGTGGTGCTATCTTCCAAAATGGTTGACCAACAACAATATCCATCTTTTAAATGCTGCACTGATACATCCAAAATTTGTGTTTAAATTGTTTGAATGTCTCCAGAGATAAAACATATCACCCTAAATTTTAAAATCGTAACCATTTTGAAAGTAACTACTCTGTGTAGGCATAAACTATAAAAATCAGATGTCTGTACCAAGTACTGTATTTGTACCGAGTTTGGTGAAATTTGATTATGGTGTTCAGAAGTTTATAGGGGACACACACATTGGATGCATACACACACACATGCATACCGACAGGAAAGTGATCTCGTAAGCCTTTCTTTCCTTCCTGGACACTGAAAATTGACACAGTGCTTGTTAAATGTTATGTGGTGCTCAGCGTGCATTTATAATTTAATTGGTGTTAGGGGATGTTGTACTGCCCTTCCATTTTATCATTCATTTGTAATATACCTGCCTTTGAAAATAAATCTGTATATTCCATTCATGATTACTTCCAACTTTTATGAAGCCTTGCTAAACTTCTATTTCCAGTATATTCTTCCACCTCAAGTAAACAAAGCTTAACCGATTCTAGAAAATTACACCAAAGGGACAGTGCACCATATTAATGCACTCTCAGTGTAATAATGGCTTGCATTAGAACTATTTTTTACCAACATGCTTATAATCTCACGGTTTTTATTATATTAATTATAAATGTAAAATATAATCATATATGTACAAAATATAATTGAAAGTTTAATCTAATAAGAAATAAGGTATTCTATGTTAACAAAAGTATAAATGTTCATGATACATGGCAAATCTGGGAAATAACCAAGCACGTCATACTAGGGTGATTTTTCAAAGGTTTAATTCAAAAAGGTTGAAGAAACTGCGAATAGAGTATACTTCATGTGCAAATACGTTTTGTGGTGCATTTTCTAGATTTTTATTTCAAAACCTGTAAGAATTTAACAAAAATTGATTTTAATATTGCAGTGAATTGAAGTGTATTCCTGGGATGGTGAGACCTTGTAAAATATGGGTTTCCTGTATTTTTCTAGGAGTAAATACGACCTTCAGCATTTTGCAGAGGTGGCCATGAACTTAATGAAATTAAAGGGAATGGGGTTTGGCAATTTTTTTCTCTCATGATTTTTCCATTAAGGGGAACATGGGACGTAAGTTAAAACTACAAGGTTTGATTGCATTTAAAAATTTATTAGCAGCCAGTAGACAAAAATGAAGAAAGGGCAATGCTACAGAATTATTTTTACCAACTATGAGAGCAAATATTTTACCATAGTGATGTGTTTCTGCCGAGTTAATTCTTCCTCGGTAAATATTTGTATGTAACTGCTGTGAGAGTTAAGCAATATAAATGCACCAATATTCTAAAATAATTGCTTATAATTTTGGCAAAAATCCTTATTTAGGATCACCTTCTCCCCCCCCCCCCCCCCCCCCATAAACCTGTGAATGTCAGTTGACGTATTTGGAATAAATTTATGTCTCATGCTCTATTAAATACAATATCAATCACATAAGAGTCTATTATATCAAGGGTTTGCTGTATTTTAGCCAGAGATAAGTATTTGTTTAATATATAAGTACAATGTAAGTTTGTATTTGTTTCAGTTAATTAGTATATTTTTCATTTTGTTTCAGTTTTCGTTCAATTATTCAGTATATTGATGACCAGTTTGAAAGGTTTCTACGTGATGAAAGTGGACTGAATCGACGCAATATTGTTGATAATAGAATTCATTGCTGCTTTTATTTTATTTCTCCTTTTGGCCATGGGTGAGTTTTACTATGATTTTATATTTTTTTAGTGATGTGATTTGGTATAACCCATGGTTTTTTTGGTAGACTCTTAGTTTGAGCCTTGGCATTTAGCACCTTGAGGTATTTTCTTACAAGCAGAGCCATTGTTGAAGTGTTCTGGACCTGTCTTCCATCACTAGAAAAGATTAAATGAGGAGTAGCAGTAAAATGAAATAACACTACAGTGGAAACTCAATCCATCGAGCATGGATGGATCGAAAGTCCATGTCCAGAGAAAATTTTCTGTGGTCCCAACATGCACAAGTAATACTAATACATAACGCAAATTAAATCAATTTTCAACACACGCTGTTTTCGCTTATGTCTCACTACCCTCCGTTTGCTTCTATTTATGTAATTTACAATTTCCGAAATAACCTGTTGTTGATTTTGTCGCAATGTTGCACTTAACTTGTTCTGTGTAACAAAAAATAATAACAATAGACGTCTCAGACGACACATCATATATTTTGAGAGCACAAAATACAAAACAAAACTGAAAAATGTGGAAATACAGTACATATGTGTATGAAATATATGCTGTAGTTGTTTTGTTAGATATTCAGCAAGTAATTGCAGTGTTTATGGTGGTGGCCATGTTGGTAATGAGGAGCAGAGCAACCACAAGAAATGGCAGTGCCATATTTTTGAGATGTTGATTCCCGATGCAACATTGCCAACAACACTCGCAAGTTTTCGTTTCAATATTTTTTCATGAAAATTACGAAAACATAGAGGTCTAAATATAACTCTAATAAATATGTCCGGAAATTTAACAAAAAAAAAAAGGCAACGCAAATTTAAAGAAACCCTATTCATTGCACTTTATCAATCACATTATTGAAGATTTTTTTTATTTCTCAGACGGTAACTGTGACTATTGTTAGTTGCTTTATGGATAATACTTGTACGCTGGCAGCTATTTCTGGGCATGAGGTTTCAAAAGAGATGTTTAAATACTGTTTTTATTAAGTTTGAGTATGAATACCAGAAAAAATTGAATGGATTGTTAGTATTTTTTTAATATATAAGGTCAACACTTCTTGGTTCCCTTGAGAACTTTTTAACAGGGTTCTATTGTATTATGAATGTTTTCTTTAATATTCCCATTTGCATTGTTTTATGTAAGTTATGCGTGACAAATACCTAGCATAGGCCTGCCATCAATGTGTTCAACATAAAGTTTAATGATTTTTTTTTCTTTGATGATGTATGTCTAGTCCACATCTACAGAATGTCTGCATTTATAGAATTTTTATGTTGGTCCCCTGAAATTCAATTGATAGAGTTTCCACTATAATACCTTTTATTATTCTCTATAACACTGCTATGCAATGTACAAGATATATCACGAAATAAAGCAGAATTTGATCCAAATCAAAATGTTATTCCTGAACATGTAAAATTTATTCGTTGAGTTATTTATTAGCTATTTGTGCAGATACTTTATGAATACTCAAATATGAGATAAATTAGTGAATTTCCAGTTTGGTTGAGCTTTTCTAAACTGAGTTTTACATAAATTTTATGTACATTATTCATAATCGTACTTAGCCATCTTTCTGGTTGGAGTAAATTTCCTTATTCAGACATATTTCAGCTTATATCACATGTGAAATAAGATTGTGGAGAAACTGTTAAGTATTAAATAATTTCCCATAATTGATTTTATTGTCTCTGTATATTTTTAACTATTTGTCACAGAATATAAATTATCAGGGGGAATATTTTTGGAAAAGCTGCTTTAATGTAAGCATATCAGAATATGCAACATGTTACAGTATGAGAGCTGTAAGACACCTGTCAAACAGGCTGTAAGAATAGACAAATGTATCACAGGGTCTTGATTAGCCAAGCTAATGTGGACCAGGCTGACCTCGGATAACCAAAAACTCAGATAATACGGACTTGTAAAATAAATACAGTATTGATTATTATTAGGGTACAGCATGTTTAATTGTCTTTTGTAAATTAAAGTTTTAAAATAAATTTCATAAGAGAAAATTTGTAATGTACATACATTAAAAAACTTACATCATCATTGTAAAAAATGATTTCATAAAATAGACCTGTAGTTTCGTCTGCTTAATGGAACTCTCCCTCTTCTTTGCTGCCTTTTCACGCAGTTACCGTAGCAGTAGGTTAGTTGATATTGTTTCTGTTTGTTGCTCAAGGTACTCAATAGTCTTTTCTATAACTTTGAAGCCAACACCATGACAAATTTTAACTGGCACAACATCACTGTGTTCATCATCACTGTCTTAATTGCCTTCAACCTCTTTGTTCACTGCCTCTACAATCATGTCGTCAGTCACTTCCATTTGATCATCTATATTGATCCACTCGGCTACGTCGTCTTCGTTGATCAGTTCAGTTGCAGGAATTATTTGGTTTAACTGTACAAAGTTGTCTGCATTTTCATTCTCCAAAGGCATAATTTCCTGAGTGTTTAAGATGTTCAACAATTTCCTCCACGACTTTTCAAGAGTAGAGTTTTCACCTCATCCCACGTGATTCAGCTGCCATGTAAACATCATCTTTAATTGTTATTTCTTTCAGGTTCTGTATCACATATTTTCCTTCATCAATTTCACGAATGAGAGTTTTAAATACTGGCATTTGTAGTTCCTTATAAGGTTTTCCAAAATACCCAGCTCCATGGGCTGGAGAAGACGGGTGACATTTGGGGGTAAAAACATTGTCTTCACCAGAAACATTTCTTAAGTATCAGGATGAGAAGGGCAGTAATCTTTAAAAATGTTAGTGTCCATCCAAGAACTCTTCTGATTTCAGTATATCACAGGCAGGCTAGGAATAGAAACGTGTTTGAATGCTCTGGGCTTGGTAGATTTTCCTATCAGCAATAACTTTTAACTTACAACTCCCATCAGCATTTGAGCAACCCACGAGTGTTACCCTTTCTTGTGATTTCTTGAAACCAGGAGCAGACACCTCCTGTTTAGAAGCGAGATATTTATTCAAAAGCATGCAGTATTTTTAGCCTGTCTCGTCACATTTGAAGATCTGTTGTAATAAAAATTTTCATGTTCAATCACAGCTTTAAATTTGTTTTTAAAAGTTACTATAATTTCATGATTAGATGATAGCTTTTCACCAGAAATATTAAGCTCCCTTATTCCATACCTTTCTTTCCAATGATGAAGCCATCTTGTGCTCACTGTAAATTCTTCATCTCCATCTTTAAATATTGTGTTGTATTCAATAGCCTTTTCCTGTAATACAGGCCCACTCATAGGACTTCCTTTGCTCCGTAGTTGTGTAAACCACACAAATAAGGCACTCAAATGTTTTTTCAAACTGTCCAGTCTTCATAGTTTTTTTGTTTGTTGTCATTTCCATTAACCTTTTGCGAGCACCATTTTTCGGTTTCGGCCTGTTTCTTTCTCCAGTCTCCAACAGTTACTGCTCCCACACCCGAATCTGCAGTGACTTTTTAAAATTGTCCCTCCTTTATCCAGTCTTTAAATGGCATTTAATTTAGTCTTCAATGTCACAACAGTTCTCTTCCACTTTTTACTCATTATGTAAGAAATCTACAAACATGACACAACACACTTCGTAGGCCTATGGTAATGCTTAATCGTTGACAGCAGTATTACAAAAAACACTAAGACGATCGAACTGAGAGGTCAGCGAACTGTAACTGTTCAGTAAACAAGCAGAACTGGGGCTAAGAGAGTGGCGCGGCACGGGCGAACATGTGGCGAGTGGGTGACTCATCCCTTAACCAGCCGACAGACAATGCCAAAGACCTTGGGAAATGTCACGTACGCCACTACCACTTGCTACTCTCCAACTTCTGCATTGTCTCGCCTGGGCGTGTGCTCATACAATACATACTACATGTGCAATATGAAACCAATGGCCTTAATATGCTTTAATTATGTACGTACAAGTTTTTTTTTATCTTGGTTAACCCGGAACTCTGTTAGTCGGGGCTCGGATATCCATGGCTCTACTGTATTTCAATAATGTGTAAAACTATTAAGTGAATGAGATGTATCAACAACAAATATTGTGTGTCAAAAAATAAATGTTAATTGAAATGTGTAAGCAAATCTAAAAGTAATTCAGTTTTCAGGGTAAGTTGTTGATTATGTACTTCAATAAAAAGTAATTTTTTGCGTGACAAGGTCATTTGTTTCCAATTTCATGAAATTGTACTTTCTTTATCTGTTATATAAAATTAAATAATACATACATTTTCCTTTTAGAATCAAAAATAAGCTAAAAAACACAAAACAGACCCTGTTTATTACTGTTGGGGTCTGTGGTGGCTGAGTGGTTAGCTTGCTCACTTCCTATCAAGGTGAATCGGGTTCAATCCCACCTTAATTTTCTCATGTGGGGATTGTGCCGGATGATGCCGCTGGTGGTTTTTCTCAGGGAATTCCTGTTTGCCCCTCCGTTTCATTCTGGCGCTACCCCATTCCTCAATCACCCTCATCGGCTCTCAAGACCTCGCTGTTAATAGCTGCCCAAATCTCTTCACTCATGTATATTACTGTTCATCTATATCATGTACTTTTCAGGCTTGCTAGCAGAACGTAGTATGCCCCGTAAAACATAATATGGAGTAAAGGATGCTTACTAGTTAATGTAAGGTCCCAGTGTTGAAAAAGGTTTGTGAAATAAGTTGTCAAACCACATAGCTTGGACTCACAGCACATTGTTTATATAAGTGTGTATGTGCTTTGAAATTGTTGCAAGTACAATATAGACAAATGCCAGATGGCTTATGCATTTCAGCAAAAAAGCATTATGGTGGCATCACTGCTGCCATCCAACACACGTAGCAACACGATCATGCAATTTTTAATATTTATAGTATGATCATAATTTATATTATGAACAAGATATTATCACTAGAACTTAATAAATATGTATTACTTGAATAATTCTTGCTAACAAACATTTATTATAATGTTGCATCTTGCCACTAGATTGTTTCTCACACTCTTGCCTGTGTTGTGCATATGGAGTGGTCTGTTATAATTTTCTAGGGTATATTATTTTAGTACACTTCTGACAAATTAATGCAATATACAGTGGAACCGCGTTATTGCGAGTATGGCGTATAGCATCATGTCCGCTATTGCAATATTTTTTTAATGCACTGTCATTTGCCCTATCGTTAAAAACGTACTTAACTTTGTTTATAACAAAAATCTGTTCATGTAACCTTTCAATATAGCGATAGGAACATTTGTAAACTTATATTTTTAGAATGTTTAAACAGGTGGCATCACACATGACATCCATCCATTTGCCACGCTCACGCCAGCCTTTGTTAGTCTGTGTTGCATATCGACAATCGCATCAGATGTTGTTGCGGGGGAATAGGTGTGTGCGGGTGGAGTAGTGAGGAAAAAGTAAGAGGGTACGAAGGGGAGAGGTATGAAAGGAAGCTAGACAATGACAAGAAAAGGTGCGGGATGATGTTGGATGTTATTTCCTGGGGGGGGGGGGGGATATGATAGGTATTGTTGAATGTAGGTAGTGACGGCGCATTGAATGTAAGATTGGGGGGTGGGGCATGTGGAGCATCTGGCGAGGATAGGAGGAAGTGGAGGAGAGGCCAGGAGTGGGTAGCGAGGAGGCGGCGGCGAGATGATATGATATTGGTCAATATTTTTTGTACATTTTGTGCCTAAGTAAAATAATTGTAAACATATGGCAGTAATTTGTACTTTTCTGTAGTAAAGCAAGTTAAAATCAGTAATTTAAAATTTTTTTGTTAATGTCTGTTTTCAATGTTGATATTTTTCATTTCCTTCAAAATATTATTCCTGATTGTCCAAATATTTTTCTAACCTACCATAAAGCTACATTTGTTTACGTTTGAACAGATACCTGTGTTGTTCGCGGGTTGGACTAGAACGGGAAAGTAACATATGTTTGTGGTGCCAGCCCTTTCCATTACAAAAATTTAGCATGTCACACATGGGACTGCTATTTGCTTTGTGAACGTGCGAGAGAGAAGTGTGGTGTTGGCGAGCTAAGAGCGAGTCTCTCGGACAGGGTGGAGAATGGAAGCAGGCAAAGGCCGAGGAAACAAAGATGAAGGGGAAGTGGTTAGAAGGCTGAGAGACAGGAGGAGAAAGAGAATCATGAGAGGGGAGAGAGTCAGCAGTAGTGAAGAAGGAAGAAGAGGGTAGTAGGGAGAGGCAAGTTCAGCATTCTCAGGGCTTTGTGTATGAGACAGAGAGAGAGAGACAAAGAGTGAAGTAGCACGCTGATTGGTAGTCAGCTAACTCCCTCATGTTTAGCCTTAACCTGAAGGGTGGAGGGGGGAAAGAATGGAGGAGAAAGCAAGGTCACGCCAGCTGGTCATTACATAATGCCGCTGTCAGACCGCCAAACTTCTTGATTTTTTTTTATTAACTTGTCGCCACACACGCCTAGTTTTACAGCATTCGTTAACGCAGGATGGATGGCTTCTATGGCCAAGCTCCAACTTGTTTCATTTTATGCACGTGGGATGGTTATTTTATGAACGTGAGTGAACAAATTATTGCACAAGTAATCAATACTGTATGTTGTACAGCCACACCATATAATTTTTGTGTCTAAAGGAAGTAATAACCCAATTTCATTGTCTATGATGATACTAATATATCAGCCTGATACCATGCCCGATACAGATACATAGGAAAAAGGTTAAGGATCAGCTGATACCAAGTATCGGCAGATACCGATACCTGATACTCTAACAAAAATTATGGGTTACAGTACATTTTTTTATAGTGATAACTCACTACAGCGATAATTTATTTTGCCATTGTTGAGTATCATTATAACGTGGTACCACTGTACACTCATGGACATTTTAATTTGAGATACCTGTCGTGTAGTATGCAGCATCCCCTTTTGCCCTGATGACAGCAGTGATGTGGCATGGTATGTACTAAACAAGGCATTGGAAATAGTCAGGAGCCATACGGATCTGGTCATTGTATCTACATGTTGTACAGCTTTCCACAATGCACGAGATTGGTCGGAGCAGTATTCACAGCAAGCACATCCCTCTCATGATCATCCTAGATGTGTTCACTGGGATTGAAGGCAGGGAAGCAACATGAAGTCTGTAGAGTGTTCATCCAACCTCTCTGTCGCAATCTGGGAGCAGTGAGCTGGTGCATTGTTTTGCTGTAGGTGCAGGTCTCCTGCAGGGTACTGTAGGTGCAAAAATGGGTGCACATAATCAGCCAGCAGGTTCCTATATTGTTCTATTGTTCGCCAGTGAGGTATAATGACATTTGTACCAGGACCATTTCATCCCATATAAACAGTCATGATACTAAGATACACCACTACTAGCCTGAACTGTACCCTGCTGACACGAGAAATCACTCACTTCATGTGCTTGGCGATTCTCTTGTACCCTGCCAACAACGTGTATAGGCTATTCATGGTAAAGTGTGCACATCTAAAAGCTGTCACATTGGGAATAATTGTAAATAAATACACTTTATTTTAGCCCTAAACGTTAACTCTTTTGAGTGTAGTGGAATATACACACTATGTTTATTACTTACATGGCAATATTTATTTTGAAAGTTTTTATAGGATAAAAAATGGCTTAAAGAAAAAAGGAACTAGGACCTCAAAAGTGCTCACTTTACCCTGAAAAGCCTATACCAACGTGTGCAACAGCTCATCTGTCCAGGCAACATTTTTCCACGAGTCGAGGGTCCAATGGCGGTATGCCCATGCCCACATTAATTGTTGAGCCGTGGTACCCTAGTGGGGCAGCAGCTTCTATAGTCGGTAGCAAGGAGATGATTCTGGATGGTATGGTTGCTTAGAGGGTGTTTTGGTCCAGCATTGAGTGGACAAGTGATATTTTGCACTGTGGTTTGTCGATCTGCTGTTAACAACTGAGTTATTGGCAGTTCACGGTAAAGTGAGCACTTTTGAAGCCCTAGTTACTTTTTCCTTGCTGCCATTTTTTATCCTTTAGCCACCTTTCTTAAATAACTATTGCAACATAAGTAATAAACACAGTGTATATATGCCACTGTACTTGGAAGTTAACGACCAAGACTAAAATTAAATATATTTATCGACTATTATTCCAAATGAGAGGACTTTCAAAAGTGGCTCACTTTACTGTGAACAGCTTATAGCAAACAGTGACTTGACCCCTGTCATAAATAGATTGTATTTCACTGCAGTTGTTACTAGTGGCAGTGGTTTTACGTGAATCCATGAACTCGTGGTATACTCTTGACACAATGGCCCAGAGCATTCCTACCGCCTCCATGATGTTAGAAATGGAGAGCTCCATATATCTGGCCCCAACAATCTGACTATGGTCAAATGCCCAGAAATATTTTTCTTCCCCATTTTGTACTGCAGTGTTATTCGGCTGTCTGCGTAAGTTCAAATGACATCCCCAGCCATACGTGGCTGGGAATTTTTTCAGTCAATGGGCTGACCACAATATAATTTTACCAACACTGTAAGTGTATCTAATTCAACTGCTAATGAGTATATTAAAGGTGTACAAAATGATTTACTTTATAAAGCTTGTGCCTGTTTTTTAGATCAAACATTTAAAAAAACTGTTTCAGTGTATATGTGATTTTGGCATTTTTGATAGCAGTTGTTGAATAAATGTGGAGTACTCAATAAAGTGAACTATTATTTCAGACAATCGCCATTGCAGGGATTTGTTGTATGTTATAGAAAACCCAGAACATGAAATTAAAGAACATGACGAAAAAATGAGTTAACATTAACTGTGTTCAACAGATATGTGAATATGTTCAACAGAGATGTAACTAACACAGAATAGAGTATCTCTGAGAGAATTAAGCCAGTTTCCACTCATCTGGAAAACAGGGAAAAGTCAGGGAATTCAAAAACTGTCAGGGAAATGCCAGGGAATTCTTTGATATGCTTGCTATATTTGGCAGTTTTATCATCTACCATGCACCACTACCAGAATCGTATAAAATTGTTTTGATGATCGTAGATAAAATTCTTGGGCGTTCTTCTTTGCAATTTATGTAGAGAACAATTTTGTAAAATCAGAGTAGTATTTTGGTGTAAAGGTGTGATATAATGATAAGGCATCAATCTTTACAGAAAAAAAGGTCAGGGAGAAAAGATTATTTTGTCTGGAGATCAGGGAAATGTCAGCAAGCCTGAAAAAGATAAAAATTAAACTATTTATCAAAAAAGGAAATTTATACAGATAAATCTTGATATATGTCATTCATGGTTGCTTCACACTTTTCTGAAGCCTTGCTAAATTCTACTTTTGGGTACTGATTATGTAACCTTCCACTATATATAAACAAAAACACTGCCATGTGACTTCCACGTTTCAACTGTCAAATATATTAAAAGCCCGATATAACGCGGCTGTTGGGGGAAATAACTTGGGTCCGTGTTATAGCTTTCCATGCTATTCCAGGAGTGGTAGAGTATAGTAGCCGAAAAGAAAAGCCAGTGTTCTAATGGGCGTGGTGGCACCTATCTGTCGAACACTGCGCAAGTGTTATTATTTACAGCTGTAACTTGTGAAACCTTTAGCCCCTTCTTATCAGAATTTTATTTTTGTTATCTGCATCACTGAACAGCACCCAAGGGAGAGAAACAGATGAAGAGAAACATTGTACGTTAAAGGGGATCACATGCATTCAAGCAAGAATAGACTCTAAAAAACACCACATTTTCTAGGCAAAGGATGTGCTTATTCCACCAAAGGCAGTATTTGCTGCTAGTTGTTTGTCATGCGAGTTGGAGGAAGTAGGTTCATCCCCCACCCCCTGGTGTGCCTGGTTGGGAGGAAGTGAGAATGAGAAACGAGGCTCACGTCTAAATAAAACTAAACAAAATTAGAGTGCACGTTTGCACTGCAGATGGGATCTATCACTGCCTCAGGTGTTGTAATCAAAGTGTCTACATCATAATTATAATGATTACATAGCACTATTTCCCGTAGGTTAATTATAGGCCTGCAAATGACTTAGTCTCGACCTTACCCAGAATCTGAACCCAGAGCCCCTCGCATTGCAAGCCAGTTTTATACCGAATGCACCACAGAAATCTGCATCCCTTTTACGACATAATTCCAGCATATTTTAACTTACTTTAGTTAAACATTTTGTCATCAAATAATTGTAATTGCTCAAATGTGTTACGTTACACAATGCATGCACATTTCATGTTAACTTGTAAGTGCCAGTAAATGCTTGACAGCAGGACACTTGCAAGTGTGATATTCTGCTTGGAATGTGGCTGTGCCATCCCCTACACTGATTAAATGTCAGGATAGGATGGAAAGATTGCTACAGTAAAATTTTTTGGCCCGTTTACAACCAAACAGCAGAACAGGTATAATAGGGTCATATAAAAAAAGGACCACTAGGAATTCATCCGTCAAAAACATTGCACTATGCCAACGAAACTGAATATGGAAAAACATACAATATTGTATGTAATGAACCAGTAAAATAGATCTCTGCGCTGAAAGGAGGAAGAATGCACTCCTGCTCCCTTCGTCCCCTCCATCAATATCCCTGACTCATGATCACCCACCGACAGACCACACGCCTACTTGACCACACGCTTTCCAGTTATTTATTTATTCAAGCCGGGGGACATAAATTGCCATGCTGTATAACCAAATCTGCGGTATTCTGGGCTTCCACTGTACTTTTTACTGTTTTCAGCTGTTCAAAGAATTCTGACATATTTCAAAAAACATTATATAGGCTATAATTGTTTAAAATTTTTAATCCTATAAATGTTTGTAGGACAGATTTATGAATTTTTAACAATGTTTTTATGATAGTTCTTCTTATTATTTTATATATTATTTATATATTTGTGTGATTCATGATATAGTAGATTACACATAATACAGGTTAATATATTGCAGTGATTGTGTTAAACAATATTACAACTGTTGGCGGGGGATTGTAGTATTTACTGTAATGTTATTGATATGTGTTGGGTGGTTTTGTTACAATTACGACCTCAGTTGGAATAAATATTAAAACCAAAGAGTGTCCAGTCCAATGAAAATACAATAAACTCAAGTGCAACTCATGTTGCTTATTTTTGGTATTAGGAGTAGCAAACTTAAAAACAGTGTCGAACATGCGCTGAGATAGGCCTACCGTTACTTTTATTCTGTTCATATTTCTTTGCATACTTAGATTTTACTAGGTTTATTTATTATTTATTTTATATTTTCCAGCTGAGCTTCAGCAATATGTTGGGACTGTGGAAAACATTCAATTCACACAAACGTAAGCACATCATACAGTTGTTTCAAACACCTAGGTTAAAGTTACAAAGTTGCAATAAGTAAACCGATGTGACTTTTAAATAATTAATTTAGTAATAAAAACTGTTTATGGTTAAATTGTGCAAAGCTCACACATCCATTATTTGCTATCACATACACTATTCCAGAGTAATGGCCACAATGCAGATGCGACCCTGGCTATTTCTATTTCAAGAACATCACTTGCAACTGACACAACACACATTACAGTAAATTTATTCCTGCAGTGGAAACAGTTTTTTTTAATCACAACCTTGTAACTTGCGTAGGTATGTTGAAAAAAAAGTGTACTAACTTGATTTGGTAGTTCTAAGTATTTTTTTTGCAGGAAGAAAATGTAACACTTCGCTCAGCAAAAAGCAACATATGTTGCCATTTCTGCCAACTTCTAATTTTTAACCATTCTGCTATCGCATCAGAATATTATCATAAGTTTGAATACATTAAAATACATTAATATTTGAATACATTAAAATCTCACTTCAGTTCTAAACATATATACAAACACATTTATTTTTGCTGTAATAAGGGTGAAATATGCTCAAATTGATAACGTGCATCATTTTTCAGCTACTAGCATTGTGAAACTTGTAGAATTAAAAAAAAGTAACGTGCTTCACTCCGCCTATTCAAATTTCTTCCTCGGTGAAAAAGAAACACCAGGGCTCTGGGGCCAACCCACTGTATTTTGTACTGTTATGTTAACTGTAACAGTGAAATATTTTCTCACTACTACTACCAGAAAATGTAAATATTTCAGTAGGAAACACTTGATTCACAAATGGTGTTACTAAAAAATATGTTTACTATTTTAACTGTGAACTATTTCTTATCAGCCATTGGCCAAAACACAGCTGCTATGGAATATATGGAATATCAAAATATTGCAATTTATGGAAATTTCAATTAATAAAAATATAGTCTTTAATATTCGTGGTATATGAGTTACCTAAAAAAACATGTGAACATGTTACTCTTGAAATGATTTTTTAAATATTTGTTTCAAAAAGTGTGAAGCAACTGTTATGGGCTAACATAATGCAGAAAAAATGCACAGAAACTGTGATGATACAAGAAAGACAACAGATACTAACACAGCATACTTCCTGTTGTGTTTAAATAAAAAGACATTAAACTTCATGTCTAAGTAGTCGTTTATTCATCTTGGTTGCCCACATTCAACTAAAGTTATATATTATCAACACTCGTTTGTTGTCGTACCAACCTTTGGATAGGCCGAAGTACCAACTACATAAGCTTATATATACTACATCTTCCCATTTTAAAGACAAAGCTATGTCAAGTTAAAATTTAAAATTATAAAAATTTACAATGCAGTAAAATGACATAAAATTATAATACATAATAATTTAAATATCTAGGCTTCTGTATGACTCTTTTACTAACCTTGCGACCAGCATTATTTTCATCTTTTTCACAATCAATTAGCTGTTCATTATTACAGCGACTTAATTCTCCAGACCAATACCTTTGTGAGTTACTTTGACCTTTGACAATAGGGTTTTGATCATTTCTAGGCCTATAAGTATATGAACTTTTAATATGCGTTGTATTCCTTCTCTTAATCCTACCGACTGTGCCATGTTGTGTTCAAATAAAGACATTAAACTTCATGTCTAAGTAGTCGTTTATTCATCTCGGTTGTCCACATTCAACTAGTCATTATACATTATCAACACTCTTGTGTTGTCGTATCAACCTCTGGGTAGGTAGAAGTACCAACTACATGAGTTTATACATGCTACGCTTCCCTCAACAATAGTTGACATTGTGAGAACAGGAATAATTTCACATTTCTTCAGGCACATATACAGTACGTTATTTGTCATGTTGTGAACCATATGATTCCCTATAAAAGATCCTGTGTTCTCTAATTAGGATACTATTAATGGAAAGACATGACTACAAAAGAGAAAGTCATTCCCAATCAGCACAGTCATCTCTATCTAACATGACAGTTAAACAAGACACACATCTCAAGCCACTGTAGTTGTGTACCTCTGGTGTCCTCTCACATCATCACTGAGATCCTTGCATTCAGATCCATCCATAGTTTGGCTGAAGTACTATCCTCACTTCTACCATCTGTCCAGGACCTTACTTTAGATGTGTAACGGCTCAGTGCACCAACCTGTTATTGGGAGTGGTTTCCTCAAGATCTCCTTCAGCACGCAGTGTTTCAATCACTGCCAGCAAGATTGTAACATCAATGTATTAATGACCAGAGAGAACCTCAGGTGGAGCCTACCAATCATCCTTTGCTCCTACATAACTTAATGCTGGCATATGTTGGTTTTATGCTGGATTATCCATCTCCATGTCCTGAGGGAAATATTTTGTATTGAAATTCTGGTTTTGGCCCCCTAATAGCCTGAATGTCCCATCTAGTGGTCAGGCATAGGTGACAATGGTCCAACCCACAAGACAAAAGATGACTTGAATTAAAGTGTGGCTTAGTAGTTAAAACCACTTTTAACAGAGTGTAGTAGTGATATTGTGAGAAGTGCAGAAATAAAATAATGCGTATTAGTAGCTGGACAACAGCAGCATTGAAAGTTTATGTGCAGATGAAAACAACAAATTAACTAAAATAGTTTATTGTTAGTTGCATCTTTAATAATTTTGTAAGTGCAGTTGGAATGAGAGTTTAAAATGGTTATACAGTTTCTATAATGATGTAACATAAATGGCAAAAAGTGAAAAATAAATGATTTATGAAAAACATTTTTGTAGCAGCATAGTTTTTTGTTTTTTCTCTCCAATTTTCTGTGTTACATTTGATAATGGGAAATAACATTTTGTAATTGGGTGCTTTCACAACATACAGTAAGGTTAGTATTGTTCTTTATTATTTCATTTATGTTTCTCCACTTGTTTAAAACATGTAAAGGTTGGTGTTCTTCTTGAATTCTCTTTTTAGCATTATATTTTCGGTTCTTTATTTGCTTATCAAATGCATAACAATTCTAACAGACTGTATGATTTCATAAGTACTTAAACCCAATTATTTTGAAGTTATTAAGTCAGAAAATTGGACATATTTCGTAATGTAAATGTGTTTACATTTGAAAATATACCAATACTATTTAAAGATATTTGCAACTGGAAATTTTGTTCTGCAGTTTTTTATTTAGTTTTACATCACATGTTTGAACCATTACAATACCAATTCAATGAGCAGTAATTCTTTAGTAATGCTGAATAAACCAGATGTCAGTTCAAACTCACCATGCGTAATGCCTCAGCGAGTACAGTCACCAAAAACTACTTGTTTTATAAGAAATTGTTTGTATAACTAATTATCTTATTTTGTACAAATTCAAAAATATTTTTTTAAAGTTACAACAATTTTATTATGGACACTTACGTGCTGTACATAGTGCTTTTGTGTTCAACAATATTGTAGATATGCCCAGTTATATATTTTTTTATAATTTGCAAGTATATATGGGTTTCTAGTATATATTAGTTGCATATTTCATAGAATTTGAAATTAAACATAATGTATTTATCTTAACAACAGTTAAGCAAGTTCAGAGTTGATAGTCTCTTAATTTGTTAAATTTTACTTTTTTAAATACTATATCATCTCACTTGTGTAAACAGAGTAGTGTCTCTTCTGTGTAATATTTTACTGAAACAAACATGCACGTGTGTATTTTTCTGCAACCGCTGAGAATGTTTTGTTAGCTAATTTCACAGTTGCGTGTGTGAGGACTTAGTTGAAATACTATATTTTAAGTTTACTTTTAAAGTCATTTATTGCAAAATGCTTAGCTATCAGTGGTTCAAACATTAACTGCAAAACTGAAAATTAATGGTTTGTTTTTTGTTCATACATTGAAGTTGAAGTATGAAAAAATTAAATAAGATTGAATAGAAACAAATAGTTATAAACCTTTTTACATAAGAGTTTAATTTTTATTCGAGAGGGTGATATAAAAACCTTGGCAATAGTATTTATTTCTTGAAAAATTCACCATGACTTAACACTGTTCTGTTTTGTGAATCTACGAGATGTTGAAAACATGATTGTGTGTAAGCAAAAATAAGACTGTGATGTGTTACAATTGTCCCAACTAATATTGGATTAATTAGAAATTTGTAAAATGATGCTACAATGAAATATTACTACATTTAACAGCCCCATGTTTTACTATTACTCAATACAATTCAGGTAAGTAAATCCCATTGTATGTATTGACAGTATGGCAGTGTTCAGAGAGCTCACTTGGTGTCCCACAGTTCTACGCTTTCACAATGCCATCATATGATGCCATATCAGGAGGCAGGTACCTCTAGTCATCCGTTAACCTATTTCCCTGGTAGCAATGATTCTAGGCATCACAAGGTGCTGCCCTGCATAGCTCTCTTGCTTAAACCCAAGGAGTGAAACACCACTCAAGGAACCAGAGGTAACTTTGCTAGAAAGGTCATGTACAACTCCTCAGTCAGCCTTTCTGTAGTCATGCATAAATAATCGTGTTAAGGACTAGGGTACAGCACTGCCCTGACACCTCAAGAACATACACATTCCTTCCAACTTTTAAGGAATCTGAGACGACTCTTAGCTCACACACATGTACAGATTTAGCCATAGCTTCACATTGCACAAATTTGTCTACCTCATGTTTAATCTGTAATGTATCTCATAGGTATTCATTCTTTTTGAAGAATATTTTTGCATTCCAAATTACCTTCTTGATGGTTTCAGTAAGCTTATAAAAGTTTTTTTCTAAGGGGGTTGAGGGCATTGTATTTCATAATCACATCCTCATTCCAGAAATACAGTGTAGTTATGTTGTGTAAAATATTTGCAGGTTGAAACCTCTGGACATTGAATTCATGAAACAATTGCACAACAAAGTCAACATTGTTCCAGTTATTGCAAAGGCAGATGTTTTAACTAAGAAAGAAGTTCTCCGTTTGAAGAAAAGAGTAAGATATTTTACTGTTTATTTTTAGCATGAATTTCATTATTCTCTATATACTAATAACCCATTCTTATAATTTTCTGTAACCTGTAGAAATATTGAAGATGTAGTCAAGGACTGGTTTCACTAGAAATAAAGATAAAGTTCAATAAGTAATAAAAAAACGTCCAATGCTTCCAATTTTATGCCAAATATGAGTGACATTTGTGTTTTTTTTTTTTTTTTTTTTTTTTTTGCCAGCTAATTGTATTGCTAATTCTCTTCAGATTTGCAAACACTTACATGCAGAGGTCAGACACTTCCAGTACAACTGCATATATACATCACTTTGTATCTTGTTTAAATTAATTCAGCCCTTGAAATGGACATTTAGTACTTTCAAAAATTACCTATTTACTATCCAATTTTGCTAACCATTTTTTTTTAATTACATCAGTGTTCTATTAAATATGACATTTCAAAAATTAGTACATGTATTATGTCTGGTGCATCCAACTAATGGCTTGCTGGATGCATGCTGCCAGATCTTATATACACTGACCCATATGTCAGATAAAACTGATTTCAGTTAAAATTAAGACAATAATTTCCATAGAAGGTAATATTCTGTACACTGTGTTATATTTAAAAAGTGGCTAAAATGATATCACTGACAGATACAACAAACCTGAATTAACTTGTTAAGTGATTCTAATATCCCTTCTCTTTCAGTGTCAGAAATGTTTGAAGGATCAGCTGCAGATGTTTTTACTTGTCCTGACCCCCCAGGTTTAAGTTACATTTCCCCCTCTGGGTCTCTTGCTTCAGCCAGTGATAATCCTCCATCACCTAGTGTTTCAGAATTTTTTGGTTGTAACAGTGATATCAAGGACTGTTTGGTCAATTTTCCAGCATGTACTTGAATATATTACAAGGGTGGTACCTACTGATTGAAAATTATTATTTATTCTTTTTTTTTAACTTAGGTTGTGGTTTGCCTAATAATATATAGCAGTTAAATTATGTTTATCGTGAATGGTGATGCAGTATGGATACATTGTATTTTATACACTGCAGTTGTGATATTCAGGTATTTATTAAACTACTATTTATTCTTTAATTAAAGTAATTATTTGTTATTATACTATATAAATAATTAAACAAATTTATCTATTTTAATGTAACATAATCCAACCTAATGTAACATAACCTATCGTAACTTTTGGTCTGAGAATTCATTTGCAAAACAATATGTGACAATCTTTTGTTATAGCAGTGTGAGCATGCCAGCACAAGATGTTGGAAAACTTATTGCTTTGTAATGTTTGAATATGGCAGCCTCTGTTAAGTAAACTCATTAAGTTCAAAAATGCATTTTGTTGTATTTCTTGAAGAGAGAAGTTACTCTTGTTGCAATGTATTTTTAATTAGTTGTGTCTTAATTCAACACTCCATATTCATCCATCCCCTTACTCAACTTTATCCCTTCCTAACATATTTCAAATGCTTGCTGCAAGTTTGAAAATCTTGACAAACTAGTAAATGTCAGGTAGTTAAACTGATTTTGTAAAGTAAAATCTCCAGTAAATTGTAGTCCAAGTTATTTTCTGTATAGCAATGTATTCTCAGTAATGTTCTCGCCAATATATTTTTAATTTTTTGTTTGTCAAATGATATGCATCATTAGATGTATCTTATATAAAATATTTTAGTCTCAATTACTGTAGACTGTTGAGAAACAGTTATTTGTGTTT